>CM076578.1:826025128-827225128 GCA_034641835.2 Pinus albicaulis | reverse complement strand
CAAAAACAAAGAAAAGAAGAAAAGAGGGCAGAGAAAAATAAGAGGTAAAGCCCCATACCAAAAAAGAATGTTTCTGAAAGTGTGCAACTCCAAATGCCACTACTTTTGAGAAAGGAAAGTCTTGTTCAGTCATACGGCCTAACCATGATTGAACATGTTTTAAATTTCTGCTAATAAGTTAGAAAATGAAGGTTTTATAAATAGTTTAAACTTGGCTTATCAGTAGATTAGGTTAGGAAAAGATACTGGTTCTCAAAGCTAAAATTTGAACCAAAAAGAAAAGAGAGGGATGAGTGACAAGTTCCAAATTATGGCCCTCAAGTTCCTAGTTTTACTTGTACAAAAATAAAATCTGTGTGCATCTTATCCAAGATGCCACAACTAATGACAAATCAAACTGCTCAACCTTGATTTGGTCATGTTTTCAATTTCATGTTGATAGATTAGAGAATGAAAATTTGTCAAACTATTTAACCTTGACAGATAAGTAGATTAGGTAGAGAATAAAAAGGATCATCAGTCTAATCTGATCTTTTGGATGATATAAGGGTAGAAGTAGATAGTTTGTGCTTTCAAAATAAAATATGATATTCAAGGTTTTCCAATCCAAATGCACCCAAATGAAGAGAAAATTTTAGGAAAAGTATGATGGGTAGGTAGAGTTGATATTGACGCAATCATGTTTTTAAGAGTTTAAGATCACAATTTCAAGGAACAACAACAAGATCAACATTTCAAAATGAAGGAAATCAGCAAGCATGTGAGGCACCTCATCTGCAAAATTAGAGATCTGAGGTTCTTGACACCTCCTAAAGGATTTTCCCTCCCCAAGTGGAGCTATTGTTAGTCATCAGTATTTTTCACTATCTTTAGATGACTATAGGATGTTTGTACATTTCTGAAAAAAATATTCCTTGAATATCTTGAGTTTTAGAAATCTCACTGCGTTCATTATCCTTATAAACCTATTTTCACTATTCCTCAACTGGTCTTCTCAAAGTCGCCCTGTTGCTCTCAGAAGACTCCTTATGGGCTTATAATTCTCATTTTCACCCTTCTTTCCTACCTAAGAACTCATTACCTTGTTTTCCCCTATAAAAAAACTTCACCCTCCCTCTATCGTTTCCTATTGCAGAGTCATTCCCATGTCCTTTTGGGCATAATAACCTATGACCATACTTTGTTTTCACTTGAAAATATCCAGATCAAATTTCAGTCAAAATCAAGTCAAAGGATACTCCCACTAAGTCATTATGGTTTTACATTTTTTAAGGTCATCCTTGGATGTTTCAAGCACTGCTTTTCCTTTGCTAGAATCTGGCTCAGATGTAATAGAATTTCAAGACATGGTTATTCAATAAGGACCTAAAAATCTCCAAAGAGGATTATCTTCTCAGTTCAGAACCTGCTAATGAGAAAAATGGACAAATTTTTGCACTTCTGTAGGAGTGTTCAAATATTTATCAGCAGAAAGTACTGATGAGGTAGACTACCTACTCTTGAATGAAAACAACTTACAGTAAAGGAAAGGGGAACAACTTGGTCTTGTAGAGGACTAGGGTTATGAACTTGATGGTCTAGTTGAGTGCCAAAAACGTGATCACGTAGAAAATGACATGGAGGAAGCACACAAGGCCAAGGATGAAGAAATTTTATCATAAAATATTGATGGAATATGGAAAAAGGTGAGGCAAACTGAACAGAAATGAATGGACTTGAAAGGGCTATAGAGAACTTAGAAGACAACACTAATGATTGATTAAAATACTGCAGACACCTAGGGTTTTGGAAAAGTGGCCAGATAAGGTGGAAAAGTTAAGTTTAGTTTTATGGTGGAGACTACAGAAGAATTTGAAGATGCTACTTTGTGTTCAAATCCCAAAGTTTTCAAATGAATTTGTCAAACCTCAAGGAGCAAAAGAAAAGTCAACTTCATGACATCAACAAACCTGCAAGCACAAGTGTAAAGAATATCAGTGAGAAAATAAAAAGAGGTTTCAAACATTAGAAAGTGGGTTTTTCAAAGTTAAATTATATCCATGAGCCTATAAAATCCCATTTTACATTTCAAATGAATAATTGTTTCCTTGCAAAGAATTAGGGCATTCAGAGGATTTAATGTTCCGAAATGGAAATCAACAGATTTTTCTCCACTGAAGTGTTCCTTTGTCGGAAATATGAACAAGGCTATTTCAGAGATGGAATGAGTTGGAATTTACTAGATATGTCATCTCTAAAAAAGAGTATGAGATCTGTAGGCTAGTTGGCCCCTTCTCAGGCCCTGTCTATAGATATGTAAATATTCCTCCTTGGAAAAACTCAAGAAGCAAGAATCAAAAACACATTTCCAGCCATGCATGCAATAAAATAATAAAATGAACTATTGAATCCCATATATACAGCAATAAACAATCTAAATCCAAGAATAGAGCTTAAAAAAATCAAACTAGGTGGGCTAAACAGGCCTCCCACACTAGTGTAGTCAAAACTAGTGAAAAACCCAAGACTGCCAAATGCCGGAGTAGCTACTCAAGGGACTGCGCAGTCTAAGAGAGGCTTTACACATAAAATTATTATAGAACAATATATCTACTCATATATTAATTATAAATTCTAAAGGAATAAGATCTAGTCTCTTTATACAAAAAGCAAGACAACCCAGCAAGGGTTTCTTGTCAAAACACTCTAAATACAAAATGTAATATTCAGAAATCTCTGAATACTCACTGCAACATGAAGCATGAGAGTGCAATAGGCTGATATAAATCTGATCTGATGCATTCCCTTCAAAGGCTTCCTCCCATGAGAGAATGAACCTCTCAATCACAAGGAAAAACCAAAAAGAAGCCACCAAACCTTGCAATGAAATCTGCCTCCCAAAATAACGTAGTTCCCAACTACAACTGCGCTGGAAACTCTGAGAAGTGTGTGGTCTAATACCAATGATTTGAAATCTTCTCCAAGACCCTCCAAACAAATGTCTGGATGAAAGGAAAACTCCCTCCAACAAAGATTATCTCATAAAGTGGGATCTCAATCCCTTCCACTGCTGCACCCAGCTACACTACACAATATCTACTGCAGAAACTGTGCTGATGAAAATGGCTGAAGCTTGGCCTAAAAACCTGATGTGGAATGGTGAATGCAAGCTCTCCCAATGAGGCTCCTCAAAGGAAGAGGTGGTATTCCCGCTCGGGAACACCCATGTGCTAAACAACACTGCTACTCTGCTGAACAACAAGAGTAAGCAAATGTCTAGAGAGACATGAATAATGATCTAAAGCATGAAGAACAATGCTCTCATCCTCTTTTTCATATAGAATACGAGTTTTCTTCTCCTTGGGCCCACCCAATTAGGTCTCCTCATTCAAAAGATGCACTTCCCTCCAAAATTGCATTATTCTTCCTAGGGTCAAGACTGCGCAGTTGACCAAGTCAAAGTAGCTGCATTTTATCCTTGTTAACACATAGAGGTGTTTTATTAGGCTTGAAATAATGTCTCCTTTCACACTTGGAGTTTTTTTATCCTTCTTAGGAGACTTATGGGTTTTTCTACCCATTTATTTGCCGATTATAACTGCTGCTAACTCTAATGTTCCATTTAGCTTGGAAGCTAAAAATTTGGAACATTACAGAGGAGAAGAATTTGTGAGTTTGCAAGCCGAATTTGGGAAAATTGTCTTGGCGTTGTGCACCTAGGAGTTGACGTTGTGCGCTTGAAATTTTCCCTCCACACGATCTTTGAAGACGCTGCGCGCTTGGGAGTGAGCGTTGCACCCTTGATAGAGCGTTGTGCTCTTGTTCGAATAGACCCTATGCTCATTTTACTTGGCAATGCATGCTCAAAACTGGCGATGTGTGCTTAGTTTGGTGCTGCGCCCTCAGCATTGTCGTTGCACACTTGGACAGAGCAAGTTTCCAAGTCCTCCAACCACCCAAATCAAGTCAAATTGTTTCCAAATATTTTCTCAACTCTTCTAAGGCATTGATAAGAGGTTAGTGCATACCATGAGCCATAATTTTAAAGCTATTTGATTATTCTTGATTGAATGGAATGAAACCCTAACCAAACCCTAAGTTTTAAGCTTGAAATCATTGTTTCATCCCTAATTCATCCTCCTTAAAACAATATCAGTCATAACAAGGGTAATTACTTTGGTTTAGAGTGATGCCATTTACCTTGATTGTCACAACACTCATTTCCTACACCTATATCCATTCATTCATTCCCTTCATTTGCACGGTTGGCATTTCATTCCTTCACCTCATTCATTTCACATCAGTCCTAGGATTTCCAAAATAGTGTTTAAAAATGTTTGAGGGTGAAGACAGTGGTATGGAGGCACAAATGCCAAAGAGGCATGATCACAAGGGAGGGAAGATAAACAGATTTGAACCCCTCAATACAAGGGAACTCATGGCATCTCCTATTACTATTTCCTAGTTAAAACATGTAGATTGCTTTGAATTTTGTGAGAAGGTGCAGCAAGTACAAAACCACCCTAATCTAACAAGACTTTTCATTATCAATTTGCATGAAAAACAAGTTAATCTTGTCGAGGTCACCTTTGATATGTCTACAAATGCCATTTCAAATTCTACATGGATACCAAGTGTGGGAAAAAAGTGGTTCAAACAAGCAAACCTAGACATGAGTTATTTTGAACCATATCTAAAACCTAGGTATAAAGATCACCACAAGTCCATCTTCCCATTTTCTCATCTTCTTGATAGATATGAACCTATGATGAGGATAATAATGAAGTATTTCACATGTGAGGGAAGTTTTTCCCACCTCTACTCATACCACATCCATCTTCTTATGCACTTTACTAGAGTGAGAATGCTTCATATATCATTATCTTTACCGAAGCATTGACAAAATGGCCTACATAGTGCAAAAGAGAGACTACAATCAACAAATGTAGAGCCTCTTTCATCACTCACTCATCAAGATGGTGGCTATACATAAACTACAATAGAAGAACATTCCATGGGATACCTTCATTGCCCATGATATTTTCACTACTCCACATGGCCATCATCAGCAAGGTATCCCTTCCTCATCTCATCCTCCCATTCCTACTTCTACATCACATCCCACTACTCATGCATCACCATCCACTCACATCCAATCACCCCATGATGAACCTTCCACATCACCTTTCCACAACCCTTCACCCTCATATCATGATGACAAAGCATCAAGCAGAGATGAGAACCTTGAGACATATGGCACTAAAATGAGTGACATTGAGCCATTTCCTTTGACATACCAGAGGGGCTACAGGCATATGTTTTCTGCACTTGAGATGCAAGGGACCATGCCTTCTACATCAACAAAACATATTGATAAAGGCAATGAAAAGGTTGCAGAGCATGTCATGGTTGGAGAGGATGGTAAAAATGAAACTGAGCAAGAGTTTCAACTGATTGACCTAGAGAATGATGATGAGGAGAGGATCACAAACATGTTTCTCAAAATCAAGGATGCCAAGATTAGTGAGCTTCACGCTAATCTTGGTAGGGAAAATAATGTGATTGACTATCATGAGCTAAAGAATCAACAGTTAGAGGCAAGGAAGGCCATCAGTGAGGTCAGAACCATTAGAGCTCAAAAAGAGGCCAGGAAGGCCAAGGCATTGCTAGATGAGACCTTGGGCACTTTTTATGACAGTGAGGATGAGGACGAAAAACTTCCTAGGAAGAGGCCAAAGACAATTTGGTTGAAGAAGGCTTTAGCCTAGGAAAGAGATAAGGAGGAAAATTTGGCAGAGCAGTTCACTCCAAGTGAGCTTCTTACAATAGAAATTGATGGAGATAGGGAATCTTGGCTAGAGAGGGAAAACTTGCACCTAGAGAGTCAAATTGAGAGGGAAAAAAGAGACATTGACATTGTTATAGGCCAATTTGGGCATCATTCCCAATGACTTGGTTAACTGGGCATCATCTCCAAGACTAATGACTAAGGGTCTATCATTCCCTATCATTTCAAGTTGCTACATGCCCTAAGGCAAGAACAAGACAAATCAAACATGACTTTCATCAAGCAAAGGTTTCCAAGGTTTGAAGTTTATTATATAGCATGTGGGAGCTCACCAACGCTACCTCTAAAGGGAATAAGTGTGTTGCATATGCAGGTAGCCCCATGCAAGGCTGCTCTGCAAAGCACTTCCTGACATCTATGGGTGTGTTGGTCACATTGGAAGTGAAATTCTCATTGTTCCGGAATCTCCACTTGGCCAGTGCCTTCTAGAAGAGTTCACATGTGTCAAGCTTCGAATCCAAGTGTCCATTTGACATCTACATGAATGGGAAAATGTCTTGCCTATTATTGAAAAGTCATTCATTGCAAAACCACCATCAATTCATCTATAAATTGAACACAGATCTGAGTGTTTGAGAAGGAAGAATTTGAGTAGAGAAATGTTGGAGGATTTTCAATTGAGAGTTAGATTTGTGTAATAGCTGCTAGAGAGATTTATACTATGATGGGGCTGAGGATCATTGCTGGAAGGGTCACTTCAAATCAGTCATTTGGTTGTAACCTCTCCTTCTATCATCAATAAATAATATAGCTTACTTTTCCCTATATGCATCTGTATTGGCTTTGATTTTCCATATTGCAAGATCTTAGTTGATGTATATTGTTTATGCTTTATTTATTTAGCTAAATAACTTGAATAGACATCTATATTATTGCTGTCTTCTGTTGTTTTAGTGTTATTTCTTGCAGGAAGCATTTCGCACAAACCACTTGAATTTGAAGCTACAAAAAAAGCGACAGAAGGAGCCATTTAGAAGTGCTTAGATTACAAGTAAGCCTCTAATCCTTTCCGTGTGTCTGTTCTAAGTTAGGAAAGGTAGTCATATACTCTTTAATCTGTTGTTCTAGATTATCATCTGTCTAGGGAAGCGTGTTTTATCCGTAATTCACAATTCTGGCCCAAAAAATTGGCGACTCCACTGGGGAGAATTTCTCTTAGATCTAGGTGACTTAGCCTCTGATTTGCTTTGTTTATCCACCCAGTAGTTGTTACACACAAAGATTAAACTTTTTAAAAGCCAAATTTGCAAAGAAAATGAGTTAAACAGTAGTGTTTTTCCTTATAAATTGCGCCCAACGCACCCTTAGACAGGACACAGTGCTTTGCATAGCACTGTCTCCCTTTTAGGCCTACGTTGCAGAGCATTGTCTCCCCTTGGAGACTGCGTTGACTCCTGAAACCACCCAGATTCCTTTGAATTTTCCTTTGCAATTTTCTTCAGTTTATTTTCTGCTATGTTTTGAAAAGTTTGATCCTCATATTGACTAGTAACTCTATATACTTCTTCCTCCTTTGACTGAAAATTTGTTCAATGTTTGTTTAAAAAAAAACATTATTTATCATTGACAAGTTGATTTCAAATTATTTTTTATGGTCTCATTAAGAATCATTTGCTTCCGAAATAGGAAATTGTCGTAAAATCTTCATTTCCTTGATAGGAGAAATTGTTGTTGAAATCATCATTTTTTCCTTCAAAAAAGAAATTGTTGTTTGTATTCTTTATTTCTTGAAAGTAAAAGGCATTTGAATTATTGATTTAGTGCACCTAGTTTATTTTCTACATTCATAACATTAAGGAAACTGAAGAGAAAAACTTACATTTGCATGTAGGATTTTTGTGTGTTTTGCAAAATGGAACATTAGGAAATTTGCATTTAGTTTGTGATCATTGATTTTTTTTTCTCATTGATTTCTTTGCTCACAAATTATTTGCTCTCTTCCCTTAGTATCTAGGCTTTTCATTGAAGAAACTAAAAGTGAAAGATTGCTTATCATTTTTAGTTGCATTTTAGGAATTTTCCAATACATCATTGCGGAGAACCTTTGAAAAGAAAATTGTAAGCAAGATCAACATAAAATTAATCTCAATTTACATAACAAAGAATTGGAACCATAATGATAACATTTAGAAGGTCTAGGCTAGAGACATGTTCTAGCGTCGTAAAACATAGCAGTTGTCATTAACTTGTCTGCGATACATTCCGAGTGTGATACCTCACTCCATGTACGTAAGTATATCATTGCTCGTCAATGTACTTTCAAGTATATCAGGCAGTGTTACAGTATGATAGGTATAAAGGGGTGCTCTCATTGTGCGGTTTCACATAAGACAACGCTAATACAGGTTTGGGCCTCCACGTACCTTCGGGTATATTTGGGAGGAAAAATTTTACGTGTTATCCATCCATAGTGAACCGAGTCGGCCGCCATGTAAATTATGATACACCGAACACAACATTTGGGGAGATTGCCTGCCCGTACTTCTTGGTTCGCCAGGAGGTATTCTACAGTTCACAGTTTCTTGGTAAACCCTTTTGCCTAGCATTACCCTTTTATTTTGTTTATTTGTTTTTGGTTAAAATAAATTAGTAATCGTGGTAGAACAAAATCCTTTTCCCTCGTCGTTCGCATAGATTAGCATTAAAACCACCTTTACCACCAGAAGTTACTTCTGGTAGGCGAAGGCAATCACTCTACCAAAACCAGTACTATCAGTACCTCTAGTGAAGCATCATCTTACCATATACCAAAGTTGGCACAAGTTGTTTCTACTCATCCTGGTTCGTCTACTGTTGTCAATATGGAGTCCTCATAGCTACCTGTGGTCACGATCCATCCAATCTATGAGACCATACCTCCCGAAACCGAGTTGTTCAACTGGAAGTTGATCTAGATCCCATTGTGCTTTAGGAGGAAGCTGTTATTGGTCAAAATGGACATCATCCCCAAGACCAATGAAATAGGGTCTATCATCCCCTTATATTACTGTTGCTATATTCCCTAAGTGGAGAAAATCTTGATTCCGAATTTGAACAACCGGAAGTTGTTCCTGTATTGGTCACTCCAAAATCTATTGTATCCATTGAGTCTCCCATATCACGCAGTTAACCACCTGAAATTTACTTCATGCCTGATGGCGAAGTTATTCCACCTGGTTTGATTTCGATTGAAGACATATCACAAGACGATACACCTTTAACTCTAACTCATTTTCGGTAGGAGATTTACTTGTACGATTCTTTTTCCTCAATCACCTTCCTCTGCTTTTGTTAATCCTATTTCAATTCGAGTTCCCATAGATTATATAGGGTATACATTGTGTCATTTGACCATGGCTGAGATAACATCCTAGGCTGAACCATCTATTTCTGTTGTGACAACATCTATTGTTGCTTCATATTCGATGTTTTGTCCATTGACTTCACCCATGTCATCATCTGGAATCCTATTTGGTTCCTCCCTTATGAGTACTGAACAGCTTGATCCTTTATTCACATCTTCAGTGCAATATCAAGCTCGTACCATCAGTTATTCTCCTTGGTGGCCGGTGATTTCACAAAAATTACCCTCTGAAATTCCAAAATTCAATGAAAACCCTAGAGAAGACCCTTCAACGCATGTTATAACTTATCGTTTGTGGTGCTCATCAAAATCCTTAAATTATGACCTTGTTAGACTACCTCTTTTCCAGCACACACTCACTAGTCCAACTGCACATGAGGATGGTTCTTTTCCTGTGTCAACCTCATTAAAAACTGAAATAGGTGTTGAGGACAGTTCTTTCCTATGTCAACCTCGATAAATGAAACAGTTTCCCATGAGGATGGTTCTTTTTATGTGTCAACCTCATTAAAAAATGAAACAGAGTTATGAGGATAGTTCTTTTTTCTTGTGTCAACCTCATTAAAAAATTAAACAAGTGCCTATGAGGATAGTTATTTTTTCTTGTGTCAGCCTCGTTAAAAAATGAAACAAGTGCCTATGAGGAAAATTCTTTTACTGTGTCAACCTTGTTAAAAAATGAAACGGGTTTTGAGGAAAGTTCTTTTATTGTGTCAACCTCGTTAAAAAATGAAACAGGTCATGAGCATAGTTCTTTTTCTGTGTCAAGCTCGTTAAAAAATGAAACAAATCCTCCCCTATAATGAACCTTCATTCCATCCATCTATTAGAAACCAGTAATCTACTTAGATGAATGAAATGAAGCTTGGGGGGCATCTTCTCTTGCAGGGGGCATTCAACATGTACTCTTGCACTGGGCATTAAAAACATTCTTACTAATTGCAGGCAATCAGCAACTGAAGTTCGGGGGAAAAATCAGGTTCAGAGCTTGAAAATTCAAATGGTAACTATGGAATGGTAAAAATGAATAGTGGAATTACTTTTAATAGTCATTTAATTACTTGCAAGTTAAATTTATTGCTATAAATATAGTTTTATTATGTTTTTTATCTTGAAACAGGTATTTTTAATCCATTTGATGTTGTTCTAAACAGGATATACAACTGATGAATAGATTATTCGTGTATATTTATTTCAAAGAATGACTTGACCACAAAGAATACTTTTTCTCCTTGTTTTTTGAGCTTTGTTAAAAATGAAAAAGGATTTGAAGCGCAATTTTATCTCTTTTTCGAGCTTCGATAAAAGCAAAAAAGTAACCCCTAGAGTCTTCTTTCAGCTCTTTTCAGACTCCAATAATGTGAAAATATTTCCAAGCACTTGTCTTTTAGAGCTCGTAAAAGCAAATGAATTGATATCTACTCAGTATAGGTTTAACCCTTTTCTGGAATGAGATAGATTATTTACGAAAAATGAATACATTGGTTAAACATGACCAAAGAGGTTGTCTCAGATATAATTTTACACTTTTTCAGATCTGAGTGACAAATTTATGAAAAGGTATTTATGGAGTTTTCATTCGTCCACTTTTTCAAACTCTCTAAATATGAAAAAGGACTGGGCTATCACTGTCGTTAAGCTCGTTAAAACATAAAATAGTGATGGGCTTGTAAATCATGGCAAGAATCGAGTTTCATTCATTGCTAGACTCGTTAAATTATTAAATAGTGATACTTTATTCGCCCAAAGGATTGAATTATAGATTAAGAAAATGTTATCCTCCTCAAGCTTGTTAAAATATAAAGAGGTACTGGTCGACAAATGACCAGGGAAAATTTGGGAAAAGTGAGCAAAATTTCTTTATGATAGCAAGTCACTCTTCAACATGACACTTCTTTCACTTCATGTCCGTGACTGTTTGGGTTGGGTAATCATCTTGACGGTTCATTCACACCTATGGTTCATCATACCTTCAATTAGGTTTTCGGTCAATGCTGCCAACTCATCACAGTGTCACCGATATGTTCAAGAGAAGTCATCCAGTGAATACAATCATCCTTCTACAATACTCGTAAACCTTTATTCTCATGACCGTCATCCATAAAAATTGCTATATCAAGTCATACCCTTGTCTCTGAAATAAGTAACTCCCATTTCGAAATAACGTGACTTCATGTTGACAACAAATAAATATCCAGGAATTTCACTTAGAAACATCAGATTCCAGTACCATGAGGCTTGTTACAGCATTGAAAAGATCCTCACTTCTGGACCTTTGACTGAAATATTTTTTTTGGCGTTTGCCATCAAATCATCTATTCACACCTTACGAAATTTACTACAGTACCTTGAGGGCCATTTTAATTAATGGTGGTTCTCTCACGTTTTTTAACAACACACATCATTGGTTGGTAGTCAAACGATGTCTTTCCATGTTTGACGACAAATCATATATTCGCATGGCTAGACTTGTACCTGAATGATCGAGTGAATGAGATAAGAAGACCCCAGATCTAGTTTCAGCCATCCAGGTTGCGATTTCAGGATTGTTTTACACATCATATGTACGGTGACCTTACATACAGATTGTCATCCAAACATGGGCCTATATTTTTAGGCATGTCTGCATTGGGCAACATTCCAATGTCGACGACTTTCTGAATTATGTAGATGTTATTAGATTGTTTATGTGCTAGAAGTGGGAATGCCTACCCTTAGCAATTATGATCAAATAGGATATATCATGATGTAATGTATTGTAATATTGATGCAGGTGACCATTCCGCTTCATCTCCAGCCCATCACAGTGTAAAGCATCTCAATCAAATGTTTTTATTATTTTGACCTCATGCTTTAGGGGGCAATTGTTATAGGCCAATTTGGGCATCATTCCCAATTACCTGGTTAACTGGGCATCATCTCCAAGACTAATGACTAAGGGTATATAATTCCCTATCATTTCAAGTTGCTACATGCCCTAAGGTAAGAATAAGTCAAATCAAACATGACTTTCATCAAGCAAAGGTTTCCAAGGTTTGAAGTTTATTATATAGCATGTGGGAGCTCACCGACGCTGCCTCTAAAGGGACTAAGTGTGTTGCATACGCATGTAGCCCCATGCAAGGCTGCTCTGCAAAGCACTTCCCGACATCTATGGGTGCATTGGTCACATTGGGAGCAAAATTCTCATTGTTCCGGAATCTCCACTTGGCCAGTGCCTTCTAGAAGAGTTCACATGTGTCAAGCTTTGAATCTAAGTGTCCATTTGACATCTACATGACTGGTAAAATGTCTTTCCTATTATTGGAAATTCATTCATTACAAAATTACCTTCAATTCATCTATAAATTGAACACAAATCTGAGTGTTTGAGAAGGAAGAATTTGGGTAGAGAAATGTTGAAGGATTTTAAATTGAGAGTTAGATTTGTGTAACAGCTGCTAGAGAGATTTATACTATGATGGGGTTGAGGATCGTTGCTGGAAGGGTCACTTCAAATCATTCATTTGGTTGTAACCTCTCTTTTATCATCAATAAGGAATACATCTTACTTTTCCCTATATGCATCTGTATTGGCTTTGATTTTCCATATTGCAAGATCTTAGTTGTTGTATATTATTTATGCTTTACTGATTTAGCTAAATAAATTGAATATACATCTATATTATTGCTATATTTTGTTCTTTTAGTGTTATTTCTTGTAGGAATCATTTCACACAAACCGCTTGAATTTGAAGCTACAACGGAAGCGACAGAAGGAGCCATTTAGAAGCGCTTGGATTACAAGTAAGCCTCTAATCCTTTCTATGTGTCTGTTATAAGTTAGGAAAGGTATTCGTATAGTGTTTAATCTATTTTTCTAGATTTTCATCTATCTAGGGAAGCATTTTTTATCTGTAATTCACAATTCTAGCCCAACAGACATACAGAAGAAGATGGAAAGACATTATGCCATGAGAATCAGGATTGCAAGGGCCAAGCTCAAACGAGCCCTTGAAAATATTCAAGCTCAAAATGGGGCAAAGGAGGATGAAAAGCTCAATATCCTTGCTGATGTGTCCCCCCAAGCATCTAAATCCTAATCAACAAGCTAATTTCCAATTTGGACATCTTTTTTCACATTTTTTATTTTTGACAGTTTGGCTTGTAGAAAATAGGGCCAAACGCGTAGTGCCACTAGCGTTGTGCTCTTTTTTGGGGCACTCAAATGGGAAAATGTCAACATATTCATGTTCCTCATACCAAGGAAATCATCCTTATAATATTTCAGACCATTTGGAGAAAAAATGGTCCCTCCACCAACAAATCACCTTTCTGCCCTCTTTTCAGCACTGGCGCTGCGTGTTTAGCAGTCTTGGGCGAAGTGATTTTTGACTAGGGAAATGGACACCGTTCTAGAAATTAAAGGAAGGTATGGAAAATCGACAGGACAGGCTTTCCAATGAGCTATCATGGAGCTCATTTGGACACCGGGAAGGCCTCCAAAAATCAGCTGCAAAACAGAAAAATTTTCCATTCTTGGCACTGTGCGTTTGGCTTGGCGCTATGCCCCTGTACCTTGGAGCTACGCCCTTGCTAGGAGTTATTGAAAAATATCTTTTCAAGCCTTAAAGTCAACTTATTTCCAAAATTAGCTCAAATAGTTATGTTAGAAGTTATTTTTTCCATAAATGTTTTTTAGATATTTTTCCTTCGGCCTTGCATGGTCTCTAAGGTCAAGAGGCATTAAATATGTCATAAATGACATTTGAAACCCTAGTTAAGGTTCCACTCCTCATTTTTCAGTTAAATACTGCATGTATGCTTCATAATTTTTTGGTTGGTAAGCTGTTTTGCTGAGCTGAATGTTATTTAGACTCTGAGTTGTAAAGAAGTTTGGCTTTGGAGCCTTGTAAATGTCTTGGATTGAATATCAATGGAACTAGCACATTCATAGGATTCATGAACTCTGTTAGATGGTGATTGTATTCCATTCTTGTCAATGCTTTCCTTTGTTTTACATTATTTTCATTACTTCTCTGATAATAGAACATAAATTTTAGATTTAGATATTTTGTTTTGGCACCTCAACTCTATGTGTCATTATTATCTCTATTCTTTCCTCTGAAAGTAATAATTAGAGAATTCTTAATTTCTCTCTAGGATTACTGGATTGTTTATTTGAGGTATGTCTAGTGAAGTCTAGCTGAATAATTCTTAATTGCTCTTCAGTTTTACTAAGCTATTGTCCTGAAGGCTTTCCTTGTTTGAAGTATAGTTAAAGGATTCTTAATTTCACTTTAGTTTCACTGAATTCATAACTTACTGTCATCATATACTCATTTTGTCTAAAGGATCCATTTGGATTTGTTAGCTTTCCCTATGAAACACCCTTGATTTATTGTTGTACTCTTCAAACCTTTGACAGACCCCATAGCCCAATGGTTTGAATTTCTCTTACTCTATATGTTCTACTTAACAAGAAACCCAACCAAACAAAACCAAAAAATACAAACCCTATCCTTATAACTAGCCTAAAATCAACATCCTAAATCAATCAAGTCATATCTTTTATCAAATATAGAGAGATCCCTCTCTAAGTCTAGGAAGGCTAGGTCCTAGGAGTCCAAAGTTGGTTTGATGTTACCCTTGTCTATTTGGTCTTGCCAATATGACAAATTATAGGGACCTAACAGGTATATTTCTTCTCCCACTAGTTACTCGCCCCTCTAGGCCCAAGCTACACCCATTCTAGGTAGTCTACCTATCCAAGGTTTTTCTTTCATGATCCCATCAACCACCCACCTTTAGGAGCCTAAGAAAAACCCATTCTAGGAAGTATACCTATCTAAAGGATTTCTCACATGATCCCCCATCATCTACTCTCCTTTATGGGGCCAGTAAACCCCCATTCCAAGAATTATACCTAGCCAAAGGATTTCCTACATGGGGTGATAATTAGAGTCTTAGTACCAAGTATCGTTCTGACATGATCTAATGTAATGCGCATGGATTTTTATGGATAAGTAATAGTTTGGTGTGCTTCACTGCACAACTCATGGAGTCTTATAGTCAAGGTAAAACTTATGACTTACTCCCATGAGATAACCAAAGTTTCATATGGTCGAAATTTCATCATGGTAATATTATTTCTGAGTTCCATGCTCCATCATTTTACCTATGTCAAAACATTTAGTTTCCCAGGACATATACTCAAAAATTTCAAATCATAAGTCTTAATTTCCTAACTTTGTTTCATTCAAAAGCCATATATCATAAGCATGAGACTAGTATTCATGTTGTTTGGCTCCTTTATAGGTGGTATTCATATTTTATGGTTCCTTTGATCTCACACACCATTCTTACACTCTACCTGCAATTTAATCATTCAATCATCCAATCAGCTGTTAGTATTCACATATACATATATTTTAAGTATTCACAACATCTTGCACTGCCTTAGAATTGTGGCACATATAAAAATTATATCATTCCATATAATTTTTATTATATTGAATGAAATTATCAAAGAATCATATGTGTGTATCACGGTTATTCTAATAATTTCATAATGTAATTGAACATATATTCAAAAATGACCAATGAGTTAGAAATGAGAAGTGCAGATATTAATTTCATGAGAAATTTAGTTTTCCAATTCATTAAGAATGCTTTAAAAAAATCATTGCAATATTTCCACACTAAAGGTTGTCTACCTTAACCATGCCCTTTCCTAGGCATCCACACAAGTCATTCATTAATTTGAAAGGACAGATATCAATTTTAGCTTAAGAAACTCTTCCTCGATTCCTTCCTCTACCTTTTTACCTTGGTTTACTTTTTTCCTTACCTACTTGGTTCCCATTAACAAGAATTTCATATGGACATGTTTTAAGGGGTCCAACTACCCAATAACATACTTTTTGTTTCAATAGTCAATAATTTTCAAACATCTCTTCACCCATGCACCCAAATTTGTACATGTTCATTTTAATAAGCATGTGTCGTACAGGAACACATTCCATATTGCTATTCATATGCTATCAATTTCCAACCTTTATCATTTTTTTGCACACATTCCCAACAGTTTCTCCACATGAAATGGAATCCATTAAATAAATTCAATGTGTTACTCAAAACACAAAAAGTCATAAGATTTTAAAAATAAAATAACTCATCTTCCTACTATGATGGTTATCAACATATGACCTTTCATATGAAATTACATCATTATATTATTTTCTTATTTTCTCATTATTCAAATTTTCATAAGGCGTAGAATATATATCAGTCAAGAATCATTTTAGTCAGGAAAACTTCCTTATTATGTTATTTTCATAACTATCAGGTCACTATCTATTTTTTTAAGTGGCCCCATCCATGCCCCTTTTGACTAGCCTTCTATATTTATTCTACCCTTTACTGTCATATATCTCATGCATGGGGTTTAATCATGATCTGGAAAATTTAGGTCTTATTTAGCTCTTCTTTATGAACCTATTTTCTTTGGTTTTATAACACCCAAAAAACCAAGAAAGACCAAACCACAAAATACAATAAGAAAGATTTAAAAATAGGAAAATACCAGAACAAAATCACATGAAAATAAATATAATCATGGCCATGCTCACAATAAATCCAAATAGAAACATGTAGCCAAATCATAATTAAATAAAATAAATCACAACACATCAAACATTTCAGATTCATTTCAACAAGAGCATTAAGGAAATGCACAAATACAGAGACAATGTCGTACCCAAGGTGTATAGTAACGTCAAAATTTCAATATCCCTCTAAATAGTTCAAGAAGGAGCTACATTCCTGATACAATTCTAAGGCAGTTCAGGATGGTCCCAACTTAGGGTATTGGATTGAATCTACATCTCCCCAAATTCATCGCTCCAAGGCCCCTTCTCCTTCACTATATTCACCTTGTGATCTCCTACTACTCTATATTCTTTTCTTTCTCCCCATGTTCTCTATTTGTCTCTCTATATGTTATGGTCACACCTTCTCCTTTTTTTCATATGCTCTCTATGTCATAGCACCTCCTCCTCACTCTCTTCTCATCCCCTTGCATAATGACTTTCCCTAAATTGTCCCATGAAGACAGGGAAAGAATGGGACTCATAATTTGCTTCAAATTTCCCATAAATAACTTCAATTCTTACACAAGTAAACAATTTAGTCTATCAAGGAGATATGTAGGGGAATAAATGAAGTGGGTGTGGTTTTGGCTTAAACATAGGAAAAAAAAAAAACACCTTTTCCTCAAACTCTGAATCTGTGTACACTCCTCTAGCTTAGACATATTTTACTTTTTTACATAATTTCTCATAAAGAAAATATACATAGTGGCATTTACATGGGGGTAGAAAAAGGGTTGTTACAACAGGAGTATGGATGACTCTTATGAAGGATTCACGAAGGATGGAAATGGAAGCTTGCAATCTGTGGTGGGAAATGGAAGACTGAAAGCTCTCTAGGGGAAATGGAACTACTAGAAGCCATGGGACTGCTGGATGGAGGCTTTTAGGCTTGGTAAAAAGGACTATAAAGGTACCTAGAAGGCATGTGAGAGTAGGTGAAATATCAGAAGCCACATGACTACTGGTTGGAGGTTTTTAAGGTTGGAACCTTGGCTGATAGTGGTTGGTATTGTGTATGTACTAGGTTTTTAGATAAGCTGATGTGGATGCTCCATTGAGTCAAAGCCCAAACTAGGGGATGTTGAAAGAAATGAACAACATGCTCTGTGGATGGGTGTAACATCAAAGGTTTGCAATTAGTTGTACAATTTAAATGATAAATATTTTCCTTATGTTATATTTATTTCCACCACAATGTTTTTTATATATGTTAACTAAATATATATATTTATAAATCAAAAATAGATAATTTTACTAGAGTATTCCTATACCCATGTTTTAAATTTTAGTATACATTTAGAATATGCATTACAATATGTAAACTATTAGGAAAAACTTTCGAGGAAAAAGGAAAAAATTATAGAGCACAGGTTACCATGGTTATCTTGCACAGAATTGGGCCTCAACAGAGGAAGGAATGAGCCACCAATGGCTAGGGTATGTTACACAAATATGCTTCTTCAATTCACTTTATAGAGATAGAGTTATATTGGAGGGACAAGGCGCCCTTCGAAGAAGAGTGCAAGATCCCATAAGCTCAAATGATATGGTGCAAATCACAATATCTTTCCACTGGTCTATGAATATTATTCCTTCAATTCTATTCATTTTTCAACTTGCATGGTTCTTTTTTAGGTCACCATAATACTACTGTAGCCCCTTATTATTATTAGTGTAGCCCCATTATTTTTATTTTTGTGCCCATGTGGTCCCCATATTGTTATATTGTGACCCCTTAGACTCCTATATATAGAACTTAGGATTTTTCATGTGTATCATCCAAGAATTTCTCATTTATGTAATTTCAAGCAGGTTACCCCCTTGAATAGGTTGATTTCTAAGTCATTGATCTATCTTTTCTTCTATTTTTTGAGTTGGTTTCATAACATTTGGTATCAAAGCTTTGGATTCTAGGGTTTTGCTGTTGCAAACATGCTATATTGGATTTTGTGCTATAATGTTTTTTTCTACAAAGGTTCAGAAGCTAAAATTTTGACCACGAGAATTCGAAATCCTGAGGAACTTCGTGTAAAAATTTCAGATCTTGGTTTGCTATATTTTTGGAAATATGATCTAAGGAATTTAGGGTTATTGCTGGCTCCAGAATTTTATCTCAAACAAACGACTGAGGGAAAATATTTTGTTTCAGACATCAGATTGGAATTCTATAAAAGGTGGTTGAAATTGCACAAACTATAGTTTCTTGTGTAGAAATTTCAGAGCCAAAGGTAAAACCAGGGATATGTGGCATGTCGTACAAGTTTTCTCTACTGAACTAGTCCATAATTAGGTCATTGTGGGAGATTGGGCATAACTTTACCTTGAACAATCCAAATTGGGTCTCACATGTGGCATTGGAAAGAAGACTCTGAGGGTTACCGTAATCCCGAAGTTTAGATCTTGGAGATCTTAAATTACAGAGTTACAACTGTTTCAATATCGAGCTCGTAAAAACAAGAAAAATGTGTGTATTGTTTTAAAAAAAATCATAAATTTTGTTTGAAAAACTAGTTTGAAGTGATTCCAAGGGCATATTGAAGCATAGATATCAGTATTAAGTTCTAAAATTCCTCCCAAAAATTAATTCCACACCCATTAAGCCCTCAAAAAGCTCTACTATGACACATGAAGAGGAATAATTGCAGCATGATATCTCAAAATTACAAAACCAAGTGCAAAAAATTTCGCTCTCACATAGAAAAACCAAAAATGAACTAGAAGCTAAGATGGATGGTTTGAAGGATGGAATGAATGGCATGGAAGCTGAGATCGATGGTATAGAAGGAAACATGGAATATTTGAAGAAATGCATGGAAGGTTTTAAGGAAGGTCTGGCAAAGTTGCTACAAGAAAATATCCCTAATGGAGAAAAGGGTAGTATAGGAAACTCACAATGACAACAAAATACATGCTAATAATGATTTCATAGAATCGAATGTTGGATTGAAGAACCACCATATTCCAAAGATCAATATGAGGAATTTTGATAGCAAGGATCACGTAACATTGATGCTATAGATGGAGTAATACTTTGACCACCAGAATGTGCAAAACACATAAAAGGTATGCATTGGAACTTTATATTTAAAACCAAATGCATTTATATGGTATCAATGGCTTTTCTCTTGTAAACAAATTGTAAAATTTTCAATTTTTATGAAGGACACATTATGAAGATACAAAGAGCAACACTTTATTTAGCCAATTTATAAATCTCAAACAAAAGGGTTCAATGGTGGAACACATTGAGGAATTCCAAAAATTGAATATAAGGGTAAATGATGTTCCAGAGGAGCACAATATTGGTGTCTTCATAGGGACTTTATAGGATAACATCGAACATGAGGTTTTCCTTTGGGTACCTGATTCATTGGAGAAGGCATTCAGGTTGGCAAGAAAAATTGAAAACAAAATTATGGTGACAAGGAAGCCTACCACTCACAACTATAAATATGTAAGTGTTGCTACTCTTAGACTTCCACAATTTACAAGGTTGACACTACAACAATTTGAAGAAAAAATATCAAAAGGGCTTTGCTATAGTTGTGATAGTAAATACATTAAAGGTCATAAGTGTGCTGAGAAGAAATTATTTTACATATATTGTGAAGAGGAGGAAGAAAAGGAAAAAAAACTTCAAAAGAAGAGGATATACACCAGGAACCAACCCTAGAGAAAGAAGAAATGAATTTGACCATATATTCTAAGGCATTGGAAGAAATTACCACTCCTCAAACTCTCAATATAGAAGGACATATCAAGAAGAAAAATGTAATAGTGTTGAATGATTTGGGTAGTACCCATAATTTTATTCATTTTAAGGTAGACAAGGAATTGAATTGCTTCCTACACCCAGCACCAGAGTGTCAAGTGATGGTTTCAAATGGAGGAACTATAAATTACTCTAGAAATTTCCATAATCTCAAGCTAACCATGGGGGAATATGTATTTAATAGTATAATGCTCTCCATTCCAATGGGTGATGTTGATTTTGTACTAGGAGTACACTGGTTACAATATTTGGGGACGATAACTTTTAATTTTATAGAAATTTTCTTGAAAAAAAATTCGAAAGGAAAGGAAGTTGAATTATGGGGTATCGTTGGGAATCTGGGAAATATAATTAGCTCTAATTTCATATGATTCCAGCAAGTGTTCCTCCAAAGATCAGGCCTTACAGACATCCTTATTCTCAAAAGAGTGAGATTGAAGGTATGGTTTTAGAAATGCTAGAGGCTCGTATAATTCAACCTAGTCAAAGTTATTTCTCTGCTCCAATAGTATTGGTGCACAAGAAGTATGGATCATGGCGTATGTGTCCGGATTATAGAGAGCTCAACAAGCTCACTATTAAATATAAATTTCCCATCCTCATTATTGATGAATTATTGGATTAATTACATGGAGAAATTTAATTCACCAAGTTGGATCTTTGTTCTGGATATCATCAAATTAGAATGAAGACTAAATACATTATGAAAACAACATTCAAACCTCATGAGTGTCATTAATAATTTCTATTCATGCCTTTTGGCCTTACTAATGTACCTTCTACATTTCAAGATTTGATGAATTCCATTTTCAAACCCTTCCTTAGAAAATTTGTGTTAGTATTTTTTGATGATATACTAATCTACAACAATTCTTGGAAGGATCATGTTCAACATGTTGATAGGGTGCTCAAAATATTGGAGGAGAAACAATTATATGCAAAAACCTCCAAATGTTTCTTTGGAGTACAAGAGGTGGAATATTTGGATCATATTGTATCTCATGAGGGTGTTAAGGTAGACCCTAAAAAAATTAAATCCATTAAGGAATGCAAAATCCCCACAACCATAAAGCATCTTCGAGGATTTATGGGGTTAACAGGGTATTATCGCACGTTTGTTAAGAATTATGGGTCAATATTGGCACCTCTAACATCATTACTGAAGAAATATGCATTTTCTTGGACTCTAGAAGAAACTAAGGCCTTTGAACATCTTAAAGAGGAAATGTGACAAGCATCGGTCTTAGCTACATAAACTTCACAAAAAAAATTATTGTGGAATGTGATGCCTCAGGAAATGGAATTGGTGTGATTTTAATGCAAGAAGGAAACCCATTTCTTTTGAAAATCGTCCAATCAAAGGAAAGTGTTTACATAAACCTATTTATGGGAAGGAAATGTTGGAAATACTACATGCACTAACGCATTGGTGACCTTACCTAATGGAAGACACTTCAAGGTAAAAGCAGATCATGATAGTCTTAAACACTTTTTGGAACAAAGATTATCTTAAGAAAAGCAGCAAAAATGGGTCACAAAGATGTTGGGTTATGACTTTGAAATCATCTACAAAAAATGGAAGCAAAATGTTGTTGCAAATGCACTCTCAAGAATGGATGAGGATGTGGAAGCATTGCTTTGTGCCATTTCTATTATCCAGTACATTTGAAACATTTAGCTCCAAAAAAGATTAATTATGGTACAAAGATCATTTATATCTTTGTAAGAATTCATAACTCAAACAAAATATTATTTTTGAATTTCACACCTCTCCCTTAAGTTTGCACTCAAGATTTTTAAAAACTTACCGCAGGGACAAAAAGGATTTTTTTTGGGATGGCCTTAAATCTAATATTCAAAAGTTTGTGGTAGAATTTTTGGTTTTCTAGCAAAATAAAGTTGAGGCAATTAATACCCTCGGTGTGTTACATCCTTTATCCATTCCAGGTCAACGTTGGGAGGAGGTTTCAATGGATTTTATCACATGTTTACCCAAGTCCGAAGGAAATATTTTCATCATGGTGGTATTTGATAGACCTACCAAGTATGCACACTTCTGTGCATTATCTCATCCATTTAAATCTAGTACAGTTTCTATTGAATTTATGGAAACAATTCAAAATCTACATGGAAACCCAAAAATTATTGTAAGCGACAGAGATCCCATTTTTACAAGAAATTTTTGGACGAAATTATTTTCTTATTTGGGTACTCAACTAGCTCATAGCTCATCATATCATCCTCAATCTGATGGGAAAAATAAGATAGTGAACAAATGTTTGGAAGGGTATCTTCGTTGTTTTGTGTTTGATAAAAAAACACAATGGGTCAAGTGGTTACCTCTGGCTGAATGGTGGTATAGCACTTCCTTCCATACTACACCAAAAATGTCCCCAATTATGGAACTTTATGGATATCATCCACCATCCATCACATCATCTTTAAGAAACAATTCTAAGGTTCAAGCAGTGGAATATCACATCAAGCATCAAAAACAAGTTCTCCAACTCTTAAAGTATAACCTCAATTTGGCACAGAATCAAATGAAACAACAGGTAGATCAACATTACAGCAAAATAATTTTTGATGTAGGCGACTCAATATTTTTACAACTAAAACCATACAAACAAATGTCCCTCAAGCAAGCTAAGAAATATAATAAATTATCACCAAAGTATTATGGTCCTTACAAGGTGTTGTAAAAGATTGGTACTCATTAGAGTAATTTTGAGGTCTAAAATGGGCCTCCTAAGGAAATTATAAAATAATAGTGGAAATAATAAAATAAGATTAGATTACATCATCAAATTTTAGACCAAAAAAAGAAAAAACTACTTTTTCAACTTATCTTCCTATGGGTTTACTCAAATTTCGAACGGGAACGCTCATTAGATGCATTTTTTGATTCCTCATCTCAGTACCCATGTTTCGTACATTTGATGGACCCTTCTACATGAAAAATGGGAAATACATGAAAAATGTGATTTGCAATCACATTTTTCATGTATTTCCCATTTTTAGTGTAGAAACGTCCATCAAAAGTATGCGACATGGGTACTCCTTGGATGAGGAATTAAATTTTGCATCCAATGAGTACTCTCGCTCGAAATTTGAGTAAAACCGTAGGGAGATAAGTTGAAAATACAAGTTGAAAAAAGAAGTTTTATTATTTTATTATTTTTTAATATTTTTATTCTTTGACCCAAAAAATGGTGAATAATCCCCCATGGTTGACATCATCATCTTGAATCGTATTGGTTCTTATAAAGTTTATTTTGGTTGTACATTTTTCTTAGGAGGCCCATTTTAGACCTCAAAATTTCTCTAATGATGGCATAAAAATTGGAGATTCCTGCATCTTCCTGAGTGCACCCAGTTTTCTATGTTTCATGCCTAAAGAAGGTTATAGGTGACAAGCTCCCAGTTCAAACAATATTTCCAGAACTTGATGAGGAAGGAAAAATCGTATTGGAACCTGAAGCAGTCACGGGAACAAGAACTCGACAGCTACGAAACCAATCAATTTGATAATATCTCATCAAGTGGAAGAACTTACCTGCTAAAGATTCGACATGGAAGGACGATAATTTTATACAAAATCTTCCAGAACTACTCAAGTGTTTAGGACAACACTTGTTTGAAGGAGAGGGGCATGCTAGGTCCCCATAATATAGTGTAGCCCCTTATTATTGTTAGTGTAGCCCAATTCTTGTTATTGTTGTGCCCATGTGATCCCCATATTCATTAGGGGAATTTTGAGGTCTAAAATGGGCCTCCTAAGCAAAATGTACAACAAAAATAAACTTTATAAGAACCAATAGGATTCAAGGTGATGATGTCAACCATGGGGGATGATTCACCATTTTTTAAGTAAAAGAGTAAAAAGATTAAAAAATAATAAAATAATAAAACTACTTTTTCAACTCTTATTTTCAACTTATCTCCCAATTTTTTTGCTCAAATTTCAAGTGGGACTACTTGCTGGATGAAAAATTTAATTCCTCATCGAAGGAGTACCCATGTTGCATACTTTCGATGGACCCTACTACACGAAAAAAGAGAAATACATAAAAAACGTGATTACAATCACGCTTTTCATGTATTTCTCATTTTTCGTGTAGAAGGACCCATCGAAAGTATGCAACCTGGGTGATCATTGGATGAACAATTAAATTTTTCATCCAATGAGTACTTCCACTCAAATTTTGAGTAAAAAAAATTGGGAGATAAATTGAAAATATGAGTTGAAAAAGTAGTTTTATTTTTATTTTTTCCGTATAATTTGATGATGTAATCAAATCTTATTTTATTATTTCCACTATTATTTTATAATTTCCTTAGGAGGCCTATTTTAGACCTCAAAATTCCCCTAATGGTTATATTGTGACCCCTTAGACTCCTATATATAGAAAGTAGGTTTTTGCATTTAATGTATCATCCAAAAATATTTCATTTATGTAATGTAAAGGAGGTTTCCCCCTCGAAGAGGCTGATTTCTAAGTCATTGATATATATTTTATTCTATTTTGTGAGTTTATTTCATAACATTATTAGTTATTTTATTCTCATTTATTTATGTCTTACAATATTTCTCATTTGATTAGATTGACATACCAATAATTGATTATTATATAGTTTTCTACCTTGTTACAGAGAGGGATTTTGGATCACCTTTGTTGGAAAACACTCAACTACAAGGATATGAAATGGTTCTCAATTTAGTTCATCTTTGAAGAGATAGAAAGCAAGGTGCTCCTATTGAAATGGATATTTTTCTCATTCCTTTTTATGATCCTTCTAAACTTGGAGATTTATTGTTGTCCATGGTGGGAATCTCAACCATCTATATTGAATGAAGAGTGGTAAAACAAGATAAAATATAATGACCCTAATTAGAATGATAAACACCCTCTTGAAACCTAATTTCTAATATTTCTATAGAAATGAATTTAGAGCCAAAAGAATAATTTATTTGACAAACTAATTAAAAAATGTAGAAGCCAAAGATATCATAAAAAAGAAATGGATTCCATCTTGAAGAAAAATAGAAATTAAACCTCAAAAATTTCTAAACAACAATTTATCAGGTGTAACCAACCACTTATTCCAATTCCCCCAAATTCCCAACTTATCACAAGTATATGGCCTAATATACTTCCTAGATGCTAGACTAGTAGTGTTCAGACTCTCAAATGCCATATGACTAGTAAGATCTAAATTCAAAATTGAAACTAGTGAAGAAACATGTTAAAATTTGAAATTCAAGGGGAAATTTGTATATAAACTTACACATATAGTGCCATGATCTAATCCTTACTTTAGAACCAAATCTCTATAAACATTTACGCTACATAGACAAACAAAGACAATGCAAAAAAAATATCCCAATAAATGCATTCAAATAAATGAATGTTAACCCAGTAGTTTGAAATTGATCCCCCCTAATTTCAAACTATCGGGTTTCCTACTTCAAATAATTGTTCTAAGCATAATTTCACAACGTATATACATTATCACTTTGGGCGCTTGAATACCTATCGTAGTGGTTAACACTTGCATGTAAGGAGTACTAGAACACAACCTCTAAGCTCTAATTTCAAAGAAATAATAATAATGGTAAGATTGTTGGCTCATGTGATGTTAATCATTGGTGGATATATGTTTTGTTCCAATGGGATACACTAGGGAATGAATCATATGTAATTATTCCACCATTTTGAAAATGATTCCTAGATCTAATTATGTGGTAGTGTTAGTTCACTAATACAAAATAATGTTGCAGTACCTTTTAACATGGAAAAAGTAGATTCGAGAGAAGGAACTTGCCTCATTTTTTCATCTTACCATGACAATTGTTAGTTTATTGTACATTAAGATTTTTTTCCTATCACAACTTTAATAACTACCATATAGTCCCAAATTATTTTCAAATATCTAATCCACCTTGCCTTGGCTATGAAGATTCCTCAAAGAAGGCATACAAATAGACTTGGTTATTGGTGGCTTGATAGAATCCCCATGTATATGATGTTATGGTATTACTTCCAGTACTGACGAGAACCCACCCATTAATACACCCACACCCACCCTACCCCACCCCATGCTCCATGCAACTTCCACCCTTAATGACCTAACGTAATTGAAAAGTATGACACTTTTATTTCTTTATATAATAAACTATTTTAAAATATAATCTTAATCACTTTTAAAAATAAAATAAATTCAAAATTATTAACTACAAACTCTTCATAATAAGAAAAAATTCATCAAATAGAAAGATCACGACAAATAAAATTAAAGGGAAGAAAGAAAAATATTCATAAGTGAAGAAGATGACATAAACAAGGATAAGGTACATTTCTCCACGACTCTCCTCTAGGTGGGTTCTCCTGCTCTCCAAGAGAACTCAATCATTGACACTTAGTGTGTTCAATTTTAAAAATGATGCAAGGGGCCATATCTTACTATTTATATAGCTTCCATGGATGCATATAGGTTTGAGAAAACTAGCAAGAAGGTTTCAACATATAACAATATCGAGTTCATGTATAAGAGACCAAGGTAATATGTGTTGGTGGTGTGAAAATTAAATTCAAATCCTTGGTCTATGTTGTTTGTAAAACATATTCAAATATTATAATGCTTTAATACTTTCATAGAAAAAATTGATTTAGTAATTCAAACTTCTAAACACGTGCTCTTAACCATTAAGCCCACTTCACTTTAAACATTTTTATATAATATATATATTCAGTCATATATAATAATTTGAATTTCAAATTATATATATATGATTATTATCCTCTTCATTTAAATTTAATTATTAATGACTTTAAATTAAAAAATATCTTATCCAAACTAAAACTAAACCATGAAATACATGGGAATTTTTTTTTAAAATAAAACTCATATATAATAAATAAAAATGGCATATAAAGCTACTAATGTAAGGAAATAAAAGGTCAAATCCACACATAAATCACCCTTTCGTTTTGAACTTGACATGTTGACTTTAAATGGAAAATTTATGTTAATAAAAAATTTGCGTGTGTGAAAGAAAGGGTTTAATTATTGACCCTTTTGAAGAAATGTAAAGTAAAATTTAGAATCTATAACTGAGAGAGAATATAAAGTGAAATATAGATAAAGTACATGATTTTCGCAAATAAATTAATGAATATGAAGTTAAATTATTTCCTTTCGTATCAAAAAGAAGTTACGTGTCGCATTTTAGCTTATATTCCAGACAAAGTATTTTACATTAATCCTCTTTGAATATATGGTAATCTTAGATTGTAATTTTCTTCGTCCCACCATAATCCTGTTTTCCTGCTAGATGTTCTCACTTTTTTTTGTTTTGAATATTATCCTGTTAATTAATTGACTATTTTCAGTTTTAAATAACATTATTATAATGGGGAATAATCTAACATTAAGTAGATTAAAGCAAATATGTGATAGTGGAAGTGGGATTCCTTCCGTGTACTCGTAATCATCCATGTGAAGTGGACGTACTTATGGCTAAGAAATACTTATTAATGAGTATATAATAATTAACAGTTATAGTTTATAACAATATAATATAATATAATATAATATTTATCAAATGATATGATTAGTGACCGAATAGGTAAACACCCTTTATAAGCCAAATGAAAGATGCAAAAGTATAAATTTCCCGAGAAGGAATAAGCGGGGGGGAGGGGGGAGGGAACAATGACGTTAGGGTATTGAGAATCTCATTGATCGATGATAGGATAGGGTATTGATGATGGCTGACTCAGGTTGTAAATCTTGCATATGTACTATATGATTTGAATTGTTTGGTTTTGTGATATTGCTATATACATTCTAGATTGTAAAATGATAATTTAATATTATATAAAATGATAACTCTATATAAAGAAATTGAAATGAATTTTTTTTATAGAATTCTCAATCATTAGAAAAGTAGAACACATAGAGACCCATAACATTTATATACGACATGAGTTATGATCAAATGAAAGAATTACCATGTTAAGATGGTTAGGAACAATTTAGATAAAGTTGATATATATATATATATATATATATCAACTTTATCCTACTTTTTCTTTCATGTTCTATCACTTCACTGTGAGTCACTAACCTTCCACATGCCATGTGATGAGGATGTTCCTTCATAATTTTTTATATTGCTATACTTATTTTTAATACATATATATTGTAAAAATGATAATTTAATATATATATATATATATATATATATATATATATATATATATATATATATATATTCTCCATAATTTGTTATATTGGTATACTTATTCTTAATACATGTATATTGTAAAAATGATAATTTAATATGTTTATATATATATAATCCTTTATAGGACTCCCCATTATAAGAGAAGCAAGCCCACATAGGAGACACATAATAATCATATGGGGCATGAGCTATGATCAAATGAAAGGGTTACCATTTTAAGATGGCTCAACTAGGAACATCCTCATCACATGGCATGTGGAAGGTTGGTGGTTCACAAGGGAATGATAGAGCATGAAAGAAAATGTCTGATAAAGTTGATCCAATAATTTTTCTATCATAATTTCCTCATATATATATATATATATATATATATATATATATATATATATATATATATATATATATATATATAAAAGATAACATAATACAAATAATTATAAATTTAAAAGTTTTGGAGGGGAGATATGTGCCAAGTATATAGAGAAAGAGTAATCTTGGAAAATAAAATGATTATTAAATCAAGGGGGTCTAATAAGAAAGGTCCTTATTGTTATATCTATTTTTTCAATCTTCTTTCAGGTAGAGGAACCCTAGCTCAACCTCCCAAAGTTGTTGGTTTGAACACATCCTTCTTCCACCTTGATTGTGCTCCTTTACTAGCCCATCACTCCCAAACTCACCATCCTATCACCCATTGCTCCATTGTAGTGGAACAACTTAGTAGTTGGTTATGAAACATGTATTTGGCATCAGAGTAATGGAGGTAAAACTTCTATAATAGGTCACTCCTAAGGAGATCAACTCCATTATATTCGAACAACCTAGAAATTCAATATGTAGCATGTCTTTGGAATGAGAGTGATGGAGGTCAAACTTCTAGAGTAGGTCATTCATGAGGGGATTAGCTTGACCCACTTAATCCTGAGTTGGAAGAGGGTCTCATTATATAGGCTTTATCCAGACCTAGGAGGATGTATCTAGACACTTAGGTCCATGAGAAGTAAGGAAACTTCTCTAATAATTAAACCCCAACCAACTCAGGATCAAGTGCGTTGAGCTAATCTCCTTGGGAATGACCTACTCTACAATTTCAACCTCAATTTCTCCCATTCTAAAGACATGTTACATACTCAAGTGCCATGTTATTCCACTACAATGGAGAAATAGGTTACAAGAGGAAAATCATATGGGATTGATGGGCTAGTAAAGGTGCACAATAAAATAGGGAGAAGGATGCATTCAAACTAACAAATTTGGGAGGTTGAGTTAGGGTTCCTCTACCCGGCATAAGGTGGAAAAAAGGACTATTATACTTATTGATTCTCCATTAAGGAAGAAGAAGTACATAATTATTTGGAATAACTATTTGACCAAGTGAGTTGATTTAAAAGTAGTTAAGGTTTCCATAAAGAAAATGGTAGTAGAGTTTCTAGGAGAGAACATTTTATACAATTTTTGATTCCCAAGAGAGATGGTTATAGATCAAGGAACTTGGTTCACTTCCAATATTTTTAAACAAATTATGGAGCAACATCAAACAAATCACTAGAAATCTACCCCATATCAACTACAAGGTATTGGATAGGTTGAAGTAACAAATGAGCTAGAAAAAATTCTCACAAAAGTCACATCAACATAAATGATAAAAGATCAGGCTTATATAGTCATTGACGCAACATGTTTCCCTAACACCACATTGAACATCACCACATGGGTTCAAACCCTATCGGTTGGTCTATGGTAAGAAGGTTGTAGTGCTCAATGAGTTTGAGTTTTCCACCATGAGGATAGCCTCACAATTGTTGATGTATCTTATTGATTCTTAACAAGAAAGGAGATAATAACTAAATGCATTGGAGGAATGTTGAATGCAAGCTCTCTTTCATACTAAAATGATCCAAACCTAAAGAAAAATATTTCATGACAAGTTCATCATGGCTAAGGAGTTCAAGGAAGGTGGTTCTACCTTACATTATGCTTCTAAGTTTAAATATTTTAGATGAAAAATAATGAATGGGTGGTTAGGACCATATGTCGTGGAAAAATGATATGATAATGGCTTTATAAAAATTAGGATGGTTGATGAGGATAAGATCCCCCTCTTGGTGAATGGTTTTAGAATAAGTCCATAAGAAGCCTTTGTCTAAGGACAAGTTCACAAAAAATATGAGAAAATAGGATCTAGACGTGATTGAGAGTAGCAATGGTCCTAATCCTTTCAGTTATTGAAAATAAGAAAGAGAAAAAAAGAGAAAAACGTAATAAGTTTAATAATATAAATCCTCCTATGAGGCACCTGGAACAAACTATCAAGCTAAAAACCTCTTTGAGGTAGCTTTGATTTTGAAAAATAAAAACCCTTTCCCAGAAAACCATTACAAGATTAGTAGGGTAGGGTGATAGTGAAAAAAAAGAATGGAATCATTTCCATGTAGAGAAAAAATAGGAAAAAAATAAAGAAAGAGAAAAATCACATTTTTGGCTAATTTATCATATTTTGGTTTGCTAGTCTTACTGTTTAGTTTTCTTTTGAGAAGGTGCCTGAATCAAGCATACAATAAGAAAAACATGAATTACACTGAGGGAAAAAAAGCTTCAAGTGTTACTTCAAAAAGATACAAGGTCATCAAATAGTTACCTGTAACATCTTATACCAAAATTTGTGTATTGTTACCATCACTTTCTAATTTCTATTTTCTAGAAATACCCTTCCATTCTCATCACATCCTATTTACCTTTTACATCCTATTGATGAGTTGGATGAAATCAGGGAGGCTCAAACGAGCTATATAAGGAAGCAAGGGAGGATTAGTAGCCATATCAATAGAGGTTCTTCCTATGGGGTTACCTAGGTTACCACATGGGTTTCCACTACCCACATTGGTTCTTGGCATGGTGATGGTACAAGGTTGGGAAGATGCGGAATCGGAGGAAAAACTTGAAAAAGCAGAAGAACTAGAGTCAGTATGGGGATTCAATGGAGGACAAGGAGGATGTGTTAAAACTCAATGAGAGGGAGTAATATGTCCTAAAGGAAATTGGGGGTTAAGGCCACAAAGTCTCCACGGAAAACCCCTAGAAGGAAAACAAGCAACTTAAGGATAACCAAAATGGATAAAATATCTAATGTCTAAGATAAGAAATAATCTGCTAAAAATGGGGTAGAAAACCAGCAAACAAAAATGGTGAAAAATATGGAAAAGGACAGGAAAGAAGCTCCAAAAAGAAGGATACACAATGGGATCCTGAGAGGTAAAGACAACACAAGAATCTAAAGGGAATAAAGTGTTGTAGAAACCTGTCAAAAAGGGGCTACAAAATAGTGGAAAAAACCCTAAACAACAAAGGCTGAAAATGATGCACAATAGACTACTCAACTCAACAATTATCTTCCTAAATAACGGAGGTGTACTCTATAACCTAGGGGTATTTTTCCTTCCTCAATGAGAAACTACTAAGAGGATGTAGTCCTATAGGTGGCTTGGGAAATAACAGGAACCCTTCTTGGCACACACACAATGGTCTCGGAAAAACTGGTAAAAAAAAAACTGAAAATAATTCTGAAAATTTGCATAGTGCAGAAACCAACCTAAAAATTGAGTTGGGTGCAGTTTTCGTCCAAAAAGCGCTCTTTGTTCCTACTTCTCTCGCTCATTATATCAAAACCATATTATGTTGTCTCCTACTCAGCTGGTACTTGTGACCTGTGGAAAGATGTGAAACTCCAACAAAAGCGGAAAATTTTCGAGAAATAGACTAAACCTAAAAATAGAAATTGAGAGGGTAAAAATAGTTGGAAAAACACTCAAGATAGTTGAAACAAAAATCACCAAAGTTATGAATTTCTACCCCAGTGGAGTCACCATTTTTTATTGTGAAAATTCTTAGCAAGTGTACCAAAAATGCTTCACTTAAGTCACTGGTGACAAGTGACCCTAGCAACAAAAGTATTGTTGTTTACGCTTTAGATTTGCAATGAAAAAAGAAGAAAAACCTTGCAGGAAAAGATCATATGCAACTAGAAACATATAACAACAAAAATGAAGTGTAGAAACCCAATGGATCATGTGAATAAGAAAATTTTATTAATTTAAATGAAACAAATGGTGAGGATAATTTATGAACTTGGGTCTATAGATCCCCCTCCGTGGGATGGGTCCTTTTGATTTCCATGTGCTTCAGTGATATATTTCTCTCTCTCAACTTGCAATGGGAAAAAAAAGAAAAATAGCTTCAACTCAAGTGGGACCTAAAATGTGATGAGACGATAGTGGTGATGATGAGAATGATCAAGGTGAAGAATGGAAGGAAAACCCTCTTATTTATACAAAGTATAGAGCTAAATTAGGAATTGGAAAATAGTTAAATATTATTGACCAAATCAAAATCTAGCCATTGGGAATACTTTATTATATTTTTTGGAGAGGGGAAATATATTCAAAATGGTCAAATATATTTATTTAGAAAGTGGTTGGAGTAATTAACAATATATTTTTTTTTTATTAATCTCTTTGTGAGAATTAAGAAAGAAATAATTATTAAATAGTGGTTTAATAATTATCTTGTAAGTAAAATGTGGAATAAATAAGGAATAATAAATAAATAGTGATTTATTTAATTATTTTAAGGTGATTAAGTAAAAAATAACTATCAAATAATTATTTAATAATTATTTTTAGAGAAAATTAAACAAATAATGATCTATTCAATTATTCTCATGAGATTTTTGAATTTTAATAAAAAATAATTTAATAAAAATGGTTTACTAAATTATTTCCTATGGTGAAAGTGAATTCACCATGGTAAAATTAATCCTAGATTTTGTATTTTGATCCACCTAGTATGAAATGGTTAGGTGATCATTTTTTGGGTGATAACTCAGACATATAAAATTGTGGTTGCTTGCCTTGCAATATATTTTTTTCCTTGTTCAAGTCGATATGCAACTGTTAAGACACTAAATGGGACCAATTGAATATATTCCCTTATGTTACCATCGGATGCAACATGTAGACCCATCCTTTGGGGAAAGATTCAATATTTCTCTTTCCATATATTCAGCAACATAAATATATCAAGTACTGATAAATCATTCTAAGAGACTTGGTTTTCTAAGTACTGTCAGGCTTCTGGCGAAATTTGGTCGGCTCTTTCAATGATGAATTAATCACTTCTTTAGTATTGAGATAAATCGAAGCTACATATAATTGAGAATCCAGGTGCTGATCAAGCTTGGGTAAGCTATAAATTAGGTGAATGTCATGTGGTTGATAGGAAGCAAGTTTTTTCCCACTAGCACTGTTCAATTTCATTCTCTTGGTGTCTAGGCCCTGCAATATCCACTTGATAACATCTACACATGTTAGAACTGGAAATATGTAGGAAACCTTGTGGAACCTTTATGGTTGAATGCTTATGTATACTTCCCCATACTCTAGCTCTTCTTTGAACTCCATTACAGTGAATGCATCTTTGATGATGAGCCAAGTGAAAACAAAATCCTTCTCGATATAACACTATGTATTTGATAGAATTGAGACTCCTATCGGGGCATTGTCAATGGACTCTTCGGTACTGCTCTCTGTGAATCCCTTTGATGCAAATTTCTTGGAAGGCATGGTGCTATCTGATGATGAAAGAGTAATTTTTTCAAGAGCTACAATACTTGTTGCAAGAGATGAACTCATATAGATGATAAGTTAGTTTAAGAGAGATCACCTACACAATCAATTTTCAAATAGAAAATAAGTCACTATGGGAAAGGATTGTGCATTGTTGGGACTGAAGGGGTATATTGGGAACTATATATGCACACTGTGTACCTATGTATGAAGACTATGTAGTTAATGATTGCAAGGGAGATTCTTGTGCACTATATTTGTGCAATGGAGCGTCTCTGTTGGGAGAGAGAGAGAGCCTGAATTGCGCAAGAAAAATTTCAAATGGAACATAGGATCACTAATGACCATGATTATGGAGTGTGCATCTGGGGAAGGCCAGAGACTATGGAGTGTGCAATTTCAGCTAGAAAGGAAGGGTAATTATTGCTTATGATTGTGCAAAGTGCAGTGGGAGAGGCCAGCAAGACTTGAAGATTGTGTAGTTTCTTCCGGGAGAGAGGCAAACTCTGAATTTGTGATTGAGGAGGTGAAGGGTGTAGATTGGTATTAGAGTTAGTTAGATCACTCAATAACTTCGATCAAGAAATATTATGAAAAGAGAATAAGATGCATGCATAAATACACCCAAGAATAGTAGTTGTAGGTAAGTGAAATTACAAGAGTTTCCATGTGACACTTGTAAAGAATTTCAAAAGAAAAAAATGACAATTTTACAATTTAATAATAACATAAATTCCACTAGTTACAAGAAGAATCAGGAAAAACAACACTTGTAATCACAAAAGCGACAAAAAAAGTAGCAAAATGTGATACTTGAGAAACTTACCTGGAAAAGTTGTGAAAATCATATCCAAATCTCCTTGAACTCATGAGGATGGCTAGAGCTCCAATATCGAATATGAGAATGAGCCCTATAACACTATCTTATATATATAGATATTAGCGCCCACAATATTATGGTTAGGATTTTTGACATGCATACCTAAAATCAAGGAGTCTAAACTAACACTTCTCTTCATATGATACTTGGAAACTTGTGCCACACTGTCGGATAATAATGCACACTTATTATTTTCTAGGAGTGTGTAATTGGATGATCCATGTGAACTCATAGTTCACTAGCTGAAGTGACTGCGTAGTTCCCAGTGATAAGGGATTGTGTAGTTATATGGCTCAGTGAGTTGCACAGTTTCATCTCACAGTGATTATTGCACAGTCTGCTTTCTCAGTGGTTGCATGTCTCACAGTATTATGCATTTCAGTCTCACAATGAGTCGCACAATTCCTTGTGACAGAGGATTGTGTAGTTACTCAAGCCAATACATGCAATTAGTGCTTGATCAGGACATGCCTTAGATTGTGTTTGAAGGGGTGTTTTCTTGTCTTCAGAAGTTGTGCAACCATTGTTGACAATTCCTAGTCATCATAATGAACATACAGTTAAGACATCGCAGGCCTTACATGAAAAATAAGTCATTATGACACTAATTAAACAATAACAAAACTTGAAAATATTTAAAATAACACTTCTTATGATCAAAAGTAGGCTCCAAAATCAAAGCATAGGAAAAATTTTGGAGGAGGGTTGTGGCAGGTACAACACTTTGAGACACACTGGTAGAAATCCAACTTCTCTATTGGGTTTAAATTTTCATACTGAATCAAGAATGATTGTTCCATCCCATCGATCACCATAGTTTCATTATGTATCTTAATTAAATATATAGTTCCCTTTATTCGTTTCATCAACCAAACACTTACACAAGCAAGTCATACTTCAGTTGTTTCGATTAGGGGTTGCGAGTAATATAGGAACATGAGTGAAAGATGTCAAAATATTAGCTTTCATCTTTGGTGTTGCTCTGCTACCACTAATCTTGTTCAGTACATCGATGAAGTCACTACAGGAACAGAAGCATTGTTTCACTGCTAACGAGCATGTCTAGTACTCCGGTGAATTTACTTGCTTCACCTCTCTGCATAGGAATCCTTTCTCTTCTTTCACTCTTATTATTTTATTTTATATCTTTATTCTCATTGGCATTTTATCAACATTTATATCTCCAGGGTAAAAGAGGGATCCTGACTTATTGAGAGAAATAAGTGTTGTTCCTCCATAGACAGTTATACATATACCTCTGAAATAAACTTTGTTTTCTTAAGTTCCCTCCTTTCCCTTCTCGACTCGACCAAGTTGACAAGTTAATACAACCAAATATGAAAGATGCCAAATAAAGAAAGAATATACTATTAAATATTTAATCATGATAGATCCGCTAAGGTTTTCTTTGAGAAGAAACATATTGTTCATCTTAGCATCATGGAATGAAAGATACAACGCCCATGCAGGGAAGGGGATAGATAATTCACCAAGTGTTAATAGTTACATGAATTCCTCTTGAAAATGCTTATCCAGAACCCAAAACACCACTTTCATATGAGGCTTATCACAAACAAACCAAAAGAAAGTGTGGAAGGAAAATAAAACAAAAGAAGCAACAATCCAACAATCAAATAAAATACTAAACTAAACCTACTCCTAAAATAAAAAAATAAAGGTCATTCTCAAGTGAAACTAAATTTACATTGCAACAAAAAAAGGCATTCCTTACCTATACTGGAGATGGAATGAGTATTAAGAAATATCATCAAATAAAGTGCAAAGAGAGAAAGATGAACCACAACATGCTCCAAAATTCGAAGGCAAGAAACACTAGCAGAAAAGTATAATATTAAAGCTTGTGCTAAACAATCTGCTACTATATCTAGGTGGTTAAACACGTCATGACATATTTTCAGGTCAAAACATCCATTCCATCTATAAATCTTGGAAAAGAATAAGAAATACCAAAACTTGTTACGATTAGAGGGGTTTTCCAAGTAAGACTCTTCTAACCATTCAAAAATGGGATCAAGATAATAGGGTGAAGAACCATGAAATTTACAGATATATTCATTCTCACAATGTGTAGTCAATACATGAATATCGTCCCATGATGAAATTTTGATATGATCATGTTTAGAAAACTTACCAAGATCGCAGTATCTTGACATAACCATCAGTGAAAGATGAAGTGCATCAACTTCCTCGAAAGTTTCCAAATTATCGAATGGTAAATCATAAAACAATAGTGACTTGGAAAGATCAATAGATGAAAGTGAAAAGCCATCACTAGTTGTACCAGTGAAAATATTAAAGATGCCAATAACGACATCATATTTCACACTTATGTCCAAGTACTCTTCATGATCAAATGAAATATTTTCTTGAATACAAGAGGTTGAAAATTCCGCTTCTTCACATCCCGAAGATGAGGAATGAGAAATATTATGAAAAATGGACTTAATCCTTTCTTCCTTCAACTGAACATCAACATTGTACCACTATTTATTGGAATCAATACAAGAAATACTAGTATCTGAATCATTAAAATAGATAAATGGTGTGATGGATTGCTAAACATGTCAGGAAAGTGAGTTTATGGTGGAGAATGAAAGGAAATGTCAAGCGATAAACCATATATAATAACATATTCTTGTTCATAATCTGAATCCCACACATAATAAACATGAAATATATCTTGAATCTCTTTATCTTCATTAATATCATTTTTAACTTGATCCTCATAATATTCAAAAGAGGTTGATCTAGTGAATCATGATAAATATTATCAAAGGAAATGGATGATGAAGAGTAAGAGATATATCTTGAGGAAGAAATATCATAAATTAAATCAGATTCAAGACTTAAGCATGTTTTCACTCTTTGATTATGAGGGGAGGGTGTACATGGGATTGGATTAACAATCTGATCTTCAAGTTTCCAAACCTCAACATTGGTACATGGGGTTGTTTCATTTGATAAACGTATGAGAGAAGATGAAGAGTCACAAGAAAAATAAAATCCTTCCTTTGAAACTTTAAGAGCTGCATGACAAAGGAAAATTGGTAGTCTTGTAAGAGATTCAGATTCAAGATGATTCAAAGAAATATTTACAATATATTGAAAATTCTATTTCAAAAAATCCCAATCTATGTCTTCCTCAAAAAATTCATAAAAAAGTGAATAAAGTGATCGAGGAAAGCTTCCACATATTCTTCATATTTCATTCTAAGGCAAATAATCTTCTTATAAACAATTTTATAGTCATACTTGTCAAAGTCTTGGGGAAGCTCTAAGACAGGTTGTTAGAATGAGTGAATAGGAGCAACTATAAATGCATAACACCATTGTTTAACATGACCTTCAAGAGCGAGAATGAAAAAACTGCAAGAAACATCATCACAATTAACCTCAAAAGAATCACATAATTCAATAAGGTAGAGGGTGTGCTCAAGAATTGTTGTTTCACTCATGCTATTAAATTTTAGATTCAAAAATTTATGAATTATCTGCATGGGAATTTTTTTATTTACAACTCTAGAAAAACAACCTAGGGTTATGATTTGGGAGGAAGCCTTTCAAGATGAAAAAGTGGAACCATAATTCACAGGCTTAGCTTGTCATCTGGTCCTCCATTTAGTGCCAAATGTAGACAGTGTTGGAAATCTTTCAACTAGGGGGATCTCCTCGATTAAATGAAGTCCCAATTATACGTCACACCATTTGGAATAATATCCCTATCTAGAAATATGATGGATTTCCATAAGTGTGATCTCAAAGATGTGTCATGGCTGCAATAAACACATAATAAGATATACACATATATTTGGTAACAGTAAGTAGGAAAAATTTGTGAGATATCAATTGTAATGCATAAAAATTTCTTTCACAAAAAAGGTAAAAGAGTGATCCTCTAGAAGTAAATTAATGGTACTATCCTAAAATAGACGCACGAACCAATGAAAGAATCGTTAGCTTTCAAATAAGTTCACAACACAACAATGATCATGATAACATATACGACACACAACCAAAAATATACGTACTAAAGTTAATGAAAGTTAATGAAATAGTTTCACTTAAAAATAACATACATTTCAAACATATAACTAGTAGTCTTACAACATCCACAATATATGCATGAAAGTGTGTTAGATCCAATAGCTTATAATAATTAAGTGAAAGTTCCAAAAATTCTTACAATGATATTACACTAGACCCAATAGTGGAACATGAAGCCACAAATTCCTTCTCTAAAGAATAATACTCAATCCCATGCTAGACTAAAGAATCCAATGCTACCAATCACAAGTTACAAGCACTTTGTTTGAATTATGAGGTCCTATTTATAAAAAATGGGATGACCTTTCATCTTCCTCTGTGGCCTTTGAATTTACCTCATGACTCTTGGACTTATTTTGTCCTTATTATAGTTAGAAAATATTCATATTCCACATTTGACTCTTGGACTTCCTCTTACATTTACACTTTTACTATTTTCTAAATACAATAGACCAAAACTCCCCATATAAGACAAAATGGGCTAGAGACTAATAAGAAAAAACTTTATTCATTAAGCTTGAGTTTGAGGAAACTCTAGTTCGACAAGTTCCACTTGTAGTTCTATAGTAACATATTGGTGCCAAGATTAATATTGTGCAACTAGGTCTTCAAACTTTGAAGGAATATTTTGGCTTATATCTGACTCTAGCTTCTATAGCATCTGGATAAATAGTTTTGGAGACAGTTTGAGTTTCATTCAATAATAAGAACAATTTCATATTGACCTTAGTAGGTCCAACCACATATAACTTCATGTTTTTCTTAGTGATATCCAAGTCTTCTTTAGTAGTCACCTACTTCAAATTGTCCAAGTATTCTTGGATTACCCACCTAACCATGTTACTGCCCTTTGTTTTTGCAAATGGTCCAACCAAAGGAATCTTATGTGTTTTGGCCAAGGAGACCAAACCATTGTAAAATAATGCATATGGAAACTATAATGTTGGCCAAATAGGTACCAAGTTGATTCTTACTCAGCATGATAATTCTAACCTTGACCTTATCCAATTCTTCTTCTTATCTTGTTTTCATGGTGTATTTGGTGCCCCATTCCTATATCACACTAATAGTCACATGAATCACCTTCATAGCTTTCACATTTTCTCACGACCTCTTTTTCATATCATGTAAGGGCACTATTTCCTTATGTAAAGTGATCATCTCCTCATAAAGATGCCTCATGTTGTCTCCCAATGCCTGAATTTCACCATATATTGCTGCTTGAAGCTCTTTCAAATCAGAATTTGTAGAAGACAATCTTTGGTTTTCAGCTTGAAGAAGATCAATTTGTTTTCTTGCAACATCTATATCCTTTATCAGTTTCTTGTTTTCTCCCATCAAGAATTATGTATTTTCTTTTGTAGCTCTTGCAAAGGCCAATTTTATTATTTCAATTGTCTTTGGATTCCACTTGGTGTCGGTAAAAATCCCCTTATCTATGTGGATGGATGAAATATGAATCAGGTCATTAGGGAAGTATTTCCTCCTTTCCTACACTATTGTTTTCTTGAGCTAGTCAAAGGTCAGTTTGGAAATATCCATGACCATATCATCATCAAGAGGATAGATTCCCATTTCATCAAATGGGATGTGACCACCTGTGAGGGGAGGTGAACACTGACTGTTGACATTTTTTACAATAGACACGATGTCTGCCTCTTGATTAGGATCCACCTTCTCAATATCCGTGTATTGGGCCTATATGTTCTCCTCAATTTCTTGTGCAATCTCTTCTTCCTACTTTTTATTTTTCTCCTCCTCTTCCAATTGTTTATGCTATTCCTCATCAGTCTATTTCTTCCTTGTTTCTTCTTCTTACTTCTTCTTCAACTCTTCTTGTGCCTGGATGTATTCCCTTTCTTTCCTTTCTTTGTCCTCCTTCAGGATCCATTATTCTTCTTGGCCATTTATCCTCCTTTATTTTCTCTACCTCTCGCTACTTTCTTCTCCTTTATGCTCCCATGGATGATCTTAGAATGATAAGATCTATTTTGAACTTACATCTCTACTCTTCTTTTGGATTATGTACAACCTTCCTCTTTTACTTGATGCTCACTGTAGTGGGAACTTCCTGCTGATTTCCTTGTTGGGTAACACTCAGATCAGGCATCACACTGGAAGGGCCCACCTATTTTCTTAGTGCACGTGATCGGGAAGTGTTGTGGCAATTCTTAATATTCTCTTCCTATGATCTAGAATAAGAATCATATATCCAGGAAAAATACAACTTAGCACAGTGTGTTTTTCATACTCCTGTGGGATCATACCTATGAAATCTCATTGTACTGATCGTAAGGCTCTCCAAAGAAAAATTTAAAGATGGATATCTATTTGAAATTTTAGAGACCTTGGTGAATCATAGTAATGTATAATAGAAAAAATGTGAAAAGGTTGATGATATTTTTGCAAAAATATCTAAATTTATAATTATATTATATTAGTATATATAAGATATTGGCGATTTTTAAGGTAAAATAATTTCATACTATAAAAATTGGGAAAATTATTTTTAGAAAAAATGGAAATTGGAGAATATTGTTTTTAGAAAAAGTATAGAAAATTTCCCCACTTGTGAATATTAGCCCGTAAATTTTTCCCTAAGGCTCTCAAATTGTTCCACTTCTCCTTCCACAACCTTTAAGCTATTGATCTCATAGGCCCCCACCTGCAAAGGGAAGGAAGGACAAGGAGCCGCCTTCTTTCTCTACAACATTGAATATAGACTTGTGAAAAGATTACAAGCAACCTCCTACATGACCACCTTATCTCGCACATACCTTAGCAAGAGATGAGGAGGTTTCTAATAGAGAAATGCCCTGAGATATGTTCCATCAGGTAATTTGAACCAATATGATACTTCTGCTGTTGTCTCCATTGCCTCATGGGACATGCAAGGGTCCACTTCATCAAATATCATCTGATATAAGACCTTGAAGAAGTGATCAAAATGTATTTCATACACCCCTTGGTAGTTGCATTCTACCAACAATTTGAAATTAATGTGGATAGGGGACTCTATGGGTGTTCATTTCCAATTCAAATTGGGAAATTAATTATGAGCACATATTCCATCCAAAAAGTAATCAGACATAAAATTGTGGTTGTTTTCCTTGTGGTGTGATTTTTGCCTTGTTCAAGTTGATATGTAGATAATAAGACACCAAATGAGACCAATTGAATATCTCCCCTTATGTGACCATCAGATGCAACATGTAGACCCATCCTTCAGGGAAGGATTTAGTTTTTCTCTTTCCATAGGCTCAAAAACACAAATCTATCAAGTACTAATAAATTGATCTAAGAGAGTTGGTTTTATAAGAACTATTAGGCTTCTAGAAAAATTTAGTCAGTTATTTCCACCATGAATTGATCACTTATTTAATATTGAGATAAATCTAAGCTTCCTAGAATTGAGAATCCAGGTGTTGCTCATGCTTGGGTAAGTTGTAAATAAGGTGGATCTCATGTGGCTTGTAGCAGGTAAGTTGTTTCCCACTACCACTTTTCAATGTCATGCTCTTGGTGTCTAGGCCCTAGAATATCCACTTGATAACATATGCACATGGTGGAACTGGAAATCTGCTGGAAATCCTATGGAACCTTGACGGTTGAATGTTTATGTATATTTCTCTATCCTCTACTCTTATTTGAACTCCATTGCAGAGAATGCATATTGATGGTGAATCAAGTGACAAAAAAATCTTTTTGATATAAAGTTCTGTATCTGATAGAATAGGGAATCCTGTTAGGGTACTTTCAATGACCTCTTATGTATTTCTCTCAGTGACCTCCTTTGATGCTGATTTATTGGGAGGTGTGGTGCTACCTGATGATGAATGATTAATGTATTAAGGACTTGCAGTATTTGTTGCAATAAAGGCACTTATGGCGATGATAAGTTAGTTCAAAATAGATCAACTACGGAATCAACTTTCAAGCAGAAAAGAAGTCACTAAGGGAAATTATTGTGCAATGTCAGGCCTCAAGGGGGTAGATTGGGCATTGGAAACGTGAATTGTGTAGCTATGGAGGAAGACTATGTAGTTCAAGATTGCAAGGGAGTTAATTTTGCACTAGATATGTGCAATGCATAGTCTCATCTAGGAGAGAGAGATTGTATATTTCTTAGTGCATAATTTCAACTAGAGGACATGGTCAATACTGACTATGATTGCAGAATGTGTTTCTAGGGAAGGCTAATGATTGTGCAATGTGCAGCTACAGCTTGAAAGGAAGGAATTAGGGGAATTTCGAGGTCTAAAATGGGTCTCCTAAGGAGATTATAAAAATAGTGGAAATATTAAAATAAGATTAGATTATATCATCAAATTTTAGAGGGAAAAAATAAAAAACTACTTTTTCAACTCATATTTTCAACTTATCTCCCTATTGGTTTACTCAAATTTCGGGTGGGAACACTGGTTGGATGTAGAATTTGATTCCTCATCCAAGGAGTACCCATGTTTCATACTTTCAATGGAACCTACTACACAAAAAGATGAGAAATACATGAAAACCGTGATTGCAATCACGTTTTTCATGTATTTTTCATTTTTCGTGTAGAAGGGTCCATCAAAAGAATGAAAAATAGGTACTAATTGGATGAGGAATTAAATTTTTCATCCAATGAGTACTCTCACTCGAAATTTTGAGTGAAACCTTTGGGAGATAATATGAAAATACAAGTTGAAAAAAGTAGTTTTATTATTTTATTATTTTTTAGTCTTTTTACTTTTTTAGCCCAAAAATGGTGAATCCCCCATGGTTGACATCATCATCTTGAATCCTATTGGTCTTATAAAGTTTATTTTGGTCTTACAATTTTCCTATGAGGCCCATTTTAGACCTCAAAAGTTCTCTAATGGGTTCTTGGTGCTTGTGATTGCACAATGCGCAGTGGGAGAGGCCAACAACGATTGATTATTGCATAATTTGTTTAGAGAGAGAGGCAGAATCTAGATTTGTGACTGAGGAGGTGAAAGGTGCAGATCAATATTAGAATTAGTTAGATCAACCACTAACATCAATTAGGAAATACTATGCAAAAAGAATAACATGCATGCATAAATACAACCAACAATAGTGACTGCTGGTAGGAGAAAAGACAGGAATTGTGATGTGAAACTTGTCAGTAAGATCAAAAGGCTAAAACAACACTTGTACAAGTTAATAATAACAAAAACTCCACTTGTTATAAGAATAATGAGGAAAAATGACACTTGAAAACACAAAAGCAACAAAAGAGATATAAAAAGAAACAAAAAAAAACACTTGAGAAACTTTGAAAAGTGGCACAAATCGAATCCAAAGATCCTTGAACTCGTGAGGATGGCTAGATATCTAATATCGAATGTGAGAATGATCTCTATAAGCCTCTATTACATAGATTATCACTCATGATATTAGGGTTATGGTTTTTGACATGCATGCCTAAAATCAAGGAGAAACTAACACTTGTCTATCGAACAAACTTGGAAACTTGTGTGACACTGTTAGATAAGAATGTACACTTCCTTTTTTCTAGGATTGTACAATTGGTTGATCTAGGGGACTGTGCAGTTCACTAGATGAAGTGACTACAAAGTTCCTAGAGACAAGGGTTTTCACAGTTGTGTGGGTCAGTAATTTGTGTAGTTTCATATCAGAGTGATGATTACACATTTTGATTTATTAGTAGTTGCATGTAACACAAGATTCCACAGTTCATTCTCAGAAGGAGTTGCATATTTCCTTATCATAGAGGAATGCATAGTTCCTCAAGCCAAGACATGCAATCAATGCTTGATTAAGACAAAATTTAGCTTGTGTTCGAATGAGTGTTTTCTTGTCTTTATAAGTTGTGCAACTATTATTGATAGGCCCTAGTCATCATCATGACAACACAATTAAGATATGGCAAGACTTACATGAAAAATAAGTCATTGCAACACTAAGTAAATAAGAAGAACACTTGGCATTATTTAAAACAACAATTCTTATGATCAAAAGTAGGCTCCAAAATAAAAGTGTAGGAAAAAACTTGGCATATGCCTTGTAAATTCCACCCTAATATAGGTATATATTGGCTCCATCAGAGACTTTGGTATCCCTCAAGTGGGTTTCAATCGTGGAAGGGTCCAACACCATGGGTTTAATGATATTTAGCTTCTTCCCTTTTCGTTTTTCCTTTTTAGACATTCTTTCGACTTTCTACGCCTTTGACATGTAGATGTAAAAATGTACAAAAGTTTCAAAACATATAGTATATTACTAACTAAAAGCACATGCATAACAATGTTTCTTACTCTTAGTGGAATTGAACTCTATACTAGTGACTGTTGAACTAGGAAGCTAACTTTGGTACTGAAATGGGGCAATGTTGATGGGGAATTTCACAAATATGCAACTCAGAATGACTGTGGGTAGGGCTTGAAGATTTCCTTTATATTAATTAAAGGAAACTACAAGAAAGTTTTAATGCAACCATAGGAAGGTTTTAATGCAATTTAGTAAAGACGGGGCATAAATTTTCACCATAAAAACTGGTTCAGGCAAGGATCGGGGAACTTTGATAGGATAATCCCAATATCATTGTAGTGAAACCATGTTGATGTATTTTAGGATGAGGGAAGTAAACTGAGGGAAAATCCATCAAAATGTTTTAGAGAGAAATGAGTTATCCCCCTTTTGGAAGCGTTCAATTAAAAATTCCTTGCAAAGGGCATGGTTGACTCTCAGTGGAAGATAAGAGTCGATGTACAATAGACACATGTGTTAATATCAAGGATGGTTAATAAGTGATAATGGTTAGATGACTTGAGATTTCCCTAATATTAAGTTTCCTAATACGGAATCAATGTTGGGAAGTCAGAAGAAGAATAAAAATAAAATTTCACCGCAATTACTTCCACCTTCTAACGTTTGATATAGGAAATTTTTGGGGATGTAGGAAAATCTCTTTGATACATTGTTAGTGTCAAAGAGTTAGAAAAGGTAGAATATTTCATGACAACATAGTAATTATTATTTTGATCTCTAACTTTTGATACGAGGCACTACAAGGGGAAAATAGAATGCTCCGACATGTTGTTGGTGTCAAAGAGTAATAAAAGGAAGAGGTTTAACAATTGATGTAATGGTTTATCCTTTGACCTCCAATACAGGGTATGGTAAGGGAAAGATAGAATAACCCAATGAACACTCTTGAAGCCTCGGAGCCTATTCAAGGGATTTCCAAGGGATTTCTAAGCAAAAAAATATTATATTTATGGGAGGAAAACCATGGAGGCCCCCCAAACAATTTTTTGATCTTCACTAACTTTGAGGGCGTGATTATTGGGCACAACACCACCCTGGATAAACCCAAATGACTTTTCATATAAAGAGGACACTATGAGTGAGCTTTTATCTACTTTTATATGCCTGAATAAAAATTGTATATAATCAACTCATATCAATATTCTAAAGGTTAATAATGTTGAAGATTGCAACAAGAAATAGTGAAGGAGGCATCCTAAAACATCATCCTTGATCCTAGTTGGAAAATAATCACCTAAACTAGGTGAGGCCCACACAGGCTATTTTTAGGTGTATGTCTATTTTTAGACATGGTGAGCATATTCTATATGTAGCAGGAGGCTATTTGTAGATGGTTGGTCAAATGTGAAAAATAGATGAAATTCTATTTTTAAAGGATTGGGCGAAGTCTATTTATAGAGCGTTGATCTAAAAATAGATGCATGTCGATTATTATTAGCTCTTAATAATAATCAGACTCTAAACAACAACTTATTCTCTTGGAGCACTCCAGTTCAGTGCACAGATGTGGCACAACAGCTGACAGAAAGAATTACGCTATTCCTGAGGGTTTACTAGAGCTATTGCATGGAGGACTTTAGTTAGAACTCATGTGACAGAGTTTGGTGGAGTTGTAGAAGTAGTTGGTGGAGTTGTATTCAGTTTAACTCAGTTATACTTAGTTGAGCTAGTTGTATCTAATCTAACTGAATGATACACTAGTGAGAGTGGAGTGAATTAATTAGTTAATTAATTCACAAATAATAACTCATTAATCAACTGAACAATACAGCAGTTAACTACAGTGCATGGATAGTTTCAGTGGAGACCAGTGGAGAGGTAGGTGAAAGAGCAAGTGTGACTATCAGTTGTGACTATAGTGTTGCATTGTTTTCACCACACATTAATTGGATATTCCAATGAGGATTTCACAATCAATATAGGATGGATTCGAGTTCAATTAGAGCCATTCTTCAGCAGGGATTGCACAGTAGAGGTAGGCTAGCAGGTGGCAAAGATCGGTGCATGGATTTTCAAGATCAGGTTTGATTAGTGTGTAGCAATTGTATTGTACTGAGAGCTTGTGATAATATTTGTATGAGGATTGTTACATGATCTCTATGACATATATTATATACATATAGTTGGGATTTTTAGCTTCAGGCTTTCCCGTTAAAACAACTGTGTTAATGTGTGTGAATTTTTATGGTTTCATGTGTGCATTGCAATTGTGTTAATTTCCGCATGTGATGATCAATGGTGGAATATATTTTGTATTGTGCATGAAGTCAAATAGTGTGTGATCAGAAGAATCTTATACATATAACATATCAGTTATATAATTTCTACATGGTATCAAAGCTGTGTTATAGCTTTTCTACATGGAATGAGAGCAGGAATTTTTGGGCACGCGATTTTGCAGAGAATATCTAAATTTTTGGTGAAAATTTTCAGAAGAAAATAGCATATTGGATTCCTTGTGAAAAAATACCCAAATTGAAAAAAAAAATCGGTCAAATCGGAGCTCGGATGAGGGAGATATCATCAATTTAAAATCAGCTCTTTTTGTTAGAAAATTTTGCGGTGGCAGGAAAATTGCAATGTGCGCGAGCCAAGAATCTACATGCACTGAGGTACAAGATGGATGCAAAGCTTTGAGGAGCAAAGCAAAGGTTAGTGACTTGGTGGTTTAGAGGGAGCCTCTCAACATGCAGCGTGAGAAGCAGTCTCAGAAGGTTGTGGAGCAACCACAACTGGAGATGCAGAAGAATATTTATAGATTTGATGTAGATGGGATTTCTATGAAGCTTCCAACTGTTGGGAAGTGCAAGAAAGACATGCAATTGAAGCTTGAGAGGGAGCAGGATTTGCATTCAGGTAAGAGTGAACCTCAGGATGTGGAGCAACCACAAGATGAGGATCATGGAGTGGGAGCAACCACTCATGCAAAGAAATTTTGTGCCAGATCAGCAGAGGGAGTGCATGCAGCAATACCACCAGGTGAGAGGTGGGGTGACATGCATGGATAATCCAAGAAGAAATTTATGGGCAGGATTCATTGAGATGGTGTGGATCTCATGAAATGAACCTGGCTACGAGGTGCCCATAGAGCAGCAGTAGCATGATCAGTTGGATTGATGCAGTGAGATCAAAGTGATAGTGTCGGATACTAGAGCGCGGTTCAGAGTTAACAGCAAGTGCAGAGTTCATGGGTGCAGAGTTCAACGGCGCAGTGGTTTCTGAAGACATGTGTAGTAGCTAAGTAGAAGTCAAAGACTTTGAAGATAGATGCATTAGACTGATTGAGTTGTTTGGAGCCTTTCAGTTTCAGAAGTGTTGCAGCAAAGGTTGCAGGACGAATGCATGGAGTTGCATGTCACATGCAAAGACAGTCCTTTCTTGTTGAAAGGGAGTGTTGAAGATTGCAACAAGAAATAGTGAAGGAGGAATCCTGAAACATCATCCTTGATCCTATTTGGAAAATAATCACCTAAACTAGGTAGGGCACACACAGGCTATTTTTAGGTGTATGTCTATTTTTAGACATGGTGAGCATATTCTATATGTAGCAGGAGGCTATTTGTAGATGGTTGGTCAAATGTGAAAAATAGATGAAATTATATTTTTAGAAGATTGGGGGAAGTCTATTTATAGAGCGTTGATCTAAAAATAGATGCATGTCGATTATTATTAGCTCTTAAAAATAATCAGACTCTAAACAACAACTTATTCTCTTGGAGCACTTTAGTTTAGTGCACCGATGTGGCACATGAGTTGACAGAAGGAAATATGCTATTCTTGAGGGTTTACTAGAGCTATTGCATGGAGGACTTCAGTTAGAACTCATGTGACAGATTTTGGTGGAGTTGTAGAAGTAGTTGGTGGAGTTGTATTCAGTTTAACTCAGTTAGACTTAGTTGAGCTAGTTTTATCTAATCTAACTGAATGATACACTAGTGAGAGTGGAGTGAATTAATTAGTTAATTAATTCACAAATAATAACTCATTAATAAACTGAACAATATAGCAGTTAACTACAGTGCATGGACAGTTTCAGTGGAGACCAGTGGAGAGATAGGTGAAAGAGCAAGTGTGACTATCAGTTGTGACTATAGTGTTGCATTGTTTGCACCACACATTCATTGGAGATGCCAATGAGGAGTGCGCAGTCAATATAGGATGGATTCGAGTTCATTCAGAGCCATTCTTCAGCAGGGATTGCGCAGTAGAGGCAGGCTAGCAGGTGGCAAAGATCAGTGCATGGATTTGCAAGATCAAGCCTGATTAGTGTGTAGCAATTGTATTGTACTGAGAGCTTGTGATAAGCTTTGTATGAGGATTGTTACATGATCTCTATGACATATATTATATACAGATAGTTGGGGTTCTTAGCTTCAGGCTTTCCCGTTAAAACAACTGTGTTAATGTGTGTGAATTTTTATGGTTTCATGTGTGCATTGCAATTGTGTTAATTTCCGCATGTGATGATCAATGGTGGAATAGATTTTGTATTGTGCATGAAGTCAAATAGTGTGTGATCAGGAGAATCTTAGAAATATAACATATCAGTTATATAATTATAATCAACTCATATCAATATTCTAAAGGTTAATAATATACAATATAGATCTAAGAAGAAGAGCTTATACTTATCATTTCACTATGATTATAATGGCTCGAGGAAAAATTTAAATAAAACAATGAACTATTATACTATGTATATAAATATAATTTTATAAAATGTCTATTTTGGAATAAAGATTTTAGAATTTTAACTTAATTATCAATAATTATTAGGTGGATTGTAGGGATTTAGCCTCAATGGATTCATAATAGTGGAGGGTTTCTCTCTGCGGGGGGTCCGACGACCGCCTCCCTGCTGTAGTCCCCCCTCTTCTTCTTCAGCGACCTCTGGTTTTCCATCCCACACGCAGCGTTCATCCATCTCTGGTAGCGTTTAAAGCATGCGGTGGATAGGGTTTTGAGCTCTGTTTTTCCTTCCCACACACAGCGCGTAGTGGATGGGGTTTTATGCGGCGGATGGGGTCTCCTCTGCACGGATTCTGGCGGCCGCCTCGCCGCTACGGCCCCTTTCTCATTTTCTGTAGACATCCGTCTCTGTTTGGGTTTAAAGCACGTGGTGGATGGGGTCTTGTGCCTTGGTTTTCCTTCCCTCATAGTCTCGGTGGACTTGGAGGGAAACCATCACGGTTTTTGGGTGCGGTGGATGGGGTTTTATGTCGCGAATGGGGTTTTCTCTGTGCAGGATAAGGGCAGCCGCCTCGCCGCTGCAGCCCTTAGTGAACTGGTGTAGGGGTTTTGCTCAATGCTGTGAACCCTCCTCTGCTATCTTTTTGCTCAATGCTGCAGCCCCATTTTCTATTCAGGGGCTGTATTTTTGTGGACCCTGTTGATGGGTCTGCTTTGGTGCTTCTTATGTGGGCTTGTTCTCTGGCACCTTTCAAGCGTGCCTGCCTTTTTGGACCTGCGGTTTTGTTTTATGCATATATCAAGCGAGCCTGCCTCTCAATAATCTTATATATCAAGCGAGCCTGACTTCTTGATCAAGGTTTTTTACAGTATTGATGGCGGTGGTTTGCTGATTGTAGCAGCCTTTGTTGGTAAGTCTCCTTTCATGATATCCGCTGCTTTTGTGGATGGGGCTACTTTTCTGTGATGCTGCTCATGGGTCTGGGCTGGCGCTACAGATGCTACTGCCGCTTTTTTGGGGCTTGTACATTGGGTTTTGGGGCTGGTGTTTTCTTCATCTGGGTTTTTGGCTTTATGCCTTTTCACCTCTTCCCTGGGGTGGTTGTTTCCTCGGGTGGGTATTGTCGAGCCTTGCATGGTTTTGCCTATTCCGGGGATTTATGTTGATCCTTTATGGATTTGATGGGCCTTTCAGCCTGGTTTATATTGGCTTATTTCAGTCATTATTGTGCAGATGTATGTACCCACAATGTTTTGGGTTTACTTTATTGGGAGTGATTCTCTGTATTCTGATCCATGATGTTTTCTCTAGACCATATGCTATATGCATGTTTATGTAACAACTTTTTATCTAATAGAAAGTTGTTGTTTTTTTCTTCTGAAAAAAATGGATTCATAATAGTATACTCAAATCAATGGTTTAGATTTATCTCCAAAGTTGTTATTGCCTTTTAACTCTATTAAATTGACTAATTAAAAAAAAATGCCATATGAACAAGTGCCATATGAAGTGAGTTATGTTTTCTGGGGCATGTGGTGTTCATAAGCCATGGCGTTAACATAGCCTATTTATATATTAAAAATCCTCATAGTAAAGTAGAGGTATATATATACGGTGCAGTCTAACTTATAGAAGAAAATGACCACATTTTTTTTGGTTAATTTTAATCAAAATCCAACAGAGATTTTTAAAAACTTGAGTTTAAATTGTTTAATCTGCATAATTCGAATGCCCCAAGGGTTTTTGAGGGTTTTGAATCCATTTATGCATTCAAAAATATATTTTAAACAAAAAATAATAATCTTGAAATTGTATTGCCAGATTTTGGTAAATTTTGGTTAAAAAGATCATGTCGTCTATAAGTTAGGCTACGCCTATATTAATTATTTTTATAATTAATAATAATTTACAATAAAGTTATAATTTAGACATAAAATGTACAATCAAATAAGTGTTTTGATAATTATTATGAGGTTATGTTTATAGATTTAATCATTGCACCTAGAGACTCTCTCAAACCTAATATGAAAGACATGTTGTAATGTTGTGTTCAGTTAAATACCTAACATGAAAAACATGTTGTAATATTGTGTTCAATCATGTAAATATTTTGACGAACTTAAATTACATAAATAAATAATAATAATAATTATAATTATAAAACATTTTGAATCATCAAATTATATAAAAATAATAATTGTTATTATAATTATTAATAATTAAACCCATTTAGATTTATATTGAATATTTATCTACTTGAGTTATATAACTACTATTATATATATATATATATATATATATGAAAATTTTAATAAACTTAAAAAAAGATAGAACATTAACTTTTCCAATTTTTCCGAAACGCTTCCTTCTATATTAGGTAAATGAAAATAGCATATTCGGAAACTGAACATACAATGCATAATGTTATGAAAGTATATACATTGTGATAAAAGAAAATGTAATTGCAATAATAACGTCCTGCAGTGGTTTACTGGTTGATCTTCGACGAATACGTTGTTTTTTGTGTATGTTATACTGTATTGTGTGTTAGATGATACTTTTTGCTGAAAAGTTCTCAACGGCCTGTACTCAGTCCCTTCAAACTCCTCTACCCGAGGTGTTGTGTCGAATCCCAAAAATGGGATATTGTTATTCTACATGATACCTAAAAGAGTTTACTACATTTGGACCCATATCATGGAGAGATAGGATCTCCAAGTGCTGCCACGTTTCGATGGAGTCTGATTGCTTTTTATCTTGAATCTTGCATATCACTATATGTAATTGGAAATGGATTCAGTATTCTAAAAATATTATTGAGGTTTTTACTATTTTTAATATTCATGACTCTTTTTTCTAAAATTATGGAAATTTTGATCAAATTTTAAGAAAATCTGGCAGGGATTTTTGTAAATCCACGTTATAACTATCCAACTTTAATATTTTGGATGCCTTAGAGGTTTTTGATGGTGTTGAATCCATTGTTTTAGAAATCTCATTGCCTTCATTATCCTTAGGATAAATTTTTCACTATCTCATTACTCTGCCATTCCCTAATTAGCTTCCCACTCCTAAAAGGTCTCTCATGGACTTATGACACTCATCTCTGTCCCATTTTCACACCCATAACCTCAATACTATGTTTTGCCTATGCTTAACCCTTCTACTTTCCATCTAGGATTGCCAAAACAACCTACCCTTTCCCATGTTCATCAAATGCCTTAAACATTGACGGTCTCAAAAAAATCTCTGTAGGCTCTTTAGATAAATCAAGTACATTGGATTTTGGATCTTCAATGCATCAAAATTGTCAAAATACTCTGTTTTTCCTCACTTGAAGACCCTAAACCAAGCTTTCAGTCAAAAACCAAGTCAAAGAACCTCTCACTAGGTCACTAGGGTTTCAATGGTTGTAGGGTTGTATTTGGTGTTCTTAATCAATTTTTTTCATGAATAAAAGCTGAAATCAAATGTGAGAGAAGGGCATCACCTCTTTGCCCAAATCAAATCAAGAAGAACTTCAAGGAAGATTGCTTTGCCAAGGACCAAATTCTGCAAAAGAACAGTTGTTCATTTTGACATTTCTACAGGAGTGTCAAGGTGGCTATCAGCAGGAAAAAATTAGGTAAGGTAAGAGGCCAGCTCTTTACTAAAGGACATCCACAACAAAGAAGGAGGAAGCATACCTATGTTCAAGGAAAATCATGGTTTTTAGGATTGATTGGACCAACAGTTTTCCAAGCAAGGAGCCAATGCAACAAACCACAAGGACAAAGGCACATCAGCACAAACAAGCATGAAATGAGGATTTTTAGAAGTTATAAATGAAAAAGGGAAAAATGTGAGGTGATCTGGCTATAAATGAATGAACTTGAAAGGGCTATAGAGAACTTAGAAGACAACACTAAAAATTCTTCTCTAACAACCCAAAAGCCTAGGGTTTTGGTAAGATAATCAAAGAAGGTGAAAGGCAAGTTTGGACTCCATGATAGCAGCAAAGGTTTCCTGAGAATATCACTACCTACAAACATTCCAAACTCATTTCAAGGGGTATGTCATGATGAAGATGGTCAAAGATGGTGAGATGAAGATTATGAGCCTTCATGATAACAACAGAAAGAGAGTTTGAATAGGCTCTTGAAGGTGACCTCCATGGTTTGCCAAGGTAACAATGCTTCACTGCTTCAAATGGAAAGAATGAAAAGAGTATTAGTGTGATGGATATCAAGTCTTCAAGTGCAGTCAATTTCTCTCCAACGGTCAAAGGAATGAAAACATAGGATTGAGTTTCAAAATGAGAAATCAAGCTAATCATGAAGTTACTGTTATGTCACTGAAAGTGTCAAACTCCAAAAATGTCAAAAAGGGAAAATTCAGTATGTCATGACACCTGCAACAAATCAGAAGTGGTCAAAGAGGAGATATAGCATACATAGTTATGAAGGGGAAAAAACACTTGTCAGAGATAGTTTTATTATGCCTCACTGCCAAAATTTGTAAAGAAGGAAGAAACATGTTTTCATGACACTCACACTCAGAAATGTCAAAAAAAAGGGATAAAAGAACATGTTTTTCAGTTTCCCAGTGCAAACTAAGGTTTGACAGTGCCAAGGCCCTCAAGGTAAAAAAGGACCATTTCATTTCTCTAGCAAGCTTAAATCAAGAGAAAAGGGGTTTCTTAAAGGTTCCTCAATTCATGTACACAACAAATTAAAAAGTCAGTGAAATGATAAAGAGATTTAAAAACATTACAAAGTAGGTTTTGTAAAAAATCAATTATTTTCCTAAGACTATAAAAGGTCGATTCATTTATCACTTGACTCATTGTGCATTTGAAAAAAGCTACAAACAATCTAGGAGAGAATTTCTGGGTTTTTTACAGTTTCTAGGCAAGGTCACCAGCGCTACACTTAGAACCTAGCGATGCACGAATAGGGGTCTCCACAGCTTGTTTTTTGCACTACGCTGTGTGTATAGCTGCATGTGCTGTGCTCAGAGGCCGACCCAACAGGCCCAACGCTATGCACAGAGGCCCGACTCACCCAGGAGTGCCAGTGTTGCACCCAGAGAGACTCGACGGGTCTTTCCTGCCCTGCGCTGCGTCGAGGGGCCAGCAGGCCTGCACGAGGCATACAACGTTATTCCCAGAGGACCCGACATGCACGATTTGCCCAGTGCTGCGCACACAGAAACCGACTGGCCCAGGTTTCTGCCCAGTGTTGTGCTTAGGGCCAGAAGGCATTTTCACTTGCAAATTGCCCTCAAAAATCATAAAGGACACCTTCAAATTGCCTTCAAGAGCCTGCAAAGGACTAAATACTGGTAGGTGCATATTTTCCTCGTCCTTCAAGTTTTTTTTCATTTAATGGTAAAAAATTGACTAAACCCTAGTGCCTTCAAACCCTAGGACTTCATGGAAAACAACCCTCTGTTTTGACCTCCAAACAAGTATTTGTCATTTAAAAGGGGTGTGAACTAGGGTAACTTCAATCAGTTCAAGATAAGCCCTCATCAAACTCAAAGAAATTCAGTCATAAACCCTCACCTCCATCTCACTCATTTACAAGAGTCGTCCTCATCATTGTCATTTCACTCCTTCTGCCTAAGTTTCACAAGCAGACCCAAGTTTGTCCAAAACAGCCCTAATCACCATGTCAGGAGCAGAAGACAGTGTCGGCAGTGAAGGAGGCCAAATTCCTATGAGGCCAAAGCACAAGGGAGGGAAGGTAAATAGGTTTGAACCCCAAAGCACAGTGGATATCACTTCATCTCCCATGATTCTCACATGTTTTCAGAATGTGGGTTGTTTTCAGTTTTGTGAGAAAGTCAAACAAGTGCATAGTCACCCTGAACTCACTAGGTTGTTTGTCCTCAACTTACACAATGAATAAGAAAGCCTCGCAGGGGTAGATTTTGAACTATCAGTAGATGCCATCTCTAATGCTACAGGTATACATGTTGTTGGTGAAAAGTGGTTCAAGAAAGCAAGATTAAACATAAGCCACTATGAGCCATTTGTCAAGACTAGGTGCAAAGAAGGCTGCAAGGCTATTTTCCCTTTCTCACACCTGAAATAGAGATTTGTACCCTTGATGAGGGTTATCATGAAGTACTTTACCTATGAGGGGAGATACTCCAGAATTTATTCCTACCATGTTAAACTCCTCATGCATTTTACCAAGGTCAAGATGCTTCATTTACCTTACTACTTATATAGAAGTATTGACAAGATGTCTTATGTTGTCCGGAGGACGACCTATACCCAGCAAATGCATAGTTTGTTCGACCACTCCTTGATCAAGATGGTGGTATTACATCAACTGGAGAAAAAAGGCATTCCTTGGGATGTGTTCATAGCTCATGAGATATTCACAAGCCCACAGCCCCATCATCAACCAAACTTGCCCTCATCATCTCATCCTCCTCCCTCCACTCCTCCATCTCCTCCTACATATCATGCCTCATCATCTACACAAGAAGCCTCTCCTCAAGAAAACCTCCCTTCCTCACCTTCTCCTGATGCATCAGGACAGGAAGGAAGTGGCAATGAGGAAGATAGTGGAAATGAGGGTCAGGGTGACAATCAGTCAAGCCAATATGAAGATGAGGATGATGATGAATTGGAAACAGAGGAAGAGGATGACAATGAAACAGAGGAAGAGGATGACAATGAAAAAGATAAGGAAGATGACAGTGAAGACGGAGAGGCAGAGAATGAAGATGAAAATGATGAAGAAGAGGCAGAGGATGAAGAGGAAGAAAATAATGATGAGGCAGAAACAGAAAATGATGAAGGGACAAATGATGATGAGGAAGAGTCAAATGATGAGGAAGAAGATGAAAATGAAGAAAAAGCAGAAACAGAAAGTAAAGAAGGGACAGAGGCAGCGAATGAAGAGAAGGGTAGTGAGAAAAATAGTTACAAAGAGGCAGAAAGTGATGACGAGTTAGAAAATGATGAGTTGACCCAGCAAGAGGCAGAGAACATGGAAACAAAGGAAGAGGATGACAATGCAAAAGATATGGCAGATGATGACAATGATGAAGATGAAAAAAGTGAGGACAATGCAGAAACTAAAGGTAGTAGTGACACCCATGAAGCTAGCCTCAGTGATGGACAAGACAGCAAAGAGGAAAACAGTCATGACAGTCATGACAACAGTCATGACAGTCATTGTTAACACTGGAAAATCATACAGCAGAAGATGACATTAATTAATGTTAAGCCAAAGGATTTATAGGGTAGGAATACATTATGGAATTAAGAAAGTATTTAAAATCTCTAAGGTTTTGATAAAATCATATTTAAACTAGTCTTAAATGCTAAATTGCACGCTTAATCCTTCGAGAAGAGCGCCTTCTGCGCGCATTTCTTCCCGATAAGCACGCATTCCTGAAAGTGGAAAAATGTCACTTTCTGGGACCACACAAAGAAAAGAAAAATTACTCCTTGTATGAAGCCACCTAAGGACAGCCACCAGTGCCTCCTTAGACACTATGTGAGCACACAAAGGAATATTTGGAGCACACAATGGAAGCATACCTCTCCCTTGGGTCACCATCCACCATGTACCAAGGGAGGGAAGGAGGATTTGAAATCCCCTATATAAAGCCACCAAGAGATGAAGAATGGATGATCACATTGTTATCCTAGCCAGAATTTCCCAAGCAATACCAACAGTGTGTGACCTAGAGCTGGAGATAGAGGGGACTCGATTTTTGGCCACCCAACAATCCTAGTCCATCACAGCGGAGAGAGAGGGAGACTGCATCAGAGGCAGAACTTAGAAAAACAACATCCTTGCATCGAGACCTAGGACCATTGTCTAGGGGCCCTTTGGAAAGTGGGTAAAATTTCTTCTCCATATCAAACGTTTAATAAGAAGAGGCCTTGAGCCATCGTTTACATTATTATTGTTTTGACTCTCTTCAATAGCTTCTGTATATTTGTGTTTTATTTTTTAGTTTACTTTGAACATACATTCGCATATTTTTTCCTCTAGATTATATGCTTTTGAGCTTCACCACTTTCTGCCTATTACCAATAGTTTATAGGGGTAGACCACACCCCTTAAACTGGTGCGATTTCGTACACCCATGCATCAAATCCACCACAACAGGATTGTCGACTCCACTAACGTTTTACAAGTTTATGTGGTTGTGCCATCTCTTGCAGGAGACCTTTGTTTACGTTGGAGAGTGGAGCTGATAGTCCTCTAATCCATATTACAGTCCCTAGATTCACTTGGAGTGACAGACGAAAGAAGGCAACTCCTAATCTTTTTACTTGCAGGATTTTTTTGCGTAGTTGTTTCTCACAGACATGCAGTGTGCGCGCTCAAGATTGACCTGTGCGCAAGAAAGCGCTCCTGTCAGAGCCTTTTCTGTGCAAATTACAGAATGAGATTTTTCTCCCTATATTTTGCATTTTTCTTCTTGTAAGTGTGTTGGGCAGCCCCTAATGTATCTGCCAACACTTGTGTTGATACCCCACGGCTTTTGAGAACTCACTTTTAGCTGCATTTTGTAGGCTTAGAGTTAGTTTCGCTTCAGAGTTGTTTTTTGAAAAACTCTTCACATAATTTAAGTAGGGGGAAAATTAACCATTTCATTCCGAACAATTTATGTTTTGAAAATTCCGGTATTCACACTTAGATAAAACTAGTCCAATTAAGTCGCCCAAGACCACGCATGCATAGCTATTTTTATTCTTTCTAGTGTAGAAATTGTTTAAGTTTAGTTCAAGTTTTGCATTAGAGATTGCGGAACTAGGATTGAATTGTCGATTAGAGCAGGTAATCTATGCTACCTTTGCACCCTCTGGTGATCCTATATAAGCATATGAACGCTCTATATTTACAATTCGCCATCTCCCTTTAGTTAGTCACATAGATTAACTAGGAAAATTTGAAAGCGGGCCTTTATCCGCAAATGTTTTCCATTTGAGCCAAGAAAAATATAACATAGTTTAACTAGGGGACTTTTGTAAAGGATCACCGATATCCATATGTTCAAACTATGAGATTTTTCACCATATGCTCACACACACTCACCCACTAAGCAAAGGAAGACACCTAAAACTAACTTAACCAAACTCACTAAATTCTCCCAACAAGGGCCACAAAAAAATTTATAGTTTAAGTTAGGATCAAGGGGGTAAGCATCCAATAAGCCGTCTTAATCATACTTCATATTGAAACATAGAAGTTGTGTATTTATGGAGCTTCAAATCCACCTATCATCCCACAACAAAGAAAACCCGAGTGCGGCAGAGACCTGATTCAGAGGGGGTTAGGCTTAGGCGGAGTGTGTGCGGTATCAGTTGGGGCTACCTAACCCAGCTGATACTCGGTACTGTTAGATGACTACCAAGAAGCCCAAGACTTGAACGCTCACATGGGACAATGGTTCTTAGTGGCCAAAAACTAGGGCATCCTTTACCCTATAGGTGACGGTGCAGGCAAGCGCCAGACCCTCTACCCTTACCTTGGTGTATTCTCTTTGGCTAACTGGGGGCATCGCCAGCTCTTACAGGACGTTGTGCCAGCTCTCACAAGAAATCTTCTCAAGGCCCAATTACTTTTGAGTGTGTGAGGATACATAGGTCTTCTATGATTTTGAGTATCATGCACAAACAAACAAAAACTATTTTTTTTTGTTTGATTGATCACATAGATTAAGTTAAAGGGAAAATTTATTCTATTTTCGCTTTGTTTTATGTATGTGGCCATAAATTTGCTTTGATCATAGACTCTATCCTCTCAAATTTTTCCAAAATAGAACCTGGTCGACACCCGAACGGTCCCAATGGAACCTCATCAATCTAGGCGTCTTTTGGACCTCCCCCCATTACAGGGAGGGGTTCCTGGTCTTTTTCCATTCAGGCGTCAAAGATGGAACACTGCCACCATCATTGGTTCATCATTTATTGGAGAAACCATAGTTGAGAACCTTAGTTGGTCTCCCAACACCACACTACACACCACTCCCCCCTCGACCCTAGGGGGCAGAGGAGTTCGTCCCATTCAGGAAGCCAGCTTAACACACATCAGGGTACGTCACAGACTAACCCTCATTCTAACTAGAACTTTGTGTCTTCACACGTTGCAATGGTGTCAACCTGCCAGTCACCTTTCTTAGCTGCATTGAATCTACCCGATTTAACCAAAATCACAAATGACCCCATCGCACATGATCCCTCATGGCCTCCCATGCCCACAAAGCTCCCTTCGGATATACCAAAGTTCGAAGGCAAGCAAGCGGAAGACCCAGGTAATCATGTAATGACCTTTCACATATGATGCTCATCGAATAGTATCATCAACTACGCTATTTGATTGAGGCTATTTCAATGCACTCTATGGGAGTAGCCGCGAAGTGGTACGTGGAGCAACCTCTTGCTTCACATGGAACCTTTAGTGCCCTCGCTGCCACATTCCTCACATATTTTCGGTTACCCATTCACCATAATTTGGGAATGGAGTTACTAACTTATTTTAGACAAACCCCCGTCGTCCATATATATGGCCATCTTGCAGTTTATGTAAAGATAAACTCGATGATCATGTCCTCTTAGATTTATTTTTGAAAACTCTGACGGCGAAGATTTCAAAGGATGTGGTGCAACAAAACCCCACATCTGAAGAGGATGAAATTAGTAAAGCTCGAAAGCTTGAACTGATTTATACACAGTTAGGATAAATTTACAACATCCTGCCTAATTCCCTGCACCTACAAACTTATCAAGAATTTCTAGGCGCGTCAAACTCTAGAGACGGATTAATAGGGTCAATGACCCAAGGTTACGTAGGCAGTAGTAGTCAAAATCCCAGCTACGCATATAATTCTACTCAGAACATGCCTCAACCCGGATTTCAAAGTCATCATATGCCTTAGCAAGGTTTGACTAATAGGGCGCAAGCGTATCACCTAGGAGGACCCTATCCTCCAGCTGAGGGGACCCAGTACATAGAAAAAACACTGACGGAAGAGATCCCCTCCAACGGCTAGGTGCAAACAAGGGACATCGTTATGCTCAGTCCCAAGCACACGATCCACCTACGCAAACCAATGCACAGGTGAACTTTGTGCAGCCATCCTAAAATCAACCACACCAGTATAACCAGAAGAACTACCCTCCTAACATGGTTAAAAAAAAGTTAAAAAACAAGTCAAAAGGGAACCCTAGATAAGGGGGAAACAACCAATAGCGCCCACTGTGATCCAAGGCTAGAGGAAACTCCAACAGGAATCAGAACCAAGAGCCAAGAAATGCCCAATGGCAAGGCAAAAGGCCACCTCTACGAACAAACCACTCTTGTTCAATATGTGGTGAGTACGGGCACTATACTCACCACTGTCCCGATCTCCCTGAGCTAAAAAAGTTGCAGTGTAACTGAGGACAAGGAGGATCTTCCCAGTAACCTGCTGTTATGCAAGAACCTTTCCCCCACCAAGGGATGGTCAGCACTCAGCAACAAAACCCAGAAAATTCCAGGAAAATTAGCCATGAAATTTACATGACTGGGGAAGAAATGTTTTTCCAAACACGGAACTGCAGTTACGACACCCCACCAGACACCACTACGTTAGGGGCTAGTACTAGTGTGCCGACTGCACCTTTTACCATTTCAAAGATGCCTATAGAACCATTGCCAAAGATGGCAAAGCGACCTAATAGGAGAGCGGGTAACTACGCCAAAGCAACCCATAATTATAGCATCGTGGATGATTTAGCTCAATCACCCGCTACTATGTATGCGCTGGAAGTACTATAGTTGTGCCCAAAGCAATGAAAATCCCTAATTTCTGCGTTAAGTGCTATCAACCCTGCCGATACACTCATGATGGCTTTTTATTTAGACAAAGCCACCCCTAGGCTTCCTTTTATGGTCGCCTTCCAGATACCAGTGTCGGTCCAGAATATCACTATTCACCGATGCGTCATTGATGAGGGTGCATCGACATGCATCATGTCGAAAAATGTTTGGCAGAAGTTGGGTTCTCCCAAAATAAAACCCTCGGTCATAACGCATCGAGCATACGACAGCCGTCCCTCGACCCCCGTTGGCCTCTATCAAAATGTCTTGGTCTGCTTAGCCAGAAAGACGGTGCACATAAACATTAAATTCTTGGACGCTCACTTGGATTAAAATATACTCCTCGGGTGGAGTTACATGTATGCCATTTTGGCCATAGCATCCTTTGTCTTTTGCATTATGATTTTCCCCCACAAGGATCGCATCATTACTATAGACCAGCTGACACACAGCAAGAAGCGCCCTCTAACCAACACAGATGTAATTCTACCCTATGTAGATATAGCCTCGGATGGTCTTTCACAGTACCAAGAATATGGCCCTGGCCAATTCAAACCGTCATCCGTTCTAGGGTCATTCCTAGGAGATCCTTCCATTATCCTTGAGACATCACCCGATGCCACAGGGGTGCCGGTGTACATGATTTCCACATCAAGAACCGAGGCTAGTCAGGACATAGAATCAAGCAGTAACGACACTGAGGCATCGACCATGGCAGCCTCTCTAGCCTACGCTGCCTCCCAAACCCCTTTCCTCTACCCCCCCAGATGGCTTCGTCACCCAGCAGGTTTTGGCAACATTGGTGTTACCCAACATATCGTTGGCATTCCCAATTTGGTACCTTGTTCCCTCTTCCAGAATAGGAGCCACCAACGTTACTGCCATAGGGTTAAAGCCCCTCAGTCCTGAGGAGCCCCAACCTACCCAGGAAACGGCTGAGACCGCCCAAACAAAGTAAATTCCCATTGTGAAACTGGTAATCACGACCAAGAAAACCGAAAATAGAGGAAAGAATATGGTGACCCTCGCCATTCAAACGGAATCACCAGTCTGTGCCATACGTGACGTTATAGGCCACCCTACCCATATATGTCCGAAGTTGGACGAATTAAAATCACTCCTCAGCTCTGAAGTAGACATCTCGATGCCTCGTTCCCGTAAAAAGGAACCTACCACCAAAGGTAAAGGAAAACCATTGTGTACCAATCACATGTGCGCTCTCTGTAGCACCTATGGGCACTATATCTATCATTTCCTAGAGATCCCGCGATATAGGGACCCCTTACATGCCATCGAGTGATCCTACCAAGAGGATCCCACCACCCAATCTGTCGAAGATGAACCTCGTGTCGTCCTATACATACAGGAGAAACGACACACACCAGAAAGATAGCCATTTGTCTCTCCTCCCCTCAAGCCACCATACACCAACCAAGGAAAAGGGAACCTGGTTGCCTCATCCTCTTGAGTTATCAAGCACATCGATTACTACAAACGGCTTGGTCGGGTCTTTGACCTAAGGTTACCTAGGCAACAATAATTTGTATTCAAGGAGATCCTAGATGAGGGGGAGTAACTGGCAACGCCCCCTCCCCCATGATATCAGTCTGGGGGTAACCACAACTGAAATCAAAACTAGGAGCCAAGTAACAGCTCCCAAGGGAACTGAGGTGATGCCACACATTTGCACTCCCGAAAAAATAAAATTTTCAGTGTCAGCAGGTATGCCCTCTCTCATCTTCTTTGTTAAAGCTCATGCCTTTCAATAAAAGTTGATGAAAACAAGATGCTTTCACTTGAGGTAGTTGTTTTTGCAGGAAAAACCCACAAACCATTCACAACACCATCTACTGAAGGTTATAGAATAGGTATCATTCTACCCCCATCACGATAGAGTCCTAGAAAACTTTCCATATCCTGACATCATTTCTCCATCAGAAATAAACCATAGGGTCCTCATATCCAACCATGTTTATCATCACCTCACCCTTCACATGATAAACATTCGCGTTGGTCGGTAGAGCCTCCCCTCCATGGCACTTGCCACCAAAATTAGACTGAATATCACAACAAAAGTGATGCCATGGCCATACCACTTCATTCTGGGAAGCCCCTCGTGCCCATCCATTCATCATGCACAAGGTCAAGTTCACCATATAAGCTGACACCCTCTTCTCGGACGACCAGGTTGTACAAAACAATTGAAATCACACCTCCGCACATCGCATTTGGCCCACCATACCTCCACCAGCATAATCCCATCTGCAACACTTCTTCATCCACTTCATCAACCCCACACACAAGACCAACCAATGGGACCCCCACCCCTAGAAAAACACTATCCTCACACCTTCAGTGAGAAAACCCTTTCATGTTTTTGGGTACTCGTCTCTGTGTTTTGTACAAACCAAACCTCATTATTTCATTCTTTTGATAAGTGTACAAAGACCGCAAATGATGCACTTCGCCCCTCCACCCTCATATTTCATCTTTTCCCCCATGGCAGTAGTCCCTCATTCCCCTTGGTCAAATTATTTCACCCCCACACATGCACCATCACGACATTCATAGCCAGTTCACACCCGCCCTGGAAGTCTTACTGACTCTAGGGATTTTCCCTTCAAAAATAACTATGACTGCCACCAAGCTGCTAAAGTATACTCTGAACTCGGGCCACTGAATCCCCATCCTCCATTTTTAGTCACCTCTCACCAACATGCCTATGTTAAACCCATCACATCCAGGTCCCTGACCCCTCAGGTCGGCGACCCATGGTTTGGTTAAGGCTTCCCTTTTATCGACTTCGACACCTCTTTTCCAAAAAGGAAGCATTACCTTGGATTACCCCTCCCCATGCAAAGGGGTATCCTCGGGTGGCACTGTGGGAGACATCATTGTCCATAGATATCATTGATCCTCCTGACATTCGACTACAGTAAAATCTTTTCATGTCATGATGGTATCGTACCTTACAACCATTACGCTTTGATTAGATCCATCAAATACCCTTGCCTCCATAAGCGTCTCTGTCAAAAATGCTTACACGCGAAGGTCCCAGCCAGTACATATGCGTACATTGCGTAGCTATATTCCATACCAAGTTTTATGCATATGGTTACCACATTCCACCTATTGTCAAAGAAAAAACGCCCCTGAGGGCATCAGCAGTCATCGTCAAACAACCACCTCCATCACTACCATAGTAGTATTGTAGACAACACATGTATCTGTCAATTTTATTTAACTAACCATAGCATCACGAGCATGGGACTTTCCCACCTCATTGAAATTTTGTATATATGTTGTATATTTTGTTTTCTTGCAGGGGTCTCGTAGGCCACGGTCATCTCGAAAATGGTGCAAGTTGTTGTCAATTCCAAGATTCACGCAAGCCTCTCTCTCTCTTTGCGCATGATATAGAAAAGAAAATATAATGTATTTCGGCTATACAATGCTTCCTAGAACTCACACATTAGGGGGCAACTGTTAACATTGGAAAATCGTACAGCAGAAGATGACATTAATTAATGTCAAGCCAAAGGATTTACAGGGCAAGAAGACATTATGGAATCAAGAAAGTATTTAAAATCTCTAAGGTTTTGAGAAAATCAGATTTGAACTAGTCTTAAATGCTAAATTGCGCACTTAATCCTTCAAGAAGAGCATCTTCTGTGTGCCTTTTTGCCCAATAAACGCACATTCCTGAAAGTGGAAAAATTTTGCTTTCCGAGACCACACAAAGAAAATGACAGTTACTCCTTATATGAAGCCACCTAAGGACAGCCACCAACACCTCCTTAGACACTATGTGAGCACACAAAGGAATATTTGGAGAACACAATGGAATCATACCTCTCCCTTGGGTCACCATCCACCATGTACCAAGGGAGGGAAGGAGGATTTGAAATCCCCTATATAAAGCCACCAAGAGATGAAGAATGGGTGATCACATTGTTATGCTGGCCAGAATTTCCCAAGCAATACCAGTAGTGTGTGACCCAGAGCTAGAGATAGAGGGGACTCGATTGTTGGCCACCCAACAATCCTATCTAATCACATCGGAGAGAGAGGGAGATTGCATCAGAGGTAGAACTTGGAAAAACAACATCCTTGCATCGGGATCTAGAACCATTGTCTAGGGGCCCTTTGGCAAGTGGGTAAAATTTCTTCTCCATATTAAACATTTAATAAGAAGAGGCCTTGAGCAATCGTTTGCATTATTATCATTTTGACTCTCTTCAATAGCTTCTGTATATTTGTATTTTAATTTTTAGTTTATTTTGAACATACATTCACATATTTTTTCCTCTAGATTATATGCTTTTGAGCTCCACCACTTTCTACCTGTTACCAATAGTTTATAGGAGTAGACCACACCCCTTAAATTGGTGTGATTTCGCACACCCGTGCATCAAATACACCACGACAGTTATGAAGACAGTGAAAAACGTGGGGAGAGTGATAGTGAAAATAAAGACCACAACCATGAAGAGGTAAGCAACTTCAATGAAGGACAAAATGACAATGCAGAAATCAGTGAAGAGGTTGAGAGTGGTGATGAGGTTGAGAACAAAAAGGAAAATGATGAAGCAGAAAACATGATGACTAATGATACTAATGGTGAAAATGAACAATGTGATGATAACAGCAAGGATCACAACGATGATCAAGACACCAACAAGACCACAATCACACCTCTTTCATTGACCTATCAAAAAGGGCCAAGGCTTGTGTTTTCTGCCTCCAAAAGGAAAGGGACCATGCCATCTACCTCAGCTCAGCCACTAGGAAAAGGAAAACAAAAGGTAAAGCAAGAATAAGAAGATCATGAGGTTGAAAGGGAATTTGAAATCATTCGGATAGACAGTGATGAGGAGAATGAAGCAAGGATCTGAGACTTTCTCATATAGAACAAAAATGTGCTCATTAAAGACATCCAAGCAAATCTAAATAGGGCCAAGAGTGTAAATGATGCCCTTGACTTAGAGAACAGGAAGCTAAGAGAACAAATTGCTATTTATGAGGCTAGAGCCCTCAGGGCTCGGAAAGAAGCCCAACAGGCACAAGTAAAGCTAGAGGAGTTCATGGGCACCTATGAGGAGAGTGAAGATGAGGAAGAGTAGACTAGGAGGAGACCTAGAATCATGGGGTTGAAGAAGGCATTGGAAAAACAAAGGGAAAAGGAATTAGCCTTAGCAGAGAAGCTCCTTCTAGATGATCTATTGGCCATAGAGATAGCACATGATTGGGAACCTTGGCTAGAAAGAGCCAACATACACTTGGAGGCTAAGTTGAAGAAGGCAAATCAGGATCTTGATTTTCAAAGGAGGATGACCAAACATTATGCCCGGAGAAACCAAGTTGCAAGGGCTAAGAAGGCCCAAACCAAGATCCAAGCACTAAAAGAGGCAAAAGGACAAGCTAACCTTGGAATTTTGGCACAAGCTTCTCTACAGGTCTCTCAAACCCCATAAGGGATGCATCCACCAATTTTGAAGAAATTTTGACAAATTTTGGTTTTTTGTGAATTTGGAGGCCTATAAGCGCAACACCCCTAGCGCTACACTTTTTCCTCAGACATCCTCAAATGGATAACTTTACATTTTTTATTTATCATGCCTAGTACACTACGCTCACCAAATTTCAGAGCATTTGGAATAGTTTTGACCCCTCAAAAGGTCAAAAACACCTCATTTTCTACCTTTCTGCCTCATTTTCAGGCTTGGCGCTACGCTCAGAGAAGTTTTGGGAATTTGGCTTTTTGGACAGATTATAGAAGCCCAATCAGAAAACCAAAGGTAGATTTGGAAAGTATACTCAGCAGGATTTCCAACAGGCAATCTCGGGGAAAATTGCGACATCGGGAAGGCCACCAAAACTTGGCTGCAAGTGGACCTATTTTCTGTCTAGGAAGGTGCTGTGCGTTCAGACCAATTTGGGCAGTTTTGGCTAAAAGTCAACAAAACACACTCATTAATTGAAAAATGATATTTTAATGTTTTTTGAGGCAAATCACTCTAAAATTAGGTGCTAGGAGCTATTTTGACATTTATTTCATGGGATATTTTGTGCCTTGGGCCTTGCATGGTCTCTTGGGCATTAATGACATTTATGAGTGATTTTGACATTTTCTAACCCTATCTAGGGTTTTTTCCCTCCTTTGCTAGATAAATAGAGCATGAGGGCTTCATTGTAAATGTTGGCATTTTCCAGAATATTTGGAGCAATACATAGTCTTTTGGAGGTTGAAGAGAAATTTGGTGTTGTGGAGCTCATGAATGGCTTGTTTTGCTTGTTGATGGAGGAGGTTTTCTTGCAGGATCCCTGAGCTTGGTTAATGGTGAAGTGCTTATATTTCAGTTATTGTTTTCTCATGTTTCATTATGTTCCATCTTTCTATGTTGCAATAGAACAAAGGATTTAGACTAAGAAATGTTCTTCAAAGGCACCTTAGCTCTGTTTGTTCTTCATTGCCTCTATGTTTTCTTCTACTGGGACATTTTAGAGAAATCTTAATTGCGCTCTAGACCCCCTAAGCTTGTTTATTTCATGAATGGTTTAATACAGTAGGTATCAAAGATGATTTATGGCTAGCCCTACTTGTTTGATGTCACTAAACATTGTTCTTGAGGTCTCTCTCCAAAGTAACATTAATTAGGTCTACCAAAAAGGCCATGTTTCGATCATACCCTTTGTCCATGCTTGAATAATTGTTTTGGAGATCTTCATAACTATGATTAATGATGTTTAGGCATTCCCTCTTCTTTGATTAAAGTTATATGTGTATCTTGAATGTTTTCTAACCTTGAAGGTGAAATCACTAGAAGTTAAATGAGTGTTATAGCATCATTTTTCACCGTCATGTGATTCATGATGGTCTCTATGGCCTTGGGCACCCATTCCCACAGACTTGAAAAAAATTCATAAAAAACAGTGTTAAAAATCCCATACGCGGGTATGCCCAGACTTTTCCGCGTGTATATGCGAGTCCACATGTACTTTTCCGTGTATGCCATTAAAATCATTAAAAAATATATAAAAATTCCCTATTTTCGGGCTGGGTTGACGGTTACTCCAGTAGTTCAACCACCCCAGCACATGGCCAACTGTTTCCAACTGATTGAAACTACTTTGAGGGAGTATAAAAGCCCCTCATGTGTATGGCCTAAGGGAGAGAGAAATTTATAGACATTGTACTCTGTTGGAATCCCTAACTCAAGTCTGATTTCCCGTGCCTCCTGCACTTTCCCAGATTTATACAGGAAACTCTTGTTTCCTGGAGATGTTCATCAGTTTATATGCCATCTCGAGTGCACAAGTCTTGAAAGTATCTTAGCGAGGCAAGGGCGGGACGGATCCGGACGACGGTTTGTTTGAAGATCGTGGAAGGATTCAGGTGATCTCTCCACTTTTTATTTCTGTACATGTTGTTCGCAATAATGAAGAAGCATCTTGTTCCTGAACTTATGTGTTAACATCTATTTGCATATGTGAAAAGATTGATTATTAAGCATTTATTGTTGTTTATATAGTATTTGACATGGATTACACTAACATTTATGAGAGATATATGTTGTACAACTAGGTTTCCGTGCATGTTCTTTCTTGTTTTCCAGGTTGAAGAGAAAGAAGGGTTGCTGGGGGTTTGGACCCCGCGGGATCTACATCGAACGTAGGACTACGGGTGAGTTCTACTATCGTTGTTATCTAGTTTTTAGCATTTAAGTGTGGTTGTGTGTGAGTCCTTCTGAATAGCATGCCCTGATCTGTGGAGGTTTTGACCCAACAAACCTGTAGGGTGTTTTTCCCTGAAACAAAACTGGCGACTCCGCTGGGGAATGCATTCTTGTGATTCCCCTGTTGGGTGGTTTCAGCTGTTTGAAAGGTTTCCAACAGTTTTAACTATTATTTCCAGTCCAGTTAACTTTTTCTCAGTCAGACTGAAGACCTGGTTCTTTATCCAGGCTTGATCTTTTTTATTTTTTATTATTTGCTTTTGCATACGCGGTTTTTTTCTATGCACAGTCACGTATACACGCTGTTTTTGTCAAAGGTGGTCGCTTATACGCAGGTTTCCTTTGACACAGTCGCGTATACACGCTGGTTGAAAAGCTGTTAAAGCGCGTATACCTGGGGGCAAATTTTAAAATTTTGGTTTTTAGCTTTTCTGGTCTCTTCTGTCTGTGGTGACCTGTTTCTACAGTGTTTTTTAATCTCTGGATTGTGTTTAAAGTGTTTATATGTCTATTTCTCTCTCCTTTGTGTGAAGACTCTCTTGGTTGGTGAAATTTTTGGTTGTTACGTTTGCAATTTTGGTTTGAATACCAAGGTCTTTTCTTGAAGATTCTTGGTTGTTCTGCTTAATCAGAACAGAGAGCTTCTGCTCATTTACTCTTTCCTTGTGTGTTGCTGCGCATTTTGATTTTTTACCTGTTTGCTGTGTTTGGTTTCCTTGGTGTTCAGTAGACTAGTTTTGTTGCAATTTTCGAAGAGTCTCTTCTTGATTCTTTGAAGTTTTTTATTGCAAGTCTATACTATTGTACTGAGTTGATTTATTGAGTTTCTTGTCTTCCTTTCTGCTTGTATAAATCCCCGCTGCGAGAGTGGCATGGTTGGATTTGAGCATTTTGTTGAAGTTATACTTGAAATTCAGAGTTTGTTTGACTTAGTTACCGGATAGTTCAATTCGTCTTCTTGAAATCTCTTTTTTATAAACTAAAACTGGCATATAGGTTAGGGAATCTACTTCCCTTTGCATTTTGCATACTAGCCTCCATTCTGATCACTTGCCATAGGGTCGATCCCATCAGGTCATGAGTATTTTACCCATTTCACTCGCCGATTATTTAATCATGACTTGGTGGTAGAGCCTTCCTTTACATGGGCTTCCTAGTTAGTTCCTCGCTATCACTTGTTTCCCATGCTGCGTTTTATGTAGGCTCGGGAGTCCTCTTTAGTCCCACCATGACTTATGTGTTGAAGCTTCATTCTTCTTCTTCTCAACTATTATTTTTCTGGCTATTACCCTAGAGGCTCCTTGGTGTTGTTGAGTTGTATTATTGCATTGCATATTGGCTACTTTTTTATCTTGGCCTTTAGCCGGCTTCATTTGGACTCAATGTTTAAGCCAACTTTGGACCTTGACTGTCTGTACAAGTTAACCATTTCATGCATTTAGATATTGCAACTTGACACCCTTTTACCCATGGATGGAACATTCCTCTGAGTATCGCTTACCAGTTTCCACCACCTTGCATTGAGCATAGGATCGTTCCAATCCCAAGAACTAGTGCATTTTTTTCTTGATACTCGTTCTATCCATTGTACCATAGCATTATTTTATTCTTTTTCAGGCTTATTATATGAAAAAGACAAAAAAATCAAATATAACAAAAAGAGCGGGAACGGGATATAACTTCATAATTTGATGGCAAGACAAAGTTAATGCAAGCCAATGCCCTCAACAAAGCACATACACTTATATATTTCCTCCATTTGGGATGGTTTTAGTTTTGACCTAGGTTCATCCTTTGCCTTGTTTCACTGGTCAGTCCTCCCCCGGTTGGTTATCTCTTCCAATCATATGGAGAGTTTGTTTTGCCTCCTGCATAACAGACTTATACAGTGTCACTTTTTACTGCCATGGTCATCACGAGTCGTGATTTTGTTCAAGGGAAGTCTAACCAGAGTCGGCCATTCTGCGGTGTCTCTTGACTCATTATTCAGTCGGCCTTCCCGGTCTTGTCAGTATCTTGTTCTATCACATCAGATGTTTTGGTCTTCTGCTCGTGCTGGTTTGAGAAGGTCTCCATTGACTTCTCGCTGGCGGGTTTGTCTCTTATCGACTACGACACATTGCTCTGAGAGCAAACCTAGAGCCGCACCTTGGGCCTATTTCCATCATTGATAGGTGACCTCGTGCTCAGCATTTGATCATCATCATGGGTCTTTGACCGAGTGGTTTCCCCTGTGTTCGACGTCAGCACACATTATCACACTTGGGATTCGTGCAGTACCTGGATTTCCATTTGACCCTATCGGTGGATTTCTCGCCTCTGCGTCAGCTTTCATTATTGGTTGGTTCAGAGGGTTTCTTCCGTACGCTAGCTTCATCTTGTGCACGTCGGAAACGTACTTTGGTTTTGGTTCCATCACTCTCCTTCGTCCGATTCCTTCCAAATCTTGGCCTGCGGGTTACACTCGCGCTGGACTGATGTGGGATGCCTTAATGCCTTCCTTCCAGCAGATCTTTTCCCATCGACTCCGACTCATTGCTCTGGGAATAAGGTCTATAGTCTTTTTGTCAGTACCTTAGGGTTTGCAGTCATCAGTGGCAGACTCTTCGCTATCGACAGTGGGGATTCATCATTGCCTCCTGATTGGTAGATTCTTTCAAGTGTTCGACTTCAACTCATTCATTCGCACTTGTTAGTTTGTACTGGGGCACCTTGACACTCATTTTCATTATTGGTGGGTTGTCTCATGTTGGTTAACGATTTACATTATTGACCGGTAATCCAACGATTTCTCACATGGTCGACTTCAACTCATTTATTCCCATTGTGTAGAATTGTGCCATAGTGATCGATGAAGATCTCGAGTTGCATCAGCATTTCTCGGTTCACTTTTGACAGTCCATTCAGTTTCTGCCAGTGATGCCGTTTACCCTTATATGTTGCAGTGTCAGTACATCAGCATCTTATATGTTGGCTCTCGAGTTTCGTGATAGTACCATTTATTCCACCTCTTATGATTTGGTACTTGGAGATTCAGTTACTTATATGATCAGACATCCAGTTTCAGCATCGTTGATCAGCCCTCTATATGTGACACTTAGACATTGATTCTGACTTGTACTTCCGGGCCATGCTCAGATGATTCATTTGTGTACTTTCAGTTCAGCTATACTTGTATACATTTTGGATCTATTCTGTACTTTTGATATGATGTATTTTTGACTGAGCATGGGTATGCCCGCCTCAGCATGAGTTGACTCTCTGTTTTCTTTCATTGGTTTTTGGCAGGCTGAAATTTGGTGAAGTCCTCTCTTGTCCTTGCAAAGTTCTTTCTATGTGCATAATACATTTCGGCCATCATGTACCCCTTCTGACCTCATATATTAGGGGGCATCTGTTATAGCATCATTTTTCACCCTCATGTGATTCATGATTGCCTCTATGGCCTTGGGCACCCATTCCCACAGACTTGAACAAAATTCATAAAAAACAGTGTTAAAAATCTCATACGTGGGTATGCCCAGACTTTTCCGCGTGTATACGCGAGTCCACATGTACTTTTCCGCGTATGCCATTAAAATCATTAAAAAATATATAAAAATTCCCTATTTTTGGGCTGGGTTGATGGTTACTCCAGTAGTTCAACCACCCCAGCACGTGGCCAATTGTTTCCAACTGATTGAAACTACTTTGAGGGAGTATAAAATCCCCTCATGTGTATGGCCTAAGGGAGAGAGAAATTTATAGACATTATACTCTGTTGGAATCCCTAACTCAAGTCTGATTTCCCGTGCCTCCTGCACTTTCCCAGATTTATACAAGAAACTCTTGTTTCCTAGAGATGTTCATCAGTTTATATGCCATCTCGAGTGCACAAGTCTTGAAAGTATCCTAGTGAGGCAAGGGCGGGACGGATCCGGACGACGGTCTGTTCGAAGATCGTGGAAGGATTCAGGTAATCTCTCCACTTTTTATTTCTGTACATGCTGTTCGCAATAATGAAAAACCATCTTGTTCCTGAACTTATGTGTTAACATCTATTTGCATATGTGAAAAGATTGATTATTAAGCATTTATTGTTGTTTATATAATATTTGACATGGATTACACTAACATTTAGGAGAAATATATGCTGTACAACTAGGTTTCCGTGCATGTTCTTTCTTGTTTTCCAGGTTGAAGAGGAAGAAGGGTTGCTGCGGGTTTGGACCCCGCGAGATCTACATCGAACGTAAGACTACGGGTGAGTTCTACTATCGTTGTTATCTAGTTTTTAACATTTAAGTGTGGTTGTGTGTGAGTCCTTCTGAATATCATGCCCCGATCTGTGGAGGTTTTGACCCAACAAACCTCTAGGGTGTTTTTCCCCAAAACAATGAGTTTTAGCTCGCCTTCTATATTTCATTGGAATGTTTGTCTTGAATGCTTATTTGCTTAAGTTGAATCAAAGAGTTACTGATTTGCCCTATCTATTGATTACTTTTTTATGCTTATGTATTTAAGTCCCTTCTTGTTAAAAAGGTACATGATAAAGGATTCTTGATTGCCCTTTTCCCTACCTTTGTTCCCAAACTTGATGTCCATCTCATTTCCCATAAACCTTGAAAATCCATTGACCAATACTAGATTTTCCCTGTGATGCTCCTCGATCCATTGTTGAACTTTCCATGACTTTTATAGACTCCATAGCCCAATGACTTTAAGATTTCCTCATTCCATCTATTCTGCTTGATCATCTTATCCAACCAAAACAAACAAACAAACCCTACACTTAACAACTAGCCTAAAATCAAAACCCTAGAAGAAAACAAGTTCACATCCTTTGCACAAATATAAAAAGCCCTCTTTGAGTCTAGGAAGGCTAGGTCATAGGACTCTAAAGACTGGTCTAATGTTACCCTGTGCATTTGATCTCACCAATCTAACAAATCACTGGAACCTAACATAGCTAATGCACCAGCCTAATAATCTGATTAGAGATTGTGTTTTTGGTAATCTGCCCTCATTTTGTTCCCACTTTTGTTTGTTAAAGAGATTGATAATGACTGTAATGACATTGTCAATAGTTTTATCAAAATTTCAGTGAGTAGAATTGTTTTTTTGTAAGTTTGGTAAGACTTCATCTTTAGTATGTCCAATATATCACTCCAATTTAGTAGGTCATTGAACGGTGACTAAAAGAATGAGAATGACTGTCATGGCATTGTCAATCGTTTTATCAAAATTTCAGTGCGTAGAATTGTTTTTTTGTATGTTTGGTAGGACTAAATCTTCAATATGTCCAATATATCACCCCAATTTGGGAGAGAATTGAACGGTGACTTCAGATTAAGAAGTGCCTCAACAAAGCAAAGCACCTATCCAAAACCTATAAACAATAAATAAAATTATTTTGAAAATAAACCCAACTAGTAAATTACTACACCACAAACTTCTCAAAATTGAATTCCTTTGTCTCATTATTGAAATTTTTTTTTTTAGTTTTTGACTAAGCTTACACCCTACAAAAATGAATTCCTTTGTCTCATTATTGAATTTTTTTTTTTCGAGTTTTTGACTAAGCTTACACCCTACTTCATTATTTTGTGAAACGCTCAACAAAGTCAACTATCAAAATAATAATAGCTCTCATATAAATCATGATTATGTAGATTCTGAAATCTAACAGATGGAAGCTATTTCAACCATAACTCCCAATTGTCCACAAAAAAATATATACGTGATTCGTATTTTTCCAAAGATCGTGGAATCCGTTGGAAATTAAAAGACTCCGCAATATTCCAAAATTTGACATATCGTACCAATCTAAACGGACATATACTATGAGGATTGCGATCCCAAAGCTGATTCACAGTATTCGAAAAGAATACACGGGCGGTGGAGCATATTATTCTGATGTGGGAGCTTTAGCATCCAGTGGCCATTATTATTCCTTGATTCCTAAGCTAACTGCCGAATATGTTCGGAGCAGTACACTGTAGCCGACTCGAACTGAATCTTGGCAGACTGATCAGTTCGGGAAAGGAGAAGCATCTACGCGAGAGTCAGAGTCCCCACAAATCACTCAAAATTACTATTTAAAGGCTGTAGAATAAAGTTGATAAGCAATTCGTGACTATTTCATTCGTGACTATACAATGCTTTTGGAATACAGTTTCAGCTCAAGAATCCAGAATGCAACGAGTTTCAATTGTCGTGTCGGCTTTGTATTCGAATAATGAGTTGCTTGTCAACTGTCATTGATTCGAATAAAGTTGGGTTCTCATCCACTGTTGGAATTGCGTTGGAAAATCACTTTTAGAATAGCGTAGTGTATCTGTTTTAAGTTTTTTTTGGGTTTTATTTTTATTTATTTTGTTGGTTGTTAAATGGTAAATTTGAGTTAATGAGTAGTTTTAAGGAAGTATTTGTTAATACTTGGATTGGATTGGGGTCGAGAATTGAATTAGTGACTTTACATCAAGAAATGTCTTAAAGAAACACCTCATTAGTATCTATTTTTCTATCCAAAACTCCAATAAAATTTTTTATATACTAAAAATTAATTTAAATAAAACAAATGCAACTACTAAATTGTTTTTTCTATAACCATTCATTGTTGAATGACATATAAACCGAGAACAAACAAACTTTTCACTTAATCTAATGTTTGGATATCAACAAGTTGTACAGTATATTTATGGTCAAATTATATAAATGTCAAAACATAATCATGAATTTAGAGATGCAATAAATTTATTTATTATTAAAAATTAGAGAAAACTATTACAACAGCTCATCTTTTTTTATAGTTTAATATGATATGAGAAGATGTCACGTAACATTAAATTAAAAATAATAAAATAATATATATATATATATATATATATATATATATATATAAACAAAATATTTTAATTTTCAATTTAATTTTAAATCAACAACTCTATATAGATAAAGTAATTGAAAACAAAAATAAATTATATATAATTGTTTTTTAAATAAAAAAGAAAAGAAATGTATAACTATATTATTTAATATGGAGATGATATATGACATTTAAAATTAATATCAAATTTATTTTATATTCAATTCATATGTAATATTTTAAAAAATATATGTTAATAATAAAAAAAATTAGTATCAATCATAAATATTTCAATGTTCATAATGAGTAGCAAAAAATTATATATATATATATATATATATATATATATATATATAATTTAATTTAACCATAAAGTTAAATGTGATATGAAAATAAATTATTAAAAAAATGTGAACTAGCAATAAAATATTTAGTTATCATATATATGAAAATTAAAAGAATCGATGGTTAAAACAAATTTCATGTGAACATTTTCTTTCTTAAAAAAAAAAAAAAACGCTCTTTCTATTATAAAATAAGTTTTCAATTACATGAGTTTATCTTCTCCTTTAACAGAAACTACTATCCAAACCCACATCAGTGTTTCTATTGATTGTCCTTCCCAAACCCGCATCAAAATTTCTACTAATTTTTATTCATTACAACTATTTATCAAAAATAAATACTGTTATAAAGTCTTCAAAAAAAAACTAAAACTAAAAAGTAACACATCTTCTAGAAGGTATCACAAAAATAAATCTAGTAACTTAACCTGCCCAGAACTTGGTTGCATTTATTTATAGAGAAAGACTTTGTCTGTATTGTATAAAGCAAAGGAAAATAAAAATTATAGTTAAAACATTTTATTAGTGTATTACTCAAGATAAAAGTTGTAAAGGCTATGTATCACTCCTTTCATGTTTATCATGGAATTGGTACATGAAAAATATATAAATAACAAGCATAGATTTATATCTATCAAGTATCTACAAAAATGAAATCGCTCAATGTATAATTTTTTTTTTCAAATTTTACACTTAAAAAAAAAGTTGTACTTTAAGATATTTAATCCCTCTCAACATTTAATAAAACAAAACTTAATATAAATCTATCATATTTTCTGAAAATTTAAAATTTTAATTAAAAAAATATTAAAAAAAAACACTTATAAATAATAAAACCGAACCGCGAAATATAAAAGAGTTAGATTATACTTCACTGATTTTTCTAAAGCAAATATAAACCATGCTTCATATATTTCATCCCTACCTTTTCACTAAACTGATGACTAATGTCTCCGACAATCATGTGGTATGAATCTCTTTCCTACGTCCCAACTGCCTGTCTACCGTAAAAGGTAAGTTCTAACTTGTTTGGAAGGACTTCCCTTGTGAACTTCCAAAGGAAATTCTGATAGTGGAAAGAAAAGAAAACCAAAAGAAAGAAGAAAAAACCTTTTTTTTTTTTCCTTTTAATATTCCAACATGAGGGGAGCAGGTTTATGAACTTCAAAGGAAATTCTGATAGTGCAAAGAGAAGAAAACCAAAAGAAAGAATACAGAATTTCTTTTTTTCCTTTTAATATTCCAATATTCCAACATTAGGGGAGCAAGCAGTGTCATCAACTTGGTAAGAAAGACAAACCAGTACACCCTTCTGTCTGTAAGTTTTTTTTTAATAACTTCCCACTAAAAAGGCTTATCAATTCCCAGAACGTACACACCACCTTTCGTGATTGAGTTGAGCTACAGATTTAGATGATTTTGTGAAGATCACTCTAAATTTTAGGGAGTATAGGGAGTATACGTAAAATTATGTGTAATTGAAGTAGTTGTCTTTTTTCTTCAAAATTATGGAATTTTGATAAAATTATAATAAAATTTAATAGAATTTGTTGTAAATTTAGGTTATAGTTGTTAAACTTTAAGATTTTGGATTAGTTTTTTTTATGGTGAGTAAGTTTTTTATAGTATTGAATCTATTTCTACTATAAAAATATGATTCAAACACTGTTACTACTAAATTTTAAAAAAAAATTTACCTAAAATCCAACAACAACTTTTAACAGTACCAACAATAATTCTTTAACCTCCATCAACTTATCCAAATTTTATTCCAAAATTAAGGGAGGGAACATAATCATCAACTTGTTGGGGGCAGGTAGACAAGTACATGGTCCTATTTGTAATGTTTTTTTTCCCAACTTACCGCTAAAAAGGCGCTCCAATTCCCAAAAAATTGACACTTCCTTTACAGAGTTAGTTGAACTAAAGATTTAAATGATTTTGTGAAGATCACTCTAAACTTTGGGTAGTGACCGTACATTTTATATTCCAAAAGTAGCAAAGGGGTAGGATCATCAACCATTCAGGGGAGAGAGACGACTGCACGCTCCTTCTTGTAATTATTTTGTAAACATCTTATTATTAAAAAAACCTTGTCAACTCGGAAGCCTATATTCTAAATACATTTAGAGAGTGAGTTGAACTAAAGATTTGGCTGATCTTGCGAAAATCACTCTCAACTTCAGCGAGTATGAATCCAAAATATTATATATATGAGAGAAAAGTACTATATTAATTTCTATTAAGCTTCTTTTTAATTGAAGAAAATTAATTTGGTTGTGGTTAATATAATTTGCCTCGTGTATATTCATATAATTTAATTATTGACAAAGGTTTTTTTAGGTGGATGCTTAATTAATTTAGCTAATTCAATACAAATTTTTTTACTGTAAATATAATTTTAATTTTATTATTATTTTAAGAATATCAATATGATCATAATAATTTTTAGACTAGAAATAGGAGACTAAGTGTCTACTCAAAAGTAATGTTATGAATTTAAAATTTTGCTAATGCCATCTTGTTTTGGTGTAATAAAAAACCTCAACATTGTATCAAGCCTTGACGTAGGCTCCATTCTATTGAGTTAAGATGAAGGGGGAGTATTAGACTACCCATCATACCTAATCAATAATGTGGACTAACAACCACCCTAGGAACATGGAACTAACTACCCATTCAAGGTAATGTTATAGGTTTTAGAGTTTACTAATGCTTGTGGGTTTTTGTGCAAACATCATCAATAACACAAAAATGCATCCACTTACATACTAATTGATTGACTATGTAACTCAATGATCCCACCACCCAAAATCCTTCCAGCATAATAACCTCATCAATCCTCCACCCTCAAAAAGTAACCACCATTGTTGTCATTGGTACATAGTGACCAAGGTTTATCTCTATTAACCATTTTGACTCCATAGATTGTATGCATCATTGTAACAATCACAACTCAACCCATCGATAGAAATAACATGTAGATATGAAAATTGGGTTGGTGAACTAGTACATATTAATTTGGCTAGTGAGTAGAGGTTTACTTTTGGGGCCAGTGTGCCCATGTGCATATTTATAAGTTTTGGGGCCAATGTTCCCATATGCATATGTTTTTATATGTTTTAAGGCCAAATATCTAGGTTTTGTAATTATGAAGTTTGATTCACATCAATAAAATTGTAATATTCCTAATTAGCTTTTAGCTAGTTAGAATATTAAATTTTGTTTTTTTCAATAAGGTAGATGAATAAGAGGGTAGAGGGACCCATAAATCTCTTTAGTAGGAACAAAACCACTTCTAATGTGAATGTGGATCAGTGCATCTAGATAGGGTCACGATGAATAAATCACTCCTTCATGTGAATGTTGGTCAATGCATGTGGATGGGGTCAATTTGACCAAATCAATAGCGTAGTCATGGAGGTAGTGGAGGCAATGGAGGACAATGCAGTCATAATGGAGGGGAGTATCCATTAGAGTAGCATCATTATTGAGTGGGGCCAAGGGAGAGAAGGCTCACCAAGCATATAAGGAAGGGGACGACAACCATATAGAGCATTTTGAATATTTTTTATGTATTGTCTTTTATGAATTTCTTCACACTTCAGCTATTTAGCAAGTTTCATTGTGTTGTTTAGCAAAAGGGTGTTTCCGAGCGAAAATCCCACCCTCATCTTCGGGGGACTTCAAGTTCCCACTCAGGAGAGGTTCTTTGAACTGCATTTTATCATCTAACATTAGGCCAATATTTAGCCCCTATTAGTAGCACAGTCTCCTTCAGGAATTGTGTAATCCAAGAGGGAAGATCTAGTGGAGGGGTCACAACCCCAGTTTTTGAGCTTATCATCCACTGAGGGGAGCACCCCTTCATCCAGAAAGTTAGTGGGGAGGAGTAGCAACCATTTTCGCATCAGATCAGCCACCTCCCAACATTCTCCTAGATGCGGTGTGTACTTTAGCCCTAGGGATGCATTTTTCATCATTGTCATTTCTGGAAATCCTTTCTGGGATATCTTGGAATTTTGCTAGAAAGCCCAGATCTCCGATCCTGGCATTTTCTGAGCACCCAAACAGAATATATACACATTCCTAGTTTCCAGTAGCAGTATATTCCAGCAGGATTGCACAGTCATAGCCTCCCAGCAATTGGTGCAGGGGCAACATTTCATGTCTTGATGTTTAGGGTCATTTCAAGCTTATTTTGCCTAGCTTGAGTGTCTCTTTCTCAAGCCCTTGTAATTCATTTCTATTATTGCATATAATAAAATGGCTTAGTGATCTATTAATGTATTTTATGTGCTAATGTTTACTGCATTTTCCAGTTTTATGTCCTATATTCCTGTTTTTCCCATTTTGGGATATTAAAGTGGAATCAAAGCATGACCTTGGCTCATCTTATGGGGCACTACATCTATGACATATGAAGAATAAGAACCTCTTACAGACTGGGAGAAGAGGTATATTAATAGAGGTCACATGTCTGATTATACAAATAATGAAGAAGATAAAGGAAAATCTCCAATATCAAGAGAAATGGATAGGAAAGAGTTTGCAAAGCTTCTTCTCCAAAATATGAAGGATGTTTCCAAAGAAATCAAGGAGATGAGAGTGGAAATACAAAAGGAAACCCCAAGAGGGTTACAACATGGAGAAATTTCTGGCACTTCACATCAGTTTTGTGGGCAACCAGCATTGCAAAAATTTTCACAACGCTCCACCATGCCTACATTCCTAGCAGTGGGAAATGGGGCTGGAGGACCCCAAGAGCAGGAGGCTATTGGTGATTACTTTCTGGAATATGAATCTCAATCTCAAAATTTCAAAGAGCATCTGAACTTCCAAGATTTGTGTCAAATCAAGGATTATAGAAGACCTCGTAATAACAATAGAAGTGGAGGGTACATGCAGAACAATGATCTGCAGCATACTATGGGTAGATTCTTTCTGCCTGATTTTGATGGGTCATCCATGTGCACAACCAAGGCTTGGGTGGAAAAATTAGACATCTATTTCCAGCTGAACCAAGTATCAGAGACTGAAGCTATTAAGATAGCAACGCTGCACTTTGAAGGTGAAGCACATGAATGGTGGTTTCACAGTCTATCTACATTGGGGCATGCAGGTGTGACTACATACGCATAATTCACCCAAAGGTTGGTTGAAATATTTGACCTAAGAGATCTAGAGGCACACTTTGTTGATCTAGCTAAGCTCAAGCAGTCAAGAAATCTGGAGACCTATATCTCTGAATTCATGAAAATTTCCATCATGGTGCCAGATATGTCTATAGCTAGGAGAGTATACATGTTCATTGATGAGCTAGTAGAGCCTTTGCATGTGTTAGTAAATTCCACTAGACCAGCTATGCTCCAAGATGCCATTGATTGAGCTAGGGACTTACAAAATTCTTTGCCAAGGGCAAGAGCTCCATTCCAACAAAAACCCACTTTTAAGTCAAATGGGAAAGATATGAAGGTTCCTCCCCCAACGGGGAACCAAGGAAAATGACCTCTTAGTGATGATGATCACAGAGATTTGAGGAGGAGGAAGCTTTTCTTCACTTCCCAAGAATCATGGGCACTAAGGCATCGGCGTGCTGTTAGGAAGGAACATTATATTAAAGTATTATTTGATAGTGAAGAGGAAGAAGAAGAGGATCCGGAAGGGGACACCATTGCTGTGGCACCAGGAGGGAAACCACCACCACTGAGATGTGGAAATGGAGCATTTTCTCCAATTGGAGGAGCCCTTGCAGCATTTCGGGGAGTACCCAAGTATCTGACATTGAGAGTCTTAGGCACACTTCAAGGGCAGTGGGTGTCAATATTGATAGACAGTGGGGATGCCCACAATTTTATTGATACCAAACTAGTACAGAGGAGAGACACACCCACATATTATTTTGAAGGATTCTCGATTTCGTTCCCGGAGCTAGAACCATGCAATATGTGACATATGTTCCAGCATTGAGTGTAACTTTGGGGACATACACATTGACAGACCACTTCTTTGTGGTTGATATTCTTGACACCAATGTGATATTTGGTGTACAGTGGTTGATCAAATTGGGGAAGGTCACCATGGATTGGGAGACCTCGAAATGGAATGGACATATAAGAAGGTTAGGACCAAATGAATAGGGGCATGCACACCGATCCACCAAGGTTTCACAAAGACATATAGGGCCATTAGAGAGGCATTCTCATGGAAGGGTCTCAAGGAGGATGTACTCTAGCACATCAAGGAGTGTGTAGTTTTACAGCAGAATAAAGGAGAGAAAAACCATCCTGTGAGGTTGTTCCAACCACTTCCTATCCCAGAGGGGAAATGGGAGATCATTTCTATGGATTTCATTACCAGTTTTCCATCAATACAAGGCAAGGATTGTATCTTTGTGGTCGTTAATCTACTAAAAAAGTATTCACATTTATTTGCCATCTCTTCAAGGTACACTGCATCAAAAGTGGTCGAGCTTTTCTTTAGATATGTTCTCAGACTTCATGGTCTTCCTAAGACCATAGTAAGTGATAGAGATAGCCATTTCATGGGTGCCTTTTGGCAAGATATTTTCTGTCTTGTTGGTACCGAGTGGACACTGAGTACTAGTTATAACCCCCAGACATATGGGAAAACATAGATAGTAAACAAGTGGTTGCAGGGCTACTTGGGCAACAGAGAGTATGGTTGCGCTGCCTCCACTCAGGAGAAAATTGATACAATATGGCATTTCATATGTCGATCAGTGTGTCTCCATTTCAGGCTCTATATGGTTATGATTATTTATCATTTGTTGATGTGATGATTGGAGCAAGTAAGGCTCCTACAGACAAAGAGTGGATCCAACAGAGCCAGGACATACTCTGTGCTCTTAAGGAAAACATTGCTACAAACCAAAATCAACAAAAGTTATATGCAGATCATGGTCGTGTGGAGAGACAGTTTGAGGTGGATGATTTTGTCTATCTTTGTCTTCAGCCTTACAAGCAATCTACGCTGAAGGAGAAGGGGGCTAAGACGCTTAAGCCCCGTTTCTATGGGCCATACTGGGTGATCTGTCATTTTTGGGAAGTAGCATATGAGTTGGAGCTCCCCATTGGGAGTAAGATCCAGAACATTTTTCATGTTTCATGCCTCAAGAAGGCCATTGGACAGCATGTAGTTTCCACCATGGATCTCCCACCTATTGATGATGAGAACCATCTAGTTTTACAACTAGAAGCTATCTTGGATACTCGGGAGACGTAGCTAAGGGAAAGGGTGATTAAATAATATCCGATTTGATGGAGGACTCTTTTGGATGAGGATGATACTAGGGAAGGAGAGAATATTTTGCAGCATCCATCCTTGCAGTTGCTTGAGGACAATAAACGTTTGGGAGGGGAGGACTGTAATATTCCCAATTAGCCTTTAGCTAGTTAGAATATTAAATTTTTATTTTGATAATAACATAGATGAATAAGAGGGTAGAGGGACCCATAAATCTCTTTACTAGGAATAAAACCACTTCTAATGTGAATGTGGATCAGTGCATCTAGATAGGATCAAGATGAATAAATCACTCCTTGGTGTGAATATGGGTCAATTCATGTGGATGAGGTCAATTTGACCAAATCAACAACACAATCATGGAGGTAGTGGAGACAGTGGAGGACTCACAGTCATAATGGAGGGGGGTCTCCATGAGAGTAGCATCATTATTGAGTGGGGCCAAGGGGGAGAAGTCTCACCAAGAATATAAGGAAGGGGATGGCAACCATAGAGAGCATTCTGAATATTGTTTATTTATTTTCTTTTATAACTTTCTACACGCTTCAGTTGTTTAGTGAAGTCTGCTCTGTTATTTAGCACAAGGGTGTTTACGAGCATAAATCCCACCCTCATCCTCGGGGGAATTCGAGTGCCCACTCAAGAGAGGTTCTTTGAGCTGCATTTCATCATCTTGCATCACGCCAATATTTAGCCCCTATCAGCAGTGTAGTCTACTTCAGGAATTGCGCAATCCAGGATGGCGGATCTAGTGGAGGGGTCATAACCCCAGTTTTTGAGATTATCATCTAGTGAGGGGAGCAACCCTTCATCCAGAAAGTCAGTGGGGAGAAGTAGCAACCATTTTCTCATCATATCATCCACCTCCGAGTAGTCTCCCGGTTGTAGTGCATAATTTTTCCCTAGGGTTGCATTTTTCATCATTGTCATTTCCAGAAACCCTTTATGGGTTATCTTAGAATTGTGCTAGAAAGCCCAGATCTCTGATCTCGACATTTTCTGAGCACCCAATTAGCAGATCTATGCATTCCTAGTTTCCAAAAACAATATATTCCAACAGGATTGCGCATTGATAGCCTCCTAGCAGTTGGTGCAGCAACAACATTTCATGTCTTGATGTTTAAGGTCATTTCAGGCTTATTTTACCTAGCTTGAGTGTCTCTTTCTCAAGCTCTTGTACTTCATTTCTACTATTGAATATAATAAAATGGCTTAGTGATCTATTCATGTATTTTATGTGTTGATGTTTACTTCATTTTCCAGTTTTATGTCCTATATTACTGTTTTTCCCATTTTGGGATATTACAAAAATGCATTATTGTTGTAGACCAAGTTAGGTGAAAAGAGTATGGAAGGATGAAAATCCATGTGTGTCGAACTAGGGCTTTGTATGACTTAATAATGATTAAAGTGAACATTTTTTTAACTAAAGTCCATCAAGTAATTTTTAAATAGGCCATGTGTCAAGAAATGGACATGCACATAAAATTAAGGATATTAGTACTATGGAATAAACGTCTTTTAGTATCTACTGGGGGAAAGGATGGAATGGATGCTTGGCATGGAAAACAAGGGATGAACCTATGAAAAATCGAATATATACCCTTGTATGTGAGTACCTAGAGGGTACCTAGAGACCCTAGAGGGTAGAGTTAACTCCTATAGTCACAGTGCTCTTAGAAATCCATGGTTGGTCAAGTTAAACAACCTATAATCTAGAGGTAGTGGCACATCCTAAGGAATCGTAGGTGTATATAAGAGGGTGCACTACTTGAGTGTGTCGTTGATGGAGGATGTGAGATTGTCGCTTGTAGGCTATTGGGGTTTGGTACCTTTGCCCTATTTATTTATGGTAGTCAACATGTGCCTCGTTTTGGGTGAGATTTTTCCCCGTGGAATTGAATTCCTATCCTAGGGGTGACCCACTATTGAGAGAAAATGAGCAACACGGTCTATCACTATGAGGAACATCTATGGTTTGAATTCAATCGACAAATTTTATTAGATAGGTGATACTACTAATATTTATTTGAATTATGTTATAAATTAGTTATATATTTTTCCTATGTTGTTTGTGATTTGTGTATTAAAAGACATTATTATCAAATTATATCCATATAAGTGAATGCATTGCCTTAGAAATGCATAACATATGTCAATGGAAGTAAATTAAATGAAAAGCTGTCAAAAAAACTAGGATATGATGGTCACAAGGGTATGTACATGTCCTAGAAGATGGCTGAAATGCACCAACAAGTGGCTAGGGGCATTACAAAGTGGTATTGCAACTGAAGTTTACCACACTTGAGCCATATGAGTCAAGCTCTTCTATAGAGAAAATCATAGTTTGGGACAAATTGTTTAACAAAATTTGCTAGGAATGGTGATGAAAAAAATCCCAAGTTTGGAATGAAATCCAAAAGAATGATAGATATATAAGTTGATATTACTATTACTGACTTAGGAAATTTCATTTTGATGGATAAATTTGAGTAGAAAAGATGCTAATTTTGTGTTGATGAAAATCCAACAAAAATTAAATATTATTAAATGGAAAAAAATAGTGAAATTAAAAAAAAAATCCATATTTTGATTTCGTGTTTCATCTCTGGAATGTAAATAGCATGCATATGTGAAACTAGGATGATGATTTGAGGACATATTTTGAGGCCTGTGACAATGCCCATGTTTATGTCTATATATGTATAATGGGGTTGTTGTGCCCTCATGTACATGTTTTATATTTTGAGGCTAGAAGGACTGGCAATGTAAGTATGCAACACATGTATATTAATAAAATAAATGGTTACATATTTAAAAGAGTAAACGAGTATGGAGAGTTTAGACTCCATGGATGAGTGGAAAGGGAGCTTAAATGATTTAACTATCATAAAAATAAGCTCCCATGCATATAACCAAAGGACATTAAGAGCTTGGATGGTGTTTTAGTAGCTACAAAAACCCCAAAATTATTTGACAAGAGCTAAATTTTAGAGTCCCATCTCATTAAAAATCATAAAATCTATGTGAGGTTATGATTCATATACTATGTTAATAATGTTGAGGGATTTCAACCTAATTATCTTTTAAAAGATGCATTTCGCTTCGTACTCTCACAACACATTGGAACGCAACATCACAAGTATATTGCATCACTTTACAAAACATCATATCACATTACCTCAATGTAACAAAAATTTGCAACTTGGCGCATCACACCTCCTTAAGTCTCTTCTCACAAATCCTTTTGTGAAAATGAATTTATTGCACAATTAATGTACTCTCACATACAAAAACCTATATAAACCCTCCCCCCCCTTCATTTTCATAGTTATTTTTGTTGCAAATTTCTCTTGTTTTCTCTGCATCACATCTTTATAGTGCTTTCTAGACTTCTGGAGGTGTGTCACGCTACTAGCCTACATATCACTCATGCCACATGTCGGTAAGTTTTGCACCTTTGTCCTTTCAATCTAATTTCTTCAGTAGTTTTTTGTTACCCTTTTTTTCTTGATTATTAGGTGTCATCCCTAACCTTCCACATTTTCATATATGTATGTAAAAATAAATGAACACCATTTCCACTCTCTTAACCACTTAGTCATTTTTGTCCCTTTACTTATGCATTATCTCTCAATCGCATCACACCCCTATTGAGTTATCTATCTCTCTTTAGTTCGAAAAAACACATTCCCATTGTGAATTATATATCATAGAGTTGCTATGCATCATGTCACACACTATTGATGCTCCTGCATCACATTGCAAATCCTTTGAATAACTTGTTACCTAGCTTCCATATATGTGCCACAACCCATTCTCCTCGGTGCGTATCTATATCGTGCCTCATCTTCACTGCATAATCCAACCCCTCACCTGCATGACGGTGCATGTTTCCATGTAATATTCAAATATAGGAAAAACAAGAATACTAAACATAAAACTGGAAAATGCAGTAAACATCAGTACATAAAAAAAATAAGTAGATCATTGAGCCATTTTATTATATATGGTAGCAGAAAATGAAGTAAAAAATATTGAGGAAAAGACACTCAATCTAGGAAAACAAGCCTGAAATGACCCTATACATCAAGACATAAGAAATTGCTGGTACATAAATTGCTGGGAGGCCATGAATACGCAATCCTACTAGAAATAACTGATGCTGGAAACTAGGAATGTGTAGATCTACTGATAGAATGCTCAAAAAATTCCGCTATCAAAGATCTGGGCTTTCTATCACAATTACAAGATAACCCAGAAAGGATTTCCGGAAATATCCAATATGAAAAATGAAACCCTAGGGTTGAATTACGCTCTGCAGCTAGGTAACTAATGGGAGGTGGTTGATATGATGAGAAAATAGATGATACTCCTCCCCACCGACTTTCTGGATGAAGGGATGCTCCCCTCACTACAAACTAAGCTCACAAACTTGGGTTATCAACCCTCCACTAAAACTGCCCTCTTGGATAGTGTAATTCCTGAAGGAGATTATACTGTTGAAGGTGGATGAAGATGGGCCTGATGCTGGGTGATGGAATGTAGCGCAATGGAAACTCTCCTCAGTGGGCACTCGAAGTCCCCCGAGGATGAGGGTGGAATTTCTGACTGGAAACACCCTTGTGCTAAACAACACAATAGACTCCGTTAAACAGTGGAAGCGTGCAGGAATTCATAAAAGACCATATGTAAAAAATATTTAGAATGCTTTCTATGGCTGCCATCCCCTTCCTTATATGCTTTGTGAGCCTCCTCCCCTTGGCCCTACTCAATAATGATACTAATCTCATGGAGACTTGTTGGAATAGGGTCTCCTGCAAGCTGCGAATCTGGTCCATGTTGTATATTTTTTAATATATTTAGTCTAGCGTAGGGGTTTTGGGGCAGGTAAAAGCCCCTAATACATTGTAAGCGGGCCAAGGGTAGACCAAGAGTCCGAAAACTGCAATTTGTGGACCATTGGATGCGTAGGCTAGAGTACTATAAATATTTGAACCTTTTTGAGTCAATAGGCAGGAATGGATAAATATTGATGTGAATTGCGAATTAGTAGATCTGTTTGGGATTTTGGGGAAAGGACTCTTGCCGGCTGTGTGCATGGAGATCCTTAGTCCTGCTATGTGCGGACCCTGTTGCTGTGTGCGCAGCTTGGTTTTGGGGTATGTAAGAGACCTTTTGATAAGTAATACATGTGAAGTATTGTGGATATCGGATGTTGTTTGATTTATCTAGTTATTGTTATTGTGGACTCGAATTATATGTGATTATGTTATGATTTGCGAATGATATGTGTTTATGAGCTGCAAATTATATGTGTTATGATCACTGTATCCGCAATCTGATTGATTCTACTACGAATATATCGTTTTATGCTCATACTTTGATGTTCGCATGTGGATGCAAGCCTATTATATAAATCTGGTAAAATTGTACTCTGGTTGATCATTGAAAGTCTTACAAACGACCTCTGACTACATAGATCTGATAGTTTCCGAACGGTTCAAGTTACCTACTCTCTCTCTCAGGGTGTGGAAACCTGGTTCCAACACCCACCCATACTGCTTCAGGTGAGACTTTGGCCTGCGCAAGCTAGTCACTATCGAAAGGACCAGTAGTATAGAGGTTTGTTGGCAAAAATTAACCTTCGAACCTGGGTCAGGACCCCCCAAGCCAACAAATGGTTTTGTTTCCAGGATCGAGAGCATTTTGAGAGAGGGATCGGGTAATGCCAAGGCCATAATAGAAACCTAAAAGAAAAGAAATTGATGAATGGTTCGAACAACAATTTCAGGAATTCGTAGTGAAAGAAAACCACAGTAAGAGGTTGACCACCGAAGAGTGGAAAAATAGGTATGTTTTCATGGATATCTACAAGATATTCTTCGTAAATATTGTGATCAAGCTCCAAGAGTGGCTCGCAAGGTTGGTCGAATTTCAAAAGTGGTTGAAGGACGAGTGGGTCACACAGTGGACCCCAGAATTGATCCAATAGTTAGAGAAGGTTGATAACACCATCACTCGCATCGTGGATCACTGGGTGGATAGCGTGCTTGGGAGATTCATGATGTAATTTTCCATCGATCGATTCATCTCCTACACCAAAGCAGAGCGGATATTCTTCAAAGGATTTAGGGGTAAGTTTCTAAAGACTTTACCATTGCTAATTAAGGTATTACTGTGTGAAAAAAGTATTTTGTGTAGCCACATCGAGTGAATGACTTCTAATCCATAAGGAAGTATGACATGAAGCAGAAAATACTATCAGACCAACCTAGAATGAGGTAGATCTGTCTACAGCCCGGTAAGAGAAGCAGCTATGCAAAGTCCTCCAGCCACACCACTTTCAAACCAACGTAGGGGTAAGAATTCACCTACACCTCCACCACCAGAAGACGACATGGCTGTGCACATGAAATTGACCACCTTCAAGGGTGTGGGAGATGATGACATGGAGCAGTTCTGGTTTGTCGTAGAATCGGTATGGACTACGCAGAACGTAGCTAGTGGCGCAGTGAAAAGGGCACAACTGTCCCTTGCTTTGAGGGAAAAGCTTTAGATTGGTACATGGGATACATCAGGCAGCATGAAAACTCAACCATCTAAGAGGTCAAGGACACCTTGAAACAATAGTTCAAGAAGCTTCATTTTTATTCTAAAATAGTGGTCAATCTAAAGGATTTCAAGCAAGGGCCTTCTAAATCTGTATGGGAGGCTGATCAACGGCTGAAGAAGGTGATCAGGGAAGGGGGATTTCAATACGATGATAGGCAGCACATGGAGTGGTTCATTTCTATGTTGCTGCCTCACCTGCGCATACCTATATGTCACAAAACTTTTGAATTGTAGGAACAAGCTTTGGAGGTCGCTATGTAATTAGAAGTTGTGCCCAGAGATGATACCCAGCTAGGCGTCCAACAGATCCAAGGGAAATTGGAGGAAATTCACATAGAGATCTAGAATCTGTGAAAGGAGCGTGGAGCAGAGGCTAGCCCTGAGAGATGGTGCATACAATGTAGGGTGAATGGTCACACCAAGGATAATTTCCCTCTATTAGTAGATTATATACAGGCTGAGGGACCTAGCCTATTGCGCCCTAGGGAAACTATGGGATTAGGTGGGCCGACGCTATGGTGCGATGATTGTCGCGTTGCAGAGTTGCACGATACAAACCACTGCCCCTGCCTTGTTGCGTACGTCCCATAAGTAAAACATCAATGGTGCAGATTCTGTAGATCTGTGGGACATGATGAACATAACTGTCGAACGTATGACTTGATGATCCATCGAGGGAACCTCTATAGGGTGCAGTCAGATCCATCCTCACCAAGATCCTTCTTGAACCTGGGTGGCTCCCCGACCAGGGGCAGGGGAGGAGGAAGAGGTGGTAGCGTAGGTCGGGGACGAGGGCACCTAATCTGTTATAACTGCGCAGAAGAAGGACACTTTTCAAGGGATTGTCCAAACCCTACAAGGCAGTCCTGTCGGTATTGTAGAAAACTGGACCACGCGATTAAAGACTGTCCAATCCTGATATCCAAGATGCAGGAGAAGCATCCAACACCTACACAAAATGGCAAAGAGTTAAGGCTGAACTGCGAGACGTGGATCCAAACATGAAGATCATAACGCATAGTGGAGTGGCCACTAGGGGACCCAGGGAGAAGGATGCGATTGAACCATTGATCCGTTAAGAAGTTATCCGACAAGAAGGTTTGGACCTAAAAAATAAGAAAGAAATAATTATCACAAATCGCAAAGACTTTGCTGGGGTAGAGGCGCCTACCAGTCAGGCACCTGCGGACCTCAAGGACAATGAAGAGGTCAAACCCTTTCTACAGGCATGTATGAAGCTGCTGCGCAACCCAAAGGCTGTGGAGAATATTTAGGCATTAATAGATAGCTATGCAACACAACCCAGAATACCTCCAGAAATCAAGGATGTGCACAAACTTTACAGATATAAGAAACACACGGGTAGGAAGATAAATTTAACTACGCAGATCAATGATTACGAGATGGATCAGGTTATTTTTGACCTTGGGTTAGATGAAAATGTATTACCTAAGCATACTTGGAAGTGAATGGGGGAACCTAAGCTAGAATGGTCCACTATCTAGCTGTGCATGGCCAATCAGCAGAAGATCATACCCCTAGAGAGGTTGCCGAATATCATGGTAGATATTGCAGGGGTCAAGGTCAAGGTTTATTTTGAAGAGATTAAGATTGTAGAAGATGCGGACCCCTACCATGTGCTCCTAGAATTGGATTGGGCCATTGACATCAGAGGCATCATTAACTTGAAGAAGACAAGCATGGTATTCGAGAATAATGGTACAAGGGTGATAGTACCATTAGATCCTGCAGAAGGCGAACGATACATAGAGCCGATGCATGACGAAGAGGAGGTGGATCACATCTATAAGTTGACTGGGCCAGATGAAGATTGGATCAATCCCATGGCGGATGGAGTGCTCTACTGGGAAAGGGATAGTGAATGATTCTCTGACTCCAATGAGGAGATAGAGAATTGGAAAAATTGGTTACATGATGTCTCTATGCTGCGATGCCTTCAGGTCACAAAGGACTTCCACTGAATCTCCTCAAAGGTAAGAGACCTAACCTATTTTGATGGTTTAGGTAATTTTAGGGACTTTTTGCGAGCATTTGAAGCTGAGGTTCCAAGAGGAAAAAGGCTAGGGACCCTTGATCTTGCTATGCATAAGACACCTGCACGGTGGTGCGACACACATAAGGAGGCGCTTTAGGACTAGGATGAGTGCCAGGATATGATGACCCTATGATTTGAACCACTGAATCACCCACGTGTCCAAACATACCTTAGCCTCAAAGAACCACACAAGTATTTGTTCGCTTGGATGGAGAAATGGTGCGACAGGAGTACAAAAGAGTGGGTTCACCTATTTATTCATGCCTTGGGACCAATTCCCATTGCATGGTATTTGGATGTAGAGCTACATCAACGTACTTGCCATTGGGAGACATTGAAATACAAATTTCTGGGGAAATTTGAGTTAGTAGGAACAATGGAGGTGCTTGACGCAACTCTGCAAGACACTGGCACTGCGGCATGGGGTGAATTGCACTTATATGTCGCACCTAAAGTACCCATGTGGGAAGCGCAGGTACTAAGTATGATTGATTACCACAGCCTAGCCCAAAAAGAGGGTAAGAATGATCCACAAGCTGCCTCTGACTCAGAATGGAAGGGATGTGCATGGTTACCAGGCTGCTTAGGATGCGAATGGGTAGAATTGAGATGCACCTTATGTTGGCTCAGATCAAGGAAATAGATACTCCTACAACAAAGAAACAACTGTGTTCAATCCTTGGCCATGCAGGTTGTTACAGGAAGTTCGTTCGACAGTACACACTAATCATAGCAACTCTGAGAAACTTGCTTGCGAAGGTGGTTTGGTTCTATTGGGATGACGCATTTCGGAAGAACATGTCTTTGGTTTTGAAGTACCTAGGGAACAAGCCTGTGTTGGGGAAGTATGCGGAGGAGGTGCAGGAATTTATTCCAAGCTCAGTAGGTAGGCTGAGCGCACATAAGGAGCGGAAAATAGCCTCTGAAATGGTAAAATTTGGTAAAAAGGAAAAGTTACAATTGAATGGAGCAAGAGGATGGAAATTAGTGAGGAAATTCCTTGATATTTTTTACAGTTTACTTGATGGTAAGTTTCAGGTGACGTTTACCCTACCGTTGGATGACTGCAGGCACTATAAAATAGGAAGAATAGCTCAGACAAGGGTTCCATCTCTCTTCCAACACCTGTATGTATTTTATTTTTGATGCACGGTTCTATGGGCTTGTAGTGTTCTGTTCATGACAGATCAACCCACTCCCGCCACCAATAGTCCCCCAGAATCAGGATTCCTTTTTCATGCTAAATTGATGACTACTAACCTTGCAGAAGCTTTAACACCTACAGAGCCAAAAATTGTGGAAATAATGGAGATTGGGCCTGAGGGTGAGGAAATTAATAGGATAACTGCGCTCTAGCTCCCTGCGTGGAGGAGTGGCTTCAAAACCGGTGAAAGGGGCACCGAAGGGACTAACATGAAAAAAGTGACCCCCCTTGTCAACCTAAAGGAGGCTACAGGACCAAGCCAGAAGGGCTTGGACGCAACTATGAAAAAGGATGTACAAATGTCGCAGATTGCCAAAACAGATGCCGAGGCCAAGACTCAGGTTGGTTCGTAGCTAGACTTGAGCACGAGAGGGTTAAATGAAAAAGATACCACCTCCGCCCAGGGTAAAAAGTGGCTAGGCGAGCCTGAAAAAGGGTCCCGAAAGAAGTAGCGCGCCCAACACCAGGAATATGATGCGACGGTCACACTAACTGATGGTGACCTCGAGCAAATCACGGACGTAGTTACACTAGCTATAGAGGATAATTCGGTAGCCATAGAGGAAAAACAGAAGGTTGCGATCACCACCATCCAGGCCAAGCTTCGCACCCTCTAGTTGAAGATGAGCTTCGAACCCTCCAGTTGAAGACAAATATGTTGTAGACCAGTGTAGTTCATGTACAGACTCCCTTGGCAACCAACAGTGTAGCACCAGCTACGGAGGAAAGCCATCTATGCTTTTTTCCTAGTGCTACCTTTGTAGAAATCCAACTCCACGAAGGTATAGGGATGTAGTTGGATCTAGCCAATATACCCCACAAGGAATTACAGGGCCTCCACATCGCTGTGTTCTAGTAGATCCACCATCACAACTAGAAAGTGCACCAACAACTCGGTATGTCCAAGCAGACCATCGCCCAATAGAACACAGAAGTGTTCCTCGCTGTCTCACAGTAGGCGAAGCTTGAAACAGTGATCCACCAGCTCTACATGAAGGTTACAAAAGAGATCCCAGTCGCAGCCATGCCCCAGGCTAAAGTTGAAGGATTGGTTGCAGCATTGAAGGCATCCACGATAGAAATGCAGGTCATTAAGACGTAGTTGGAGAAGCAAATCAGTGACCTACAGGCCAAACTATAGCTTGAAACTCCCCCGAAGGTACGCACCTAGCGTGCTGCACTGGTGACCGCAACCATAGATACCATTACATGAAAAATTTCTCAAGTTTCCCAGTTGCTCGAGACAACCCTGTAGTTATGGACCAAAATCCAACAAGATCTGATCTTCCGAAAAATTAGTCAGGAATTGCGGCAGAAAGAGGAATTTTTCGAGAAGATTGGGGCTACCTTACCCACGTTGGTCCCTGCACAGTGTCTAAGATGATATTGAGGAACTCTGACATAAGAAGGACATCCTCAGAGAATGCTTAAAGCCTTGGACTGCTGCGGCCTTCCATCTCTCACAGGATGTTGATGGTGTCGTAAAGTGCCTAAACCAGACACTGGAGAGTGTCATGGCCACGACAGAGGGACCAACCTCAAAAAATCTCATGGAAATTGCACAAAGCACTGCCACTCAGAGTCTAGAAGTGCTACCTCCACTAGTCGTAGCCATAAATGCATTGCGCGTGCAGGTGGAGACCTCACCACCATAGTGACTCGGGACTAGTCACAATATTGTGTTGGGGGATTGTTGGAACAAGGTCTCTTGCAAGCTACGAATCTGGTCCATGTTCTATATTTTTTATTATATTTAGTTTAGCGCATGGGTTTTGGGGCGGGTCAAAGCCCCTAATATATTGTAAGCGGGCCAAGGGTAGACCAAGAGTCCAAAAACTACGGTTTGCGGACCATTAGATGTGTAGGCTAGAGTACTATAAATAGTTGAACCTTTTTGAGTCAATAGGCAGGAATGGTAAATATTGATGCGAATTGTGAATTATTAGATCTATTTGGGTTTTTGGGGAAAGGACTGCTACTGGCTGTGTGCGCAGAGATCCTCAGTCTTGTTGTGTGCGGGCCCTGTTGATGTGTGCGCAGGTTGGTGTTGGGGTATGTAAGAGACTTTTTAATAAGTAATATATGAAAAGTATTGTGTGTTGTTCCAAAATTGTAATCTATGGATAAATTACGCTTCCCTAGACCAGTGCTAGTCTAGAAGAAAGACTATACTACCATTTATCCTAACTCAGAATAGATACACAGGGAGGATTGGAGGCTACTTGTTCAGTCACTTCCAAATGGCTCCTTTTGTCACTTCCACTGTAGCTTCAAATTCAAGCGGTTTGTGAGCTGAATGCTTCCTGCAAGAAAGAACACTGAAACAATAGAATATGCAATAATACAGATATCTATTCAAGCTAGTTAGCTAAATCAATAAAGCATAAACTACATTCATCAACTAAGATCTTACAATATGGAAAATCAAAGTCAATATAGATGCATGTAGGGAAAAATAAGAAGTAATCTTTATTGATGATAGAAGGAGAGGTTAAAACATAGTGATTGATTTGAAGTGACCTTCCAGCAAATTTCCCAAGCCTCATCATAGTATAAATCTCTCCAGTAGCAGCTCCACAAATCAAACTCTCAATTGAAAATTCTCCAGCATTTCTCTACTTAAATTCTTCCTTCTCAAACACTTAGATCTGTGTTCAATTTATAGATGAACTATAGGTTGTTTTGCAATTAATAACTTTCCAAAAATAGGCAAGACATGTTTCCATTCATGTAGATGTCAAATGGACACTTGGATCCGAATCTTGACACGTCAACTCTTCTAGAAGGCACTGGCCAAGTGGAGATTCCAGAACAATGAGAATTTCGCCCCCAATATGACCAACACACCTTTGAATGTTGGGAAGTGCTTTGCAGAGCAGCCTTGCATGGGGCTACCTACATATGTAATGCACTTAGACCCCATAGAGCATGCGTTGGTGAGCTCTCATATGTTATACAATAAGCTTCAAACCATGGAAACCTTTGCTTAATGAAAGTATTGTTTGATTTTTCTTATTTTCTGTCTTAGAGCATATAGCAACTGAAATGACAGGGAATGATAGACCCTTGATCATCGGTCCTCGAGATGATGCCCAATTAACCAATTCATTGGGAATGGTTCCCAAATTGACCTATAACAATTGTCCCCTAATGCATGAGATCCAAATAATAAGAACATTTGATTGAGATGCTTTAGACTATGATGAGCCTGGAAACAAAGCGGAATGGTCACCTGCATAAATCTTACAGTACATTACATCATGATATATCCTCTATTGATCATAATTTCTGAGGGTAGGCATTCCCATAGTCAGCACATAAACAATCTAATAACATGTACATAATTCAAAAAGTCGTCTACATTTGAATGTTTCCCAGATGTAGACACGCCTACAGATATAGGCCCATGTTTGGATGAAAATATGTATGTAAGGTCATCGTACATATGATGTGTTAAACAATCCTAAAATCGCAAGTTAGATGGCTAAAACTAGATCTGGGGTCTTATTATCTCATTCACTCGATCATTCAGGTACAAGTCTAGCCATGCAAATATATGATTTGTAGTCGACCATGGAAAGAAATTGTTAGATTACCATCCAATAATGTGAGTTGTTAACAAACACACGAGAACCACCATTAATGTCAATGGACCTCAAGATACTGCAGTACATTTCGTAAGGCGTGAATAGATGATTTGATGTCGAACACCAAACAAAATCTTTCGGTCAAAAGTCCGGAAGAGAGGATATTGTCGATGTTGTAACAAGCCTCATGGTACTGGAATCTGATGTTTCTAAGTGAACTTCCTAGATATTGATTTGTTGTCGACAAGAAGTCACCTTATTACAAAATAGGAGTTACTAATTTCAGAGACAAGGGTATGACCTGATATAGAAATTTTCAGGGATGACGGTCATGAAAATGAAGGTTTACCAGTATTGCATAAGGATGAGTTTTTAATCACTGGATGACTTATCTTGACCATATCGGCGACACTGTGATAAGTTGGCAGCATTGACCCAAAAACGAAGTGAAGGTATGATGAACCATAGGTGTGAATGAACCATCAAGATGATTACCCAACCCAAACAGTCATGGAAAAGGAGTGAAAGAAGTGTCATGTTCAAGAGCGACTTGCTACCAAAAAGAAACTTTACTTACTTCTCCCAAATTTTCCCCAGTCATTTGTCGACCAGTACCTCTTTATTTTTTAACAAGCTTGAGGAGGATAACATTTTCTTGATCTATAATTCAATCCTTCGGGCGAATAAAGTATCGTTATTTAATAATTTAACAAGTCTAGCGATATATATGAAACTCGATTCTTACCATGATCGACAAGCCTGTTGCTATTTTATGTTTTAACGAGCTTAACGACAGTGATAGCCCAGTCCTTTTTCATATTTAGGGAGTCTGAAAAAGAGGATGAAAGAGAACTCCATAAGTACTTTTTTGTAAATTTGTCTCTCAGTCCCGAAAAAGTGTAAAATATTATTAGAAAGAACCTCTTCGGTCATGTTTAACCAAGGTATTCCGTTTTCATAAATAATCCATCTCAGTCCGGAAAAGGGTTAAACTTATACTGAGTAGATATCAATTCATTTAATTTAACAAGCTCGAAATGACATGTGCTCGGAAATATCTTCACATTATCGGAGTCTGAAAAGAGCTAAAAGAACACTCCAGGAATTCCTTTTTTTCTTTTATCAAAGCTCAAAAAAGAGATAAAATTGCGCTTCAAATCCTTTTTCATTTTTAACAAAGCTCAAAAAATAAGGAGAAAAAGTATGCTTTGTGGTCAAATCATTCTTGAAATAAATCTGCACAACTAATCTGTTCATCAGTTGTATTTCCCGTTCAGAACGACATCAAATGGATTAAAAATACATGTTTCATGATAAAAACATAATAAACCCATAGTCATAGTAATAAATTTAACTTGAAAATAATTAAATGACTATTTAAAAGTAGTTTCACTATTCATTTTTACCATTCCATAGTTACCATTTTCATTTTGGAGCTTTGAACTTGATTTTTCCCCTGAACTTCAGCGGTCGATTGAATGCAATTGGTAAGAATGTTTTGAATGCCCCCTGCAAGAGCACATGTCAAATGCCCCCTGCAAGAGTAGGTGCCCCCCAAGATTCATTTCATTCACCTAAGTAGATTACTAGTAACTAATAGTTGGATGGAATGAAGGTTCATTTATGAGATCAGATGGAAGACTCGTCGTAATTAGGAGAGGATTTGTTTCATTTTTTAAAGAGCTTGACACAGGAAAAGAACTATGCTCATGACCTGTTTCATTTTTTAATGAGGTTTACACAGTAAAATAACTTTCCTCAAAGGCACTTGTTTCATTTTTTAACGAGGTTGAAACAAGAAAAAAAAAGTATCCTCAAGGTACTTGTTTCATTTTTTAAACGAGGTTAACAAAAGAAAAAAGAACTATCCTCATGACTCTGTTTCATATTTTTAATGAGGTTGACACAGAAAAAGAACCATCCTCGTAACTCGGTTTCATTTTTTAATGAGGTTGACACAGAAAAAGAACCATCCTCATGGGAACCTGTTTCATTTATCGAGGTTGACACAGGAAAATAACTATCCTCAACACCTGTTTCATTTTTTAATGAGGTTGAAACAGTAAAAAGAACCATCCTCATAGTGCAGTTGGAGTAGAGAGTGTGCTCTAGAAAAGACATTGTCTAATGGAGTCATCATTTAAGGAGTTTGATGAGCACCATAAATGATAAGTTATAAAATGCATTGACGGGTCTTCTCTAGGGTTTTCATTGAATTTTGGAATTTCAGAGGGTAATTTCTGTGAAATCACCGGCCACCAAGGAGAATAACTGATGGGACCAGCTTGATATTGTACTGAATATTTGAATAAAGGATCAAGCTATTCAGTACTCATAAGGGAGGAACCAGATAGGATTCCATATAATGGCATGGGTGAAGTCAATGGACAAAACATCGAAGATGAAGCAACAACAGATGTTGTCGCAGCTGAAATAGATGATTCAATCTGGGATGTTATCTCAGCCATGGTCAAATGACCCAATGTATACCCTATAGAATCTATGGGAACTCAAAGTGAAACAGGATCAACAAAAGCAAAGGAAAGTGATTGAGGAAAAGACTCGTACAGGTAAAGCTCCTACTGAAAATGAGTTAGAGTTAAAGGTGTCTTGTCTTGTATATTTCTTCAATCGAAATCAAACCAGGTGGAAGAACTTTTCCATCAGGCCCAAAGTATGTTTCAGGTGGTTGACTGCGCGATATGGGAAACTTAATGGCTACAATATATTGTGGAGTGACCAATACAGAAACAACTTCAAGTTGTTCGACTTCAGGATCAAGATTTTCTCCACTTAGGGAATATAGCAACTGAAATATAAGGGGATGATAGACCCTATTTCTTTGGTCCTGGGGATGATGTCTAGTTTTACCAATAACAGCTTCCCCCTAAAGCACAATGGGATCTAGATCAACTTCCAGTTAAACAATGTTGGGTCCATGAGGTATGGTCTCAGCAATTGAATGGATCGTGACCACGGGTAGCTGTGAAGACTCCGTTTCGACAACAGTAAATGAACTGAGATGTGTGGAAAAAATTTGAGCTAACTCTGGGTTAAAAGATGATGTTTCTCTATAGCTACGAATTATATTTGATTTGGTAGATCATGATCGCCTTCGCCTACCAGAAGTAACTTCCGGTGATAAAGGTGGTTTTAAAGCTAATCTATGCGAACGATGGGGGATAGGATTGTGTTCTTCCATGATTAATGATTTATTTTATCCAAATACAAATAAACAAAAAGAGGTTAATGCTAGGCAAAATGGTTTACCAAGAAACAGTGAACTGCAAAATACCTCCTAGCAAACCAAGAAGTACGGGAAGGTAATCTCCCCGAATGTTGTGTTCGGTGTATCACAATTTCAAGGTGGCCGAATTGGTTCACTATGGATGGATATCACTTAAAATTTATCCTCCCAAATATACCCAAAGGTACGTGGAGGCCCAAGTCCATATTAGCACTATCTGATGTGAAACCGCATAGTGAGAGCACCCCTTTATACTTATCATACTGTAACATTGCCCGATACACCCGAAATTATGTGGACGAGCTACGATATACTTATGTATGTGGAGTGAGGTATCACACTCGGAATGTATCGTAGACAAGTTAACGACAGCTGCTATGTTTTACAATGCTAGAACACGTCTCTAGCCTAGACGTTCTAAATTTTATTGTTAATGTTCCAAAGGGTTGTTAAGTAAATTGAGATTTATTTTATGTTGATCTTGCTTAACAATTTGCCTTTCAAAGGTTCACCGTGATGATGTGTATGAAATTCCTAAAATGCAAGCTAAGAATGATAAACAATCTTTCACTTTCAGCTTTTTCAATGAAAAACCTAGCTAGTAAGGGGAAGGAGCAAACAATTTGTGAGCAAACAAATCAATGAGCACAAACTAAATGCAGACTTCGTAATTGTTCCTTTTTCAAAACACACAAAATCCTACATGCAAATGCAAGTTTTTCTTTTCCATTTCCTTTAATGTTATGAATGCAGAAAAGAAACTAAGTGCACTAAACCAACAAATCAAATGCTTTTTACTTTTGAGAAATGAGGAATACAAACAACAATTTCTCTTTTGAAGGAAAAATGAGGAATTTAACAGCAATTTCTCCTATTAGGAAATGAATAATTTACGACAATTTCCTATTTCGAAAGCAAATGATTCTTAATGCAACCATCAAAATACTTTGAAATAAACTTGTCAATGATAAAGAAAAACTTTTCTAAACAAACATTGAACAAATTTTCAGCCAAAGGAGGAAGAAGTATATAGATTCACTGGTCAATTGAGCATCAAAATTTTTAGAACACATCAGCAAATAAAACTGAAGCAATTTGCAAAGTCAAAATCAAGGGAATTTGGTCACCTTCAGGAGTCAACACAGTCTCCGAGGGGAGACAGTGCTCTGCAACGTAGGCTAGGAAGGGAGACAGTGCTCTACAAAGCACTGTGTCTAGTCTAAGGGTGCATTGGGCACAGTAAAAAAGGAAAAAGCTATTGTTTAACTCACCGTCTTTGCAAATTAAGCTCCGAAAAGGTCTAATATTTATGTGAAAGAACTACTGGGTGGATAAACAAAGAAAATCAGATGCTCTAACACCTAGAACTAAGAGAAATTATCCCCAGTAGAGTCGCTAGTTTGTTGGGCCAGAATTGTAATCTACGGATAAATTACACTTTCCTAAACCAGTGCTAGTCTAGAACAGCAGGTGAAGGACTATACTACCATTTCTCCTAACTCAGAATAGATACATAGAGAGGATTGGAGACTTACTTGTTCAATCAGTTCCAAATGGTTCCTTCTGTCACTTCCACTACAGCTTCAAATTCAAGTGGTTTGTGAGTTGAATGCTTCCTGCAAGAAAGAACACTGAAATAGCAAAAGATGCAATAATATAGATATCTATTCAAGATATTTAGCTAAATTAGTAAAGCATAAACTACATTCATCAACCAAGATCTTACAATATGGAAAATCAAAGTCAATATAGATGCATGTAGGGAAAAATAAGAAGTACTCTTTATTGATGATAGAAGGAGAGGTTACAACCTAGTGACTGATTTGAAGTGACCTTCCAGCAAAGTTCCCAAGCCTCATAATAGTATAAATATATCCAGCAGCAGCTCCACAAATCAAACTCTTAATTTAAAATTCTCCAGCATTTCTCTACTCAAATTATTCCTTCTCAAACACTTAGATCTGTATTCAATTTATAGATTAACTGTAGGTTGTTTTGCAATCAATGAATTTCCAAATATAGGCAAGACATGTTTCCATTCATGTAGATGTCAAATGGAAACTTGGATTCGAAGCTTGACACATGTGAACTCTTCTAGAAGGCACTGGCTAAGTGAAGATTCTGGAACAATGAGAATTTCGCTCCCAATGTGACCAACACACATTTGAATGTCAAGAAGTGCTTTGCAGAGCAGACTTGCATGGGGCTACCTACATATGCAATGCACTTAGGCCCCTTAGAGCCTACATTGGTGAGCTCTCATATGTTATACAATAAGCTTCAAACCATGGAAACCTTTGCTTGATGAAAGTATTGTTTGATTTTTCTTGTTTTCTGTCTTAGAGCATATGGCAAATGAAATGATAGGGAATGATAAACCCTTGATCATCGGTCCTGGAGATGATGCCCAGTTAACCAGGTCATTGGGAATGGTGCCCAAATTGACCTATAACGATATTGGATGTTGTTTGATCTATCTAGTTATGTTTATTGTGGACTCAAGTTATATGTGATTATGTTATGAGTTGTGAATGCTATGTGTTTATGAGCTGTGAATTATCTGTGTCATGATAACTTTATTTGCAATCTGATTGAGTCTGCTTTGAATATATCATTTTATGCTCATACTTGGTTGTCCGCACGTGGATGCAAGCCTATTATATAAATCTGCTAAAATTTTACTCTGGTTGATCATTGAAAGTCTTGCAAATGACCTTTGACTGCGTAGATCTGATAGTTGCCGAACGGTTCAACTTACATGCTCTCTCTCTCAGGGTGCAGAAACCTAGTTCCAGCACCTGCCCATACTGCTTCGAGTGATACTTTGGCCTGCACAAGCAGGTCACTACCAAAACGGCTAGTAGTATAGGGGTTTGTTGGCAAACATTAACCTCCGAACCTGGGTCAGGACCCCCCAAGCCAACAAGACTTCCTCCCATTATGACTGCATTGTCCTCCACCATCTCCACTACCTCCATGACTTCACTATTGATTTTGCCAACCTTGACCCCATCCACATGCATTTACCCCCATTGACACCAAGGAGTGATTTATTCAAGTAGATACACTGATCCAAATTCACATTATAATTGGTTTTATTCCTACTAAAGAGATTTATGGGTTCCTCTACCCTCTTATTCATCTATTTTATTAACAAAAAGAAAATTTAATATCTGAACTAGCTAAAATCTAATTAGGAATATTACAGTCCTTCCCTCCCAAATGTTTCTTGTCCTCAAACAACTGCAAGGATGGATGCTATAAAATATTCTCTCCTTCCCAAATAGCATCCTCATCCGGTAGATTCATCCATCGAATTAGATATTCCTTAATCACATTATTCCTTTTTTTCCTCTCCCAAGTATCCAAGATAGCTTCCAATTGTAAAACCAGATGGCCCTCATCATCAATAGGTGGGAGATTCATAGTAGCAACTACATGTTGTCCAATGGCCTTCTTGAGGCATGAGACATAAAATATGTTGTGGATCTTACTCCCAATGGGGAGCTCCAAATCATATGCTACTTCCCCAATATAATAGATCACTCTGTATGGCCCATAGAAATGGGGCTTAAGATTTTCGACACCCTTATCCTTCAATGTAGATGGTTTTCATGTATGAAGATGGAGATGGACCAAATTATCCACCCAAAAATGTCTCTCTACCTGACCATGATTTGTATATAACTTCTATTGATTTTGAGTTATATAAATGTTGTCCTTAAGAGCCCATAATATATCCCGACTCTCTTGGATCCAATATTTGGCTCTAGGAGCCTTTCTTGCTCCAAAAATCATATCAAAAACTGATAGAAAATCATAACCATATAGAACAAAAAATGGAGACATACTAATTGACACATGAAATGTCGTATTGTAACAATATTACCCTAAGTGGAGCGAACACAACCATGCACTCTGTTGCCCCAGAACATGGTTTTTCAAGTAGCTTCCCAACCACTTGTTTACTACCCTCATTTTCCCATTTTTCTGGGGGTAATAATTGGTACTCGGTGTCAGCTTGGTACCCCCCAAATGGAACAACTCCTGCCAAAATCCAGTCATGAAGCGGCTATCTCTATCACTGACTATGGTCCTAGGAAGACCATGGAAAATCTTGGCCTCTTGTTAAGCAGCGTACTGTGAAGAGATGGAAAATAAATGTGAATACTTTGTTAGTTCACCAATAACCACAAAGATACAATCCTTACCATGTACTTCTAACAAACTGGTAATGAAGTCCATAGAAGTGATCTCCCATTTCCTTCTTGGAAAAGGAAGTGACTGTAACAACCCTACAAGATGGTTGTTTTATTCTTCATTCTCCTGTTAAACTACACACTTCCTAATATGATGGAGCACATGCTCCTTGAGACCCTTCCACCATAATCTCTCCCTAATGGCTTGATGTGTCTTTGTGAAACCTTGGTGGCCTGAGAGGAGTGAATCATGTGTTGCATGTAGAAGTTTCTCCTTGAGTTTAGAATCTCTAGTCAAGAATATATGGTCCAGGTAATATATGACCTCATCCATCACTCTATACCTCTCATCGATCATCTGTCGATCTAGTATCTCACATGTGAAGCAGTCCTTGGAATGCTCCACCAAAAACTGGGACTCCCAATCACAATCCACACTCATCAATGAAAATTCTGTTGATCTCTGTGATGAGGCACCCGGTACCACATTTACTTTCCCTTTGACATATTCAATGTCAAATCCATATACTAGGATTTTAAGCCATATACTAGGATTTTGCTAACCCCATCTTGCTACCTCTCTTGTAGCTATTTCTATTCAAAGAAATACCGAATACTATGGTGGTCAATATTCACTTGGAAACTATTTCTTATCCAATACTACCTGAAGTTTCCTAATGCATTCATGATGGATAAAAACTCCTTCTCATATGTAGAATACACCATCTCTTATGGAAACATCTTCTAATGCTCAAAGGTTATGGGATGGCCTTCCTTCCTCAAGGCTGTGCCAACACCCTCCCCCAAAGGATCACATTCCAGCATAAAGGGCTGGGTGAAATATAACAATACCGATACTAGAAAAATGCTCATCGCCTCCTTGAGCCCATCAAAGGTCCTTTGCGCAATGGTTGTCCCATCAAATACTCCTCTTTTGGCTAAATATTTGAATGGTGCTACTATTTGTGATAACCCATTAACAAACTTCTGGTCTGGTGGCCTCCCTGGTGGGATGCCTCCAAATACTGTAGAATAATGGTCTAGAGTAGACTGCATATCTAAGTAGACTAATTTTTCTTTGCCTCCTCTATGCAAATAAGCCTCAATATTATGTGCACAGACCTCATGATATTGAGAGGTGTGCATGCCCCTAATAATTTGGTGCTTACCTCTCTTCTTATCTGTCCATTCCATCTTCAAGTTCTCCTAATCCGTGGTGGCCTTCCTCAGTGTAATCAACCACTGTACAACCAATATCACATTGGTGTCAGGAATATCAACCAAAAAGGAGTGATTATTCAATGTGTATGTCCCCAAGGTTACATTCAATGCCAGAACATACTTCACACACTACATGGTTCTAGCTACTGGAACCAAAACTGAGAATCCTTCAAAATCATATGTGGGTATGGCTATCTTCTACAGTAGCTAGACATCAATAAAGTTTTGGGTAGCCCCACTGTATATCAATACTGAAACCCACTTCCCATGAATTTTTCCTCAGAATCTCAATGCCAGATACTTGGGTACTCCCCAAAAATATGTAAGGGCTCCTCCAGTTGGAGAAAATGCTCCATTCCCCCCCCCTGGTGGTGGTGGATCCCCTCCTGGCACCACAACGTTGGTGTATCCTTCCAACTCCTCTTCTTCCTCTTCACTATCAGATAATACTTCAATATAGTGTGTCTTTCCTGCAACACATCAATGCCCCACTGCCCATGGTTCTTGGCAAGTGAAGAAAAACTTCCTCCTCCTCATATCTCTTCTGACATCATCACTAAGAGGTAATTTTCCATGGTTCTCCTTTATGGGAGGAACCTCCACATATTTCCCCTTTGACTGAAAAGGTGGTTTTTGCTAGAATGGAGCTCTTTCCCTTGGCAAAGAATCTTGAAAGTCCCTAGCCCTCTCAATGGAATCTTGGAGTGTAGTTGGTCTAGTGGACTTCACCAACCCATGCATACGCTTTGCTAGTTCATCAATGAACATGTATACTCTCCTAGCTATAGATAGCCTGGCACCATGACAAAAAGTTTCAGGAATTCATAGATATTGGTCTCCAGATTTCTTGAGTGCTTGAGCTTAGTTAGATCAACAAAGTGTGCCTCTGGATCTCTTCAGTCAAATATTTCTACCAACCTCCGGGTGAATTCTACATATGCACTCACACTTGCATGCCCTAATGTAGATAGACCATGAAACCACCATTCATGTGCTTCACCTTCAAGGTGTAGCACTGCTATATTAATAGCTTTGATATCTGGTACTTGGTTCAAATGGAAATATATGTTTACTTTTTCCACCCAAGCCTTGGTTGTGCAATTGAAAAACCCATAAAAGGTAGGAAAAAATAATCTACCCATAGTACATTGCAGATCATTGTTCTACATGTAACCTCCAATTATATTGTTATTATGGGGCCTCCTATTAGCCTTGATCTGACAGAACTCTTGGAAGTTTAGATTCCCTTTGAACCTTTGAGATTGAGATTCATATTCTAGAAAGTAATCACCAAGAGCCTGGGACTCTTGGGGTCCTCCAACCCCATTTACCACTGCTAGGAATGTAGGCATGGTAGAGTGTTGGGAAGCTTGATGCATTATTGTTTTATAAAACCAATGATGTGAATTATCGAAACCTTGTCCATGTTGAAACTCTCACTTTGTCTTTCTACCCTCATCTCCTTGATTTCTTTGGAAATATATTGCATGGTTTAGAGAAGAAGCTTGGGAAACTCTTTTTCATCCATTTCTCCTGATATTGGAGACTTTCCTTTTCCTTATTCATTGTTTGTGTAATAAAACTTTTGACCTCTATTGATATACCACTTCTCTCGTTCTGTAAGAGGTTATTCTTGTTTAGATGAAATAGATGTGGTGCCCCACTGACTGAGCCAAGATTATTCTCTGATACCATTGTAATATTCCAAAATAGGAAAAAAAAGAATATTTAACATAAAACTAGAAAATAAAGTAAAAAAAAATATATCAAAAACATGAGTAGATCATTGAGCCATTTTATTATATATGATAGCAGAAAATGAAGTATAAGATCTTAAGGAAAATACACTCAAGCTGGGCAAACAAGCCTGAAATGACGATATACATCAAGGCATAAGAAACTACTGCTACATAAACTGTTGGGATGCCATGACTGCACAATAATACTAGAAATAACTTCTTATGGAAAGTAGGAATGTGTATATATATTGATAGAGTGCTGAGATAATGTCGGGATTAGAGATCTGGGCTTCCTAGCACAATTCCAAGATAACCCAGAAAGGGTTTCCAGAAATACCCAAGACGAAAAATGCAGCCCTAGGGTTGAATTATGCTCTACAACTGGGTAAATGTTGAGAGGTGGCTGATCTAATGAGAAAATAACTGATAATCCTCCCCACTGACTTTCTGGATGAAGGGCTGCTCCACTCACTGGAAAATAAGCTCACAAACTTGGGTTATCAAACCTCCACTGAAACTGCCCTCCTGGATTATGCAATTCCTGAAGGAGACTGTAGTGATTGTTATAGGTCAAGTCAGGCACCATTCCCAATGACCTGGTTAACTGGGTAGCATCTCCAGGACCAATGATCAAAGGGTCTATCATTCCCTATCATCTCAGTTGCTATATGCCCTAAGACAGGAAACATTCATGAATTCAACAAAATTTTCATCAAAGCAAGGCTTCTCCATGGTTTGAAGCTTATTATTAAACATGTGAGAGATCACCAAAGCAGGCTCTAAGGGGCCTAAGTGTGTTGCATATGCAGGTAGCTCCATTCTGGGCTGCTCTGCAAAGCACTTGCTAACATTCAAAGGTGCGTTGGTCTCATTGGGAGTGAAATTTTCATTGTTCCGGAATCTCCACTTGGCCAGTGTCTTCTAGAAGGGTTCACATGTGTCATGCTTCGTATCTAAGTGTCCATTTGAAATCTACATGACTGGAAAACATGTCTTGCCTATTTTTGGAATGTAATTTATTGAAAAACAACCTACAGTTCATCTATAAATTTAACACAAAGCTAAGTGTTCAAAGAGGAAGAATTTGAGTAGAGAAATACTGGATAATTTTCAGTAGAGAGTTTGATTTGTGGAGCTGCTAGTGGAGAGGCTTATGATGTGATGAGACTAAGGAAATCTACTATAAGGTCATGAGGAATCAGTCACTGGGTTGTAACCTCTCCTTCTATCATCAATAAAGAGTACTTCTTGTTTTTCCATACATGCATCCATGTTTACTTTGATTTTCCATGTTGTAGAATTTTAGTTGATGAATGTTGTTTATGCTTAACTCATTTGGCTAATTAACTTGAATAGATATCTAGATTATTGTATCTTTTTCTATTTCAGTGCTCTTTCTTGCAGGAAGCATTCAGCTATTTGAAACCGCTTGAAGTTGAGGCCGTAGTGGAAGCGACAGAAAGGAGTCATTTGGAAGCAACTAAAACAAGTAAGCATCCAATCCTCTCTGTATAGTTGTTCTGAGTTAGGAAAAAGGGTAGTGCAGTCTTTCACATGTTGTTCTAGACTAGACACCGGTCTAGGGAAGCGTAGTTTATCCATAGATTACAATTCTGTCCCAACAAACTGGCGACTCCGCTGGGGATAATTTCTCTTGAATCTTGGTGTTTTAGTCCATCCAGTAGTTCTCTGATTTGCTTTCTAGATCCACCCAGTAGTTATTTAACATAAATATTAGACATTTTTAGAGGTTAATTTGCATAGTTAGTGAGCCAAAAGGTAGCTTTTTCTTTGTTTACTGCACTCAACGCACCCTTAGTCAGGGCTCAGTGCTTTGCAAAGCACTGTCTCCCTTGTTAGCCTATGTTGTAGAGCACTGTCTCCCTCTGGAGACTGTGCTGGCTCTTGAAAGGAACAAATCCCCTTGAATTTGACTTTTTATTTTGCTTCAGTTCTATTTGCTGACTTGTTCTGGAAAGTTTAATGCTCTATTTGACCAGTAGCTCTATATATTTCTTCTCCTTTGACTGAAAATTTGTTCAATGTTGTTTTAAAAAGTTTTTCATTATCATTGACAAGTTGATTTCAAAGTACTTTTTATGGTCGCATTAAGAATTGTTTGCTTTCGAAATAGGAAATTGTTGTATAGTCTTCATTTCCTTGATAGGAGAAATTGTTGTTGAAATCTTTGTTTTTCCTTCAAAAGAGAAATTGTTGTTTGTATTCTTCATTTCTCGAAAGTAAAAATCATTTCGATTATTGATCTAGTGCACCTAGTTTTCTTTCTGCATTCATAACATTAAGGAAACTGAAAAGAAAAAATTGCATTTGCATGTAGGATTGTGTGTTTTTTGCAAAAGTAACATTAGGAAATTTGCATTTAGTTTGAGATTCATTGATTTTGTTTTTGTTCATTGATTTTTTTGCTCTCAAATTACTTGCTCTCTTCCCTTAGTAGCTAGGTCTTTCATTGAAAAAGCTAAAAGTAAAAATTTGTTTATCATTCTTAGCTTGCATTTTAGGAATTTCATATACATCATCGTGGTTAACTTGAAAGGAAAACTGTTAAGCAAGATCAACATAAAATAAATCTCAATTTACTTAACAACGCTTTGGAACATTAACAATAACATTTAGAGGTCTAGGCTAGAGACGTGTTCCAGAGTCATAAAACATAGTAGCTGTCGTTAATTTGTCTGCGATACGTTCTAAGTGTGATACCTCATTCCACGTACATATGTATATCGTAGCTCATCCACATACTCCCTGGTATATCGGGTGGTGTTACAGTACGATAAGTATAAAGGGGTGCTGGTTTCGCATCACACAATGCTAATACAAACTTGGGCCTCCACATACCTTCGGATATATTTGGGAGGAAAAATTTTAGGTGCTATCCATCCATAGTGAATCAAGTCAGCCGCCTTGAAATTGTGATACATCGAACACAACATTTGGGGAGATTACGTGTTTGTACTTTTTGGTTCGCCAAGAGGTATTTTGCAATTCACAGTTTCCTGGTAAACCTTTTTGCCTAACATTACCCTCTTTTTGGTTATTTATTTTTGGATAAAATAAATAAATAATCATGGAAGAACATAATCCTACCCCCCGTCATTCACGTAGATTAGCTTTAAAACCACCTTTACCACTGGAAGTTATATTTGGTAGGCGAAGGCGATCACGATCTGCTGAATCAAGTATAATTCGTACCTCTAGTGAAATATCATCTTGTAATCTAGAGTTAGCTCAAATTGTTTCCACACATCCCGGTTCGTTTATTTTTGTCGAAACGGAGCCTTCATAGTTACTTGTGGTCACGATCCATTCAGTCGCTGAGACCATACCTCCTGGACTTGACATTGTTCAATCACATATTGATCCATATCCTATCTCTTCTTTTCCAGAATATCTAAATCCTAAATCTGAATAGCAGGAAGTTGTTCCTACCTTGGTCATCCCACAAAGTTCTATAATCACTAAAATTCCTATTTCACACAGTCAACCATTTGAAATATATTTTGGGCCTGACGGTGAAGTTCTTCTTCCTAGTTTAATCGCAATTGAAGAAATACCTCAACCTGATACACCTTTAAGTCAAACCCACTTTGGGGGAGACCTTTACTTGTACCAGTCAATTCCTCAATTGTTTCCATCTACTTTTGTTGATCTTATTGCCATTCAATCATCGGTCGATTTTCGAGGGTATACACTTGATCAAACTACCATGTCTGAATCAACATCTTTGGTTGGGTCTACTATTCCTATTACGTCAAATCCTACCCTCGCTACTCCGTCGATGTTCACAACATCACCAGAGTCATATTTGCACGGTGGCCCTTCGGTCCCAACAGGTTACAAATCACTGTCTGACACTTTCTCTGGTGCACCTTCACGTTCATGGTCTTTGCTAATGTCAACATCTGGTGTTTTAACTGGTAGTCCTATAGTTAGTACTGAACGACTTGATTCATTAAATCCATCATCAGGGAAATATCAAGCTAGTCATTATGGGTCAAATCCTTTATCAATTGGATTCCCAACATTTGGTGAACAATATTTTTCGTCTTATTATCCTCCTTATGTTGGGGGGAAACCTTTGGTTACCCAATATGATAGTACTCAGTCACATTTTGTTCAGACTAATGTTTATCTAAATTTTTGTCAATGGCAGCCCACTCTGCCTATCCAACCACAAACGGTTGTCCAATTGTATCAACCAATTCAACTTGTTACACCGACTTCAATACCACTTGTTAATACATGTTACAACATCAAAATATTGTTCATCAACCTTATCAGGTGAGTTATTCAACTCAATATCATCAAATGTTGGGTCCACAAACTCAAAATCCTTTGGTTAATTTACAACAACCTGTATCAGGGATCATTTATTCACAAGCTGGTCCACCATTTTATGGGGTGTCACAAACACAATCTGGTTATACATATCAAACGAATCCAACTTATACAAATTTGGGTTATAATATTGGTGGATAGACCCCTTGGCAGCCACAGGTGAAAATTCCGCAAACTTCATTTCAACAAGTAACATATCGAAGTTTTGGTCAACAACACTCTCAAGCGTTTTCCATGCAAAACAACCCCTATCTGGGTTACCAGCAACAAATCCCATATGCCAGTGCTCAAAGACCTATTTCCCAAGCAATTCCACCTTATCCTCGTTATGCTCAACCTGACCTTAATAGACAATAGCCTTTTGTTGCAACCTTGGAATTACTAGATTTAAATCGGTTACTTAATGATCCTATCAATTATGCTCTTTGGTGGCCGGTGATACCACATAAAATACCCTCTGACATTCCTAAATTCAATGGAAACTCTGGAGAAGACCCATCAAATCATGTTATGACTTATCATTTATGGTGTTCATCAAATTCCCTAAATGATGATTCTATTCGATTACATCTTTTCCAGAGAACGCTCACAGGTTCGGCAGCTAAATGGTACATTGAATTACTTAGAGCTTCATTTGACAATTTCACTGCTTTTTCTACTGTATTTTTGACACATTTCCAGTTACCGATTAGATACAAAACTAGAACGGAACTCTTGACCAACTTCAAACAAAGTAATGCTACTCACATTTCAGATCATATTCATGAGTGGCATCACTGTCGACGAATGGTTAAGACATTTGTTCCTGATCAGCTGCTTGCTGAATGGTTCATCAAATCCTTGTTACCATCTATAACAGAGGATGTGGCTAAACGTGGCATCTTCACAGAAGAGCAAGTCATCGCTCGTGCCCAGTATTTAGACTTGATCTATACTTAGTTTGGCACGCTCTATGAGAAAATACCAAATGCGTCGCGATCTAATTTCAATGTTCCTCCTCAAATAAAGGACTCTCATGCCGGAGACGGCTTGATAGGCACTGTAAATACACACAACACTACTGCATATGATCTTTCTCCTGCTTCCTAAATCAATGCTATTTCATTTGACAAAGGCAAAAGTGATAAGCAACCAGGAAGTAAGAAAAAGGGGAAATCAAAGAAAAAGCAAGCTTCTAACCCACATGAACGATCATCTGATCAACCGTCAGGACCACGAAAACCTCATTATCCATGCATAATATGTAATGAGGAGCACTTTTTTAGGGATTTTCCTCACCATGCTGAAGTCTCAAAAATCATCAAGACTTCTAATGCATCAGTTGTGTCGACAGACCCATTTCCAAATCTAGACACAAATTTGGTTGCTATGGATCCAGCTCCTAGTTCCCAAGTGTTAATGTTATCCAGTACAAAACCTTCACAAGATATTTTTGTGTCGACATGGAATAAAGAATATGGTATTCCAACTGATCAACCTACTACCTCGACAATGAATCCATCTACTTAATCAGTACCACCTCCAGTTATTCTTGAATTGACGATTAAGCCACTGAAGGGAGTAATTCATAAATTGACATATAATCCTCGAGCAAGAGCTGCACAAAATTATAATGTAATTGAATATTTGGCTCAATCCCCTTCAACTATGTCTGCTCTTGAGGTATTACAAAATTTTCCCTCCCATAAGCAGGCTTTATTGTCGGCCATTGGTGGAATTGATTTGACTGATTCTAACCTTGTCGTCTTTAATCATACGGGCTATGTGTTGCAGCTAGCAGCAGAATTGGCATTCTCCATCCAAGTAAATGTTCTCAATCACCTTGTTCATCACACTATTATTGATGAGGGAGAATCTACGTGCATTATGTCTCTAAACTGTTGGAAATCACTTGGCTCACTGCGATTATCACAATCATCAACGACATTGAAGACTTTTGATGGAAGAAAATATAAACCTTGTGGTATTATCAATAACCTGCAAGTTGAATTAGGGGGAAAAACAGTAAGTATTGATGTTGAGGTTGTTGACGGACCCCTTGACTATAATATTTTACTTGGAAGACCATGGGTATATGTGATGACTACAATTGTTTCTACATATTGTAGAATGGCTGCCTTTCCTCATAAAGGTACTATTACAGTCATTAATCACTTATCCTTTTTTGCCTCCGCTTCACAGGTAACTGGAAACATTTCGTATGTTCACTTACCCCAAATAGAAATCCAAAACATTGGTGTAGAACTCTTAAAGGATTCCACTCTCATGGGAAGGATTCCACTCATGGGAAATTTATCAAATATTTAAGAAATGATTTCTATCGATATTTCGACTAAACCTTGCGTTGTAGAAAATATTCATGTCGGTGTATCTTGTTCTCCATTAGAACTTGATTCATATCTCTCTCTTTTTCATGAATTTCGTGACGTATTCGCTTGGTCTTACGAGGAAATGCTAAGCATAGATACTAGCACAGTTGAACACACTATTAATATATATCCTGATGTCAATCCGGGGCGTCAACGGCTTCGTCCTGTTCATCCGAAGAAAGCCGCTGCCATCAAAACATAAGTTGAAAAATTTTTGTGTGCTGGTTTCATTTACCCTATTCCGCTAACTGAGTGGGTTTCCAATATCGTTCCTGTTATGAAAAAAACAAGGAAGCATTAGAGTGTGCGTCGATTATCGGGATGTTAATCAGGATTGTCCAAAAGACAACTATCCTACACCCTTTATCAACCAGATTATTGATGATTTTGTTGGATGTGAAATATTTTCTTTCATGGATGGATTTTCTGGCTACAATCAAATCAATATCTGCCCAGATGACCAACATAAGACATAATTCATCTGTCCCTGGGGCACTTTCACATATCGGAAACTTCCGTTTGGTTTAAAGAACGCTGGGGAAAATTTTCATAGAGTAATGGATTATGTTTTCAATGAAATTAAGCACATTATTCAACCATATCTAGATGATTTACTAGTGCATTCACGAAAACAGACTGATCACCCGATGCATTTGAGAGCCATTTTCTTACGCTGCCGACACTACAAGATACATCTCAATCCACAAAAATGTGTGTTTTGTGTTGGTTCTAGTCGATTGCTCGGATTCATAGTCTCAAAAGAAGGAATTTGAATAGACCCACTGAAGGTTCAGGCCATTCTTGATTTTCCTGCACCCTGAAACTTAATTCAGATATAGAAACTTCAAGGAAAGGCTAACTTCCTGAGAAGGTTCATTCCAAACTATGCTAAAATGGCTAAAGGATTTACTCGATTATTGAGAAAGGGGGTTCCCTTCCATTGGGACCAAGTTGCGCAAGCTTCTTTTGATGCTGTCAAGGACCATCTGTTCCGAGCGTCATTAATGTATCATCCAAATTATCAGAATTATTATTTCCTATATATCGTTGCGGCTGAAACGACCATCGCTATGGTTTTGGTCCAAGTGGAAGATGGAATTGAACATACGATCTATTATTTGAGTCGTAATCTCAATGATATGGAAGTTAAGTACTCGTATGTGGAAAAGCTTGCCTTAGAAGCTGTTCAAGCTGTCCAAAGATTTCGCCATTATATCCTACTCCAAAAAACAAGCAACCCCATGACTTACACTTTATCTCGTCAATTGTTGGGGGGAAAATATTCAAAATGGATCGTCATTTTGCAGGAATTTGATTTGGAATTCATAAAATCCAAGTCAAAGAAATATTTAGTTTTGGCAGAGCTTCTCTGTGACCTTCCCTGTTACATTACTACAACTACGTCGGAACCATCTATTCCAGACGAGTCTCTATTTCTGATCGGATCATCTGATCCTTGGTATGGGGATTTCATCTTTTATCTCCAAACCCAAAATTTTCGACCTAATACCTCTTACTTTGATCAGTGATGTATTCGATACCAAGCAAAATATTATCTAATCGTCGGCGATACACTTTATAGTCATGGTGTTGATACCATTTTAAGGAGGTGCCTCACTCATGAGAAGGCCAAAAAAGTGTTAAATGATTGTCATGTTGGGGCTTGTGGTGGAAATTTATGTGGTTATGCTACCGTGCATAAGATACTCTGTGCCGGTTACTTTTGGCCTACTATTTTTCGAGATTGTATCCTCGTAGTCAGAAGTTGTCATGCTTGTCAAATTTATGATCGTAAAATCCGCAAACTGCCAGCACCAATGCATCCTGTTGTCTCTACTGGACCATTTACGAAATGGAGTATCGATTTCATGACCTGTAACCCTCCTTCGTCTGGGGGGCATGGTTATATTATTGTCGTAGTCGACTATTTTACCAAATGGTTCGAAGTGATGCCTACATTCAACAACATAGGACAAACAGTTGCATTGTTTTTCTTCAACCATGTTAGTGCACGGTTTGGGGTCCCACAAGCTATAGTTATGGATCCTGGGAAGAATTTTCATAACCATATGATGTATGAATTAAAAACCAAGTTAGGATTGTCACATGATAATTCTACTCCTTATTATCCATAATCGAATGGACAAGTTGAGGCTATTAACAAAATTCTTAAACGAATGCTTCAACGAATGATAGGAGTCTGTGAAAGGAACCAGCACTTGATCCTGTACTCTGCCTTGTGGGCATATCGAACCTCGGTGAGAAACGCTACCGGATTTACTCCTTTTCAATTGGTGTATGGTTTGGAAGCTATCTTACCAATCCAATGCGAAATATCATCGTTAAAACTCACGATAGACTTGTTACCTAACACCTCTGAAGAATAAGCGTGTCTCCTTAACCTCATCCATCCAGATGAAACACGTCGTGAAGCCCAATTGGCCAACGAAGTGCATAAGAGACATATAAAGGAGAAATACGACAAAAATGTCCAACCTCGCATCTATTCAGAGGGCGACTTGGTCCTTCTTTTCGACCAGGAAGTTGATAAATTAGGTACAGGGAAATTCGAGCCATTATGGCATGGCCCCTACATTGTCAAAAGAGTTCTTGATAAAGGCGCCTACGAGTTAGTTGATTACGATGGGATTCCATTGGCGCAACCTAGAAATGGGTTGTATCTTAAACGTTACTATGCTTAATCATGAGCGTAGTAATTTTTTGTATTATATTGTTTATATGTTGTTGATTTGCATTCACTATTTTAATTTTTTTTTTAGAATTTTCTTGACGTTAGTAATCCGCTTTACATTTTATGGCAGATGTCTAAATCTTTGGAACCATTTGTTGGATATGCTTATGGTGCTAGTCGTAGTATGCGGAATCTATCCTCTGCAGCGTGGGCCATTTTCGCTCCGAACAACAAGTTAGTGAGTTTTCAAGGGATTGTATTGGTAGATCAACGAACAATATGTTGTGTAACCAGCTCCAAAAATAGAAGAAAAAGATATCAACGCCTTAGAAATAAGCCACTTCGAGGGGGCAACCTCCAATACATTACATAAATGAAAAATTCTTGGATGATACAATTTACAAAACCTGCTTTCTATATATAGGGGTCCATGGGGCCATAATGTAATCCTAGTGGGCCACAATGTAATCCTTGTCGACCTAACAATAATAATTTAAGGGCACAATAATAACAAAATGGGGGTTACAAGGGTACAATAATAACAATAAGGGGGTTACACTAACAACAATAAGGGACTATACTAGTAATATAGGGACCTAAAATGCCCCTGTACTTCAAAAAAAGTGTTGTCCTCAACGCTTGAGTAGCTCTAGGTGCTTTTGTATAAAATTCTCATCCTCCCATGTAGAATCTTCAGTGGGTAAGTTCTTCCACTTGATGAGATATTCTGAAATTGATCGATTCCGTAGTTGTCGAGTTCTTGTTTCCGTGACCGCTTCCGGTTCCAATATGATTTTTCCTTCCTCATCAAGTTCTGGCAATATTGTTTGAACTGGAAGATTTTCACCTATAAACTTCTTTAAGCACGAAACATGGAAAACTGGATGTACTCGCGAAGAAGCAGGAAGCTCCAATTTGTATGCCATAGTACCAATCTTTTGCAACACCTTGTAAGGACCATAGTACTTTGGCGATAATTTATTATCCTTCTCTGCTTGCTTGAGGGACATTTGTTTGTATGGTTGTAGCCGTAAAAATACCCAATCTCCTACATCAAAACTTCTCTCGCTACGATGTTGATCTGCCTGTTGTTTCATTCGATTTTGTGCCAAATTCAGGTTATCCTTCAAGAGTTGGAGAACTTCTTGCTGATGCTCGATGTGATCTTCCACTGCTTGAACCTTCGAATTTTCCCTTAAAGATGATGTGATCGATGGTGGATGATATCCATAAAGTGCCATAAATGGGGTCATTTTTGCTGCAGTATGGAAGGAAGCGTTATACCACCATTCAACGAGAGGTAACCACTTGACCCATTGTGTTTGTTTATCAGATACAAAACAACGAAGATATCCTTCCAAACATTTATTTACTATCTCTATTTGACCATCAGATTGAGGATGATAAGATGAGCTATGAGCTAATTGAGTACCCAAACAAGAAAATAACTCCGTCCAAAAATTTCTCGTAAAAATGAGATCTCTGTCGCTCACAATAACCCTTGGGCTTCCATGTAGCTTTTGAATTCTGTCCACAAATGTAGTAGCAACTGTACTTGCTTTAAATGGATGAGATAATGCACAAAAGTGTGCATACTTGGTAAGTCTATCAACTACCACCATGATGACATTATTGCCTTCGGACTTCGGTAAACCCGTGATAAAATCCATTGAAATCTCCTCCCAACGTTGACTTGGAATGGATAAAGGTTGTAGAAGTCCCGGGGTCTTAATTGTCTCCACTTTATTTTGCTAGAAAACCAAACATTCCGCCACAAAATTTTGAATATCAGATTTAAGGCCATCCCAAAAAAAAATCTTTCTTCACCCTGTGGTAAGTTTTTAAAAATCCTGAGTGTCCTCCTAAAGGAGAAGTGTGCAATTCCAGAAGAATCTTTTGTTTTAGTTGGGAATTCTTACAAAGATATAAGCGATCTGTGTACCATAAGGAATCATTTTTCCAACTAAATGTATCAGATGTACTAGGATCTTGCTGCAACTTTTGAATGAGTGTCCATACATCTTTGTACTTCTTCCATTCATCTCTTGCTTCGGTTATCCAATCTGGTTGGATAATAGAAATGGCACAAAGCAATGCTTCCACCTCTTCATTCTTTCTTGAGAGTGCATCTGCAACAACATTAAGCTTTCCTTTTTTGTAGATTATTTCAAAATCATAACCCAACATCTTTGTGACCCATTTTTGCTGCTCTTCTGAAGATAGTCTTTGTTCCAAAAAGTGTTTAAGACTATCATGAATAGTTTTTACCTTGAAGTGTCTTCCCATTAGGTAAGTTCTCCATTTCTTTAGTGCATGCAGTATTGCTAACATTTCCTTCTCATAAATAGGTTTCTGTAAATACTTTCCTTTGATTGGACGACTTTCAAAAGCAATGGGTCTTCCTTCTTGCATTAAAACAGCACCAATTCCATTTCCTGAGGCATCACATTCCACAATAAAGGCTTTTGTGAAGTCTGGCGTAGCTAAGATTGGTGCTAGGCACATTGCCTCTTTAAGATGTTCAAAGGCCTTAGTTGCTTCAGGAGTCCATGAAAATGCATCTTTCTTCAATAATGTTGTTAGAGGTGCTGCTATTCTCCCATAATTCTTAACAAAATTACGATAATACCTTGTTAACCCGAGAAATCCTCGCAACTGCTTTATGGTTGTGGGGACTTTCCATTCCTTAATGGCTTTAATTTTGTTAGGGTCTACTTTAACACCCTCGTGAGATACAATATGACCCAGATATTCCACCTCTTGTACTCCAAAGAAACATTTGGATGTTTTTGCATATAATTGTTTCTCCCACAATAGTTTGAGCACCCTGTCAACATGTTGAACATGATCCTTCCAAGACCTGTTGTAGATTAGTATATCATCAAAAAATACTAGCACAAATTTTCTAAGGAAGGGCTTGAAAATGGAATTCATCAAGCCTTGAAATGTAGAAGGTGCATTGGTAAGGCCAAAAGGCATGACCAAAAATTCATAATGACCCTCATGAGTTCGAAATGTTGTTTTTGGAATATCTTCAGTCTTCATTCTAATTTGATGATATCCCGAACGAAGATCCAACTTGGTAAAATAAATTGCTCCATGTAATTCATCCAATAATTCATCAATCACAGGAATGGGAAATTTATCTTTAATGGTGAGCTTATTGAGCTCCCTATAATCCAGACACATTCACCATGATCCATCATTCTTGTGTACCAATACTACAGGAGCAGAGAAAGAACTTTGACTAGGTTGAATTATACCCGCCTCTAACATTTCTGCAATCATACGTTCAATTTGGCTCTTTTGGAAGTAAGGATATCTATAAGGCCTGATGTTTGGAGGAACACTTCCTGGAATCAAATGAATAGCATGATAATGATCACGAATAGGTGGGAGTCCTTTGGGAGTTTCAAACACCTTGGAATGATTGTCCAAGACTTGTTGGAGATCTGCCGAAATAGATGATTTTGATGTCGGAACGTCTAGTGAGCATAATTGTGCAATTACGCCTCGTTGTTATTTCTTTAGAAGCTTTGTCATGACATTAGAGATTATTATCCTTCCCGGCTTCCCTTCAATACCTCGTAATTCGACTTCCTTTCCTTCTGAAAAAAATTTCAAAAAAAATTATTGAAAATTAAAAGCTACCATCCCCAAAGATTGTAACCATTGTACTCCTAGTACAACATCAGCATCTCCCATAGGAATGGAAAGCATTGGTCTAGTCAACACATATTCCCCCATGGTTAGCTTGATATTATGGCATTTTCCAGAGCAATTTATAGTTCCTCCATTTGCAACCATCACTTGACATTCTGGTGCTGGGTATAGGAAACAATTTAATTCCTTCGCTACCTTACAATGAATAAAATTATGGGTGCTACCTGAATCAATCAACACTATTACCTTTTTCTTCTTGATATGTCCTTCTATCTTGAGAGTTCGAGGAGTGGTAATTCCTGCCAATGCATTACACGATATGGTCGGACTCATTTCTTCCTCTTCTAGGGTTGGTTCCTGGTGTATATCCTCTTCTTGTTCATTTTCTTCTTCCTCTTCACAATCTATGTAAAATAATTTCTTTTTAGCACACTTATGACCTTTAGTGTATTTGCTATCACAACTGTAGCAAAGCCCTTTTGCTCTTTTTTCTTCCAATTGTTGTGGTGTCAACCTTGTAGGTTGTGGAAATCTAGGCGTAGCAACACTTCCTTCTTTATAGAATTGAGTGGTAGGCTTCCTTGTTTCCATAATTTTACATTCAACTTTTCTTGCCAACCTGAATGCCTTCTCCAATGAATCAGGTTCCAGAACGCGAACTTCATGTTGGATGTTATCCTTTAAAGTGCCTATGAAGAGATCAATCCCGTGTTCCTTTGGAATATCAGTTACCCTTATATTCAATTTTTGGAAGTCCTCAATGTGCTGCCCCACTAAACCCTTTTGTTTGAGATTTATCAATTGGCTAAAGAAGGTGCTGCTCTTTGTATCCTCATAATGTGCTATCATTTCCTCCGTAAAAATTGACCAAGTGACAATTTTTTTACGGGAGCAAAGCCATCGATACCATACAAATGTATTTTGTTCTAAATGTAAAGTTGCAATGCGTACCTTTGTGTGTTTTGCACATTATGGAGATCAAAATATTGCTCCATCTGTAGTATCCATGTTACAGGATCCTTTCCATCAAACTTCCTCATATCCATTTTTGGAATATGGTGGTTCTTCCCGCCAACATTAGAGTTTATGAAATCACAATTAACATTTATTTTGTTCTCATCATGAGGTTCTTCTACTATCTTTTCATCATTAGGAAACCTTTCTTGTATCAACTTTGTCAAACCTTCCATGTCTGCTTTTAGAAAATTCTTCATGTTTTCCATTTTCTCATCGATCTTAGCTTCCATGTCATCCATCTTAGATTCCATGCCAGCCTCCATTCCATCCATCTTAGCTTCCACGCCATCATCTTAGCTTGCACACCATCCATATTAGCTTCCACGCCTTTCTTCAAACCGTCCATCTTCAATTCCACGCCTTTCTTCAAACCGTCCATCTTCACTTCCACGCCCTTCTTCAAAACTTCCATTTCATTTTTTGTTGCTCTTTGCGAGTGTGAAATTTGTTGCACTGGCTCGTGTAATTTTGATAGATCATGTTGCAATTCTTCATCTTCGTGAGTCATGGTAGAGCCTTCTGAAGGCTTAATGGGTGTTGAATTCTTTTTAGGCGCCATTTTAGAATCCAATATTGATACCTATTATTTTACTTACTTTGAGGAGCTTGATATTGAAATTGAATTATCTTTGTAATTGAAAATCTTCAATATCTGAAATTCAGCCTTGTAGTAGCCCTCTGAAGCTTCTTTAAAATTCCACAGGTCTGATCTAATTTGGATTCCCCAAGACAAAGTTGTGTCCAATCTCCCACAATGACCTAATTCTGAACTGATTCAGTAGAGAAAACTTGTAGGACTTGCCACGTGTCATTGTTTCGTCCTTTGTCTCTGAAATTGATATCCAAGAAACTACAGTCCGTGTACTTATGACCAATTTTTACTGCCCTCAAATCCACTGCCCAGAGAGAGAGTTATTGAAATTTTCCCACGATCACCTCTTTGAGATGAAATTCAGGAGCTTGAAAAAGCACCACCTTCCACAGATCATATCTCCAAAAATATTATGTAACTCAAGCTAACAATTTTTATACCCTCGCATTTCAGCTTCGCACCATACACCGACGCAGAACCTTCGTAGAAAAAAATTTATAAAGAAATTCCACGATAATCTAACCTCCACAGATGATATCTTCCGAAAATATTAAAGCTCGAAATTTTTTAGACAATATTCTCGTGTCGCCGCAAAGATAAAAATTTCAGTCGAACTGAAAAAAAAAGTTATAGCAAAAATTCCATGATGACCTGTTTGGAGCAGCGAAACCCTAGAATCCAAAGCTCTGATACCAAATGTTGTGTAACCAGCTCCAAAAATAGAAGAAAAGAGATATCAACGCCTTAGAAATAAGCCACTTCGAGGGGGCAACCTCCAATACATTACATAAAATGAAAAATTCTTGGATGATACAATTTACAAAACCTCCTTTCTATATATAGGAGTCCATGGGGCCATAATGTAATCCTAGTGGGCCACAATGTAATCCTTGCCGACCTAACAATAATAATTTAAGGGCACAATAATAACAAAATGGGGGTTACAAGGGTACAATAATAACAATAAGGGGGTTACACTAACAACAATAAGGGACTATACTAGTAATATAGGGACCTAACACAATATTGCTGAGTATAGTGTGTTGATTGAACTTCTCTATGATGCCATTTCATTTGGTATTAACCACATAATCATTAGGCTAGACTCACAACTTGTGGTACTACAACTTACTAGTGTTTATACTGTTAGAAATCCAACACTTCTTAGATTGTTCCTAAGAGTTCGACTTTTGGAGAGACATTTTTATTTCATTCAATATCAACACATTTCTAGAAATCTGAACACTTTAACTGATTCATTAGCTAATAAAGTTTTAGATAGAAATTTGCGACATAGGTAAAGAAAACATTCACATCATTGAATAGGATTGTGTATTAAACATAGGAAAAGCTATGAAAACATATAGATAGATAGTTATTGGTTTTTTACAAAATTTGTGCCCAAGACACATTGGTCATCTGACCTCAAAATGTATGCAAAAATTCATAAGTAAACTAGTGATGCTCATGATAGCACGCTATAGAACTAGCAATCCTACGGAGCAACCACATCCAACGGTTAGGAGCTCCAATTGTGTGTCGGTTCAGTCGCATGGGAAGCTCTTCAATCCGGCAATCCGGAATTTCAAAGGTCAACCCCTCTATGTGCTACTAGAGCTCAGAAAGAGTCTCAGCCATATCAAGGTCCTGAAGGACTGCTCTCCCGACAACCCTCTCTGCTGGCGCATCCAATTCACACTCTGGTTCCTCTACTGGTTGAACGTGACCGATATATGCATTACATTAAAACATTTTTTTTAGTCTTGGAAAGAAATCAAAACAATTTTTTTTTTGTATAAACCTTATAAAAATAAAAATAAAACATGGTCAAATCAATCTTACCTATTGCACCCCACTGAGTGCCTTCTGCTAAAACTAGATCTAGATCTGCTTGGAAGTCGATGCTGACATATGCATACTCATTGATGACGACGCTTTTTCGCCTGAACCAGGCGAAGAATGAAGTCGAGAACACAATGGTCGATTGGCCTAAATGCCGACCCATGAGTTCTACCCATTTCTGCATTCGAGGATCTCTAGGACTAGATATATCCAATGTTACATGTTGTGGCTACATCAATGGAATCTGTTCCAAAGCGAAGGAGATAAGGATAGAACCATAACTGAATTTTTTTTTTCTTCCTCCCTTTTCTTTATTTAGTTGTTCCTTTATCTAAGATAGAACAACTTCAGACTAGTTTAAAACTGTTGGCTCTAAGCATTCCAATGCATACTACATATATGATCTGTTTGCCACATGGAGTGTAATGGTGCCAGCTAGTTTAGCAATCGTGAATAGGATGGTTCTTAGAGGCAAATCCCTGACATCACGAATGTTTATTTTTCCATCTTTGCTAGGTTCTGACCTTGAATAGAAATACTGCATAACATAATCCCTCACTATTTCTCCTCCAACGATAGATCTTGTGAGTGCAATGGGAAAACCTCTCCTCGAGAAACTTGTGATAAAATACACATCCTCAACTATTATGGACAACACTTTATTTTTTATGTGAAATGCCTCTATCGTTGAATCCCATTCTCGAACAAGGAACTCCAATAGTTATATATGTTGCCTCATTCCCGACAATTTAAAGTACTTAAGCATCCCGCAATATCTTAAAGCTCTTACAGTACCCAGATCATTCAAGGAAATCATATCTTTTTCTTCATGTTCTCTTTCTCTCCATGTAATAATCATTGTTATCCAATGGAAACCTGAAAATCAAACACAAGATCCATTAGATACCATTCATTACAGAAAACTAGGCAAATTTTGAGCACATCTTGAAAATCAAAAACTTGAACTGCACCCAACGCACTCTCTAGGTGAAGACAATGCATTGCATATGCAGGTACCCTTCACTATACTTGATATGCAATGCAATTTTCGATGTACAAGGGTGTGTTGCCCTCATTTTGGGCGAAATTTACCCTAGGGGCCTTAAAACCCTAAAAATTTGTAAAGAATGGAAATGAAATGACTACCAAAAGAAAGAGGAGGTTTTTACTACTAACCTGGATCAAAGAGTGATGAAATCCATCCATAGAAATGACCGCAATCAATGACTAAAGTTCGGGGGAAAAATCAGGTTCAGAACTCCAAAATATAAATGGTAACTATGGAATGGTAAAAATGAATAGTGAAACTGCTTTATATAGTCATTTAATTACCTGTAAGTTAAATTTATTTCTATGACTATGGTTTTGTTATGTTTTTATCATGAAACAAGTATTTTTAATCCATTTGTTGTTGTTCTGAACAAGAATTACAACTGACAAACAGATTAGTCATGTAGATTTATTTCAAAGAAGGACTTGACCACAAAGCATAATTTTTCTCCTTATTTTTCGAGCTTTGTTAAAAACGAAAAAGGATTTGAAGCGCACTTTTATCTCTTTTTTGAACTTTGATAATAGCCAAAAAGGAACCCCTGGAGTCTTCTTTCAACTCTTTTCAGACTTCGATAATGTGAAAATATTTTCAAGCACTTGTCATTTCGAGCTCGTTAAAGTAAATGAATTGATATCTATTCAGTATAAGTTTAACCCTTTTCCAGACTGAGATGGATTATTTACGAAAAAGGAATACCTTGTTTAAACATGACCAAAGAGGTTCTTTCAGATATTATTTTACACTTTTTTGGATCTGAGAGACAAATTTACGAAAAATTACTTTTGGAGTCCTCTTTCATCCTCTTTTTCAGACTCTCTAAACATGAAAAAGGACCAGGCTATCACTATTGTTAAGCTCGTTAAAACATAAAATAGCGACGGGCTTGTCGATCATGGCAAGAATCGAGTTTCATTCATCGCTAGACTCATTAAATTATTAAATATCAATACTTCATTCTTTATTCGCTCGAACGGTTGAATTATATATCAAGCAAATGTTATCCTCCTCAAGATTGTTAAAAAATAGAGAGGTACTGGTCGACAAATGACCGGGGAAAATTTGGGAAAAGTAAGCAAAGTTTCTTTTTGGTAGCAAGTCACTCTTGAACATGACACTTCTTTCACTCCATGTCCGTGACTATTTGGGTTTGGTAATCATCTTGACGGTTCATTCACACCTATGGTTCATCATACCTTCACTTCGGTTTTGGGTCAATGCTTCGAACTCATCACAGTGTTGTCGATATGTTCAAGAGAAGTCATCTAATGACTTAGAACTCATCCATATGCAATACTCATAAACCTTCATTTTCATGACCGTCATCTCTGACAATTTCTATATCAAGTCATACCCTTGTCTCCGAAATTAGTAACTCCAGTTTTGCAATAAGGTGAATTCCTGTCGACTACAAATCAATATCCAAGAAGTTCACTTAGAAACATCATATTCCAGTACCATGAGGCTTGTTACAACATCAAAAAGATCCTCGCTTCCGGATTTTTGACCGAAATATTTTTTTTGGCATTCGACATCAAATCATCTATTCACGACTTACGAAATGTACTGCAGTACCTTGAGGGCCATTTTCATTAATGGTGGTTCTCTCGCATTTGTTAAAAGATTTCATTATTGGCTAGCAATCAAACGATGTCTTTCCATGTTCGACAAAAAATCATATATTCGCATGGCTAGACTTGTACCTGAATGATCGAGTTAATGAGATAAGAAGACCCTGGATCTAGTTTTAGCCATCCGGGCTGCAATTTCAGGATTTTTGTACACATCATCTGTACGGTGACCTACATACAGATTTTCATCCAAACATGGGCCTATATCTGTAGGCGATGTCTACATCTGGGCAAAATTCCAATGTAGACGAATTTCTGAATGATGTACATGTTATTAGATTGTTTTATGAGCTGACTATGGGAATGCCTACCCTTAGAAATTATGATCAATAGAGGATTTATCATGATGTAATGTATTGTAATATTGATGCAAGTGACTGTTCCACTTTTTTTCTAGTCTCATCACAATGAAAAGCATCTCAATCAAATTTTCTTATTATTTGGATCTCATGCTTTAGGGGGAAATTGTTATAGGTCAATTTGGGCACCGTTTCCAATGACCTGGTTAACTAGGCAGCATCTCTAGGAACGATGATCAAAGGGTCTATCATTCCCTATCATCTTAGTTTTTATATGCCCTAAGACAGAAAAAATTCATGAATCAAACAAGATTTTCATCATAGCAAGGCTTTTCCATGGTTTGAAGCTTATTATTAAACATGTGGGAGCTCACCAACGTAGGCTCTAAGGGGCCTAAGTGCATTTCATATGTAGGTAGCCCCATTCTAGGCTACTCTGCAAAGCACTTCCCGACATTCAAAGGTGTGTTGGTCACATTGGGAGTGAAATTCTCATTGTTTCAGAATCTCCACTTGGCCAGTGTCTTCTAGAAGGGTTCACATGTGTCATGCTTCAGATCCAAGTGTCCATTTGGCATCTACATGACTAGAAAACATGTCTTGCCTATTTTTGGAATGTAATTTATTGAAAAAAAACCTACAGTTCATCTATAAATTGAACACAAAGCTAAGTGTTCAAAGAGGAAGAATTTGAGTAGAGAAATGCTGGAGAATTTTCAGTAGAGAGTTTGATTTGTGGAGATACTGGTGGAGAGACTTATGTTGTGATGAGACTAAGGAACTATGCTGGAAGGTCACGATGAATCAGTCACTAGGTTGTAACCTCTCCTTCTATCATCAATAAAGAGTACTTCTTGTTTTTCCCTACATGCATCCATGTTTACTTTGATTTTCCATTTTGTAGAATATTAGTTGATGAATGTAGTTTATGCATAACTTATTTGGCTAATTAACTTGAATAGATATCTAGATTATTGTATCTTTTTCTATTTCAGTGCTCTTTCTTGCAGGAAGCATTCGGCTATTTGAAACCGCTTGAAGTTGAGGCTGTAGTGGAAGTGACAGAAAGGAGTCACTTGGAAGCGACTGAAACAAGTAAGCATCCAATCCTCTCTGTATATCTGTTCTGAGTTAGGAAAAAGGGTAGTGCAGTCTTTCACCTATTGTTCTAGACTAGACACCTGTCTAGGGAAGTGTAGTTTATCTGTAGATTACAATTCTGGCCCAACAGTGATGAAGGCGGATGAAGATTATCCTAATTTTGGATGATGGAATTTAGCTCAAAGAAACCTCTCTTGAATGGGCACTCAAAGTGCCCCGAGGATGAGGGTGGGATTTCTGCCGAGAAACACTGTTGTGGTAAATAACACAATAGACTCCGCTAAATAGCTGAAGCATGAAGAAATTCATAAAAGACCATGCATAAAAAATATTCAGAATGCTTTATATGGATTCCATCCTCTTCCTTATATGATTTGTGAGCCTCCTTCTCCTCGACCCTACTCAATAATGATGCTACTCTCATGGATACTTCCTCCCATTATGACTGCGATGTACTCCACTATCTCCACTACCTCCATGACTGTGTTGTTGAATTGGTCAGCCTTGAGCCCATCCACATGCATTGAACCCCATTCACACCAAGGAGTGCTTTATTATTATAGATACACTGATCCACATTCACATTAGAAGTTGTTTTATTCCTACTAAAGAGATTTATGGGTCCCTCTACCCTCTTATTCATCTATTTTATTAACAAAAAAAAAATTTAATATTCCAAATAGCTAAAAGATAATTAGGAATATTACATTTTGACTAAGACTACAATTGGTAATGCAATCCTCTTCTTTAATTAGAGTGAAATTGTTGCATCGCATTCTCTCTGTTTAGCTTGATTTTCATCCTTGAGACACAACGCATTTCCCTTCTATTTTTTTCTATAAAATATGCAATGCATTGTTGTGACCCCAGAGAAATAAATCCCTATATCACATTGCATCACCTTTGTTTAACTTGAATCCTTCCATGTTCCACAGTGCATTACCCTTATTTTGAATACACTTCCTACATCGTGCATCAAGTTTTCATTTGTTTTCTAACATTTTTTCCATGATGAATATATTTGATATGTTAGGTTTAGTAAATATATAATGTTTCAACATACAATATTAATCAAGAGAAATGAAACCAAAAATAATATACTGGAAAAAGAAATCACATAGGAAGAGGAAAAAACTATTACCTTAGTTCCCACATATGCAAAAACAACATGTTTTACTAACAAAACCCTGACAATCACCTAGTCAAATATATATCGTTTATTTTCCAAGAAGGAATTTTTATAGGAGAAGAAGACATTGAAGTATACTAGAGTGTTGAAAGGTCTTGGTTACACAATGTTTCATCCCATCCAATATTATTCCTGTATGGAGAGACTATCAAATGGATTATAAAGTGTTACATCGACGGAAGAGATATGACCATTCGAGATAACCATGGTTAAGATAGAGTTTCATTCACATACCCTTGCATCGTTGAATACTAAAAATTTACTAGATATATCAAGTGGAACTCATAACAAGTTGGTACAAAAATTTTGACCTAAGTAGGAGAGAAATCCTAAAGAGTTAATGGTAGGACCGGAAAAAATTTGAACTAAGGTCAATGGGGTTTACAAGACTAATATTTTGTGGAAATTATATTAGCTAATCATTGTTATGTGCCACCGTCTCTATGACAGGTGTATTAAAAAATTCATTTGAAGAAATTTGGGTGCCATTGATGTATACTTAAACCCAAGAAGGAAAGATATTCAATTGGAAATAAATTCTAGCAGCTCATATTCAGAGGAGGAAAGAAGCTTAGACTCCAGGAGGAAAACAACTATAGTTTTACATGGAATCATATCTTATTTATTGTGCATGTTGTAAGTTTAATTTGAGGTGTTGGGATGGAAATAGAATTTCTCTTTAGAGATTTAGCTAGTACAAAACTACTACAAGTACTTGTGGGAAAATCATTGCACAAAATATTACACAAGAATAGTTGAAGGTTTTATATCAACATTATTCCACGTCCTCTTCCACTGTGACTCACCTTGCATATTAGATCATGCTAAGGAAAATTTGCAATATTTAGTGGATTGGTTCACACCACCTAATGTGAAATACAAAAAAGTGTTCAGAGCATGCAAATCCCTAAATAAATTCCCATTATTTATCATTGACAAAGTGATCTACATGAAGTGGCATATCAAGTGACTAGGAGAGTTGGAGGCTTGTTAGTATGAAAGAATACATTGTTATGGCCTACCTACCCTTTTTATGTAGGTACATATTATATAAAAAGTAGCATTGGTTGAAGTTTTTGACTTGGAATGCTTCAAATTTGGGGAAATACATTTACTTATGTGTGATCCAAGAGGCATAGTGGAAGCTCATTGCTTTCAATTGAGATAGAATTGGCCATACACATTGAAAACCAACAAGGATGAGGATAAAATCAAGAATTACTATAACAACAAAAAGATTGTAGATGCTTAGAAAATTTCCAATGGATCCCAACCTATGAACGGTGATGAAACAACAACTAAATAGTGTTCAAAGGGGAAATATACTAAAGATAAAAACGCTGCCCAAAAATGGGAGAGGAAAAAAGAAGCAACGAAAGGGGAAAAAAAATAAAAGTTGAAATAAGACTATGACCTAGAGAAAGAAAGGGAGAAAATGGAGAAAGCAGAGGCATAGAAAAAGGTAAAAGAATAAAGAGAAGGAGCATAAAAAGAATAATAATATAGAAAGAAGTAGGACAAGGAGAGGAAGAAGCAGGAAGAAGAACGATTGCAAAAGAGAGATTACAAAAATAGGCTCATGAAGAAGAAATAATGAAGGAGAAATAAGAGGAAGAAATTCAAGACGTAGGCCATGGTATCTTGAAAATTATGGAAATGTAACCATAAGCACCACTCATAGGAGGACATTTAGAAAAGGGGGAGATGGGAATCACAGTTGGAGAAAAAAATCAAGTATTCGACATAACAAGCTTTCCATTTTATTGCAACACCAACATTATTGTCTAAGAAGTATATAGATACTTAATTTTAAAACCAACAAAATTGATCTTAGTAACCACTGAACATAACAAATTTTATAACACATTAGATAATCCACTAGCTAACAAAATCAAAATCTTGGACATATCAAGTGTTACACAGCATTTTGTCATTGTCCCTGCAATCCCCATCTCGCCCATTGGAGGGTCATTTCTGTGACCAATAAGTAGTGTCATGCCTTGCAAACACCATCATTGTGTCCCTTTACATGAGAGTAACATTCCTCTTGTTGATAATTCCCTGAGCAAAGACTCAAAAACCCTTGTTTTTGCCTTGGTGTGAGTAATCAGTTATGCCCTCGTGCTGAAGAGGAAAATTAACACTAGGCTCGTGCCAGCTGGTGCTCTATCCTAGTTTGCCACCCGCACCAAAGTTGTTTATGGAATGTTTTTAAAAAATAGAGGTAGAGATTCTACTCCAACCACATCAGGGATGAGTCATTGGGAGTGGTTGAACTGATAAACCATGGACTCCCTCCTTTAGGTTTATGGTTTCCACCTCTTATGGGAACTCCCTAAAGGATAGGCCTCCCTCCCACCTTTGTAGGGATCCTAACCTCCTCCTTTTCCTCTATAAAAGAGGCTATCTCTCTTAGAACAAGCTAGCTAAACTTGGAGAATTAGACATACTATAGCTAAATGACTAGAGAAGATATAATAATAAGGAATTACGTTGAGGAAGCTTGAGTCCATGACTTCTGAGAGAGCTTGAATCCATGCCTTCATCCCATCTGAATTCCCCGACGAGCATCTAAGACACGCTTCGCCTAAACCTTGCTGGAGGAGACTGAAACATCAAAGCATTGGTTATAACTCTTCCTTCTATTCATTTATATACATGAATACTGTTTGGTTCCACTGTTGTGTTATGATGTTTATTTAATGCAATATGTTTAACCCTCTTTGACTGGTTAATAGTTACGAATGAAATGTTGTTATCTTGTACGATGTTCTTGTTTCTTGTTCTTTGTGTAGGTATCCAAGCATAATGGTGAACGGATTGTGACTTGCTGAGGTAAGAGTGAGAGGCCACCACTACTACAGCAACAATGGAAGCATTGGATTCCAGGTAGGTCGATCTACCATGTCCCCTATTCATTCAATAATTAGGAAGCAACACTTTAGCATGTCCCTTTGTTTCTAGACCCACTCTATGGCTAGAGGGATCGTCTCTGTCTGCAAAGAGGATTTACTTGCATAAAAAAATCGACGATTCCACTGGGGAACAGTGCGAGTGTTACACCATGTTTTGGTCATCTAACCTGTTACTATTAGATGGACCTAAGTACACCATGTAAGACCATTTTTACCCTAAGTAAAATTTCTTTCACTATGAAAAATGACTTAGTAAACCACCTTTATTAAGTTGTTTATGGTCTAAACAGGAAACCCCATGAGGAAATATTAAATAAATCCACATTTGTTTGATTTTCCTCAAGGAATAATTAGTTAAACAACGTTTAATTAATATTCCTACTCATATTTAACCCCAAACAGGAAAATTAATTAGATTAAATTATTATTTATCTTATTATTTTCTAGGAATAATTATTTAAACCTTATTCAAATAATATTCCTTGTTAAATTTGACTAAATCACTCATAAATAGTTAAATAAATCATTATTTATTTAATTATTACTCAACCACATCCTTAAAGTGATAAATAAGTCATTTATTTATTTATTATTTACAAATAAAGAGATTTGACCTAAGTCAAATTCCTTTTCCCTCCAACAAAAATAATAAAATATTTCATGAAAGTTGGATCTTGCTTTGGTTAATAATATTTTAATTATGCACCAATATCTAGACTAACTCAATATTTTGTTATAAATAGAAGGGATTTTCCATTCATTCATCACCTTTTGTTGCCTAAGATCACTCTGGATCTATTCTTTTGGTGTGACTTTGATCCACCATCATTGTCATATTTTTCTATCTTTTTTCTTGTGAGCTCCCTTTGAGTTCCTTTTTTGTCTAGGTTTTCTACACCATCAAGAGAGAGGAATTTTAGATATGAAGTGTTGAGGACTTACAAGAACCCATCCCATTGAGGAGAACTGGTAACATCCTTCTATGTTTTCCTCCCAGGTGCCGTTAATATAAAATCCATTCAACATATTCTTGTCTTGTCTATTGGATGCATGGAGTAAATATTGTTTTATTTACTGCTTAATGTATTTTGATGCATATATCTATATTTTTGCAGCATTTATCTTGATCAACTAATTTCCAATTTGAAGATATTGGCAGCCATATTTTGTTGTTAGGGTTTTTTGTTATGCACAACTAAAGTGGTCTTTTTTCGTACACTTGCAATTAAGATTCATACTAACTGTGAGTTTGTTGTTTCATTTTGTTGTGTCAGTTTCAATTATTTCTTTAGTTGTCTGTATTTTTTGGTTTGCTTGTTTAGTTTTAATCCTCTGTTCAGCTCCAGAGTGTCAATATTGACCTCTGCTCATTAGGTTTTGGTTTTTCCTCCTTTTCCCATGGTTACCTGGCTTGGTGCAGTTTTTCTCTGAACAGTCGCGCCAATTGGCATACGTTGCTTGTTTTGCAATCGCGCCAACCCCTGTATGGCATAGATTACAAACTTACATTCACGCCAACCCCTGTAGGAATTGGTTTGACCTCCTTGATGAGTCTTTTGGTCAATTGTGCTTGCTTCAGGGTTATTTTTTATGCATAAGTATGCCTTTGGGATTGTTTTAATTACTGTTGACTTGATTTTCTCCGTTGTTTGTCCATCTTCTTATCAGTGTTAGTTGAGGCCTTAGGTTTTCTAGGTGTCCTAATGCACTGAGACTTCTATTCAAAAATCGAGTCGGTTTGATTGTTGTCAGTCCCATTTTCGGCTTGATTGCATTTAGTTTTCTTGATCTTTTGAGTGGTTGTCTTGGTTGTAGAGTAATTTCATTTTCTCGATTGGTTCTTCGCCCTTTTTCTCTAAGCATAGATCACATTCCTTGTTTTGGATCATTTTGAAAACTGTCTCTTGGTTTGAAAGATTACGACATTAGTTTGATTGATTTCTTTTGTTTGTGCATGTTTTATTGAGTCATTCAATTTTGATTCCTACGTAACACTTATGCTAGTGTTTGTTTTCATTTTTCATGTAATTAGTGCATCATGTACTTCTTTTCATTGAAAAAATATAAAAACATATTTTTCATTCTTTCTTTGCATTGAAAGTGAAATACTTTTTTTCATAACTAGTATCTGATTATCTAGGAAAGATTTTCATTTTCGTATTCTGTTAGATGCATTAGTGGATTTCTTCACATAATATCATTGTTTTCTTTTTGTTTAAAATATCTCTATCCTTATCATAACTAGAATTCACTAAATAAAAAATGATGTTCATTTGCATATAGCTTGCATTTAGGGATTTTTGAGATCCAACATCGATAGGACCTTAAAACTGAAACGTAATCCAAGATCAACTTTAAAACTTATTTAATTAACCTAAGGAGTCATTGAAACATAACAAAACATTTTTAGTGGTCTAGGCTAGAGACGTGTTCCAGAGTCCTAAAACCTAGTAGCTGTTGTTCGGTATATGGCTTTAGACAGCACTAGGATAGACTTGTGCTCCCCATACCATTGATTATATAAAGGGAGACCCTGCTAGGTTGCAATACGTTTATCCATAGGAAGCCGAGTCTACCACCTTGTAACATTGATACACCGAACACAAAATTCGGGGATATTACCTGCACGTACGTCAAGTCCTTGGTCATTTATTTTTCATTTGATCACCAAGGTGTCCATGGCACTTCACATAAACCTGGTATACCCTCTTGCTTAGTACTCCAGAGTAGTCATTTTGATCTTTTCATGACACTTTCAAAAAGAGAAGAGATCATCGAGCACTTTTCCTTTCACGCTCGTTTAAAATTGAAGCGTCTAGAGTCATCTTGGGCTTGTTTCTTGACTCTTTAAAAATGAAACAACAAAATATGGTTTCAGTGTCATAAAATTAATCACCTACGATCACACGCTCGTTAAAGTTTTATTACTTGGCCTGTTGTTTTTCCTTGGCTTTGATCTTGGAGTCCTCAATTGGTTTTCTTTTTCCCTTTCTATTTTGATATACGGTCATGGTGGCAGAACCATGGGTTTCATCGTCCTCACTACCTCCTAGTGGTGGTTCTTTCGTAGACATTTCTTTTGAAACCCATCAATCCACTAGTTTTGCCGAGATCTAGTAGCCTATTCTCTCATCTGTCTTGCCTCTTGCTACTCGAACTCCTCCTAAAGAGCTAGTTGAGTTCAATTGGCCTACTTCTAGTGCTTGGTCTGGTTTTAGGGAAGAAGGAGATTTTCCTTCTCTTACGTTGAGCTTGCCATATTCTGCTGCTACTGTGCCTCCTAGTCCCCATAGTATTTTTGAAGATCTTATGGCGGAGTTAGATATGGACTCATCTAGTCCTATTGGTAGTGAAGGAATGCTTGTTTCTACAGGAGAATATCATCTTTTTCTAGAAGATGTCCCTCATGTTTCTACTCAGTCTTCTCCACCATTGGTGTCGCTTCCGCCTAGCTATCGGTCCTTGAGTTAGATAATGTCTGGTGTTGCCTTCATTGTGCAATCTAGTACAGTAACTCCTTCTCAGAGTTCATTCTTACCTTCATTAGGACTATCGCCTTTGACACCTCATTCATTGATTACTGTTACATCTGTTCCAGTTAGATTGACGGTTTGTTTGGCTTCATACACACCTGTTGATGCCCATCAGTCGTCAGGATCTTTCCACACTCGCAGGCCTATGGTTTCTACCTATGCGTTTGACAAGAAGATGTTGGATATTCACTGACGTTATGCTCCTTCTACGGAGGCCACACCTATTTCTTTCTAGTGTTATTTCCACTACCCCTATGATTCCTGGTAGTCTTAATATTGAAGAGTATATGTTGGTTGTTCAGCAACAGAGCTCTCATGGTTCTCAGTAGCCTGAGGTTTCGATAATCCTCTTTTTCATCATTATGATGTTGTTGGTAACCCTATTTATTCCTATCTGCTTCATTATGATGAGCATGGTAATCCGGTTTATTTACCTCCTACTGATCCTTATCAGACCATTTCTCGTTTCAAGCCTACCTTGCCTGTGCAACCCTATGGCTTGCAAGGACAAACCCCTATGAGGCAACCTTTAGCTCAACAAGGCCCTGCTTCTAGTCCACAGGGACAACCATACGGTTCACAAGGCCAACCTTTACAAGGGAAACCTTTGGCCCAACATGGACAAACCTTTGATCTTTACAGTCAATCTTTGAATCAAACAGGACTATCTTGCTTCTAATCCCTATGATCCAAATCCTTTGAGACATAATGTATGGGGACATAATCCTACTCAGACTAGATGGAATGTACATGCAGGTCCTTATCAAAGACCTTTGATGACTTTCAATACCAAATTACCGTTTCTTGCTACATTGGAATTACCTGATGTGTCAAAGTTGATGAATGATCCCATTCTTCATAACCCGTATTGGCCTTCGGTTCCATCCAAGATTCCTGGTGATTGTCCTAAATTTTAGGGCAAGTTTGGTGAAGACCCCTAAGCGCATGTTATGAATTACCATTTGTGGTGTTCCTCTAACTCTTGGGTTGACGATTCTATTCGAATCCATATTTTCTAGTGAACTCTTACCAGTGCCGCTGCAAAGTGGTACATTGAGCTATCTCGTGGTGTTTTCCAATATTTCAATTATTTAGCCATGACATTCCTTATGAATTTTTAGTTACCAGTCGATTATGAGACTGGGACGCACCTCCTCACTTCATTGAAACAGGACCGAGCTACTCATATCTTGGATCATATTCATGAGTGGAAATGTCGTCGTCGCATGATGAAATTTGAAATTCCTGATCAGCTTTTAATGCATTGGTTCACCACCTCCTTTGTCAATCAGAGTTCCAAATACATAGCTATGGGGTCATGTGTAATGGAGGAGAAATCGATTGCTTACGCCCAGTACCTTGATCTTGTGTACTCATAGTCTGGCGCATTATATGATATATTTCCTGATGCTCCCTGACCTGGAACTTCTAAACCACTAGCGACTCCCTCCGTTGATGGTATTATTGGTTATGTGTCTCAGACTTCTCAAAAGTCTTCATCTTCAAACTCTGGGAAGTTGAAGTCCACTTCTTCCAATAATGTTTCTTCTCAGTCTACTTCGAATTTTGGTAAACCCGCAAAAGTTAATGTCATTTAGGCCAATCCTACGAATAATACTTCTAAAGGTAAAAAGAAGGGTAAAGGTGAAGCCAAAGCCGATACCCTAAAACAGGATTCTCAGAAACCTCGTGCTAGTGATGGTTCTCAACGCAAATCGAAGTACCCTTGTTTGATTTGTGACAAAGAGAACTTCACCAAGGAATGTCCTCGATGATTTGAAGTGATCCAATTGCTCAAAGGCACCCAGGGAACTCCAACCGTTCTTAAAGAACCTTTCCCATCTTAGCAGACTCAAATGGTAGAGAAACCTCAGTCCTCTACCCCATTTGGCTCTCAGGTGTTCATGATGAACGGTTCAGGCGCCGTTTCTATTGCTACTCGGTCAAAAGATTATGCTGGATCCCGTCAGGCCATGTGGAAGGAGATCGCTGATGGTCCTCCTCCTCCGCCTGTTACTGGTCCTCTTGAGATTGAAAGGCCCAATGCTAAATTTTTTGTGCAACCACCTTCCAAAGTTGTCCTCTATAAGTATTCTTATAATTCCAACGCCCGTGCCGCTCGCCATTACAATATTGTTGAGGATTTGGCTCAGGCACCATCTGAGATGTTGGCGTTAGAAGTACTTTAGAGCTGTCCGTCACAGCGAAGAGCTTTGTTGTGTGTGATTGACGAAACTGATCTTGTCGATACTAGCCTTCTTGCTTTCAATCTAGATAATTTTGTTCCACGACTTCCGCATCATATTGTGCTCATTATTCATGTTGTTATTAATGGTCTCAACATTCATCAAGAATTTCTGGATGAAGGTGCATCAACCTGTATCATGTCATCTTCGTATTGGAAAGCCATTGGTTCTCCAGCCCTGAATTCATCACCAAATTCCCTAGAAGCATTTGATGGAAGAGAACCAAAACCTTTAGGTGTTCTCACTAGTTTACCAATTACTTTGAAAGGGAAGATAGTCAATGTCAAGGTCAAGGTCGTTGAAGCTAAACTCAATTATAAACTTCTCCTCAGTCGTAGTTGGACTCATGCCATGTTGTGTGTTCTGTCCACTCTCTTTCGTGTTTTGAAATTTCCACATGAAGGAAATATTGTTACTATTGATCAATTGTCTTTTCTCACCTCTTCTTTCGAGAAAAAGGTTCTGTATGTGGATAAGGTTCCCACTCCCTACGAGGGCATTAGGCCAGGTCTTTTTAAAGATCGTGCCCTCATGGGTATTTTTCCTCTTCCTCCTCTATATACTATTCAGATTCATATGATTTCTCGGTTTGATGACCCATGGATTATTCCTTCACCTGAACAGATTGATTCTTTTGAAGATTCAATGCCTTTAAGTCCGATTGAGATTGATTATTGTGATCTCATTGCTGCTTCGAAACCTTCATCCTCTGATTGTGCTCCTTTGAGCATGTCTCTTGACATTTACTCTCAATCCCCCTGGCTTGGTGATTTAGATTCATATGATTCGTTGAAAGAGGTGTTTCCTTCCGATGAGGCCATCGTGGAAACCATGTCTCTTGAGGATTTCCTGTGGGATGATGGTCATCATCGTTCCTCGTTTATGCCCAGCCTCGGGGTCATGCCTACTTGTCTCGAGTGTTTTGTCACTTAGGTTCCTTCTCCTTCGGTTCAATTGTCTATTTTGACACATGACGTATTTACAGAAGGTAACTTGAGTAACATTACACAGACGATGCCTATTGACCTTTCCGTTAAACCGGGAATTGTCAAGCACATTCATATTGGGGTTACTTGTTCTTCTAATGAATTCCAAGTTTATACTAGCCTTTTTTGCGAGTTCCATGATGTGTTTGCATGGTCCTACGAAGAAATTTTTGGCATTGGTCCTAGTATAATGGTGCATGAAATTCCTTCTTATCTCAGTTCGAAACCTATTCACCAGCGTCTTCGTCCGGTGCACCGTAGAAAATCTATCGCCATTAAGGCTGAAGTTGAAAAACTTCTCCGAGATGGTTTTATTTATCTGATTCCTTTGACAGAATGGGTCTCTAATACTTTTCCTGTAGATAATAAGTAGGGAAATATTCGTGTCTGTGTTTATTATCATGATATTGATCAAGCTTGTCCTAAGGATAATTATCGCACTCTCTTTATTGATCATATCATCTATGACTCTGCGGGGAGTGAGATATTTTACTTAATGGATAGTTTTTTTGGTTATAATCAAATTAACACTCTTCCGACTGATCAACATAAGATTGCCTTCATCTGTCCTTGGGGTACTTTCAAATATAAAAAGCTCCCTTTTGGCTTAAATAATGGTGGGACTACATTTCAACGAGCGATGTCATATGCTTTTCACGATATTTGACACATCGTTCAACCTTATTTGGATGACCTTCCCGCTCATTCAGCTAAGTGCATGGACCATCATAATCATCTTCATCATATTTTTCTTCGTTGTCGACATTACAATATTCAGCTTAATCCGCACAAGTGTGTCTTCTGCGTTGATTTCAGTAGACTCTTAGGTTTTATCGTATTCGAAGACGAAATTCGCCTCGATCCTCTGAAGATTGAGGCTATTATTAATCTCCCCTCTCCATCCTCATTACATCAGTTGCAGAGTTTGCAAAGTAAGGCTAATTTTCTATGGCGTTGTATACCTAACTATGTAGAAGTGGCTGGAGGATACACATGCTTATAAAAGTAGGGCATCCCATTCTGTTGGGATAAGATTGCTCAAAAGTCTTTTGAGGCCCTAAAGACGTTGCTTGTCAACGCTCCTCTGTTGTGCCCTCCTAATTATCATCATGATTTTTCCCTTTATTTAGCCGCCGCTTTCAGTATTATTTCCATGGTTCTAGTACAAGACGATGATGACGGTAAAGAGCATGTTATTTATTACTTGTCTTGTAACCTTCTCGACCCTGATACGTGTTATGCACATGTAGAGAAGTTAGCATTAGCTGTGGTCCAACCCATTTAGCATTTTCGTCATTATATTCATTTACGCACAGTGACTGTGATTTTTGATTGCAACCCCATGACCTATATATTGTCTCGATAATTGCTGGGGGAAAAATAATTGAAGTGGATCATTATCCTCCAAGAGTTTGATTTTGAATTTACTACAACCAAGTTGAAGAAGTCATTAGTCTTTGCTGATTTGATTTTTTCCCTGCCTTCAGACTCTCCTCTATCTCATTCTGAGGAATATGTACCAGACGATATGCTTTTCTTGATTAGCACCCTCGATCCATGGTATGATGATATCATCGTTTATCTCCATACTTTTACTTTCAGATTTGAGTTGACGAAGGATGCCTACCGACGCATCCGTCATCAGTCGTAACCTTATCGTATAGTCTGGGATACCCTTTATCATGTCAGAGTGGATTCATTCTCCGTCGATGTTTGACCCTCAAGGAAGCTGAGAAAGTCCTCAGTGATTGTCACAGTGGGACCTGTGGCGGTCACATGTCTAGTTATGCCATTGCATAGAATATTCTTCATGCTAGTTATTTCTGGCCTTCTATCTTCAAAGACTGCATTTTCGCAGTTTGTAAATGTCATGATTGCCAGGTTTATCAACGCAAGATGCGTGCGCTACCTATACCTCTTTATCCTGTCATTACCATTGGTCCCTTTGTGAAGTGGGGCATTGATTTTATGACGTGTAACCCTCACTCGGCTGGGGGGCATGCTTATATTATCATAGTCATGGACTACTTAACCAAATGGACCAAAGCAATTCCTACACGTGTCGCCGATGGTAAGACAACTGCTCAGTTAATTTTCAATCATATCATTGCTAGGTTTGGTGTCCCTCAAGCCATCGTCGCTGATCATGGTTCCCATTTTTGGCATTACATGGTGGCCGAGTTGACTTCTAAGTTGGGTTTGTGTCATGACAGCTCAACGATGTACTATCCTCAGGCCAATGGCCAGGTTGAAGCCGTGAAATTTTTTTTTGTTACCATGCTTCAACATACGATTGGGATCCATAAATCCAATTGGCATCTCATGTTATTTTTAGCTCTTTTGGCATATTGAACCTCAATTAAGAGTGCAACCTTATTCACCCCTTTTCAGTTGTTTTATGGTCTGGAAGCTACTCTTCCTCTTGAATGTGAAATACCTTTGCTCAAGTTGGCTGTTGAATTACTGCTGAACATTTCACTCGAAGAAGAGCATCTCCTTTATCTCGAAAGGTTAGATGAAACCTGTCGCTTTGTTGCTCTGGTTATCGAAGCACAAAAAAAGCAGGTCAAAGCTCATTTTGACCAATCAGTTTCCCCTCGTTCTTTCGTTGAAGGAGATCTCACCCTCCTATATGATCAAGCTCATGGTAAGTTGGGGGCAGTTAAATTTCAACCCATGTGGCATGGGCCTTACATTGTTAAACTTGTATTGTATAATGGGGCCTATGAGCTCATTGATTATGAAGGTCATCCATTAGAACAACCCCGAAATGGGTTGTATCACAAAAAATATTATGCATGAGTCATTCATGCATGATTTGTGTACATAGGTGTTTTTTTAATTTTTGTACATGATTTGATTTGGCGTGCTTTGTGAGCATTTTCCTGCTTATTTGGGTCTTTCTTATTTGTGTAGATGTCTATTACCCCTTATGTCGGTTTCCCGGATGGTGCTTCCTGCATTACCAGGAATTTATCTTCAGCAGCCAAAGTAATCTATGATCCTGTTGGTGAGTTGATAGAAATGCAAGGTATTTGTTTAGGATGAACTACAAACAATGTCGCTGAATATAGTGTTGTTCTTGAACTATGAACTGAGGCGATCAATCTCGGTATACGCACAATGCTTGTAAATCTAGATTCACAGCTTGTTGTTCTACAACTCAATGGTCATTATTCAGTTAGAAAACCATACATTTTGAGATTGTATTTACGTATTCATTTTTTGGAAAGACATTTTGATTTTATCACATATCAACATATTCCTAGATGAATGAATGCATTAACTGATACATTGGCTAAAATTGTATTAAATAGACATTTGCGTAATTTGTAAAATCATCATCATGTGAAAAAGATCCATATAGGAAAATAGTTGTATATATATATATATATATATATATATATATATATATATATATATATATATATATATATATATATATATATATATATATATATATATATATATATATATATATATATATATATATATATATCGTGTGTTTGCATCAGTGTGCATCATACATTCAAAAAATATGTGTGTTTTTGTTACATCCTGTGACCCCATGTCTCCCAAAAATATAGATATAAAGCCTAGGTGTCTAATCGACGTGATGCTCATGATAGAATATCACTGCCCGTACAAGTTGCCTCAACAAGTGGTGAATACGACTTGACACCCAATGATATGTCTCTGGTAGGCGCGAGGAACATCGTCGAATCATGCATAATCTAGGACTCCATGTGTGATCCCCTCTAGCTTGCGCACGAGCTCCTCTTCCTCGCTTCCCTCACCGTGAGGGTCGAAATCACGATGAATTCACCTCGCTATTGGAGACATGCCCATGGGTCTCTCTGGGCCAACATATGAAAATACATGGATTTATAGTCAGAACATACATAAACAAAAAAAAATTCATAATAATCATGAAAATTAAAAATGTGTCTTACCCAAATCTTCATCCCAATCCTCTCCCTCCGAGAGTTGGAGGTCCAGATCACTAGTAAAATCTGTACTAGAGTAGGGCCAGTCGTCCATGACGATCAACTGTCAACGGAGCCAATCAAATAACTCTGGTCTTCAAGACATTTGTTGACCACCCCCTGCCCTTGGCATCAGAGCTACCCATTGGGCCATCCATGGTTCTCTCATTTCTGGTGTCGGGACTATAACCTCATGACATTGAAACATTGGTAGTCGTTCCAGGAAGAACGATTCCATGATAGACCCATAAACAAATTGCTTCAATTTGGTCTTCTTGCACTTTGTTATCTGGTGTTTCATGTTTATTGTCACGGCCTCTACCCACTTGTAGATGGTTGGTGCCAAATAGTCTACAGCAAGAAGTAACTATGTTTTTTTGCTTCATGCAGTGCTTGCGATCCTGTAACTCGTGTGATGGTATGTAGCACTACTTTTAGTGCTAGGTCTGGGATAGTTTGGATATCAACTTTCCCACTTCCTGTTCCCTTTTGTGCCCCTTGACATACTCTATCCATAACCATGGACATACTCTCCATGTAAGGCTGGGTACTGGTTAGGATCAGTGTTTCTCCCCTCTGCGACAATCCTATGATAAAGTAGACATCAGAAACATCAATTCCAAGTTCTTGATCTTGAGGATGAACTTTTCTTGGTCCTCATCCCATATGATGAACAAATATTGTAACATATCTGGTTGAGCATGGAGACACGGTGTCAAGAATAATTTATTTAGTCCACAGTCCCTAAGAGCTTCCATTCATCTCTCATTTTCCATGGAAAGCTCATTTTCTTCGTTGTGTTCCCGTTCTTTCCATTCTATCACCATTTTGCCATTTTTTATCTGTAAACACATTCATATGAATGATATTAGCCTTTTGGGAACTCATATTTGTGAATAATTGGGGTTTTTGACTTACATTGTGCACAAAAAATGGTTAGTGTCGTTGGCGCGACTATTTCCCAAATAGTTGCGCCAATGAGTGCGCCCTAGTATAAAAATTGGGCAGTTGGCGCGACTCCATGCTCGAAAGCCCTGCCAACCGTCGTACCCTAATTTTTCATACTTCCTGCCCTAGAGTTCAAAATTAGAATTTGTAGGTAGTAAGACATGACTGAAAATGAAGAGAAAGATCTTGGCTCTGACCTGGAACTGATGGATTTGAGATTGGTCTGTTGGATTTCTGTTATCGTCACCACAAAATTGCATAGTAAAGTGGGTAACTATTTGCTCCACAAGAGGTAAAAAGTGAAAGTAATTGTTTTTACCATTTTTGGCATTTTATAACTTTTTACAATCCTAATTAGGTTTTAAGACATGTTTTTCGATTATTTTATTATATTATTTTTCGAAAAATGGGTTCTGCACATGTCTCTTGTGCATCAACAGGTTTTTCAGGACATGGTGATGAAGTAACGATTTAAATTTTATACTTTCTCGGACTCTGTAAAGACACGAAAAATTCATTGCTGGAGTCATCTTTCAGCTCTTTTCTGACTCTCTAAAACCAAAAAGATTTCCAAAACTCTTGTCATTTTGAACTCGTTAATGGCTGCGAAATGATATCTACCGAGTATATGTTTACCCCTTTTTTGGGATAGGATAGATTATTTATGAAAAAGCAATACCTTAGCCTATTGCGACTAAGAGGTTCTTTCAGATATTGTTTTCTACCTTTTCGGATCTGAGAGACTATTTACGAAAAGGGCCATGATGGAGTTTTCTTTTTTTGCTTCTTTTCAAACTCTCTAAACATGAAAATATGCCGATTTATCCCTTTGTCAGACTCGTTAAACCCTGATGACATCGGATTTCGTCGCCATGACGTTACTCGAGTTCCTCCTTCCTAGGGCTCATAAAATGTACTAGGTTGGATTTGTCTGAAGGAAAAACTTACAACACAAGCATATGCTATCCCCTTCAAGCTTGTTTTAAAAAATAATTGGGGTACTCGCTAGAAATGGTGGGGGGAAATGGAACCAGGTTTTAGTTATGTTGGCAGTATGTCACTCTTGAGCATGACACTTGTTTGCATTTGTTTTAGGTTGGGGACATCTTGTTTCATCATTTTTTCCTCCATGGGTTTGCGTAATCTCTTTTGACCTCTAATCTGCTCTTTTCCTCGTCGTATGACCTCAGATCCTTTGATGTCAAATAATTCCAAATCCAGTGTCGTGCTGCTGATATGTTCAAGAGAAGTTTTCCTCTGTCGTTTTTCAACCTCCCTCTGATTCTCTATTGGTCCTCTTTCACTACTATCATGTTCCTCTGTATTGTATTGATGACGTGGGAAACATTATGGCCCACCTTCGATCAAGTCACTTCCTGTTGACTTCAGCTCAATATCTAGGAATTTGATGGAGAGACTCTATTATGGTACCTTGGAGCCTACATGCCTTAATGGCAAGTTTTTCACATTTGACGCAGGGTCCACATCATTGGCCTTCGATCAAGTGATTCTACACATGTTCGACGCCAGATCACTGTTCACATTCCGTGGATTGTACTAGTTGTACCTTGAGAGCCATTGTCATTATTGGTGGTTTCTCTCTTGCCTGTTAAAAAATTTCATCATTGGCTGGTAATCAGGTGATTTTGTTGCATGTTCGACTTCAGCTCATATATTCACATGCTTGAATTTGTACTTGTTCGGTTCTAGATGGAGCGCAACACCCTGGATTTTGTCTAATAAAATCCAGGCTACATATTTTAGTGGATTATCATGACTTATTACATGAATCTCTTGATTGGATGGCTGCGACCATACCTGAGTCTATTTGTTGATCCTTATTGTTGGATGGCTGTGTCCATACCTTGGATCTCATTTTTTATATATACTCTATTATGGATGGCTCCGCCCATACCGTATGTTAATTTATTAGAGATACAGTTGTATTTGTAATTTCAGGTTTTCTGACAGTGGTGTTTCGTTCGAACGCTTTCTCATAAATCATTTCGCCCCTCCCTCTCCCTTGGACCTCATGCTTTAGGGGGCATCTGTTACACAACATTTTTTCATTGTCCCTACAATCCCCATATCCCATTGGAGGGTCATTTCTGTGACCAATAAGTAGTGTCATGTCTTGCAAACACCATAATTGTGTCCCTTTATGTTGAGATTCAACAAGATGATGAAGCTTAGTGAAAATCAGTCACCTTCACTAAGTGGGCCCACAGGCTATTTTTAGGTGTAAGTCTATTTTTAGACTATGTGTATTTTTAGACATGATGATCATATTTCAGAAGTTGTAGGATGCTATTTGTGGATGGTTGGTCAAGTTGGAAAAATAGATGAAATTCTATTTTTAGAATATTGGGCGAAGTCTATTTATAGAACGTTGATCTAAAAATAGAAGTGTCGATTATTATTAGCTCTTAATAATAATCCGACAATAAACATCAACTTATTCTCTTGGAGCACTTAATTTCAGTGTACATATTTGAAAAATCAGTGGGCTGAAGGAATTACACAATTCCTAGGGTTTACTAGTGGTTCTTGCATGGAGGACTCAATTAGAACTGAAGTGGAAGAGTTATGACAGAGTTGAAAGAGTAGTTCATGGAGTTGTTATTCAGTTTAACTTAGTTAATGGAGTTAAACTCAGTTAAGATACTTGTATCTAGTCTAACTAAATGATACACTAGTGAGAGTGGAGTGAATTAATTAGTTATTTAATTCAAAAATAATAACTCATTAATCAACTGAAAAATAAAGCAGTTAACTACAATGCATGTTAGTTCCAGTGGAAACCCAGTGGAGAGATAGGTGAAAGGGCAAGATGGACTATCTGTTGTAACTATATTGATGCATTGATTGCATCACACACACATTGGAGTTGAAAATAAGGATTGCACAGTCAAGGCAAGGGTAATTCGAATTCATTCAGAGCTATTCTTCAGCAGGGATTGTGCAGTGGAGGCAAGCTATCAGGTGGCTTGAAATCAGTGCATGGATTTGCAGATTTCTTCTGATTAGTGTGTGACGATTAATTGTATTGAGAGCTTGATGTACTAAGCTTTGTATGAGATTGTTACATGATCTCTATGATACATAATATATGATAGTTGGCGTTTTTAGCTTCATGATTTCCCATTAAACAACTGTGTTATGTGTGATTGTTTTTATTTCTTCATGTGTTTGCAATTGATTTTAAATTTCCGCAAAAGATTAACAGTGGAAGGATTATGTATTTAGCAAGAAGATAAATATTTTTACATTGGGAGAATATGGATATATACATGCATCTTGTATATAATTTCTACATGGTATCATAGCAGTGTTAATTCTTGAATATTGCAATTGTGAAGAATTGTTGAGTTTGTGTTGGTGGACAATTCGAATTTTCTTCATAAAATTCTTGGTGCGACAGTTGAGTATACATTGAAATGTATTTCAATGGGTTGCAATTGGAGTATTCCATTAATGGTAGCTCAAATTACATAGCCTAGAAGGATAGGATGGAGGTGGTGCTGGAAGATAATGGACTGAAGGAGTTCATCGATAGTGATGTTCCTAAGTCGGGATCTAGCAATGCTGCATTACTTGACGCATGGCAAAAGAAGATAGAAAAGACAAGAAGAATTCTGTTGGAAGGTGTGAAGGACCATATTGTATCTAGCCTTCACAGGAAAGGCAATTCATTTGCAATGTGGAAGGATTTAACAAATTTTTTCCAAAGCAGCAGTGACCAGAGGAAGTTGGCACTGAAAGATAAGCTCAGAAAAAGAAAAATGGAGAAGGGCGACAGTATTCCAAAATATCTCACGAAGTTTGTCCACTGTAGGGATGAACTGGGAAGTGTGGGGATTACTGTTAATGATGAAGAATTGGTGAGCTTGGCTCTCCTTGTGCTTCCAAAGAGTTGGCATAGCTATGAAGACTCTGTCAATGGACGGGAGAAACTGCTAGGATGGGAGCAACTTTGGTCGGATCTTATGTAGAAGGAGATAAGGCAAAGTACTAGGGATGGCTCTTCATTGAAGAATGATGATGAAGAGAATTTTCCTTTGGTTGCCAAAGAAAGGAAAGGGAAGGGGAAGAAATTTCCTTCAAAATCCGAGGCTAAAGGTGAGAGGAAAGATTTTTCCAAGGTGAAGTGTTTTCACTATCATGAACATGGGGATTTCGCCACTAATTGTCCACAAAAAAATAAGAACAAGAAGGCTATTGAAGCTGTAGCTGGAGGCCATAGCCTCACAATTTGAATTTGATTTCTCTTTGATCACATGCTTTATTTCAAGCTCAATGGGATCATTGTGGTATCTTGATAATGGTGTGTCTTTCCATATGACGGGAGACAAGGAGTTGTTTAGTGACTTGGAGGAGAAGGACCTTCAAATGCATATAGAGATGGGTGAGGATAGTCGATACAATGAGACCAGCATTGGGACCATTACCTTTGAGAGGGATTCAGGTAATCTATTTATGTTGAAAGATGTTATGCATGTCCCAGGTCTAAAGAAGAACTTGGTCTCGGTCGCAATGTTGGAAGACAAAGGTTATGACGTTGTTTTCAGCGAGGGAAAATATTTATTGCAACATAAAACAATGGATCAAACCAAGAGGATAGGGATTAGAGTTAATAATATCTACAAGCTGGAGGTAGATGGCTGTGCTGCAATGATGGGAAAATCAGAAGAAGTGGTGAGTCGTGATGAGGGCGAATTATGGCACAAGATATTGGGCCATCTTCACCATGGTGCTTTGAAGATTTTAAAGTAGATTTGTACTGGACTTCCCAAGGGTACTCTTGCACAGTAAAATCAGTGCAAGGGATGTACTATGGGTAAGTTTTTGAATACCACCTTTCATGAGAAGGAGAGCCATGCTTCGGTGATCCTAGAGAGAATTCACACAGATGTGTGTGGAACTTTCTCGGTTGCTTCAAAAGAAAAATACAGGTATTATGTTATATTTGTTGATGACTATTCTCGTAGATGTTGGATCTTCTTCATTCAGAAGAAGAGAAAAACATTCTGAAATTTCTGTGAGTTTAAAGCATTGGTGGAGATGGAGTCGAGGAAGCAAGTGAAGGCTCTACGGAGTGATAATGGTGGTGAATATATCTCAGGTGAATTCAAAGACTTCTATAGCAAAGAAGGAATTCGAAGAGAAATCATAGCACCTCATAACCCACAGAAGAATGGGGTAGCGAGAGAAATAACAGAACGATCGTGGGTGATGCACAAGCTATGTTGCATGACAAGGTCCTACCGATGAACTTGTGGGTGGAAGCATGCAACACTGTGGTTTATGTGAAAAACCGTTGTCCTCATAGAGTACTTGGCATGAGTACACCTGAAGAAGATTTTACTGGTAAGAAGCCTAATATTTCTCATTTGAAGATTTTTGGCTCATCTGTTTACATTCATGTGACAAAGGACGCCAGGAAGAAGCTGGAGCTGACTGCAGAAGTTGGGATATTTGTGGGGTACACATAAACACCCCATAATTATCATGTGTATTTTCTAGACAGTTGAATGACAGTGGTGCGATGGGATATAAAATTCAATGAGGTGAAAGCCATGAAGTTGTTACTTGAGAGGGAGCTACACTTGCATGCAGAGGAGGAACTTCTTGTTCCCAAAGATGAACCTCCAGATGTGGATTAGCCATAGGAGGAGATTCATGGAGTGGAGGAGTCCACTCATGCTGAACCAAACATCAGAAAAGGTAGAAAGCGTACCACAGAAGCTGAGAGACTGAAGCTTGATGTGGCACAGAATGTAGGATTCCTTACATCACAGCGCAGACAGAGACAACCACCTGACCATTTACTGGATACATGGCTCTCATGAGCAAGTGTATCATGATAGAGCCATCTTATTTTGAAGAAGCAGTGCAACATCCCACATGGGTAGATGCCATGGTGGAGGAGTATGACTCCATTGTCAGAAACAAAGCTTGGGAGATTGTTCCAAGGCCGGTTGGTAAATGATTTGTAGTATCAAGATGCATATACAAGGTAAAACAAGTTGCTGATTGGAACGTCGAGAAGTATAAGGCAAGATTGTTTGCCTAGGGCTTCTCACAGATCGAGGGGATTGATTATGAAGCAACCTTTTCACCTGTCGCACGGTATTCTTCCATAAGGACCATCCTTTCTCTCTCAATGCAGATGGGTTGGCATAGTCATCAGATGGATGTGAAGACTGTGTTCCTTAATGGGATCATTAAGGAAGAGGTGTACATTGATCAGCCTGAAGGATTTGAGATCTTCAGCAGCGATTCACATGTGTGTAGGCTCAAAAGAGAACTGTATGGGCTGAAGCAAGCACCTCATGCTTGGTACACATGGATCGACAACTATTTCACTCGACTTGGCTTCACCAAGAGTGAGGTGGGTGCAAAGTTGTACCAAATTGTATGGAGGGAAAGATTTGAATCATTTTTCTTTATTTTGATGATTTAATACTAACAGGTGATGAGCAGTTGATACACTCATGCAAGACAGATCTTGCAAAGGAGTTTGAGATGAAGGATTTGGGCCTCCTTCATTATTTCCTTGGATTGGAAATATGGTAGCGGGAAGGTGAACTGTTTGTGTCTCAAGGCAAGGACGCCCGGGAGATACTGGAGAGGTTTCACATGCAAGGCTGCAAGCCTATTGAAACTCCTCTTCCAGGAAATTGGAGGAAAGAGGATGCTACATCAGCAGAGGTAGTGGATGCCACTGTTTATCGACAGTTGGTAGGTTTGCTCATGTATTTAGTTAATACAAGACCGAACATATGCTATGTGATGAAGCAGATTTCACAAGCGATGGTTAAGCTTACCAAGCTTTTTTGGAAGGCAGGAAAGCATGTCCTGAGGTATCTCAGGGGCACATATGAGTATGGCTTATGGTACAGATAGACGGATGAGGTGAAGTTGCATGGCTTCACGGATGCATATTGGGCAGGAAACCCAACAGACAGAAAGAGCACATCATGAGAGGTTTTTAGTATAGGATCTACAATAGTTTCTTGGTATAGCGGGAAACCAAGATCTGTGGCACTCAGTTTAGCGAAAGAATAATACATAGCAGCAAGTCACGCTGCATGTGAGGCTATCTAGATGAGGAAGATCCTAGTCGGTTTGTTCGGTTCACATTTAGATCCTACAATGATACATTATAATAATTAGAGTTGCATTAAACTCTCAATTAATCCTGTGCTTCATGATAGATCTAAACATATTGATATATGGTATCATCATATCAAAGATTGTGTGCAGTGGAAGATCATGTTGCTTCAGTACATTCCTACGGAAGATGAGGATGTAGAAATTCTGATGAAGGCAATCACCAGGAGCAAATTCGAATACCATAGAGGCAGGATTGGGATGAAGGATAATCCCTATATTGTTGAGAGGGAGTGTTGAGATTCAACAAAATGATGAAGCTTAGTGAAAATCAGTCACCTTCACTAAGTGGGCTTGCAGGCTATTTTTAGGTGTAAGTCTATTTTTAGACATGGTGATCATATTTTAGAAGTTGCAGGATGCTATTTATGGATGGTTGGTCAAGTTGGAAAAATAGATGAAATTCTATTTTTAGAATATTGGGAAAAGTCTATTTATAGATCATCGATCTAAAAATAGAAGTGTCCATTATTATTAGCTCTTAATAATAATCCGACAATAAACATCAACTTATTCTCTTGGAGAACTTAATTTAAGTGTACAGATTTGAAAAATCAGTGGGCTGAAGGAATTACACAATTCCTATGGTTTACTGGTGGTTCATGCATGGAGGACTCAGTTAGAACTAAAGTGGCAAAGTTGTGACAGAGTTGGAAGAGAATTTCATGGAGTTTTTATTCAATTTAACTCAGTTAATGGAGTTAAACTCAGTTGAGCTAGTTGTATCTAGTCTAACTGAATGATACACTAGTGAGAGTGGAGTGAATTAATTATTTAATTAATTCAAAAATAATAAGTCATTAATCAGTTGAAAAATACAATAGTTAACTACAGTGCATGTCAGTTCTAGTGGAGACCCAGTGGAGAGATAGGTGAAAGAGCAAGATGGACTATCTGTTGTGACTATATGATGCATTGATTGCATCACACACACGTTGGAGTTGCCAATGAGGATTGCGCAGTCAATTCAAGGGTAATTCGAACTCATGCAGAGCTATTCTTCAGTAGGGATTGCGCAGTGAGGCAGGCTATCAGGTGGCTTGAAATCAGTGCATGGATTTGTAGATTTCTTCTAATTAGTGTGTTACGATTGATTTTACTGAGATCTTGATGTACTAAGCTTTGTATGAGATTGTTACATGATATCCATGATACATAATATATGATATTTGGGGTTTTCAGCTTCAGGCTTTCCTGTTAAACAACTGTGTTCTGTGCGATTGTTTTTATTGCTTCATGTGTTTGCAATTGATTTTAAATTTCTGCAAAAGATTAATAGTGGAATGATTATGTATTTAGAAAGAAGATAAATATTGTTAGATCACGAGAATTTGGATATATACATGCATATTGTATATAATTTCTACACTTTACATGAGAGTAACATTCCTCTTGTTGACAATTCCCTGAGCAGAGACTCAAAAACCCTTGTTTTTCCCTTGGCACGAGTAATCAGTTATGCCCTCACGCCGAAGAGGAAAATTAACACTAGGCTCATGCCAACTGGCACTCTGTCCTAGTTTTCCACCTGCACCAAGCTATTTATGGAATTTAAAAAAAAAATAGAGACGGAGATTCCACTCCAACCACCTGGAGTATGAGTCATTGGGAGTGGTTGAATAGATAAACCATGTACTACCTCCTTTAGTTTTATGGTTTCCACCTCTTATGGGAACTCCCTAAAGGATAGGCCTCCATCCCACCTTTGTAGGGATCCTAACCTCCTCCTTTTCCTCTATAAAAGAAGCTATCTCTCTTATAACAAGCTAGATGAACTTGGAGAATTAGACATACTATAGTTGAATGAATAGAGAAGATAAAATAAGAAGGAATTGTGTTGAGGAAGCTTGAGTCCATGAATTCTGAGAGAGCTTGAGTCCATGCCTTCATCCCATCCAGATTTTGTGACCAGCATCTTAGACGTGCTTCGTCTGAACCCCGCTGGATGAGACTGTGACGTCAAAGCATCAGTTGTAACTCTTCCTTCTATTCATTTATATACATGACTATTGTTTGGTTCCACTGTTGTGTTATGATGTTTGTTTAACGCAATATGTTTAACCCTCTTTGACTTGTTAATAGTTATGAATGAAAATTTGTTATCTTGTATGTTGTTCTTGTTTCTTACTCTTTGTGCAGGTTTCCAAGCATAATGGCGAACAGATTGTGACTTGCCGAGGCAGGAGCGAGGGGCCACCACTACTACAACAACAACGACATCGTTGGATTCTAGGTAGGTTGATCAACCATGTCCCTTGTTCATTCAATAATTAGGAAGCAACCCTTTAGCGTGTCCCTTTGTTTCTAGACCCATGCTAGGACTAGAGGGATCGTCTCTGTCCGCAGAGAGGATTTACCTGCATAACAACAAGCTTTCCATTTTATTACAACACCAACAATATTTTCTAAGAATGATATAGATACTTAATTTGAATACCAACAAAATTTATCTCTATAACCACTTAACATAACATAGTTTCTAACACTTTGAATAATCCACTAGCTATCACTTCAACAGCAATGTATTTCTCATCTTCCATAGAGATAAATAATGAAAACCTAATGGATAAAGTTAAGGAGATGGAAAGGAGCCTAAGAAAGTCACAACGAGAAAATAACATGCTCCATAAGGAAATTAAAGCCTTATTAGCTTCAATCTCATGTGATAAATATCACAGGTATGTAACACTAGATGCAAATGAATCATTAGAAAATACTATCAAACAATTCTACTATGAGCTTAGAGCCTTCTAGAAGATGGATGTTGCACTTTTTCTAGTCCAAGACAGAGTCAAAGTAAACGGTTTGAAATTAAAGGAATCCTTGATGACCATTTACCTAATGAAAAAATGGAGTACGACATACCCAACCTCGCCAAAAATGTTTCCAAAAAATGATGAATCGAGTAGAGAAAGGGATAAGGAAGAAGTCAAGATTGACATAAGATCCCAAGAAAATAATTAAAAGTAAGTGGTACGAGATTTGTGCACGATTCAACAACACTATAGTATTATGTAAATACTTATTAGAGTCTACAAACTAGTTGCCATGAGAGTATAAGGGGCAGTGAGGAAAAAAAAATGGTGGAGCATGAAATACAATAAATGATATAGACATATAGATTGGAAATCATAAAAAGGGACACAAGGCAAAAAAAAGAATCCTTGGAATAATATGTGGTGGAGCCCACTAGGTTGCACATTATGCTAACTGATAGTTTTTGGTAGTAGTCGACAGGTGTTCTAGTCTCTATGGTGTCTATGGTGCTCAGGAACACATTTTCTCCAATACTCGAAAATTTTTTCATAAGAAAATGCCTCAATCAAATTAATTAGAAAATTATTAATTATTTTCCTAAGTCTAACATAGGAAAATTAGCTAACTAAATCATATTAATTGAGGTAAATCGATTATGATCTAGAGACATCCGTAAACCTCAGTTGATGCGGTCAAGATGATCTTATCCATCGATTAAGATTAGATAATGAATTTTGGTTTCTCAATGAGAAGATTATAAGAGTAAATTGATGGGTCAATTGGAGACACATCAAGGAGTTTGAATTACCTAGTTGTAGTGACTATCAAGGACGTAGTTGATAATATTATTTTTAGGAGCTTTGATAGTGAGATTCAAGAAAATTGTAATTCTCATATATATATATATATATATATATATATATATTTCTGAATAATTAATAAAATCATTATATGTAGAACTGGGTTTCCCAACATTGTGGTTTTTCTAGGGACAGTTTGTCAAAAAATATTGGTCTCAATTATTTTGTGTGTGTGCATTATTTCTCAAGTACTATATTGATTTGTGAATATTATGGTAATGAATTAATCATTATTTGTCATAATTAAATTTATGAAGATAATTTATCTCCAATAGATATAAGATTAAATTCTAGTTGTTGCAATTAAGGAATTTTCACATGGTATCATAATAGATCTAAGCGTAGAGGGTTTGCAGGAGTAAATCATCAGAGGGCACAAGAAGAGAAATCTGAGCATTTATAACCTAGTTTATTATTTTCTAGATTTATTTGAGTTTCAAACTATTAGGGTCTCGTGATTTGGCTGATTGGAAAACCAAATGACAGTGTAGCATCAAACCAATCTTTGGAGCCCAAGGACCTAGCCTTCTTGGACTCAAAGAGGGCTCTCTCTATTTGTGTAAGGGATATCTGTGTGTGTGCTTATTGTTTTTTGATGTTAGGCTAGTTATGAAGTAGGTTTTTTTGGTTTTGGTTTTTAGGTTGTGAGGGATGAAACTGATCAAAGATATAAGATAGGTAAAAAGGATGTTAGATCAACTGGGCTATGGGGTCGAAAAGGTCTAGAAAGCTATCAGATGGTGTTACAAGGCTTTTGAAGGGCCAATTTGATTCGAGGTAGAAAGGATCTTTGGTTAAAATGGAACAAAATGGACATCAAGTTTGGGAACAACAAAGGATTTCAAGCATAACTAGTTTAATAGCTGACATAAACATGGTAGGGCAAAACATTAATCATGAGAAATGTAACTATAAGCTAATCAATACATAGAAATAAACATTCAAGCCATGCATAGAGATATATCATCCTCTAACTTTGGGAAATGGCTATCAGACTTTGGGGAAAACAACTAAGAGAGACAAACAACTTAACTTAATATGATGGAATGCCTAAACACAGTACTTCAAGTTATTGGGCACTTTAAAAAAAATATTTGCATAGTCTTAGAAAAAGGGCTAGATCAGAACTAGGCCTCCTTGGTTCAACAAAATGATAATCTAATCAGTCAAAGAGAAATTTCATGGATGGAGCTATCACTAGCCATAGGTAAGCAGGGCATATTGTAAATCATACTTAGCATGTATAAAACCATGAATGAAATAAGAAAAAATATCCTTAAGTTATTAAAGAGTGATCAAGAATTATTTAATGTGACTAAGGAAGAGGAAAACATGAAAGCTATGAAGAAACAGGAAATTTGAGGTGCCTCCAAGAGCATGTCTCAAATCTATTCTCTACTGATCTATAGCAAGAAAGACACATGTATTCATGAATGAAAACTAGAAGACAAAACAAAGAAAGAGACACTATACCATTCTACGAAGTCATGGAATCCAACAACAATCCTCTTTCATCATCCAAGAACATCCAAGAGGCAATCCAAAAGCATGAGACAAGTATTTCTTCCAAAGCTTATATGACCATATATTTCTTCTATCATCAATTTTAGCCTCTTTTACAATGAAAGCCTTTGGAATATATAGGCTCAAGTGAGGAAAAACTCTTGGTTCAATTTGCACTCTCATTGGCCTATTCAAAATATCTAAACTTGTCCTTGAGGCTTTGCAAAGCCCAAGGCACAAAATATCTCATAAAATATCTAAAAAGTTCTAAAAGAGGGAATTAAATTGAATTTTCATAACTTCTCATGTGCAAAAATAGCTAAACGCACATGAGGAAAAAGCAGATTTCAAAGGTTCAAATTTTACAAAAATACTCAAAATTTAAATCAGCAAAAGGTCCCCTGACTTGCTTGCAACCTTTGGTAGCCTTCCTGATGTCGAAACCAGACTCATGATAGCTCGTTGGAAATATATAAGTGTCTACTTTCTGGAACAACTAAAATTTCCTCAATCTGATGCTTGGAAGTCTCCCAAAAATAGGACTATGTGTAAAAAACCAGAAAATAAAGTTTGCTGATAGACTGAGCAGATTGTGGAAAAAGCAGGCATTTTTTGCCATTTTGTGGGAGAAAATGATCTTCAAATGTCCTGAAAATAACTGAGTGTATGCTCCTGAAAATATGGCACCCAATGACACCATTCTCCTCCTTTGATGATCCCCTGAAATGAAATGGCGAAATTCATGAGTTTAGGGCAGAAACCCAAAAATGCCAAAAAACCAAAACATGTCAAAAATCGCTCAAAATTGGTGAGCATGACCTTCAAGGGTTCTCAGCAACATGATATGAAGTAGAGGCAAAAATATGAAGCCCTGATGTGTCCTTTCTCACTTTCTGTGCCGGGCGCTTTGCTTTAACCTCCTTAAGCTTGTCTTGAGCAGGCTTTAACTTGCGCCGGGCAAACTGATTTAACTTTTTGTAATGCTTCGTCATTCTCCTTTGCAGGTCTAGATCCCTTCTTGCCCTCTCCAAATTATTTTCCAAATGGTCAATAACTCTCTCAAGCCATGCCTCCTTATTGTTTTCTATCTCTTGTTCAAACAATGCAGTGAGAGGAGTGGACTGGAGAAGGGAATTTTCCTCTTCTTTTTGCTTCTCAAGGGCCCTTTTAAGCCGCATGGTTCTAGGCTTTTTTCTCTTAGGCTGATCATCGCCTTCACTTTCATCAAATTCCCCCATGACCTCTTCCAACCTTGCTTGGGCTTTGGAGGCCTCCTTCTTGTACCTAGTCACCCGTGTCTCATAAACAGCCATAAGGACACTCATTTGACTATTTTGGATTACTAGAAATTGATTGAAATTCCTTGCCCTATGAAGATCTTCCTTCAATGCATCAATTTGGCCTCTCTTTGGATCAAGAGGTTTTCTAGAATGTAGGCCTCATTATCACTATCATCGCTTTATATAGGGATGATATTGAACGCACTCTCTTGTTCATGACTTTCTTCCATCTTGCCCTTCCCCTTGCTTTGGGTGGCTATTCTTGTGCTCTTCCTCCTAGGAAAATCAATGATAGGCTTCTTTGGAAATTTACCTTTGCTTCGGAGAGCCCTTGTCAAATTTGGAGTGAACACTCTTGGCATTCTTTTCCTAGCTGTCTGGAGCTTTGCCTTTTTAGGAGAAGAGGGCATGATCCTTTTACCTTTGTCACTTTGCCCCTTTTATTCTTGAAGCTGTTGTTCTTCTTGAGGACGCTGCCCTTCTTCTTGAGGAGGCTATTGTGCATCTTGAGGAGACTGCTGTGTGTCCTCTTTAGGATTCCCTTAATCATCAGTTTGTTGCCTTTGCTGCTCTGTCTCATTTTCCTATCGCCCTTGATCATCATCCTTATGCTGCTGTCTGGTATCACCCTCACTGTGTTGCTGTTCTGTCTCACTGTGATGTTGTTGTTCAAACTGCTGCCCTTTACCATCAGTCTTTTCACCCTCATCAATGTCATGCTGTTGATGTTCAACACTTTCTTCCTCTTTTTCTTGCTGCTGCTCACCCTCATCAATGTCATGTTGTTGTCCTTCATCATCATTTTGCTGCTCTTCATCTTTTTCTTTATGCTCATGTCCTTCCTCCTCTTGCTGGCCACTTCCTTCTCCTTCTTCATGTTCCTTTGTTTGTTCTGCAGTAAAATTGAGCTTTTTAGGAGTAGGTCTGCTAGAGGAAGGGGAGGGGCGATGAGTAGGATATGTAGGGGATGTATGGACTGGAGGGACATTGGAGAAATCAGGATGAGTAATGAAAACATCCCAAGGGACCTCTCTCTTTTCAAGCTGATGGAGAATGATGATTTTGATGAGAGAATGATGGAAGAGACAGGCTATTTGCTGAGAGGGAGGCCCCTTATGAACAGTGGAGGCCATTTTCTCAATGCTTTTGTGCAAGAAGAAAGGAAGATTTAGCTGCTTGGTCCTTGTGAAATGCATCAGCAGTCGAATGTGATAAGCATAGATTCGGGAGAATCTTCCCTCACAAGTAAAGTACTTCATGATAATATTCATGAGGGGGGCGAAGCTAGTTAAAAGGTATGAGAAAGGGAAAATAGCAGGACAAGAATATATGTGTTCAGGCTTGAGGAAGGGTTTGTAATCATATAAATCTAAATGGCTTTCTTTAAACCATTTCTCACCAATATAAGGAATTTTAGTAGCCTTGGATATGGATCTTGGGGGGAACTTGAAGTCAAGGCCAGCCAACTGTAAATGTTTGTCTCTGAACCTCAAAGCGCAAAGGTGTGTTAGAGGAGAGAAACTCTTCACCTCTTGAACCTTTTGGAAAAAATCCAAGCATCCCACCTCATCGAAATTGAACAATACTGAGGGGTGGGAATTCACCTCTTCGGTGGAAATATGCTCATATCTCTTGTGCAATCCACTCCTACTATCCTGCCTGGGAGGCATCTTGTCTTGGATGTGCTTCTGCAAGACCAAACTACCTCAAAGGTTCTTGAGATGTCTTCTTCAAACAAAACTCTGTTTCACCTTTCAAATACTATTTGGTCAAGGTAAAATGGCTTCAAATGCTGTGTGAGATGCCCCTTTAACATACAATTCTCTTCCCTTTCCAAAAACATGCTTTTCCCTTTGTATGCCACTCAACAAGTAAACTTAAGAACAAAAACACAGTGAATAAAACATAATACACAGTGAAATGATTTTTCTGTGTTTTTGGTAGGGTCACCTTGTTTTTGGTGTTTTGGAGGACAATAGAACAACTTTGTTTTTTAGACAAAGGCAAAACAAAAAATCCTCCCAATTCAAAACACTAATCTCTTTCTCTGTATGACAATCAACAGGTAAATTCAATAACCATCACATCGTCAACAAAAAGCATATACACAGTAAAAAATCACTGTGTTAGTGCAAGGTGCCATGGCTCTAGGTGTTTGAGGACAACAAAATAGCCTTGTAGCAAGCAAAACGTCTCTCCTAATCCAGATATTGCCCCTTATTCACCAATCCTCACCCATAATTTTTTCAATACCTCCACATGGAAAATTTCAACTCCCTATATTAAAATTTGTTTATGGTCGAAAAGGAAGTCTTGATTCTGCTCTTCACCACACCGAGGAAAACTTTGAAAAATGACCAAGGGATATATGGATGATTACTGCAGTTGGAAATAGGGCCACTGTTTCATTTTTTAAACACTGAGTTTCTGATTAAAAAACAATGCCTTTCATCTCTTATTATTTCTTTGAGGGAAGTTTAATTGGCCTTTTCACCTCAATATAAACTTACCATATTTACTATTTCGCCTCTAGCCAACCTAACCACAGCAAATCTTGTTTTTTCAAATAAACACACAAAACTCAAAAACTGTGATTTACACCGTGATCTTCATCCCTTTTCCACCACTTAACAGTTTTGAAAATATCAAGGGAGGCACATAAATACCTTGATAATTTGATGGCAGGCTTGTTTGAGAACTTTGGACCAACTTCTAGATTGGTTAGGAGGCGTTTTGATCGTTGGATTCATGCGTGGCACGTTGGAAGGAGAGAACGCCGCACAAAACATAGTCGGGTCACTTGTCGGGCCCTTATGACCAGAGGCTACAGGCGCGCCACGTACTGCTACAAGCGTGCTGCGTAGTAATATATTCTTTTGCAAAAAGTGTGTCTGAACGTGCCGTGCAGTTGTACAGGCGCGCCGTGCGTTTCTTCAAGCCCGAAAAACAATGAAGTTGCCCAAAAATCATCTTCAGATTTTTGAAATAGCAAGAGCGGAGTTGTGTTCGTGGTTTGAGAGTTTTGAAGGGGCTTGCAATGGTCCGTTTGTCCTTTGAATGGAAATAAATCGAAATCCCTTGCTTTGACTCGTGAGGGTTTTTTGAAAGTTTTCTTCTTTGAAACAAATGCCTTGGTTTTATTTTGAAAACCGAAATGATTTTAAATGTGCTATAAGGGGTCCATTCTTTGAATAATGTCGACAAAAGGATGCACATGCTTTTTAAACAGTTGTAATAGGTATTAACTTATTCACTTTCTAAAACATATGCAAAATGTCAAACTATGTTCACTGTGCTTACATGTTTGAGAGGTAACTTCTGCCACTGCTGAAACTTGAGTAATATTTTCAGCATGGAAGATCCATTCAACAATACACCAATGATTGATGAAGCATCCTTTGCCATTTTGTAATGAGGTAGATTTACCCTTTTGAACCTTAAACTAATAGTGTCTGCTCTGGATGTTTTGGAGATAATGATGCCCTACTGTGAAAATGATTTGACTGTCAGGTTTCCTTTAAGTTCCTCTTCTGACTGTGGGTGCAAAAATCAATTGCACTTACTTATGCTTTCCCATCCTCTGTCCATTAAAAGAAGATTTTCTTTAAGACTCTCCTTTCACTTGGAATGCAATAGTGAGGTGCCTTTGACCATTTTTCATAAGGGACTTCCTTCCTTTGTAACAATGGCATGCATACATTTGCTTCATTGGGTTCCAGGACCTGAAACACGTGTCATGATATTTCTTGCACTTTTATGACCCTGTATACCTATTTGCAATGCCTTTTTGGGGAAAAAATAAACTCAAGTTCCCTTTCTCTACTTATGATGAGTAATTTGAAAAACATTCTCTTATGAACATGAAGATGAGTACCCTTTGACAAATATTTACCATCACTGGCCTGTGTCATGACCTACCCCTTAATCACCAGCAAAGTTGTTTTTAATTGGGCTCCAAACTATTTTTTTAAAGCAAACCTTGATAAGAGACAAGTTTAACCTCTTGGATTACAGTGGTACCCCTACTTTCCTTCTTTGTCTTTTACATCATTTCTCTGTTTCAACTGTCTCCTATTGTGTTTACAATTTGTCTCTTAGTCAGTGAAATCTTGAAATTAGTTACTACTGTGGCCCTCTGCTTATGAATGAAAGAGGCCTTTCTTGACAAAATGCCTGATGTTCTTTTAACCTTCTGTCTCAATCAACTCTGCCTTTAATCATCATTTTTATGCAGAAGCCTTTAGTTTCTGTTTTGTTGTAACCAAAACTTGTCTCACAGTCAGTGCAGCTCTTAGAATCAAACTTTGTCCATCTGCCCTCTGCTTATAGATGAAGGAGGCACTTTCAACCCTCTACTTGTGGATGAAGGAGGTTTTTTAGTCTTCAAAAACCCTCTTCTTATAGATGAAGGAGGTTTTTCGGTCATGTAATATCATCATCCCTTTGACAGTGTTATTTTTCCTTTCACTGTCCTTTCAGGCTTTAAATGTGATTGCAAGAGCTTGATGAAAAACTCTTTGCTCTGTAGCCGCATCCTAGGCTCAAGACCACATTGAGAAGCAGTTGTCTTCTCATGTGGAGCCAAATATTGTCTTCTGGGGTGATGGTATGCCTCTATCCCTGAAAGATCCATCAAAACACTGTAAAAACACCTAAAATCAGCGTGACTTATGGTCCATGTATTGTTGAGACTTGAGGGTGTATTAGTGGCGCGACCTAGGGCTGTCACCAACTTTATTTGCAGAATGGGAAGGTCTGTTATGACTGGTCTATAGCAGATGGAGGTTCTTTGGCCTTAGGATAATTTTCCAAGGGAGAAATGCCTAAAGCGCCACTTCTTAACTTAGGGGAGACTGTTTGGCAAGATTTGGATTATTTCTTTAGAGCTGATGGGAAGACTGGTAGGGCTGAGGCTAGGTAGGATTTGATAATGGGGTTTCATCTCGTTATGGGCAGACTGAAATGTAAGAAGGAAAAAATTTTATGGGTGTTTTTCCAGCTGGAAAATTTGAAATTTTTTTAGATCAGCTGCTAGAAAACTTGGCTATTAGAACTAGTCATCACCAACAAGTGAAAAATACTGATGACTAACAGTGGCTCCATTTGGGGAGGGTAGCTCCATTTTAGGAGGTGTCCAGAATTTTAGATCTTTGGCTTATGAAGACCAATGCCTTACCCATTGGTGCAATTTCATTCTTCTTTGATGCTACTTCTAAAAAGTGACATCATGATTAGCATCAATGATATTTCTACCTACCCCACTATCTTTCCTAACATTTTTTCTTCTTTTTGGCGCATTTGGACTAGCAGCCTTTTGAAAAAATATATATTTTTTCTTTTTGGAAAATGAACCTATCTAATTCTACCCTTATATCTGCCGGGAGTTCAGATTAAATTGATGAATTCCTTCATTACTCTACCTATGCTGGATCAACTGTCAAGATTAAGCTGTTTGACAGGATTTTGTTCTCTAATCTAAAACATGAAATTGAAAAGATGATCAAATCAGGGTTAGACAGTCTGATTTGTCATGTATTTGTGGCATGAAAGGAAATCTGCACACAAATATTATTTTGCAGAAATGGAAACTAGGAAAAACAGGGCTAAGATGCACAACTTGTTTTTCATCCCTGCTTCCCTCTTTGGTTTTGTTTTTGGCGTGTGGAACCAGTATCCTCTCCTAATTTACTCTCTTTGATAAGTCAAGCTTACACAATGTTGACCATATTTTTCACTCACTAACTTATCAGCAAATAAATTTAAACATGTTCAGTAATGATTAGGCTAGGTAACTAAACAAGACATTTGAGTACTAGTAGCGACATTTAGACTTGCGTGCTTCCTGAATGACTATTTTTTGGAACTTGGGGCCTTTTTTCCATTTTCAACTGCCCTCTTTTCTATTCTTATATTGTTTTTGACTTTTCTGTGTTATCTATTTTTCAAACAGTGGTATATACAATGATTGAAAATGCCTTAAACTCAAAAATCTTGGAAATGGCGAAACTTAAGCATCTTATCCTCGTAAGGATCTCCTACCATTCTTGGTCCATTCAACTCCTGAAAAGTGAAATTTGGAAAATTCTCTCTTTCCAACATGACATAAGGATTCATGCAAGAATCTCTGAATGAACCCGTATCTTCCTGCTGTACCTCTTTATACCTCTTATTTCCGCTCCTTTCTTTACTGTACATCTTCCTTAAGTAATGCATATACTCTTGGTCATTTTTGAAATAAATAATGACATCATCAAGGTATGTAAAAATGCAGAAATTTAGGACTGGAAACATGGTTCTCATGAGCATATTTTTTATATCCGGTGGTTTTGCAATTTTGAGTCTGAAACTGGAACTACTTCCAGCATACTGAAAAAAAATCTTTGAGCTGTCTACTTTGCAAGGGAATCATTTGGCTATAACCTGAAACATCATCTTGCAAAGGAATATGATTAAAAGCACTTTTCATCGGTATATCATGGTCTTGGGTAGGAAGGATAAAATTTATGTCATAGGGATGTGCATTAGTTTTTCTAAAATCAAAAAAGACCCTATGACCAACTATTTTATCTCTGATTATTACTGATTGGTTCAGATTGTTATATTTCCTTTTGTCGAAGTTGTTTCTTGGAGTAATTTTAGTGGCATAGTGTTTTCCCCTGTTTTCCCTATATGAAGTGGTATTCTGCATGAGATTTCCAATTCTAGCATTTCTAAGCTTTTGGTGGAAAGACAGAATATTAGCCAATTCAAGTAACTACGGTGTATTTGGACTACAATTATCATGTTTGATCATAAGGAGTTTATTAGGTACTTTTTCTGGATTTTGAGCTGTTATGGCTGCAGTCAAGGTTTCATTTGCAGAGGAAGAGTTGTGTGATGGTAAATCTTTGAGGTATGGTATAAACATAAAGCTTCCCTGCTCCTGAGTTCCAAAAAGGTTTGTGATATGTAAGTCTTCTAATGCCTTCATTCTGAAAAAGTTTCGTGAAGTTACTGCTGAGGTTTGACTAAGGTTCGAGCAATTTTCTTGATAATACATAATGGTTTGTGCTTCTTGATCTATTCCTATTTTAGAAGGAACATACTTACTTTCCTCAAGACATAGCTGTTCATGATCATGATATTTTCGAGTGTCTAGTTCGTCATAGAGAACTAGGGGTAGCTGATGTGATGGATCTAAGTTTGTTTTAGTTCCTTCTGATTTTTCTTTAATGTCCTCATCAGTATATATAATAAAAGAGTTTAGGTCGGAATGCATGGGATACATTGGAATGTTAGCTGGCCTCTCTTGGCTACTGATCATGTATTTCATGTGCGACTCTCGATAGAGTATTCTTGTTTGGTCAAACACAGGAATAGTGGCGTAAGACATGTCAAGTTGAATATTCCCTTGGAGCTTGGCTCCCCAAGATCTGGATAGAAGCATTCCTTACTTGGGAGGAATTTCTACTACCACTATGTCCATGATCAGATGCTTTGCGGGTATTTGGGCCAAGCTAAAACATAGATCCTTGATCAAGCCTAGACATTTGACTCTACTAGAATCAAAAGAGTATAAATCTTTGTATGGTCTTGTGATCTCCAGGTCTAATCTTTCCATTACAACCTTCGGCATGAGATTATGTGAGGCATCGGAGTCTAGCATGGCATTGTGAAGGATTTGGTCATGGATATTCAGACTGATGTAAAAGGGAAGAGTGGTTCCTTCCTGGAATTTCCCTTCTATTTTCGGACCAAACAACACTTCAGGAGTGTCATCAGCTAGATTGAGGGTGTTCGCATCACTCCCTAGATTCAAGACCTTTAACACTTGGGATTTATAAGAGCATTGGGCGATAAGTTCAGTGAGAGGCATGGTAATATTTATTTTGGTGATCTCTTCCTCAAAACTAAAAGGCATTTGTAGTTTAGATAGGTTTGTCTCAGCCTTTTCAGCCATGACCTTCTCTATGTTCTGAGTTTTTTGGTTTTGTTTTGGGATCTTGTTCGACACAACCACCTCAGGAATCTTTATGGAAGTACTAGGAGCATCTGAGTCAAGAATAGTTTGGGTAACTCTATCTTTGTTTTGGTAACTTTTCCCAACCATGATTTTGTTGCTGTTTACTAATTTCTTAAGGATGGAATCAGGGGGGTTTTAGCAGTGTCTGAGCTACCTTTCTTGGAGTTGTCTTGATTTTTTCTGCTTATAAGGTCATACTGCCTGTGAGCTTCTATTATGGCATTCTGAAAATCTATGGCAGGATCATCGGGATCTTCATAGTTGGCCTCATCCTGACTCGGAGAGAAGAATTCTTGTTCTTCTTCTATGAGGTACACCTCACTCTCATTATCAGACCCTATGAGGCTCAAATGATTTTCATCAATGGGTTTTGTATCCCTATCATCTTCTTCTACATAGTTTTCATTAAATGGTGGCCTAATTTGCTGGTCATTTTCCCTTGGTCTGTTTTGAGGTTTCTCCCTCCTAAAATTTTGGTTACGGTTTCTGTTTGGAGAATTTGGCTGATTGTCCCTAAGAGGGGCCTTTTCACTTATCGTTTCCCACATTTTGGCCATGGTCCTGACTAAGTCATCTATTCTAGGATCTAGGGAAGGGGATGAAGTGGAGACCTCATCCTGGTATGTGACTTTCCTTTCTGATCTAGTTCTAGCTCTTTTTTCTGCTAAGTTGGCCTCTGCCCTTATGGCTACTTTTTGCATCTCTTCTAGGGTAGGGGTGTCCTTGTCTCTTAGCTGATAATTCATGTTTGGGTCAAAACCTTCAGGGAACTTGGCCAAGGCTGAACCAAGTGGGGGTTTGAAGTGAGGTGGGAGGGCGTTATACACACTGTTGAACCTAGTGCAGTATGCCTGGACACTTTCTCCATCTTCCCGTTTTAGATTGTTATATTCTGATAGGATTTGAATAGGATTATTTTGGACTTCCCACTTGTTTATGAAGGTTTGGTAAAGTTTTGGGGGGTTGTGGATGTTGTTTGGAGTTAAGCTCTTAAAACATTTTTTGGGTTCTTCGCCCAGGCTTTGGGCGAACATTCTCATTCTGATGGTCTCTTCTTCCACTTCCAAGTATTAAAAGGTATCCCTAATCCTATTTACATGTTGTTGAGCTATGGCAGTCTCTTATCCGGTAAAGTGTGGGATTTTGGTTTGATAGTCATGTGGTAAGGGAGCCAAGGGCTGTGGCAACACCAAGGGTGCATACTAGGCTGCCATGACGAGAGCTAATGGATGATGTACAAGATGAGGGCTTGTGGGATGAGCTGAGGTGGTTCAAACAATAGTGGTTTGGATGGGTGTGGCAGATGTACTTGGACTAGTGACCTGTTTTTGAGCATACTTGGGATGGTATGAGCCAAGGTGATGGAGAAGCTGAAAATTGGGAGGTGTGGTAGGTGAGGCTTCTCTACTAGGACTCTGTGGAAGATCTAAGGGCTCAAGATTGTCAAAGTCTATCTTACTTTGTGACTTGCTTCTAAAAAGAGTTTTTGCTGATTTCCAGTCAAAGGGGGAATCCTGCAAGGCAGTGAGATGTTCGGGTATTGATATTGCTTTATGAATGGACCTATCGGTAGTTAAATCTCAAGTTTGGGAAGCTTGCCATAGAATCTTCTCTGGGTCATCTACTATGATAGGGGGATTTGGGTCTAGATGAGATCTGGTGTTGATTCTTAGTGAAGCCAGATTTCGGGTCTAGAGCTTAGAGAGGATGGTATTTGTGGATGTTTTGGATGAATGGCCTCTCTAAGGTTTTACTAATGTGAAGGATGGTCAAAACAAGAAATATGGACTAGTGGAGTCGCCAGGTGGATTTCTATGAGAACTATGGTCCACCACCAACACTATCAAAGATGCTTGGAAAACGTTTTGTAGCAAACTTTGAGATGAAACTTGCAAAGAAGAGTGATTCACTTGGTTTCAACAGTTTGCTAGGCTGTATGGACAAGCTAATGATTCTCTTGGCAAGAAGGTTTCTGTTGATCTCCTATGTTTAGGTGAGGTTTTTCTGAATCGCTAAGTTATACTTAGTTTGTCACTGATTGCAGAGCTTCTACCCTAAGTTTAAGTTTTTGGAAGGATGAGTTAGCAGAAGGGTATGGTTTGTGAATTTTTTGGTCTTTATGGAGTTTTTAGGCCTACTAGAGGCTAGTGGAGTCGCCAGGTCGAACTTGGTTGTTTTTGAAAATATGTAGCTATGGTCCACCACCAGTAACTGGGGAAAAAACCAATCTGGGAATGTTTTGGGGTTTTTCTAAGTTTTTATGTGCAGCCTATGGTTTATTTAAAGTATTCTAAACTTGTTTCATCACTTTGCTAGGGTGGAAAGAACAAAAAGAGTTTACTCTAAATGGTTTTATGGACTGCTTGCCTGTGAGGTTTGGAAGCTTTTCCTATAAATTAATCATCATTTTTCTAAGATGGTGAAAGAGCTAAATTCTACTCTTCTAAGTTTTTTTGAGATTTTGAGTGTTCCTAAGGGATACTTAGGATGTTTTGACTCAAAGTCCCACCGTGATCGCCATTATGTTAGGGTCCCGTGATTTGGCTGATTGGCAAACCAAATGACAGTGTAACATCAAACCAATCTTTGGAGCCCAAGGACCTAGCCTTCCTGGACTCAAAGAGGGCTCTCTCTATTTGTGTAAGGGATATCTGTGTGTGTGCTTATTGTGTTCTAATTTTAGGCTAGTTATGAAGTAGGTTTTTTTGGTTTTGGTTTTTAGGTTGTGAGGGATGAAACCGATCAAAGATATAAGATAGGTAAAAATGATGTTAGATCAATTGGGCTATGGGGTTGAAAAGGTCTAGAAAGCTATCAGATGGTGATATAAGGCTGTTGAAGGGTCGATTTGATTCGAGGTAGAAAGAATCTTTGGGTAAAATGGAACAAAATGGACATCAAGTTTGGGAACAACAAAGGATTTCAAGCATAACTATTTTAATAGCTGACATAAACATGGTAGGGCAAACCATTAATCATGAGAAATGTAACTATAAGCTAATCAATACATAGAAGTAAACATTCAAGCCATGCATAGAGATATATGACCCTCTAACTTTGGAAAATGGCTATCAGACTTTGGGGAAAACAAATATGAGAGACAAACAACTTAACTTACTATGCCGGAATGCCTAAACATAGTACTTCAAGTTATTGGGCACTTTGAAAACAATATTTTCATAATCTTAGACAAAGGGCTAGATCAGAACTAGGTCTCCTTGGTTCAACAAAATGATAATCTAATCAGTTAAAGAGAAATTTCATGGATGGAGCTAGCACTAGCCATAGGTAAGCATGGCATACTGTCAATCATACTTAGCATGTATAAAACCATGAATGAAATAAGCAACAATATCCTTAAGTTATTAAAGAGCAATCAAGAATTCTTTAATGTGACTAAGGAAGAGGAAAACATGAAAGCTATGAAGAAACAGGAGATTTGAGGTGCCTCCAAGAGCATGTCTCAAATATGTTCTCTACTTATCTATAGCAAGCAAGAAACATGAATTCATGAATGAAAACTAGAAGACAAAACAAAGAAAGAGACACTATATCATTCTACCAAGTCATGGAATCCAACAACAATCCTTTTTCATCATCTAAGAAAATCCAAGAGGCAATCCAAAAGCATGAGACAAGTATTTCTTCCAAAGATTATATGACCATATATTGCTTCTATCATCAAGTTCAGCCTCTTTTACAATGAAATCCTTTGGAATATATAGGTTCAAGTGAGGAAAACCTCTTGGTTCAATTTGCACTCTCATTGGCCTATTCAAAATATCTAAACTTGTCCTTGAGGCTTTGCAAAGCCCAAGTCACAAATTATCTCATAAAATATCTAAAAAATGCTAAAAGAGGGAATTAAATTGACTTTTCATAACTTCTCATGTGCAAAAATAGCTAAACGCACATGAGGAACAAGCAGATTTCAAAGGTTCAAATTTTACAAAAATACTCAAAATTTACATCAGAAAAAGGTTCCCTGACCTGCCTGCAACCTTTGGCAGCCTTCCCGATGTCAAAAAGAGGCTCATGATAGATTTTTGGAAATCTATAAGTGTCTACTTTCTGGAGAAATTGAAAATTCCTCAATCTGATGCTTAGAAGTCTTCGAAAAATAGGAATGTGTGTAAAAAACTAGAAAATAAAGTTTACTGATAGACCAGGAAGAGTGTGGAAAAAGCGGGCATTTTTCACCATTTTGGGGGAGAAAATGATCTTCAAATGCCCTAAAAATCACTGATTGTATGCTCCTAAAAATATGGCACAAAATGATACCATTGTCTTCCTTTGATGATCCCCCGAACTGAAATGGTGAAATTCATGAGTTTAGGGAAAAAACCCAAAAATGCCAAAAAACCAAAACATGTCAAAAATCGCTCAAAATTGGTGAGCATGACCCTAAAGGGTTCTCAGCAACATGCTGCAAAGCAAAGGCCAAAATATGAAGCCCTGATGTGTCCTTTCTCACTTTCCATGCCGGGCGCTTCTCTTTAACCTCCTTAAGCTTGTCTTGAGCAACCTTTAACTTGCGCTGGGAAAACTGATTTAACTTTTTGTAATGCTTCGTCATTCTCCTTTGAAGGTCTAGATCCATGTTTTCCCTCTCCAAATTATTTTCCAAATGGTCATTGACTCTCTCAAGCCACGCCTCCTTATTGTTTTCTATCTCTTGTTCAAACAATGCAGTGAGAGGAGTGGATTGGAGAAGGGCATTTTCCTCTTCTTTTTGCTTCTCAAGGGCCCTTTTAAGCCCCATGGTTCTAGGCCTTTTTCACTTACGATGATCATCGCCTTCACTTTCATCAAATTCTCCCATGATATCTTCCAACCTTGCTTGGGATTTGGAGGCCTCCTTCTTGTACTTAGTCGCTCGTGTCTCATAAATAGCCATATGGACACTCATTTGCCTATTTTGGATTACTAGAAATTGATTGAAATTTCTTGCCCTATGAAGATCATCCTTCAATGCATCAATTTGGCCTTCTCTTTGGATCAAGAGGTTTTCTAGAATGCGGGCCTCATTATCACTATCATTGCTTTGGATAGGGATGATATTGAATACACTCTCCTGTTCATGACTTTCTTTCATCTTTCCATTCCCCTTGCTTTGGGTGGCTATTCTTGTGCTCTTCCTCCTAGGAAAATCAATGATAGGATTATTTGGAAATTTACCTTTGCTTCGGAGAGCCCTTGTCACATTTGGAGTGACCACCCTTGGCATTCTTTTCCTAGCTGTCTGGAGCTTGGCCTTTTTAGGAGAAGAGGGCATGGCCCTTTTACCTTTGTCACTTTGCCCCTTTTCTTCTTGAAGCTGTTTTTCTTCTTGAGGAGGCTGCCCTTCTTCTTGAGGAGGCTGCTATGCATCTTGAGGAGACTGATGTGTGTCCTCGTTAGGCTTCCCTTCATCATGAGTCTGTTGCCTTTGCTACTCTGTCTCATTTTCCTGTTGCCCTTGATCATCATCCTTATGCTGTTGTCCGGTATCACCCTCACTGTGTTGCTGTTCTGTCTCACTGTGATGTTGCTGTTCAAAATGTTGCCCTTTACCATCAGTCTGTTCACCCTCATCATTGTCATGCTGTTGATGTTCAACACTTTCTTCCTCTTTTTCTTGCTGCTACTCACCCTCATCAATGTCATGTTGTTGCCCTTCATCATCAGTTTGCTGCTCTTCATCTTTTTCTTCATGCTCATGTCCTTCCTCCTCTTGTTGGCCACTTCCTTCTCCTTCTTCATTTTCCTTTGTTTGTTCTACAGTAAAATTGAGCTTTTTAGGAGTAGGCATACTAGAGGAAGGGGAGGGGAGATGATTAGGATATGTAGGGGATGTATGGACTGGAGGGACATTGGAGAAATTAGGATGAGTAATGAAAACATCCCAAGGGACATCTCTCTTTTCAAGCTGATGGAGAATGATGATTTTGATGAGAGAATGATGGAAGAGACAGGCTATTTTCTGAGAGGGAGGCCTCTTCTGGATAGTGGAGGCCATTTTCTCAATGCTTTTGTGCAAGAATAAAGGAAGATTTAGTTGCTTGGTCCTTGTGAAATGCATCAGCAGTCGAATGTGATAAGCATAGATTCGAGAGAATCTTCCCTCACAAGTAAAGTACTTCATGATATTCTTCATGAGGGGGGTGAAGCTAGCTAAAAGGTATGAGAAAGGGAAAATATCAGGACAAACATATATGTGTTCAGGATTGAGGAAGGGTTTGTAATCATCTAAATATAAATGGCTTTGTTTAAACCATTTCTCGCCAATATAAGGAATTTTAGTAGCCTTGGATATGGATCTTGGGGAGAACTTGAAGTCAAGGCCAGCCAACTAGAAATGTTTGTCTCTGAACCTCAAATCACAAAGGTGTGTTAGAGGGGAGAAAATCTTCACCTCTTGAACCTTTTGGCAAAAATCCAAGCATCCCACCTCATGGAAATTGAACAATACTGAGGGGTGGGCATTCACCTCTTCGGTGTAAATAGGCTCATACCTCTTGTGCAATCCACTCCTACTATCCTGCCTAGGAGGCATCTTGTCTTGGATGTGCCTCTGCAAGACCAAACTGCCTCAAAGGTTCTTGAGATGTCTTCTTCAAACAAAACTCTATTTCACCTTTCAATACTGTTTGATCAAGGTAAAAGGGCTTCAAATGCTGTGTGAGATGCCCCTTTAACATACAATTCTCTACCCTTTCCAAAACAATGCTTTTCCCTTTGTATGCCACTCAACAAGTAAAATTAAGAACAAAAACACAGTGAATAAAAGATAATACACAGTGAAATGATTTTTCTGTGTTTGTGGTAGGGTCACCTTGTTTTTGGTGTTTTGGAGGACAATAGAACAACTTTGTTTTGTAGACAAAGGAAAAAAAAAAACCCTCCCAATTCAAAACACTGCTCTCTTTCTTTGTATGCCAATCAACAAGTAAATTCAATAACCATCACATATTCAACAAAAATCATATACACAGTCAAAAATCACTGTGTTAGTGCAAGGTGCCATGGCTCTAGGTGTTTTGAGGACAACAAAATAGCCTTGTAGCAAGCAAAACATCTCTCCTAGTCCAGATACTGCCCCTGTATTCACCAATCCTCACCCATAATTTTGTCAATACCTCCGCAAGGCAACTTTCAACTCCCTATATTAAAATCTGTTTATGGTCGAAAAGGCAGTCTTGATTCTGCTCTTCACCACATCGAGGAAAATTTTGAACAATGACCAAGGGATATATGGATGATTAGTGCATTTGGAAATAGGGCCACTGTTTCATTTTTTAAACACTGAGTTTCTGCTTAAAATATAGTGCCTTTCATCTGTTATTATTTCTTTGAGGGCAGTTTAATTGGCTTTTTCACCTCAATATAAACTTGCCATCTTTATTGTTTCACCTCTAGCCAACCTAACCACAGCAAATCTTGTTTTTTCAAATAAACACACAAAACTCAAAAACTGTGATTTACATCATGATGTTCATCACTTTTCCACCACTTAACAGTTTTGAAAATACCAAGGGAGGCACATAAATACCTTGATAATTTGATGGCAGGCTTGTTCGAGGACTTTGGACCAATTTCTAGATTGGTTAGGAGGCGTTTTGATCGTTGGATTCATGCGCAACACGTTGGAAGGAGAGAATGACATGCAAAACATAGTCGGGTCACTTGTCGGGCCCTTGTGACTAGAGGCTACAGTCGCACTGCTACAGGTGCGCTGCGCAACAATATATTATTTTGCAAAAAGTGTGCCTGAACATGCCACGCAGTTGTACAGGCGTGCCACGCATTTGTTCAAGCCCGAAAAACAATCAAGTTGCCCAAAAATTGTCTTCATATTTTTGAAATAGCAAGAGTGGAGTTTTGTTCATGGTTTGAGAGTTTTGAAGGGGCTTGCAATGGTCCTTTTGTCCTTTGAATGAAAATAATCGTCCATGCTTTGAACTAGTGAGGTTTTTGAAAGTTACATAATATTGCTGATATTTATGATTGGTTTTGAAGAAAAGCTGAAATGATTTTAAATATATTCTGGGGTCCATTCTTTGAATAATGTGAAGCAAAAGGATGCGCATGCTTTTTAAACAGCATGACAATTAAACTTCTTCTTTCTAAAAATATTCAAAATATCCAAACTATGTTCATGTGATTATGTTTGAGAGGTAATACCCTTGCTTCCTTTGAAACTTGGTATGTTTTCAACATGGAAGATCCATTCAACAATACACCAATGATTCATTGAAGCTTGTCCTTTGTTGTAATGTAATTAGTTACCCTTTGGGCATCAAACCCAATAATGTCTAGTTGGGTTGTTTTGAGATATTAGGACCCTCTTGCATGAAAATGATTTTGACATATTAAATTTTTTTCCTTTAGACTATCTTTTTTGGTGTGGAATTTGCAAAAATCAATTGCACTTACTTATGCTTTCCCATCCTCTTTCCATTAAAAGAAGATTTCCTTTAAGACTCTCCTTTCACTTGGAATGCAATAGTGAGGTGCCCTTGACCCTTTTTCATAAGGGACTGCCTTCCTTTGTAACATTGGCATGCATACATTTGCTTCATTGGGTTCTAGGACCTGAAAGACATGTCATGATCTTTCTTGCACTTTTATGACCCTGTATACCTATTTGCAATGCATTTTTGGGGAAAAACTAAACTTAAGTTCCCTTTGTCTACTTATGATGAGTAATTTGAAAAAAATTCTCTTATGAACAGGAAGATGAGTACCCTTTGAAAAATATTTACCATCACTGGCTTGTGTCATGACCTACCCCTTAATCACCAGTAAAGTTTTTTTTAATTGGGCTCCAAATTGTTTTTTTAAAGAAAACCTTGATAGGAGACAAGTTTAACCTCTTGGATTACAGTGGTACCCCTGCTTTCCTTCTTGATGATGATTTCCCCGACGAACATATTTTTTTGTGTCAAAAAAATCCCCGTGGTTTTCTAACATAGCCAATTATTTAGTCACTGAAAATACCCCACCTCACTTATCTACTCATGAAAAACGGAATATCATACGGAAGAGTGTTGCATATTCTTTGGTTCAAGGAGACCACTTTTACATCCGACCAGATCTTATTATCTGTAGATGTGTAAGAGAGGATGAAGTGTTTGAAATATTGAAATCTACTCATGACGAACCTTATCGAGGTCATTTCGCTGATAAGAGAACTACATACAAGATTCTATGTGTTGGATATTTTTTTCCTTCCTTGTTTAAGGATGCCAAACAATATGTCAAGTGATGTGATAGTTGTCAACGAATGGGCCAACCAAGCCAAGCTAATGAAATTCCTTTATGTCCCCAGGTTATGATTGAGCCCTTTGAAAAATGGGCTATTGATTTTTTAGGACCCATAAATCCAACATATTTAAATAAAAAACATATATTCGTTTGTACATATTTTGTTACAAAACGGGTAGAAGCTAAATCTGTTTCTTTTGCTCTTGAAATAGTTGTTGTAGACTTTTTATTTACTGAAATATTTACTATATTTGGTGTGCATAGAGAAATTGTTTCTAACAATGGGCCACAATTTATTTATAATTTGGTACAGGGTGTAATGGGTCAATATAAAATTCGGCATAGGAAATCTACACTGTATCACCTGCAAGAAAATGGCCAGCTGGAATCTACAAATAAGGTAATCGAGTCCATCCTCACAAAAATAGTGTACATGCACAGAAAGGATTGGGCTAGAATATTGTCAGAAGCCTTATGGGCATATCGAACCTCTTAGAGGAATAACATGGGACATACACCATATGAATTAGTATATGGTAAACGAGTCATTTTTCCATTAGAATTCTAGATCAAGACCTTTTGGATTGTAGTTCAGTTGGGACTAGATCTCTTAGAGGCACATCGGCATCGTTGTAATATTCCAAAATAGGAAAAATAGGAATATTGAACATAAAACTGGGAAATGCAGTAAACATCAAGACATCAAATACATGAGAAGAGAAGTAAGCCATTTTATTATAATAAATAGTATAAATGAAGTACAAGAACTTGAGGAAGAGACACTCAAGCTAGGAAAAACAAGCCTGAAATGACCCTATACATCAAGACATAAGAAAATACTACTGCATAAATTGTTGGGAGGCTATGAATTCGCAATCCTAATGAAAATAATTGTTTTTGGAAACTAGGAATGCATAGAACTGCTAATAGAGTGCTCATAAAATGTTGGGATCAGAGATGTGGCCTTTCTAGCACAATTCCAAGATAACCTAGAAACGGTTTCCGGAAATACCAATGATGAAAAATGCAGCCCTAGGGATGAATTACACTCTGCCTGGAGGTGGTGATATGATGAGAAGATAGATGATACTCCTCCCCACTGACTTTCTGGATGAAGGACTACTCCACTCACTAGAAAATAAGCTAAAAAACTTGGGTTATCAACCCTCCATTGAAACTTCCCTCCTAGATTGCACAATTCCTAAAGTAGACTGCATTGCTAAAGGTGGATGAAGATTGGGTGGATGATGGAATGTAGCTCAAAGAACCTCTCCTAAGTGGGCACCCTAATTCCCCCAAGGATGAGGGTGGGATTTCTGCTTGGAAACACCGATGTGCTAAACAACACAGTAGACTCCACTAAATAGCTGAAGCATGAAAAAAATCATAAAATACAATACATAAAAAATATTCAGAATACTTTCTATGGCTATCATTCCCTTCCTTATATGCTTTGTGAGCCTCCTTCCCCTTGGCCCCACTTAATAATGATGCTACTCTCATGGAGACTTCCTCCCATTATGACTGCAATGTCCTCCACACTATCTCTACTACCTCCATGTCTGCATTGTTGATTTGGTCAAATTGACCCCATAAACATCATTGACCCCCATTTAGACCAAGGAGTGATTTATTCAACTAGATGCACTGATCCTGTAATATCCCCAAAAGGGAGAATGCAGTAATACTTCACACAATATAAGAACCTATAGCAAAATAAACAACAAATCTAGGTACAAATCAGAATATGCAGAAAGAGCTGAGCCATTTTATTATATTGGAGATGATTCAGTTACAACAGTACATAATATAGGTAAATCTAGACAAAGGGATGAGCTAGGATCACCCTGAAAATATATGTGCAACAGGTACAACATAACTGGAGAGGCTCTGCAGCAAATACTGCGTTGTTTCTTCATCAAAATATAAACATGGAGCTGTAGGATGAAAAGAGAAGTGCAGATCTACTCAAAACTGGAGCTCTGATGATGCCAAGATTCAAGATCTGGCCAATGTGATGGATTCCCAAGATAACCTAGAAAGTATTTTCCAGATCTGCAACTTTGGAAAAATCACCTCCCTGAGGTTTGATCCTTGATCTACTGGGAAATATAGATCTGAAGCTATATCTAAAGAATAGATGGATGAAATGTGTGCTCATATCAGATCTATTCTTGAAGGGTTGATCCCTTCCTCAGATCTATAAAGTATAAGCTCTAGATCTAGCTTCTCAATCCTCCAAAAGATGATTGCAGCTACTGCAACACAACTGCCTCTGAAAACTGTGCTGTGAGGGAAAGAGAGGCCTTCTGCCTACTAAAATATGTTTCAATAAACTCCAGGATGATGATGAGACTGATGGAAATGTGAGGGGATGATCCCTCATAGGATTTCTAGCTGAAATAATCCCTCTGGGAGTGCTGAACTATAAGCCCAAGTGATGGGAATAATCCCTCACCTTGTTCTCCAGCTGAAGTACTGAAGACAACTTCCACCTTCCAAACTGATCTTTAGAAAACTGCAATTTTCTGAACATGAATGTTCTGCAGAAAGTAGAAAAAGGAAATGGCACTTAAAGCCTGATGTATAATGAAGTACAATCCTCTTCCTTAGATATCACTCAAAGAAAGAGGTGGGATTCCCACCCAAGAACACCCTGTGCTAAACAGCACCTGCAATATCTGCTAAACAGCCCAAGAATACAATGGAATGTCACATGACAATTCCAAATCTAAAAGATCATACATCAAATAATCCAAGATTCCTTTCACTTTTGCCTTCATATCCTTTATAAATATTGATCCATCCCAAGCCTTGGCCCTAATCTCAACTGCATAGTCCCATGTGGACAAGATCCTCCAAGTGGGACTATGTTGTTTGACCAAATCAACTAAATAGTCTAGGTGCAATGTACACCTCCTCCATCATGTGTGCTTCATTTTCACATGATCCTCCACCACTTGATCATTAATGCTCAATGATCCTTTGTTTGACATCTTCAAGATCTTAGTTGACTGAATCAACCCTCCATGATCCCTCTCATTTAATGAAACATGATCTCCAATCTCATTCACATTATTAGTTGCTCAACTACCTCTTTTTGTAGATCTAGTCTAAATTAATCCACATTCACACACACAAAGTGGATATTTATTCTTATTGAGGATTGTGGGTCCCTCCGCCCTTTTATTTACTTAATTCAATAAGAAAATAAAGGACTCTAATATTCCAAATATGATATGAAAATTTGGGAATATTATAGATCCACATTCACATTAGAAGTGGTTTTATTCCTACTAAAGAGATTTATGGGTCCCTCTACCCTCTTATTCATATATCTTATTGACAAAAACAAAATTTAGTATTCTAACTAGCTAAAAGATAATTAGGTATATTACAGTCCTCCCCTCCCAAATGTTGCTTGTCGTCAAGCAAATACAAGGATGGATGTTGCAAAATATTCTCTCCTTCCCAAGTAGCATCCTCATTCGGTAAATTCCTCCATCGAATCAAATATTCTCTAATCACCCTGTTCCTTAGCTGCCTCTTCCGAGTATCCAAGATAGCTTTTGGTTGTAAAACTATATGACCCTCATAATCAATAGGTGGGAGATCCATAGTAGCAACTACAGGTTGTCCAATGGCATTCTTGAGGCATGAAACATGAAAAATGTTGTGGATCTTACTCCCAATGGGGAGCTCCAACTCAAATGCTACTTCCCCAACACGAAGGATCACTCTGTATGGCCCATAGAGACAAAATATTAAGCTTCTCAACACCTTCTCCTTCAATGTAAAGTTCTTGCAAGGTTGAAGAAGGAGCTAGACCAAATCATCCACCTCAAACTATCTCTCCACCTGACCACAATCTGCATACATCTTCTATTGATTTTGGGTTGTAGCAATGTTGTCCTTAAGAGCACGAAGTATATCCTAAATCTCTTGGATCCACTCTTTGGCTCTAGGAGCCTTGCTTGCTCCAAACATCACTTCAGAAAATGATAAATAATCATATCCATACAGAGCCTGAAATGGATACATATCTATTAACATATCAAAGTTCGTATTGTAGCAATACTCTCCCAAGTGGAGCTAGCGCAACTATGCTCTCTGCTACCTCAAAACATAGTTTCGCAAGTAGCCTTCCATCCACCTATTTACTATCTCTGTTTGCACATCTTTTTGGGGGTTATAACTAGTAATTAGCCTCAATTAGGTACCCACCAAATGGAAAAGATCCTGTCAAAATCCACCCATGAAGTGGCTATCTCTATCACTGCATATGGTCTTAGGAAGACTGTGAAGTTTGAAAACATATCTGAAGAAGAGCTTGGCCACTTGTGAAGTACTATACCATGAAGAGATGGCAAAGAAATGTGAATACTTTGTTATTCTATCAACTAACACAAATATACAATCCTTACCTTCAACTGCTATAAAATCGGTAATGAAATCCATAGAAATTTTCTCCCATTTCCCTTTCAGAATAAGGAGTGGTTTTAACAACCCTACATGATGGTTGTTCTCTCCTTTATTCTACTGGAAAACTATGCACTTCCTGATGTGCTGGAGCACATCCTCCTTGAGGCCCTTCCATGAGAATATCTCCCTAATGGCCCGATATGTCTTTGTGAAACCTTGGTGGCCTTAGAGTAGTGAATCATGTGTTGCATGCAAAATATCCTCCTTGAGCTTAGAATCTATATTCAAGAAGATCTGGTACTAGTAATAGATGATCTCATCCATCACTCTATACCTCTCATTGGTCACCTACCCATCTAGGATCTCACATGTGAAGTGGTCTTTGGAATACTCCACCAACAACTGGGCCTTCAAATATGTATCCACACTCATCAATGATAGCATTATTGGTCACCATGGTAAGGAATTTGCTACAACATTTCTCTTCCCTTTCACATATTCAATGTGAAATTCATATGCCTAGATTTTTCTAACCCATTTTTTCTGTCTCTCTTATAGCTGCTTATGCTCAAGAAAATACCGAAGACTATTGTGATCAGTCTTCACTCGAATTCTGTTTCCCACCAAATACTGCCTGAATTTGGCCAATTCTTGCATAATAGGAAAAATTTCCTTATAATATATGGGATACAATCTCTCATGAGGCAGCAAATTCTGGCTTTAAAAAGCTATGATGTGGCCCCCCTCCATCAAGACTACTCTAATGCCCTCCCCTAAAGCATCACATTTTAACACAAAGGGTTGGGTCAAATCTAGCAATACCAACATCAGGAAACTGCTCATAACCTCCTTGAGCCTATCAAAGACCCTATGTGCAGTATCTGTCCAACCAAAGGCCTCCTTCTTGGTCAGATCTATGAGTGGTTCTGCTAGTTGGGAGAACCCTTTGAAAAAATTCTGATAGTAGGTGTAGATGTCTACAAACCCCCGAAGTTGTATTACATTCTTCAACTTTGGCTAATCCCGAATATCACGGATCTTCTCCTCATGGACCCTTACTCCATACACTCCAATGATGTGGCCCAAATAAAGCATCTTCATGAGTCCAAACTCACATTTGGAGATCTTAGCATAGAATTGTTGCTCCTTCAGAATGCGTAATATTGTCTCAATATGATGTAGATGCTCTTCCTTGTGCGGTTGTAGACAATAATTTCATCAAAGAAAACCAACACAAATTTCCTCAACTAACCACAGAAGATGTGGTTCATAAAAGACTGAAAAGTAGCTGGAGCATTGGTCAACCCAAAGGGCATCACCAAGAACTCAAAGTGTCCATAATGACATCTAAATGCAGTCTTGGGGATATCCTGATCCCTTGCCTTGATCTGATGGTACCCCGACCTTAAATCAATATTAGAAAAGAACTTGTATCCCCTTAGCTCATCCATCATCTCATCGATCTAGGGAATCAGGTAGCTATTCTTAATTTCCTTTTTATTCAAGGCTCTATATTCAATGCACATCCTCAATGTACCATCTTTCTTCTTCACCAAGACCACAAAAGAAGAAAAAGGACTGGTGTTGGGTCAGATATGTCCTAAAGCTAAGAGCTCCTGAATAGCTCTTTCAATCTCATCACTGTAGGCTTTAGGGTGCCTATAGGGTGTGGTGATCACTACTTGGATCCCCTAATCCAACTCAATAGTATGCTCAAACCCCCGGTCTGGTGGCCTTCCTGGTGGTATGTCCCCAAATACTGTAGAATAGCAGTCTAGAATAAACTACACATCCAGGTGGATTGGTACACCCTTGCCTCCTCCCTCTAGCATACGCAGTTCTACTGCCCATTCTATGTCTCCTATGCCCAAATCTAGCCTCCATCTAGGTGCGCATGCCTCTGATCATTTTGCGCTTACCGCTCTTCTTATCTGTCCATTCCATCTCCAAGGTCTCCCAATCCATGGTGACCTCCCCGATTGTGATCAACCATTGTACACCCAATATTACATTAGTGTTGTGAATATCAACCATAAAGAAGTGATCTACCAATGTGTAAGTCCCCAAAGTGATAGTCAATTCTGGAACATACTTCATATATTGCATGGTTCTAGCCCCTGGAACCAAAACTAAGAATCCTTCAAAATCATCTGTGGGAATGCCTCTCCTCTGCACTAATTGGGTATAAATAAAATTATGGGTAGCCCCACTATCTATCAATACCGACACCCACTGCCCCTAACAAGTGCCTTTGAATCTCAATGTCGGATACTTGGGAACTCCCCGCAAAGTTTCAAGGGCTCCTCCAGTTGGATCAAATGCTCCATTTCCACCTCCTAGTGGTGGTGGATCCCCTCCTAGTGCTACAACACTAGTATCTCCTTCTAAATCTTCTTCTTCCTCCTATTCACCATCATAGAATACCTCAATATAATGTGCCTTTATGAAAACACACAGATGCCCTGGTACTCATGGTTCTTGGCAAGTGAATCAAAGCTTCCTCCTCCTCAAATATCTCTCTTGGTTCTCCTTTGAGGGAGGAACCTTCATATCTTTCCCCTTTAAATAAAAGGAGGGATTTTGCTGGAATGGATCTCTTGCCCTTGGAAGAACATTTCTAAGTCTCTAGCCTTCTCAATGGAATCTTGGAGCGTAGTTGGTATAGTGGATTTCACCAACCCATGCAAATTTATACTAGCCCAACACATATAATCTTCTAGTTGTAGACTAATCTGGCACCAAAACTGAAAGTTTCAAAAATTTAGAGATATAAGTCTTCAGATTTCCTGAATGCTTGAGCTTAGCTAGATCAACAAAGTTTTCTTTTGGATCTCTTTAGTCAAATCTATCTACCAACCTCTGGGTGAATTCTTCTTATGCAGTCACACCTGCATGCCCCAATGTAGATAAATCATGAAACAACCATTCATGCGCTTCACCTTCAAGGTGCAGTGCTACTATCTTAAATTCTTCAATATGTGAAACTTGGTTCAGCTGGAAATATATGTATAATTTCTCTACCCAAGCCTTGGTTTTGCACTTAGGTGACCCATCAAAAACAAGAAAAAATAACTTACCCATAGTACGTTGCAGATCATTTTTCTACATGTACCCTCCACCTCTATTGTTATTACGGGGTCTTCTATTATCCTTGATATGACATAACCCTTGGAAGTTCAAATTCTCTTTGAACCTTTGAGATTTAGATTCATATTCCAGGAAGTAACCACCAAGAGTATCCTCCTATTTGGGTCCTCCAGCCCCATTTCCCAGTGCTAGGAATGTAGGCATGGTGGAGTGTTGTGAAACTTGTTGTAATGTCGGTTGCTCACACCAATGATGTGAAGTGCCAGAAATTTCTCCATGTTGAAACCCTCTTGGGTTTTCCTCCTATATTTCCACCCTCATCTCCTTGATTTATTTGGAAATATATTTCATAGTTTGGAGAGAAGCTTTGGAAACTCCTTTTCATCCATTTCTCTAGATGTCATAGATGTAGTACCCCACGGGCTGAGCCAATATTATGTTCTGATACCACTGTAATATTTCGAAATAGGAAAAATAGGAATATTGAACACAAAACTGGAAAATGCATTAAACATCAATGCATCAAATACATGAGCAGATCACTGAGCCATTTTATTATAAGAAATAGCAGAAATGAAGTACAAGAAGTTGAGGAAGAGACACTCAAGCTAGGAAAAACAAGCCTGAAATGAATGTATACATCAAGATATAAGAAATTTATGCTGCAAAAACTGTTGAGAGGCTATGAATGCATAATCCTACTGGAAATAACTATTTTTGGAAACTAGGAGTGCATATATTTGCTGATAGATTGCTCAGAAAATGTCGGGGTCATAGATTTGGGCTTTCTAGCACAATTCCAAGATAACCCATAAAGTGTTTCCGGAAATACCAATGATGAAAAATGAATCCCTAGGGCTGAATTATGCTTTTCATCTGGGTAAATACTGGGAGGTGGCTGATCTGATAAGAAAATATCTGATACTCCTCCCTACTAACTTTCCGGATGGAGGGTTTCTCCCCTCACTGGAAAATAAGCTCAAAAACTTGGGTTATCAACCCTCCACTGAAACTGTCCCCTTGGATTACGCAATTCCTGAAGGAGACTACGCTTTTGAATGTGGTTGAATATTGGCCTGATGTTGGGATATGGAATGTAGCTCAAAGAAGCTCTCCTGAGTGGGCACTCTAAGTCCCTCGAGAATGGGGGTGGGATTTCTGCTCGGAAACACCCTTGTGCTAAAGAACACATCAGAATCTGCTAAACAACTGAATTGTGCAGAAAGTCATAAAATAAAATACATAAAAAATATTCAAAATAATTTATATGGCTTCTATCCCCTTCCTTATATGCTTTGTGAGCCTCCTCCCCCTTGGCCCCACTTAATAATGTTGCTACTCTCATGGAGACTTCCTCCCATTATGACTATGTTTTCCTCCACTATCTCCACTACCTCCAGGACTGTGTTGTTGATTTGGTCAACTTGACCCTATCCACATGCATTGGCCCCATTCACACCAAGGAGTGATTTATTCAACTATATGCACTGATCCACATTCACATTAGAAGTCGTTTTATTCATACTAAAGAGATTTATGGGTCCCTCTACCCTCTTATTCATCTACCGTACTAACAAAAACAAAATTTAATATCCTATCTAGCTAAAAGCTAATTAGGAATATTACAAGTGTCTACTATAGTTGAATGAGTTAGATGAATTTAAAAGGGATGTTTTTTAGCAGAATATATTGATTCAACAACAACGCAATAAGTGGCATGGCAAGTCTATAAAGAAAAATCAATTCCATCCAGGTGATTGGGTACTTATTTATGATTTCAGATTTAAACATTTCAAAGGGAAATTCCACACACACTAGATGGGACCTTATGAAGTGGTTAATTTTTTTTTAAAAAGAGTGGTAGAAAGTAAAAATATTGTTGGGTGAGATTCAGTATTCCTTGTGAATGGGCATAGACTTAACGTATATTTTCAACCCCTCACAAAGGAATATTTTATGCAGAAAGTACAACAACAATCTGAAGAAGAGATGGTAGGTGGCTATGCCAACCTATTGCAAACTTGATTCCTTCTTTTCCTGAAATTAAAAAAGAAAAAATAATAATAGAAAAATGAAAAACAGTTTACTGACATAATCACAAAAGGATCAACTTGAAAACCAACATGCTGGCAGGGAGATCAAATTTCAATAAAATGGGAATGTTGCTTGATCTTTATATGTGCTAAATATCGCCAAGAAGAAGCAGTTTTTCAGTACATGAACCAAGCCCTGATCCAAGTTTGGGGTAGCTGACACATAAATTTTTATAACAACCAACACTCAATTCTTGCTGCATTTATTTTGGATTCAACACTACTCAGGCAGCTTTTCGAAGAAAAATTCTCACCTTCTTCTCTTCCCGTTTCATAAATTTCCCTCTATTTTTCTTCTTTTAATCCCATTATTTACCATCCCTTTCTTCAAAAGAAACTTTCCCTATCCAATTTCATATTTCCCTCTTTTCCCTTAAATTTTTTTCCCCAAATCCATTTTTCGATATGTCCCTCTCGGTGGTTTCATTCTTGAATTCCCTGTCAGAATTTCCTTCCCATTCTAAAAATGTACCCTTTTTCCCAATTATTTTCTCCCTCGTGTATCATATTGCAGGATCTGTTGTGAACTTACAAGTCAGATCAAAAGGCATACATTAACACCAAATATTGGTGAATAAGACCACCCTTGTATATTCATCAAAATTTTCAAATCTAGCCTATGAATTATATTCTATCAGAATTTTTTGGTTCACTTTCTCTTTTAAAATTTTCTAAAAACATCCCTGGTGTAGTAATGTCTGTTCTGTGTAGGCATGTTCAGTGCATGCATGTTCAGTGCATGCATGTTCAGTGCAATATCGTTCAAGTGCATGGATGTTCAATGCAGGAATCGACACTATTGAGCATTCCCAAATACAAAAACAAATGTTTTGGTGTAGGAACAATGGTCTTCAATGAAAAAATGTTTGATACAGTGTAGGAATACTTGGTGCAATAATGTGTATTGAAAATATTATTATTTTTTTGTAAAAATCTTGTACAAGTAGAATAACTACACCACCTTTAGACCATGGCATTCAATAATTTGTATTATGGTTAAAACTTTGTTTTATCATTTACTAAAGTAGGAGAGAAATATTTTAAGTATAAAGATATTTTAAGTTATGAAATATTATTATTTTAATAATTATTGTCTCCAGCACACATCAGACACAAAATATCGTCTGATAAGTTTCTCAAAACGAGAACTACATCCCCAAACTAGGCTGTCCTCCACGGTTCGCCCAGGGTTTCTCAAAAATTTCCTTCAGCTTATAGTGCTCTAGAAGTCATCAAAATCTTCTACGAACACCTTAATTGGTTTCAAAATGTCTGAAATAGTCAATATAGACTATTCATTTTCAGAAAATGGCCTCTGGCTGCTCCAGTTGTGCCTCCAACACCTGTCGACACCCCTTGTCACCAGGGTCACTGAAAAATTCTCTGATGGGTTATTGACCTCTAGAATTCCTAAAAGTATTCTGAAACCTCCTTCAATGGAAGCATAATGCTGATTTTAGTCATAAATTACTATTGGTTTGCTACATATGGTCTCTAACTACCCTGGCTAGGCCCTGAACTGCTGTTGGAAAAAGTTGGCACTAATGGCCCATGGAAATTTACTGAAGATTATCATATTTAAAAATTACTCTATAGGCTCTAGAAACCATCTCATCATATTAAAAACATATTAAATATCCAAAATTGACTATTGGATCTCTGAATAAGGCATCTAGCTCCCCTAGCTAGGCCTCAAATAGTTGCTGCCTCTTGGTGGCCCTAGTGGCCCCTTGAACTTCATTGAAGAAAAAACCTACTTAGAAGCTCTCTGATGGCTTTTAAAACTAATCCATTGAGTCTAGAATGTTGTATATAGTCGAAATTGATTATTGGCACTCCAAAATTGGGCGAATCTAGCTCCAGATAGAGCCAAAACCAATTTTGCCCAATGTCCCCTACATCAGCTCCACCAAAACTAGAGCACTGGTGTTAACTGCTACTAAAAATAATATATAACCTAAATTAAAGGGTGCCTCCAAATTTCCATCAGTTGAAACCATTTGCACTAACCTTGATGGTTAAGGGGAGCGGATAATGTGGTCTCATGACCCAGAATCTCCGTAGTCAAATTTAATGTTGGAGTTAACAACTTTGATATCGTTAGCATTTTCAAATCGTGGCATTACTGTCATATGAATGGTTTTTACCATTCAGAGGGTGTATAAATGTTATCCGCTATGGTTAGAGTGGGGTTTAAGCCCACAGTATTGGTGTTATGACCACATGTGGGAGGGGTTGGCACTTGAGGCTAGCCCCTCTGGACCCACAAACCATAATGTTTGCTAAGATAAATATTAACCGCGCACTATGATTTGTAAGTACTACATGGTAGCTCAAACAATAATTTTGGGCCTATGCATGCAGAGGTTAGCTGTTCAATTCTCGCCGGCTCCAAAAAAATTTACAAGACCTTTCCTGGGCCATGTGTTGGCCTCTGGGCCTGCCACGTGGCAACCTTTCATTGGACTGAAAAAAAAAAGGTTAACCAACTGTCAAATCTCTGATTCCCACTTGTCAAGACTTGATTGGTCAAAATGGAATATTCAGAGGAATATTCTCGTTTTAAATTTTCCAATTGCTAAGTCAAACTTGGTCAATGTCCAGTTTTTGCAGTTTACTGGAATTTTCAAAGTATGATAACTTGTTCATACGATGTTAGTTTTTTGAACCATTTGCGATGTCGGAATCGCAACAACAATACCTTTCTGGTCGCTCAAGTTTGGCACACTTTTGAAAACTTTGAATTTTGAGCTATCATTTTGGTCCATGATCTAGTTCTGATCACCTCAATATCTGCGGACCTGGCCTCAACACTCAATGTCGTGGTGCCGCTCCCATGGAAAACAAAACTATAATCGATAATAATGTATGCTTTGTCTGCTATCAAGTATTTATTAAGCCCCATGTGGGGAAAAATATCTTATTATGGGCTTAGGAAAATGATGGGGTGATTGATCTGAAACAAATTATCAGTCAGGTATCTGGCTACCCTAGCCATCTGCAATCTTTGATACATGCTGGCAGATCCCTACAAGACTCTAGCTCATTAAGAGAGTACTCCATCCATTCTGGTTCCACCATCATTCTCATTCTAAGACTCAGGGGTGGAACTACCAAAATACATAGATCTCAAGGAATGGCAAGGGGCACTAGCACTCCAAAACCAACCATCACAAAAGGTCCCTCCTACAGGAACATTTTACAGGGGACAAACAAAGTGGATACTCCAACTAAACCAGTTGATAATGCACCCAAACCATATATTGTGGAGAAATTGAATTTCGTTCAATAACTGAACATATAACTTCCAAAGATAGATGAATACCAAACTTATTTTTAATATCAAGTGATAATCTGTACATGTAACATTTTTTGGCCCAAACCAATGGAGCTCTTCCATTGGATATTCGCCAAATGGACTATGGAATGTGAATCCACCTCTGTTCTAAGGGGGTTTTTCATCATCAAGTTTACAACATAGGCAGCCAGAGACATCATCCTTAGAGAGGGACCGTGGTTCTATGGATCCACTGGGCTCTTCATCACTCCTTGGTTCCCAGATTTTAACGCAAACATGTAATATCCCATAAATCTGGAACAACGCAGCAAGCCTGCTGAAATAACGCACTTCCTAGAGTTCTATGAACAAAAATGAGTTTGAAGCTCCTGGATCCCTTAGATAATCTCATATAATATCTAAATCCAAAATTATAGCAAAATCAAATCAAACTAGGTGGGTTAAACAGATCTCCCACAAACTAGTCTAGCTGAAAAACACCCAGAGAGAGGGGCTGCAGCTATATGCAAAGGACTACTTCAGAAATAACATAGATCCACTGAAGCACAGTAGTAGGCTAATATGGAGGTTCATAAATTAGATGTATAATAAAAAATCATATGTACTTTACAGCTCATACATTATACAAGAGAAAGAATAAGATTAAATAGGAAGAATCCTTAGAAATGAGGTGCTACAACCATAAGAAACGACTGCATAAAAATGAAAATGTTAATTTTAGGGGCTGAAGCAGTATTTTATTAATCCTCAGATCTATAGTAAATTTGTATATAAAAATATAGATCTAATTCAGATTTGTGTACAAGAAAAGCTCATCTATACATTCCCCTTGGGGTTTTGTGCAAAACATGAAGCACAGAGAGTAGATCTGAGATCTAAGGTTGCAGATCTACATAATGATTCAGAGATTTCAGAATAATAAAATGGGACAGTAGATCATATCTGAAACAAACATGGATTGGATGGCCAATCCATGGATCACCACAGTGAGAGGAAGAATCCGAACATGAGAGATCTCTCCTCCAAAATGCAGACAAAACACCCTGCAACTTCTCCTTTGCAAATAACATAGTCCAGGGAGAGAAAATACACTATAATCTCTGAGAATGCTTTGGCTTGATGCCAAGTTCTAGATTTTAAGCACAATCAACTAATGCACTCTTCGAGGAGGTTAAAATACACACTCACTGAGAAGAGCCACTAGTATATTCTAGATATGAGCAGATCTAGTGTCTTCCACTACTTCAACTCACAAGGACAACCCAACCCTCAATAGGATCAGCACTATAGGTGTAAGGTGAAGCTTGACCCAACCTTGATAGTGGAAAAGAGAGCACAAGTCTCCTCCAAGAGCTGCTCAAGGAAGGAGGTGTGATTCCTAAATAGGAATACCCAACAAGGAATGTCTGAGCAGACAATACCTACAGAAAATAATAACATCAACAACCCCTTCATGTTTCTCTCCTCCTCTTTTTATAATATTGGGGTATTGTCAAAACCCTAAACCAATTCATTAGTTAAGCCTCTTTCACATGTAAAACCACCTTCTAGAACTGCGCTGTCCCTCAAAGAGGTTCAATGCATCTAGACTACGCTGTAGATATGGTCATGGTTGACTTGGTCAAGTGATCAACCTCTTCCACACTCAAGGTGTCTTAATTTTAACTGGTTAGCTTGATTTCCATTCACATTGAGCTTTCTTTATTTAGGATCCACTCTTTGAGAATAAATGCTATTTAATTGGTCAAACTTGACCTTGTCTACATAGTTTAGACGTGGTTCACACATGTGGATGCTTGATCTGGTTATTTCATGATCCATTTTCACACTATGAGGGATTTTTATTCATAATTGAGCAATTCATGAGACTCCTTTCCCATTTATTCATCCATCTAGTCTTCAGAATCAAAATTAATATTCCTATTACCTGTAAGCTAATTTAGAAATATTACAGTATCCCCCTCCCAAATGTTGCTTGTCCTCAAGCAACTGTAAGGGTGCTTCAAAATCTCCCCTTCTTCTCTTGTGGCCTCCTCATCCAATAGTCTCTGTTATCTCAAAATAAGACCCTGATAGGCTGTTGATCAAGAAGACCTTGAGTAACTATTTCAAACTAGACTTTTAGTTGAGGCTTAGCCTCCTCAACTTGAGAGGGCTCTCTCAATAGGTTTATGATTTTCAAATAAGGATTATATGGATAACTCTATTAGTAAAATGGATAATTGGTTGTATTAATAATCAACAAACATCTATTGGGCTTATGGAGTCAAGTGTATTTTCACAAAAAATGAGTATCAACTTCAATTGGAAGTCAGGGAATTTTAGGGTTTAGATGCATCAAAAGAAAAATAGGACAGAAAATAACACTGTTCATGAACATGTGAAGAAAGTTAGAGCACCTTTAGTGAATTATAAGTAACATACATTCATGCCACTGCAAGTAATTTAAAGAGGAAAATAATGAGAATATCACACAACCATAACCCTTTCTGAATCTGAGTGATGAAACCAATATCTTTGTATTAACATAAAAAATAGTTCCTGCTACAACACCAGTATGCTTGCTTATGAAAATTTCTAACCCTATGAAATTCAACTTATTGTCTCTTATAGATTCATCATTACATTTCTTGGATTCTCTCCAAACGCTTGAGAGAATTCGAATTTTCTAGCTTGACACCTATCAACTGCTAAAACAAACTTTAATTACATCTGACAGTCAAACTGTCTATTCTAGAGTCCTAACACAACTAGGATTAAAACTATTTATTATAACTTAATACAACACCCTGACATCTAAACCTTTAACACAGTATGGCTACTCCTCATAAAATTAAACAGTTTCACATCTCCTTCAACATTGTTGTAACTATTATTTTCTTCTTTCTCTGTGAAAAATAGAGACATATACTGCAAAATAGGTACTCTTCCTTTGTTATGTTTCTGCTCTTAAAATCTCTCTGTAATTTTGCTCAAAACATTTGGCAATGTCATATTAAACTCTTGTGACTTCATCCTCCCAGCTATGCCTAAAACAAAACTTTTAAGAAGTTCCAAAAACTATTAACATTGTTGCGCTATGAAACTGTTTTCTGTTTTCATAGCGTAGAACTTCACCTCTGAAAAATTCATTTGAAACCTTCAATTTTATATGTTTTTCCATTGGATCTCCATTTTTGGTCTTTATACATCCTCCAACAGTATCAAAGTTTAATAAACATTCCCTTTACCCTTTGAGAACTTTCAAAATCGATCAAACTGCATCCTACAACAGTTTTGTAGCGCGCTACGAAACTGCTGTGCATGACACCTACGGTTGTTTCGTAGCGTGCTATGAAACTGCTGTGTCTTTTCTTTTCACAGCTTGTTTCCAAAAATTTGGGTTTCCCACTTTTACTACCATCCTTGAAGCTATATATAAGCTCTCAATAATCAACTTTGAACTGTTTTAAAAAATGAAACCTTCCACAAAACTCCAAAAATGTGTTAGGAGATGTCACTTACTGTTTACATAGATTTTTGTTGTGGTTGATCTTCAAGATTTTCTAGCTGTATTTGAAGGTCTTCAACCTGCCTTTCAAGCCTTCTATTATTAGCCCTCAGTTTGGTGTTAACCATTCTTATGAGCTTTGCTTCCTTGATTGCAGGGATATTCCATATGAAGAATTGATCCTGATTGCTGATTGACACATTGTTTGAAACATTTTCCAACTCCCACAGACCTTTCAACCTCTCAAATTTTGACCTTTCCACAAGATGCATTCTCACTTTCTTGCTCAATTTATCAATCTCAATGTTTGCAAGTTTGAGTTTGTCTTTAACCTCCTCATAAATACTCCTTTCTCTCTGAGTATTTAATACTTTGTTTCTGTCTTATTCAAGTATTTGAGATTATGTATTAATGGGTTCTTCAAAAACACTTGCATCCTCACCTCCTATTTGGTATATCTCCATGTTTGGCTATTGCATTTTCTTAGACTGCCTAGTCTGTGGTTTTCTAGGCTTAAAAAAAAACTCTGACACCTCATCCTCAAAGTTTAATTTTTTGGATGTTTTCAATTTCTTTGATTTGCCACCTGTATCCAGCTTTATGAACTCTTCTTGAACCAGGGGAGAATCCTCAATGTCAATAGCTTGTAATATATCATTCAAGTCACCTCTTAATTTCAAATTTTCATTTATGACCATAGCCTTACCCTTCTCCTTTGACCTTTGAATCCTAGTCAACTTCTTCTAAGCTATTTTGCTAATTGACTATTCCTGAATTGTCTTTTTGACCTCAGTTCTCTTCTTATGTGCAGATTGAAGAGTCCTTTGGATTTTTAGTGATGTCTTTATCATAGGTTCCTTAACCTGTTTCCTGGGCTTAAGCTTGAAAAACCTCCTTGATTTTGTTTCTGCACATTTAGTTGTCTTTGATGAAGATGTTTCTTTGAATTGAGGGCTAGCACCTGTTCCTTCAACCCCTATTCCACTCAAAAAGAGAAATGCAAACCATTCTCTCTTCACTTTCTGAAGCTCATGAAAAACTATTAACTTGACTAGACCATGATGAAATAAAGAGGTTTCACATGCCTGAGTTTTCATCTGAACTTTGTCTACCATTTTGGAAAGACTTTGAAATAGAAAGAAAGGTAATTCTAGAGAGATTATTCCTGTGAAATGCAATAAGATTTTAAAGTGATAAGTGTACACCTTGTGATATCTCCCTTCGCAGGTGAAGTATATTTGGATATTGTAGAGTAAGTTGGAAAATGCATCCTTGACATAACTTCTTGGCACAGCTTTATTCAAATCAGTATCCATAAACTCTGGTTTCAAAAAGATTTTACAGGGCTGCATTTCAAACCTAAAATTCTTAAACCATATTTCCTCCCCTCTTGGGGTTTCTGTGACTGTTGATATAACTTCAGGAGAAATTGGTAAATTGAGAAAACCAACCTTTCTGTTTGACCCTGTGAAGTTGGTAGCAAATTCTTTGGTAACCTGATTATGCCCTCCTTCAATATTTTCACAGAACCTCCAACACCCTAACTTCTTGAAGGCTTCTTCAATAGATTTATCCTTGTTGAGATTTTCTAAACCTTTAGGTTCTGTCCTTAGGCAGTGACCCGACTGGTGATTTCTTTTCTCTTCTACCATATTCTTCCTGGAAACCCTATGTCTTCAGCAAAACTGCAATAAGCCTCCTTGTTGGATAAATTGGCTCGCTTGAGAATTTGGTTCAGCCTCGCTTGATGGAAAACTCTACCTCACTTGATTTAAAACCTTGTTTCAGTCAGCAACTATTTTCAAACTTACTGGATTTGCAATCGAAACTATTGATATAATCACCAATTTAATTCTGCCTCGCTTGATTGAAAACTCTGCCTCTCTTAAAACTTAATGAGAGCTCTGGTATCTTATCATCAGCTTCTCTTTCAGCAATAGATATGCACGTAGTGCTTTCTTTGCATGAGATAAAAACAATAATAACCAATTCCATTTTCAAATTTTCAAAGGACCAATGACAAATGACCGCTAATGAATCTTATAATGATTTCATAACTAATTTGGATGGTTGCATGCGTGAAGGAGAATTCGTGGACTGACACCATGATCGTGGATTGACACTATAATCATGAAAATTTAACCCCAAGTTGATGGATGTGACAGTTAAACCGAAAATTCCGAAACCTCGATTTCGTAGCACTGGTAGTGTTATCTCGGGATTTTGTGCTATGAAAAGACTGGCGTTTTCGTAGTGCAGAAGCAGTTTTTTACACTGAGCACGCTACGAAAATGTGGTTTCATGGCTTATTCAAAATTTGTTTGAAAATGACTTAAAATATCTGTTTCAAAACATGGCATGAGACTACTAAAGTGTAAAACAAAGTTTATGAACTTGGTCTGGTGATGAAATGAGACTCTAAAACTATGACTTAGACCCTATAAAACATAAAAATGACTCAAACCCTATCTAATACCATGACTTAAGAACAAGTATGAACTAACTGAATTTATAGGATTTTAATAGTGATAACAGTGGCTCCACTTGGGATAGTGTGCCCCTGTGGTACACTAAGAACTCGTAGCTCTAGTGCTATCCATTTTTTGATAAAAACAGAAATTTTGTTGACAAGCATCTTCTTCAATCTATTGGGCCTTCACCTCGGGCTTAAGATTTCTATTTCGGCTTGTCATTTATTAGCAAAAATTGACAAATATGAATATATACAATGTCATGAGTGATTTATAATACTTCAACAAACATAATGCTTTAGGAACCTGCCATTAACAAGCCCTCCAGCGTATGATCCTCCATCAATTTCCTGCAATATGTAAGTGTTGTTCCCATGAAAACCAGCAATCTGAAAAGGACCCTTCCATAAATTCTCAAAATTACCATGCTTGCCCTTTTCCTCAATTTTGGCCTCCCATTTCAACACTTTGTCATGAATCTGAAAAATGTCCTCTTTGATCCTCCTATCAAATGTATTCTTGATTATGTTTTGAACATGCTGATGACTGTCATAGACTTCATTTCTATTTTCTTTCAAGGCTATCAGCTAGTTTATCCTCCTTTGGATGGCATTTGGTTCTTCTTCAAGTCCTTGAATTAAGTTCATAATCGGTACCCCAAGTGATGTTGGGAAAATAGCTTCAACCCCATATACTAGCTCATATGGCGAAGTTCCAATTGATCTCTTTGTACAAATCCTATCATCCCATAGGGCGTACTTCAGCTTTAAATTCCAAGCTTTCTTGTTCTCCTGCAGTACCTTTTTGATGATTCTTACAATGCTCTTGTTTGATGATTCAACAAGACCATTACCTTACGGATAGTATGCTGTAGAGTGTCCAAGAGTGATGTGATATTGATGTCAGAAATTTATCATCTTCTTGGAATTAAATGCTTGAGCATTATCTGTTATAATCTTCATGGGAAAACCAAATCTTGACAGTATATTATTCTCTAAGAAATAAATAATTACAGAGTCATTAGCTTGCCTGGTTGGTATCGCTTCTATCCATTTGGTGAAGTAGTCCGTTGCTGTAAGAATCTAGCGATGCTTCCCTAATGAAGATGGATGTATCTTTCCAATAAATTCTAACCCCCATTGTTGAAAAGGAGCTTCAACATAGATAGGAACTAAAGATAGAGGTACAAGCTTTCTTCTTCCTTCAAACATTTGACACTCATGACATGCAGCGATCTTTTTGTAAATGTCTTTAAAAATTGTTGGCCAAAAATATCTAGCTCTTAGGATATTGTTTTTTGTATCTTTCCAATAATGATGTCCTCCACAATCGCCTTTATGGAATTCTTCAATGATCTTTTTAGCCTCTTCTTCAAGTAGACAATTCAGCAAAATTCCTCCTGCATCTTTCCAAAACAGATTTCTATCATAAACAAAATACCGCAATGATTTTATCTTAACAAACCTTTCTTTGGACTTTGATAGATCAGTGGGAGCTTTATTATGTTGTAGAACAAAAATCACATCCTTATACCATTCTGAAGTAAGAAATTTCTCATCAATTTGGACCAATTCTTTTTCATTTTCAGAAATTTCTGATATTTTTGCATTCAGATTTATGTCAAGACAGACCAGATTTGACTGAGTCATTAGTTTCACCAAGCCTTGTCCCTTCACCAACTTCATTGGCTTGATGTCTATATCATATTCCAGCAATTTGGCGATTCATTTTCCTCTTTTTCCATCTGGATCTTCCTGAGTTAGAATGTCCTTTACCACAGCACTTGGAACATATGCTATGATGTGCAAATGCAAAATATAAATTCTGAAATATTTTATAGCTTTCACCAAAGCATAGGCCTACTTCTCTAGAATATTATACTTCAGTTCAACATGTTCTAATTTCCTACTAAAGAAAGAAATAGGCTGTTCAATACCTTTCTTTCCTTTTTGTAGCAAAACTCTAGCAATTGTGTTTTCGGAAGAAAATGTAAAAACCAGAAATTATTTGGAAAAATTTGGACTGATGAGTAACGATGCTTGTGTGAGTTCCTTCTTGATTTCTTCAAAAGATTTCTTTGCTTCAACTATCCATTTAATTTCAATTCATTTCTTCAACATCCTTGTTATATCTTTGACAATCTCCGCAAAGTTAGGAATGAAACGCTTAACAAAATTCACTTTCCCAAGAAAAGATTGAATCTCTTTCCTACTTCTTGGAAAATTTACCCTTTGAATTGCATCAATCCTAATTCCTTCTTCAGAAACAATATGACCAATTATTTTCCTGATGTTAAAGCAAAGATGCTTTTAGTAGGATTAAGAGAGATACCGAACCTTCTACATTTCAACAGAATTTTTTCTAGGTGTTTCAAATGATCTTCTTGTTTCTTTGAATAGACTATGATATCATCAAGATAAACAACTACTGACTTATCCTTTTCTTTAGAAAAAGAAATATCCATTGCTCTTTGGAAAGTGACTCCCACATTCATGAGACCAAAGGGAATTTTAGTGTACATGAATGTACCCCATGGTGTTGTGAAGGCTGTTTTTTCTTGATCATCTGGATGCACAAGGATCTAATTGTAACCTAAAAAGCCATCAAGCATAGACATCCTTTGTGAACCAACAATATTTTGCAGAATTGTATCCATATTAGGAAGAGGATAGTTATCCTTTAGTGAAGCCTTATTCAAATTTCTGAAGTCAATACAAATTCTGATTTCTCCACTCTTCTTCCTTACTGGAAATAAGTTTGCAAGCCAATTTTAAAATATGATTGGAACAATGATCTTTGCATCAAAGAGTTTCTTAACCTCCTTTTCAATCAATGGCATGAGAAGAAGATTAATTCTCCTCAATTTCCTTGATAGGAATAGTATGCTGAATAATGGAAGGATCATATTGCTTTAAATCAGAATAAATCCAAGAAAAAACATCCATAAACCTTATCATCATCTCAATATATTTGGATTTCACATCAACTGAAATAAGCTTTGAAATTTTTATCATTTTAGGCAAAGCTAATGTACAAGGATTACAACTCTCTACTTCCTCTTCATCAACTTGCAATTTTGGTGCTTTAAAAACATCATTTTGATCAAAAAGCTTCTCAAGAGGAATAAGACCCTTTGGTATTGAATGATTCTTCAATTGCAAAACTTCAGAATTTTCTTTAGGCTCAAAAAGCATATTTTTCTGATCTACATGTGTATTTTCAAATTCTTCTTTCAGCTCAATAAAATTCTTTACTTGTTGATCATCTTCAAAAACATGCCAATTTATGATATTGTCCAGTATAGCTAGTCTATGACGAACTTCAATCTCATATTTTTCATTTGAATGCATAGGAATAATGAAAAGACTTATGGAAACAACAAGGGAATTGGCAATAGAATTCTGATCTCTAGTTTTTACTATGAAGGAATAAGACTGAAAGTTTTCCAACAAGTCTTAAACTAAATTTAGTAAGCCCTCATTATTACATCCTTCATTTGATAGACACCTTCAAATTTTCTAATAACCAATTCAGAATCTTCAAAAACAGAAATATTTTGAGCCTTCATCATTTTCAAAATATCTAGACCCAAAATCAAAGATTCATATTCAACCATGTTGTTTGTGCAATCAAAATTCAGTTTGTAAGAGTAAAACTTACTCTCATCATTTGGATTTGTAATCCAAATCCCTACTCTTGTCCCTTCTTTTCCTGCTGATCCATCAAATTAAAATGACCACCATTCCTCCATCTCTTCGTCATTTACTTGTCGATTTTCTGCATGATGATTTTCTGAGCGCTGATTTTTTGCTCTTATTTCTTCCTCAACACTATCAAAAAATTCCTTGAAAAGAATGACAGATCCAAGTTCATTATCAAAGGCATAAATAGGAAAATTCTGAGGCTTATCTTTGCTACTTACCATGTAAGCCATTCTAGTCTCCCGATACAATCTCCTTTGTTCACCAAAAACATAGTAGTGTAGGAAAGATCCATCTGCATTGTGCATTTGATTTTTGCTGCCCATGATCTTGACAATAGCATACCAAAATTTGGAGGTACATCAGCCACAATAATATCCATAACAAATATCTTTGCTGGGATTTGCGTTAAACCAACAACAACATCTTTGATTAGACCAATACATTGAACCCTCTTGGAATCAAAAGAAAACAAATCCTTATACGGTCTTGTGATTTGAAATCCCATTATCTCAATCATAACCTTGGGCATGAGGTTATGAGAAGCTCCTGAATTTAACATAGCATTATGAAAATTCATATGATGAATACTAATGCTTACATCAAAAGGAGGAAACTCTTCATTTTGATCATCTTCTAACCTTGGAACCAAATATATAGTAGGATTGTCTTCTTGGACATTCAAGATATCAGTAGCCCTTGGTTGTAAATTCAACATCTTAACTATCTTGCTTCTATATTCATTCACCTTGAGAATCTCACTGAAAGGGACTGATATTTTAATCTTTGAAATTTCATTCTCAAGGTTCAAAACATAAACAAACTTTTTAGCATCTTTGACAAGAGGAGGAAGTTGAGTGTCTTTCTTACCAAGTGGAATATATTTTTTACCTTCAGCCACCTTTGGGATATCATTCTTAGCTTCAAGAACCTTTGGAGCATATTTCTTGGGCTGTGATTTTTTTGCAATGATAGGCACATTTCTATTTCTGAGATTATATTGCTTTTGCATCTCGAAAATAGCATGTTGATACCCTTTAAAATAATCTGATGGTTCTTCTCCTTGATTAGCCAAATTTGACTCATCATGCTCTTCTTTAGTCAAGAATATTCCTGACATTTATTCATCAAGACAATGGATGGATTCTTTAGGAATCTCAGGCTCATCTTCTTCATCTACCAAATTTTGCTGAAAAGGAGGTCTCACTAGAGGGTCAACTTGCTGATTTCTGTTCTCTCTCGGCCTTTGCTGATTTTGAGGTCTCCTAAATTGTAGATTTTTAAATTGAGGTTCATGTTGCACAAGAGGAGCAGAAGTGTTACCAAGAGATAACCTGTCCATCAACTTCTCCATGGTTTTCATCATTGAATCAAATTTTTCTTCAGAAGTTGATGTGGATGGTTTCTCTTCTTCTTTGAGTTTAGTTTTTCCCATTTTTGACTTTTTAGTAGCTATCATGTTTACCTGAACCTTAACTACATCACTCTGCATTTCAGAAAGTGTAGGTGACTCTCTTTCCCTCAATAAGATAGAAAAGTCATAGTCAAATGCTTCAACATATCTCATTTGTGCTAAGGCTTCCGGAGGTTTCAAATGAGATAGAATTGAGTCAAAAACATTATTAAATCTCTTTGAAATTTTTTGGATAGATTCATCAACTGCCATCCTAACGTTGTTGTATTCAGTGAGTGCTTGGACTGGATTGCTTCTATTACCCCATTTTCTTAAGAATTTGTCTTCAAAATCATTCTAAGTTCTAATGCTGCCTGGTGCAAGGGCCTTAAACCATTTTACCTTAACTTCACATCCTCATCATCAACTTCTTCCCTATCTATAAAATCATTAAATCTGTCTACAAATTCCTTTGCTGAAATTTCCTCATCGCTACCCCAAGTAGGAATCCTAGTAGCATATTTAATAGGAAGGTCATGCAAAAAAGCAGGAAGTACAAGTGGTACATACCTAGCAGGAGAAGCCATGACTGGAGGATGAACATTAGTTGTAGGAGGGGCAGAAAAAGAAGATGAAGAACTGATATGAGGGGGACTGCTTGGTTTTTGTAAGCCACTAAAAATAAAGCTCCAATTTGGAAGGGGTAAACCAGCTTTGGATTTTAGCAAGACTTCGAAAGGATCAGTTTCTTTGAGTTTATCTAAAGACTCATTTTCTAGTAGTAGTTCAGAGGTAACAACTTCCCAAAACTCTTCCTTGTCATATTGTCTCACTAAGGCTGAAGTGTCAATTCCTCTTTTTTGCAAGTCTAATATAACATCAATGAGTTCTTTTTCACTTTCTGATCTAAACAACACTTCATGAATCTTGTCATCAACTTTCTTATCTTTAGGAATTCTTAATATTTCATAGGACAAATATTTCAAATGAGATGGAGTACCTGATATTTATGAAATTCTTTGACTTTTTGAAATAGTGTTGGGATTGTCCACAGCGGTAGGTGGACTGGGATCAGGATTGCTCCATGTGTATCTCCTTCTCGAAGCCACCTTTAAACTTTGAAAAAATTTATGGAGTCACCAAGGTAGATTTCAGCCTCGAAAAAAATTCTGAGCTCCTGCTACCTTCAGAAGTTCAGCTTCTTGATTTCGGGAATGAATAATCTTCAGGCTCTCGGCAGACGCACCAAAATGTTATCTCAAAATCAGACCCTAATAGGCTACTGATCAAGAAGACCTTGAGTAACTATTTCAAACCAGAATTTTAGTTTATGCTTAGCCTCCTCAACTTGAGAGGGCTTTATCAATAGGTTTATGATTTTCAAATAAGGATTAGATGGCTAATTCTATAAGTAAAATGGATAAAATGGATAATTGGTTGTATTAATAATCAACAAACATCTATTGGGCTTATGGATTCAAGTGTATTTTCACAAAACATGAGTATCAGCTTCAATTGGAATTCAAAGCATTTCAGGGTTTAGATGCATCAAATGAACAATAGGACAAAATATAACATAGTTCATGAACATATGAAGGAAGTTAGAGCACCTTCAGTGAATTCTAAGTAACATACATTCATGCCACTGCAAGTAATTTAAAGAGGAAAATTATGAGAATATCACACAACCATAACCTTTCTGAATCCTGAGTGATGAAACCAATATATTTGTATTAACATAAAAACATAGTTCTCTGGTACAACAACAGTATGCTTGCTTATGAAAATTTCCAACCCTATGAAATTTGACTTCTTGTCTCTTATAGAGACCTCATTACATTTCTTGGATTCTCTCCAAACACTTGAGAGAATTCTAATTTGCTAGCTTGACACCTATCAACTACTAAAACAAAATTTAATTACATCTTACAGTTAAACTGTCTATTCTAGAGTCCTAACACAACTAGGATTAAAACTCTTTATTATAACTTAACAACCTTATCTAAGCATTAAATCTTCTATTTGACAGTTGCTCCTCATAAAATTCGACCTTGATGATGTCCATCTCCTTGCTGTTGAACTGTAATGATTTGCTTCTTATTTTCCCTGAAAAATAGGAACATGCTCCCTGCAAAATAGGTATACTGCTTCATTTATGTTTCTTCACAATATTTGCTGACTAATTTCTGCTCAAAACATGTGGCAAAGTCATATTAAACTCTTGTGACTTTGTCCTCTCAGCGGTGCCCAAAACAAAACTTTGAAGAAGTACCAAAAACTATTAACATTGTTGCGCTACGAAATTGTCTATTGTTTTCGTAGCGCAGAACTTCACCTCTAAAAAATTCATTTGAAACCTTCAATTTTCAATGTTTTGCCATTGGATCTTCATTTATGGTCTTTACACATCCTCCAAAAGTATCAAAGTTTAATAAACATGCCCTTTTACCCTTTGAAAACTTTGAAAATCGATCAAAATTCATCCTACAGCAGTTTCATAGCTTGCTATGAAACTGCTATGTCTTTTATTTTCACATCTTGTTTCCAAAAATTTGAGTTTCCCACTTTTACTACCATCCTTGAAGTTATATATAAGCTCTCAATAATCACCTTTGAACTATTTTCAAAAAGGAAACCTTCCACAAAACTCCAAAAATGTGTTAGGAGATGTCACTTACTGTTTACACAGATTTTTGCTGTGGTTGATATTCAGGCTTTGCTAGCTGTATTTGAAGGTCTTCAACCTGCCTTTTAAGCCTTACATTATTAGCCCTCAGTTTGGTGTTAACCATTCTTATGAAATTTTATTCCTTGAAAGCAGGGACAGTCCATATGAAGAATTGATCCTGATTGTTGATTGACTCACTGTTTGAAACCTTTTCTAGCTCCCACATACCTTTCAACCTCTCAAAGTTTGACCATTCCACAAAATGCATTCTCACTTTCTTCCTCAATTTATCAATCTCAATGTTTGCAAGTCTGTGTTTGTCTTTAACCTCCTCATAACTACTCCTTTCTCTCTGAGTATTAAATACTCTATTTCTATCTTCAATTATTTGAGTTGATGTATTAATGGGTTATTCAAAAACACTTGCATCCTCACCTCCTATTTGGTCTATATCCATGTCTGGTTGCTGCATTTTCTTAGACTGCCTAGTCTGTGGTTTTCTAGGTTTAAAAACAAACTCTGACACCTCATCCTCAAAGTTTAATTTTTTGGATGTTTTCAATTTCTTTGATTTGCCACCTGTATCCAATTTTATGAACTTTGCTTGAACCAGGGGAGACTCCTTAATGTCAATATCTTGTAATATATCATTCAAGTCACCTCTTAATTTCAAATTTTCATTTGTGACCAAAGCCTTACCCTTATCCTTTGACCTTTGACTCCTAGTCAATTTCTTCTGAGTTGTTTTACTAATTGACTATTCCTGAATTGTCTTTTTGACCCAAGCTCTCTTCTTCTGTGCAGATTGAGGAGTCCTTTGGATTTTTAGTGATGTCTTTATCATAGGTTCCTTAACATGTTTCCTGGGCTTAAGCTTGACAAACCTCTTTGATTTTGTTTCTGCAGGTTCAGTAGTCTTTGATGAAGATGTTTCTTTGACTTGAGGACTAGCACCTGTTCCTTCAACCCCTATTCCACTTAAAAAGAGAAATGCAGACCATTCTCTTTTCACTTTCTGAAGCTCATGCAAAACTATTAACTTGACTAGACCATGATGAAATAAAGAGGTTTCACATGCCTGAGTTTTCATCTAAACTTTGTCTGCCATTTTTGCCAGACTTCGAAATAGAAAGAAAGGTAAGTCTAGAGAGATTATTCCTATGAAATGAAATAAGAGTTTAAAGTGGTAAGTGTACACCTTGTGATATCTCCCTTCGTAGGTGAAGTATCTTTGGATATTGTAGAGCAAGTTGGAAAATGCATCCTTGACACAACTTCTTGGCACAGATTTGTTCAAATCAGTATCCATAAATTCTGGTTTCAAAAATATTTTGCAGGGTTGCATTTCAAACCTAACATTCTTAAACCATCTTTCCTCCCCTCTTGGGATTTCTGTGACTACTGATATAACTTCAGGAGAAATTGGTAAAGTGAGAAAACCAGCGTTTTTATTTGACCCTGTGAAGTTGGTAGAAAATTCTTTAGTGACCTGATTATGCCCTCCTCGAAGCTTTTCACAGAACCTCCAACACCCTACATTCTTGAAGGCTTCTTCAACAGATTTATCCCTAGTGAGATTTTATAAACCTTCAGGTTCTGTCCTTAGGCAGTGACCCGACCGGTGATTTCTTTTTCCTTCTGCCATCTTCTTCCTGGAAACCTTTTGTCTTCAGAAAAACTGCAATAAACCTCATTTTTGGATAAATTGGCTTGCTTGAGAATTTGGTTCAGCCTTGCTTGATTTAAAACCTTGTTTCAGTCAGCAACTATTTTCAAACTTACTTGATTTGCAATCAAAACTGTTGATATAATCACCAATTGAATTCTGCCTCGCTTGATTGAAAACTTTGCCTTGCTTGAAAACTTAAAGAGAGCTCTGGTATCTTATCATGAGCTTCTCTTTCGGCAATAGATATGCACACAGTGCTCTCTTTGCATGAGATAAAAACAATAATAACCAGCTCCCTTTTCAAATTTGCAAAGGACCAATGACAAATGACCGCTAATGAATCTCATAATGATTTCATAACTAATTTGGATGGTTGCATGCGTGAAGGAGGATTCGTGGACTGAAACCATGATTGTGGCCAATTAACACTGTAATCATGAAAATTTAACCCCAAGTTGATGGATGTGACAGCTAAATCAAAAATTCTGAAACCCCGATTTCGTACCGCTGTTAGTGTTATTTCAGGATTTTGCGCTACGAAAAGACCAGGGTTTTCATAGCGCAAAAGAATTTTTTTAGACTGAGCATGCTACGAAAATGTGGTTTTGTGGCTTATTCAATTTTTTTTTTAAAAAGACTTAAAATATGGGTTTCAAAACATGGCATGAGACTACTAAAGTGTAAAAATAAGTTTACGAACTTGGTTTGGTGATGAAATGAGACTCTAAAACTATGACTTAGACCTTATAAAACATAAAAATTACTCAAACCCTATCTAATACCGTGACTTAAGAACAAGTATGAACTGACTGAATTTATAGGATTTTAATAGTGATAACAGTCTCCACCATTGCTTTGAATTTTCTGCAATAGTTATATCTTCCAATGGTCCCTCCTCAATGTGCAAGTTGGCCCTTGGTGAATAAACCCAATGGCTCTCATCATGAAGGAATGGAAGGTCTATGTGGAAACCCTCTTTCTGATCCATGGCCTCCTCAAGATAGAAGTGATGGCAATCATTGGGAATTTCATGATTCATGAAAGACTCCCATCTCCTTGTTATCATCCAAATGAAGTGGATCACCTCCCAGCTTGGAAATCCATAGAAAAAATCCTCCCCAATACATATGAGAGGCATGTTCCCAAAAAACATATGGCTCACTCTACAAAGAGGCAAGTTATCTATCATAGTGGCCATACAAAATCCCATGCTCCCATTGAAGCATGAAGTGCAAAAAGAGTGGGGAACTCCTCCCCCCAAGGACAAATCCCACCAATGTGCCTCTCTTCCAACCATATTTCCAAGAGTAATTAGAACATTTTAAACATATGGAATCATGATTGGAATCATGCTAGCTGCCATGTATGATAAAGGATAAGGAATTTGTCACCTCATGTGCAACCAATGCAGTTTTACCCTTAACTGCCATAGAAAAAGAAATGACAAGTGCCTCCCCCAAAACTTGTTTGCTGTCCCATCCCTCTTGGATTCTTAGAGAAGGTGCATCATAGTTGGCTTAAAAGAATAACACCATGAAGAATATAATAACTTTCCAAGATCCTCCAAGGAATGACCTGCTCAACATAGTTCATGGGCCTGATTGGTCCATGAAACTCATCATAAATAGTGCCCCCCTTTGGAGAAATGTTCTACAAATGAGTGTTAGAAAAATATAAGCATATAGGAGATACATTATAATATTCAGAAAGACAAGTTTCTCTATATACCTGTTTTACATCATTGAGGTAACTCATGGATGAGTTCCCTTTCACACTCAATGATTAAGGAGGTGTGAATGGTGGATCTTCCCAAGAGCTATGTTCCTCCTCATCTACCAAGTAATCCATGCACATCTTCATATGAGATTGCACCTCTTCCTTGAAACCTTCCCATATGAATCCACCCAAGATAGTATGATAAGCTCTAATGAAACCAATGGTTTTGGAAATCAATATCTCATAGGTTGCATCTAGTAGTCTCTCCTTGAGCTTGGAGTCTCTAACCAAGAGGATAAGATTATAGAAATAGATGACTCCATCAACTACCTTAAACCTTTCATCCGCTACTTCCCCATCAAGAACCCCACATGTTAAAAGGTCCTTGGAGTATTCCATCTTGATTTGGGAATCCCAATAAGGATCCAGGCTTCACAAGAATGACAACGTTGTAGAGGTCTGAAATGCTACCTTTTTCATATCATGGATCCCCTATTTGATATCCTTGATATCAAAATCACATGTTGGAGCATCATAATCTCCCCTTTGCTGCCTCATTTGCAGCTGATCTTGCTCAAGACAAGATTGAAGCAGATGGAAATCAACTTCCCCTCGGAAAGTACTTGTCTTCCAATACTTCCTCATTTTGGCCCATGCATGCAAGAGGGTTAGCATCCCCTTACCATGTTCAGAAATATTCTTTGTGAATGAGGATATCATGGGTTGACCCAAAGTTATGGAGTTTCCATGTACTCCCATTCCCATGCCATCATAGACTTCTGATTCCTCCTCTCTTAGTGTAGATAACTAAGTGGGAGATAGCAATGCCCCTTTTAGGAAATTGCTTACCTCTCTTCTGAATTCACGAGAGATCCTCTGCATTGTGCTAACTTATCCCAACGCTCCCTCCTTAGCCAAGTATGCAAATTTTTCCCATAGTTGAGAGAACACTTTAGTTTCCCTCCAATGAAGAGGTCCTCCTGGTAAAATGCCTCCTTTCAAAGGGGCATCAAGGCATAGAGTAGGATGTGAATGTAGGTGGACAGATTTTCCCCTACCTTTATTGCATAGGTCCTCTTGCCTTCTTTGTGCTTCCAAGATTTGAAATAGATAAGGATCCATGCTCTTCATCTTGTGATGCCCTTCCTCCTCTTTTCCTTCTTCTATCCTCAAGAGCTCATCATTTGACAATGATGGTACAGGCTACTCATGTGTTATGCCAAGAGCTTTATGTGTGAGCCCTTTTGGAACTCCTTGCAAGAGTGAAATATTTTCTTTCCTTGGAGCAAGTGCTCCATCCTCCTCTTCATGAGGTGCTTGAGGTGCCATTGTCATGACTGCGTTATCTCCTACCTTCCTCTCCTCCTCTTCAATAATTGAAATTTCCTCATCATCAACAAGAGACCTTAGATATTGGTCATCTATTGAAGGAGGAATCTTCATGCTTTCCTCTTGAGAAGAGAGCCCTTCCTCCAAAGGATATCTTGCCCTTGGAAAGGCATCAAAAAAACTTACACCTTAGTCCATGGTTCTCAGAAATGGAATTGGATTCATAGACCCTCCCAACACATGAAAAATATTTTATTGATATGGTTTGATAGTGTCAAAAGAAGATGTTACACATGGAGCTTCATCAAACCTCTCTATCAATCTTACAATAAACCTTGCATAAGTATGTGTATTTGCATTCCTTAAGGAAAAAGACTAAAAAAACCACCAATCATATGCTTTACCTTCAAAATGCAGTGCTACTACTTTGATGGCTTCAATCTCTGAAACTTGGTTTTTTCACACAAAGTTGTCTAGCTCCTCCACCTAAGCCCTAACTAGACATTTAGGTGATCCATCAAAAGTAGATAGACAGAATATACCCATATCATGATTCTCCTCCTTTGTTATTTTTTCCTCCTTGATCTTGCAAAACCCTTGGAAGTTCAAGTTATCTTTCAACTCCTTAGATTGAGCTTCATATTCCCACAAATGCTCACCAAGAGTCTCCTTCTCAGGTACACCTCCTTTCTTCCTCTTCATGAAGAAATCACTGACAGAATGTTGAAGATTTGGTGATATGGTTGAGTGCACATATCCATGAGATGAGGATTCAGAATTTCCCTCATGTATAGATCTTGTAGATCTGATCGGGAGATCTTCCTGCTCTCAAAACTCTCTAGGAATCTCACTTCTCTTTCTTTCTTCTTCTTGTCCAACCTCTTTGGAGAGGTTCTTACTAGATATGAAAAGTGATGAGAGTAATCTCATCCTATTCATCATTCTGGCCTTGCTCATTTATTTGTAGCACTTTTTCTATAATCCCACAGGCTGAGCCAAATATCTTGCTCTGATACCACTGTAATATCCCAAATCTGGAACAGCTTAGCAAGCCTACTGAAATAATGCACTTCTAATAATTTTGTGCATAGAAATGAGTCTTCAGCTATTGGATCCCTTATATCAGCTAATATAAGATCTAAATCCAAAAGGAGAGAGAAAAAAAATCAAACTATGTGGGTTAAACAGATCTCCCACAAACTAGTCTAGCTGAAAAACAACCAGAGAGAGGGGCTACAGCTATATGCAAAGGACTGCTTTAGAAATAACGCAGATGCACTGAAGCATAGTAGTAGGCTGATATGGAGGTTCAGAAATCATATGTATAACAGAAAATAAGATGTACTTTACAGCCCATACATTATACAAGAGAAATAATAAGACTATAGAGGAAAAATCCTTAGAAATGAGGTGCTACAACCACAAGAAAAGACTACATAAAAATGATAGTGTTATTTTTAGGGGCTGAAGAAATTTTTTATTAATCCTCATATTTAGAGCAGATATGTACATAAAAATATATATCTAATTCAGATCTGTGTACAAGAAAAGATCATCTATACATTCCCCTTGGGGTTTTGTGCAAAACATGAAGCACAGAGAGTAGATATGAGATCTAAGGTTGCAGATCTGCAGAATGATTCAGAAATTTATGAATAATACAATGGGACAACAGATAATATCTAAAAAAAACATGGATTGTATGGCCAATCCATGGATCACCACAGTGAGAGGAAGAATCCTAACACAAGAGATCTCTCCTCCAAACTGCAGACAAAACACCTTGCAACTTCTCCTTTGAAAATAATGTAGTCCAAGGAGAGAAACTATGATGTAGGCTCTGAGAATTCTTTGGCCTGATGCTAAGGTCTGGATCTGAAGCACAATCAGCTAGTGCACTCTTCCAAGAGGTTAAAAGACACTCATTGATAAGAGCCACTAGTATAGTCTAGATTTGAGTAGATCTAGTGTCTTCCACTGCTACAACTCACAAGGAAAACCCAACCCTCAATAGGATCAGCACTGTAGGTGTAACGTGAAGCTTGGCCCAAGCCTGATAGTGGAAAAGATAACACAAGTCTCCTCTAAGAGCTGCTCAAGGAAGGAGGTGGGATTCCTAAACAGGAAGACCCAACAAGGGATGTCTGAGCAGACAATACCTTCAGAAAATAACAACATAAACAACCCCTTCATGTTGCTCTCCTCCTCCTTTTATAAGATTGGAGTCTTTTCAAAACCCTAAACCACTTCATTAGTTTAGCCTCCTTCACATGTAAAACCTCCTTCTAGAACTGTGATGCCCCTCAAAGAGGTTCAATGCATCTAGACTGCGTTGTAGATATGGTCATGGTTGACTTGATCAAGTGATCAACCTCTTCCACACTCAAGGTGTCTTCATTTTAACTGGTTAGCTTGATTTCCATTCTCATTGAGCTGTCTTTATTTAGGATCCACTCTTTGAGAATAAATTTTGTTGACTTGGTCAAACTTGACCTTGTCTACATATTTTAGACATGGTTCACACATGTGGATGCTTGATCTGGTTATTTCATGATCCATTTTCAAACTATGAGGGATTTTTATTCATAATTGAGAAATTCATGAGCCTCCTTGCCCATTTATTCATCCATCTAGTCTTCATAAGAAAAATTAATATTCCTATTAGCTGTAAGCTAATTTAGGAATATTACAAAACACCATGGAAGTTACCAGAATGCCAGTTTGGGTTCGGCTTTATAACCTTCATCTTCGCTTTTGGAATAAAAGTATATTAGAATGTATTGGAAACATCCATGGGAGATATATGAAAACCGATACACAATGCTTTGAGGAGTGTGTCTTCAATTTTGCATGAATTTTTGTGGAAGTGGACCTTAGTAAAGGGCTACCAGAAAGCATAAAAGTGATACACAAACAACAGAAATGGAGACAACATATTGACATTGAAAATACTGGATTCAGATGTCGTATTTGTAGGAATACCAGTAATCTACAAAATACATGTCCAGAAGCAAAAAGAGATAATAGAAAAAAGAAGAAGACAGGGAAAACTCCAAAAGGATGGAAATTTCCCTCAAATGAACCAGATCAGGAGACAAATGAAGAAGAGGACGTCCTCAAACCAAATGAGAAAAATTAGACTGTTAGCACTGGTTTCGATTTCTTTGAAATTACCCTCTCCATCATTTTATTTGGCCAATAGCTCCTTATGCTTCATTTTTCAAAATACTAAATTCCAACACAAAAGAAACCCTGCCCCCCACAACAAACCTTTAATATATATCATATATTTTCTACACTTAACCATATTGAAACCCTTAACTTTTTGTAGCAATTCACTTATTACAGATCCAAACTTCATTTAAAAAACATTTGTTGTATCCTACAAGCCTTTACATATATTATATTACATATGATATATGTAATAGCATTACCACACACCCATATCACTTTTCACAAATAAAACTCTTTCCATTTAGTGCTTAAGTGTGCTTCGCAAAAGGGATATTTTAACTCTTTACTAAATACGTTAAACCACAAAATCTTGTGAAATGTGTTGTGGCGCAGTGATGGCACGTGGCTCCTCCTTGTCGCATCACATCCTTATTCCCACTTCACATCACAAAATGTTTTGTTTTCCTTGTGACAGTCCTTAATGCTAACCCCTAAACTTTGCGATGCGCGAAATCGCTTTTAATCTCCGCCGTTGGCGTCTCCAGGATCTGATGGTCCATGCAACTTATCCTCCATAAAATTTTTCATCGCAAACTATCTGACTTGACTTCTGAAATATATTAACTCTTAAATACTTCAATCGCTGATGCGAAATTGCGCCCTGCTGACATGCGTCCATTGCGCACTTCCTCAACTCACCTTAACTGTTCATCTCTTGTCTTCAAATATGTGATTTAATCGCAGCCATCCATTAACCTTCTCGTGGCTCTACTTTGCATCCCCTCCCGCTTATGTCTTATGCTTCAACACTTTCTTTTCCTCCGATTACGATATAGTGGGACCCTTCCCACCATGTCACCTCTGTTCTCGTCGCACATCGCACTTTGTGAGTTTTAGCCTTTAACTCTCATTCCTCATATTATAAACCTTAAAAATTGTGACATGCGATATTGACGTGGATGCGATGAAGTTCAAAGCTGAAATCCTAAAGGATTTCAAGTCCAGGTGTATGAGGTTTTTATGTTGTTTTATGAATAAAGGGCTAAACACAACCGAATGAATCGGGTAGGATAAGACCTGACAAAGAGAGAAGGGCATAGTAATGTTGAATGTCGTGGTAATAAGGAGAGAGAAACCACGAGTCAATTTGGGCAAGGGAGTTAATACAAAACTATGATGATATAACAACAAGAATGGAAAAGATCAGTAAACGCGGCCAGCATAACAATCAGATCTATTGAATCAGCCATGGCAGCACGAGATTTAACTATCCATCAGTGGCTTTCTGAACAAGCAGGGCTAGATGTCAAGTTTATTCTATCATAGACTCTTCATGATCCCAGAAGTAAAGGAACAACAATAGAGTTTCTCCAAAACATATTTCTACTAGTATTCTCAGCATCAAAATTTTTCTGTGAGGCATCTAGTAGCATTCAAGGAACAACCACATGTCATTTTCACTGTTTTTTACATTTTTTTGTGGAGTTGGTTGCACCAGAATAAAGGAGGAGTCTTCTTATAGACTGCCACATCAAAAAACCACTTTGAATTGTTAGTCTTGATGTTTTTTATTTTGATAATGTCATAGCAATTTGTATTAAAGTTTTAGGATAAGCCTCATCTCTTGCACGAGATCATAATAACTTTTGGGAACATGTTTACTCCTTTTGTAGGGATGACGGTTTTATATTTTTGTATATATGTGACAAAATGCTATAAATAAGAGGGAGATGGTTAGTGGAACAATGCCTAGTGCCATGGCCCTATTACTGATCCTCATGCTATTCCTGAAGCTATGTATTGTTGAACTCATAATATATACAAATTACACTCTTGGGGATTCACAAAATCTTATGGTGTGTGTATTGTTTTCCCTTCTATTTTTACATTCATCTATCTTTCCATGTTTATCATAAAAGTTCTATCTTATGTTTTTATCAGTCTTGTGAACCTCCGAGTCATATGGATCTGTTTTTTGTAAGTCTTGTTCCAAGCTTTCTTGATTCAGCATAAATTGAAGAGTGTTCACAAGCGTTCCTTGAGGTGGAATTAAACCTGGTTTCATGTTTTTGTAAGTATTTTGATCTAGCATGAATGTTAATATGTTTTTGTTAGTCTTGATTCACCAAGGATTCTTGATTCATGAGGTCATGTTAGTCAGAAGCATGCTTTGTAATGGGACTCTTTAAATGTAAAGTGAGATTATTTTAAGTCTTTTAAAATCATTCTTTTACTCTACATTTCAGATCTGGAATTTGTGTCATTTTTCCTCCTAGCAGTGGATTTCTATCCTAGAGACCCGCTCTGTTTCTTTCATTCTTCTAACCATCAGGCTACAAGCTCAAATTTTCTACCAGATCATACACTAGTTCCCTCATATGTGTCAAAGATTTTTTATCTGTTCAACACTCCTTTCAGAGTGCTTGAGATCCAACCACTTTCCGAAAAATCCAGTCAAATCATAAGAAATAGCCCTCAAGCTTAGGATCTGTCTGGTCAAGCACTTGATGCAGTCCAAGTGCTGATTCCAGGGCTAAAATCTTCTGGTGCATTTGTCGGGAGACAGATGCCTTGAAATGAAGTATTCTCCTAACCCTCTTGTTTTAATTGCTGAAAATAAATTCCTGATGGTGAAAGAGAATTGGCAACTTGAAGAGGACTATTTTTTTTCACCTGGTGAATCCATTGTTCTGGATCTAGCCGTGACTTCACAGGGATGCAGAGATCATATTTTTAGTGGAATTTTTGGATAAACAACTACACCTTTCGAAATTCTAAAAGGGATGTTATTGCAGAGGTAGAATTAAATTTTTTTCTTCATTCAATAGCCGATGATTTGGAGTCTTCTTATAGTGTAGACATTGAATGCTTTATGAGTATCACGCATTGTGATTATTATCATCATGAGCTGCACTATGTTATGATATGGATTCTTTCAATTTTACTCTTAAAATTCAGAATCCATATGAGGCTTTTTCAGCTATTTAAATGGTTGTATGAAAAATTCCGTATTTCATGAATATTTCCATTCAAATCATATTAGAATTAGAAGAATTAATAAGCTCATTGTTTTGAGAATATTTTTAGAAAGATAGATTTTAGTTTTTAGTTTGAATCCAGCTTCAGTTTGGAGAAATAATTTGCAGAATTGAAATGTTGCTTTTGACTCCATTACCCAATGGTTAGGCATGTGGGTTTTTTGAGTTAATAAGCAAGATCGTTGGTTGGAAAAATAAGAGCTAGATAAGGCACTATAACTACGGTTCTTGATAGTCCGCACGGGGTATATCATCCCTAATTAGAGCCATTGTTAGCACTAGTTTTGATTTCTTTTAAAATTTCCCTCTGTCATTTTATTTGGCCTCTAGCTACTTATGCTTCATTTTTCTAAATGCTAAATTCCAACACAAAAGCAGCCTCACCCCCCACAACAAACCTTTAATATATATCATATATTTTCCACACTTAACCGCATTGAAACCCTTACCTTTTCATAGCAATTCGATTATCGCAGATCCAAACTTAATTTACAAAACAACTGTCGTATCATACAAATCTTTCCATATATTATATTACATATGTGTAATATTCCCAATTAGCCATAAGCTACTTGGAATATTAATTTTTGTTTATGCTTCCTTGTTTGATGAATAATAGGATATGGAGATCCATAAATCTCCTTAATATGAATAAAATCAATGCTAATGTGAAAGGAGGACATCTTAGCAGCTTAATTGAGCACCCTTGTCTATGAAAATGGGGGAGTATGTATACTGGGGAAACTTTGACCAAATCAACAACGTTGTCAGGGAGTAGTGGCATTCATTATGGGACAACATAGTTTTAGTTGGAGACTCTTTGCAAGGAAGTAGTGTCTTAAATGAGTGGGGCCTGGGGTTAGGAAGCTCATCACTAATATAAGGAAGAGCATGGCATCCATATTGAGGTTATGTTATGTTTATGATATTTTGATATATGGTCTACTTAGACATATAGATTTCTTTAGATGTTTAGCTAAGATTGCAGTGTTGTTTAGCACATGGTGTTCCTGAGTGGGAATCCCACCACTTTCCTTGAGAAGCCTCTAGGAATATCTTTGTACTACATTCCTTCTTTTACCATTTGGGAATATTACAGTGGTATCAGAGCATAAAATTGGCTTAGCCTGTGCATCTTAAGCCAATATGTCATCAGAAGAAGGATATCCTCTCACAGATAGAGAGAAGAGGTATCTTAGAAGAAGATACCAAAAGTTTGATTATACAAATGATAAGGAAGACAATGGTAAAACCCCTCTATCAGCAGAAGATGAGGAGAAGGAGTATCCAAAGCTACTTCTTTGAACCATGCAAGATGTTGCTAGAGAAATAAAGGAGATGAGGATGGATAGATAAAAGGAATCCCCTAAAGGGTTTCTATATGGTGAAGGCTTTGAAATTTCTCATCAGTGGAGTGATCAATCAGTGAATTAGCAACAATTTTCCCAACACTCTACAATGCCTACATTCTTAGCAGTGGGAAATGAAGGGTTTCAAGAATAAGAAAATATTGAAGACTATTTCATGGAGTATGAGTATCAATCTTAGAGATTCAAATATCAATTGAGTTTTCAAGAATTTTTTTAGATCAAGGACATAGGAGACCCAAGTGTTATTGCCTAAATCTACCTCAGGCTGAAGGAAGGCAGAGTTCAGGGTAACATCAAACCATGCTCAGTCTCGTAGCTAGCCCTACCAGATCAGGAGAGGGCTCTCTCCAGGTCAATCTCAGCAAAGATAATCAATAAGGCTTGAGATGACTTAAAATAAAGGTTGATTTTAGGCTAGGTATATAAGTAAAAGAGTTTGATTTTATTTTTGGGGTTTTGTTGGAATCAAAGGGAAAGACAGTTTTGGGTCTGGGAAATTATCAGTTTTGCAAAGAGCTAAATGGGGCAAGGAAGGAAATTGTTGTGATGCTTTGGATTGAATGAATGGATAGTTCAAAACGGTGAGGAGATGAAGAGGGAAAGAGGCTTTCAAGAATCCTCTTCAAATAGATGAAAACATGGAAAATTAAACAAACCTCAAGGCGGAGCAAAGCAATCTAATGAATTCCACCTTTATAACTCATTTGTTTAATTTAAGAATAAAGGAGAAGGGAAATGATACACATAAAACATCAATGAATGTACAATCATAGAGAGAAACACACCATCAAAACAAAGAGCCACATGGATCCCAAGGAGTGTTGCAAACCCTGGTCTATTCCTTTGCCAAAATGTAGAGATGAAATGTACAATGAAACTCCAATCAATCCCAAGTGTCCCACCTATGCTAATGACTAAAAATTACAAGATATAGACAAGCATAACTCATCCCCATGCCTCTAGGGGTCGATCTCACTAGTTCAAGAGATTTTTCAACAAGATCTAAACTAAGAACTGGAAAATAGGCAGTGGAACAGCTTGCCTCTATAAGATAGGAAACAGATTCATTCAGTTACAATTCACTTTTTAGTGAATGAATCTACTTGGATGAGTAAAAGTGTTCCAAAATTACATCAAAGTTATGAAATTAAATCAAGTTACATCAATATTTTTACATGTGGAAGATAAAAAATTCAAATTTGCCAAAACTAGGTGAAAAACTAAGTTACTGAGTGAAAAATGAGCCAAAACTCCCAATGCGCCGTGCCTGAAATCTCTATGCGCCGCGCCACTTTGGATCTGATTTTGAGGGCCTTCCTGGAGTCCAAATTGAGTGCAATATAGCTCGTACGAAATCTCTACATGTCGACTTTCCAACCCAAGTGGAATTTCTGAATTTGGTTTCCATTTTCCCCTCCAAAAATGAGTTCTCCCAACACTGCTTCCTGTGTGTCCAAAAGAGGGCATAAAGGTCATTTTTAGGGTGTTTTTGACCCTTCAGGAAACCCAAAAATTGTCAAAATATTTAGGTAATGGGTAGGCATGAATTAATTTTGATGAAAAGTATAGAAATAAAATGTTTTCTTCAAGAGGAGCTTCCAATTATAAGCACACACCAAGTGGTGCTACGCGTTGGGCAGGAAAATCTGTGTTTAGGCCAAAAGAAATCAAAATTTGCAAAATGTGTCCCAAATTTCTTGAAATTTTGGCTGAGTGTCCTCCATCATGCACTATGCTGGGCCAAGTAAGCTTCCGCCAAAATCTGAATTCTATCATGCCTTTTACGATGCCTTAATTCCCTCTTGAACTTTGCCTTCAGGATCTTGATTCGTGCCTTGCAAACATGAGTTCTTGCCCAATAATGATTCGCCATGTGCCTCAACATATTTTTCTCTTTGTTAGATTTCTCCAACATCTTCTCCAAGTGAATATTGACCCTTTAAAGCCAGGTTTCGCGATCAGCCTCAATCTCTCGCTCAATGAATGTCATCTCGGTTTGGCTTCTTTGGGCAGCTTGCCGGTTTTGCCTTCATTTTTTTGAGCACCATGAATGAGTGGGACTGATGAGGGGAGGGTTTGATGCTAGCTGTATGATTTTATGGAATGAAAGGGTTTAGGGGATGACTTCTAGGGTTTTGGATGGCAAATAGTGTTTTGGGGATTTGACTAGGGTTTGGGATAGTGGGATTAGGGATTTAGGGTTATGAGGGATAGGGAAATGTGTTGATGGGACTAGAAAAATAGTGAGGAAAAAAAAGGATGTGGAAGTGATGGCATAAGAACCAAACTCTAAACCCTAAGGAAACAATTCTTGAGCAAGAAAATAGGGTTTGAATTTTCTTCACTTATTGAAACACCATAAGCACTGATGGAAACTCATACATTGGCAATATGGAGATGTTAAATTAGTTGTGGAATGAAGAATTTGAAAATTTTGAGCTTTTGGAGGAATATTTGAATTTATTTCAGGCATTTTAGCCCAATGCGTAGCACCATCTCAATGCGTAGCACTAGTTACAAAATTACACTGCAAACCACTACCCAATGCGTAGCGCCATCTCAATGCGTAGCGCATTTTTTCAGGAGGATTTTGGAGACCTATCCAGTGTCTAAATTGGGATCAGGATATCTCGTTGGAAATAATATTGAGTCTATTTTTCAACCCAACTGGAAATTTTCAATTTGGAGTTCATTTGCCTTGTCAAAAATCAAATCTCCCAAGACTGGTCAAAATGAGCAAAATGAGGTTGCCTCAAGGCAGAGTGTTGTTGCAGTCAACGTTTGAAGGTCTTCCTCAACTCCAAATTGAGCTCATGATAGCTCATTGGAAATAAATTTTTGTCTATCTATAATTTGACTCATGACACAAGTCATTTGGCCAACCAAGCTAGGAGAAATCCTGATTCTTCCAAGGTCACTTCAGAGGTGCATCAATTTACTTGAGGCAACTGTATTTTTGATATTTCTCTAAAACAATGACACCTGTGTAAAAATTGAAGGAGGATTTTCTTAATTGGATTACTTTGGAAAAAAAACTCTCTTATTTATCCCAAATTCATATTTTATTTCTCTAAAACATCATTGGAGTAAAACTTATCCCGATGTGTGGAACAAGGGATTTGTCGAAATGAAGCGAAACAAAGGGGATAAGGGGCTTCTAAATACTTGAGAAAATTTTGGGAAGTAGGGGAAGGTGAAATTTCAGAGATTGAGTGAGGGGAATGGTTCCAAAAGAGAAAAACATAGGCCTAGCCTAGAAAATTGCCAGGTTATAGCAAGAAACTAGGGTTTGTGCAAAAATGAGGAATTTGGGGGATCTTAGTGATGGGAAGTGTTTAATAAGTTACATTAAGGATATGGGAAGGTGTATGAACATCAGGATACAATTTTTTCTGATGATTTGACCATCCAAGAGAAATTAATTTCAAAAGCCTATGAGAGGGAAATGAACCTTACCAAGGCACAACTGAAGCATGAACAAGGTGTAAAATGACCCAGTGGAACTTGACATGATGATGAAAACCCTTTGAATGATTGTACACTCAGCTGAATGGTGAAATGGACCGACATTTGGAGAACTTTGAAAGGAGTGAAAACAAAGCCTAAACCTAATACCTAGTGACCAAATTTTACTTGAAGATTCACTGAAATGACAAAATTTGACCTTGACACCTTAAAATCACTTTGTAAGAGCATGTTTGATCACTGGAGGAAGGTTGCAAATACTGACACTAACATTGGCTCCAATGGGGATGGTAGCTCCTTGGAGGTGCTAAGAACTATAGATTTCCGGGAGAGTAGGCAGTGCCTTCATCCATTGGGCTATGGAGTCAATAACTCAAGCTGAAATGCATGACTGAAAACTGACGACTTGACGAAAAAAAATTAATCTCACTCAACTAAGAACTGACTCGATACGTAAACACAACCAAAAAACTGGAAAATATGCTCAAAGTAGAGCTTATTCATCAAAACCTACTCTAACAGTTTCATTCATCACCTAATCAAGTGAAATGAAACAACCAATGCAACCAGGTAAGTATTCCAGCTACTGTTTGAATTCTCCGCAAGTGCTAACTTATGAACAACAAGAGAGAACTACTGAAAGGCAACTCCCATAAAAACTTGTGAATAAATCCATTGAATACTATGGATTCTCTACCCACCTCCAAAAACACTACATAAGGATCTTGAATTTCATGCACTGGGACTTAGCTCATCCAATGGATTACTTTTCCTCTCCTCATACCATGAATGAAAACTTTGTTTTCAGTTTTGTGACGATGCTCCTGCTGAAAATGATAGAGAGACTGGTTGCCGGATCATGTTTGTATCAGTACACGTTTCAAGCTTACATATAGTCAATGGAGAAAAACTTTGACTGCAGACATCATCCAACACATCAGCTATTGGGTCATGAAAAACTTGAAAATATTGCTACAACCCATTTTCTATTGTTTCTGATGAGATTACATGATTTTCTACAAGCTGCTCATTTGAAGATTTACCATGCCATTTTCCCTTCAAAAACTGAAATGATTCAAAATAGAAAGGTATGGAATCATCTTGCATCATTTGATCATATGTGCCAGCTTCCAAGTCCTCATATTTAACTAGACAATCAACGGCATTTGGGAGCTACAAATCTGGATATGGGAAGTCTTGAACAAGGTTTTTATTGCCCTTAAGATGGTCCAGATCAAGAATTGTCGACAGTTGATTTATGATTGCATGGAAGTTGTCTCTGATGAACTGAAACGAGTCAAAACAAAAAGGCAAAGATCCTTCACTTACTTCAAAATTTTCTGCACTTTCCTCATCATTGTCATAGCTGATATGCATTGGTTGATAACTGTACTCGAGCTGCTGAAAGTGAACTTCCTCCTTCCACAAAATAGCTACTGATTTGTCTGCAAGATTAGCTTCTGTTTGGAGAACATAATCTTCATCATACTGATCAAAATGAGGAAAATCATTGGTATGAAACACATCATCAAGCATACATGTCAAATCAACAGATATCTCTTCTCCAAGATGATCTACAAAACAATCATTATCAGATCTACGAGAACTGGGATAAGAAACAAAATGTTTTTGATCAGCAGCTTGTTCTTCTTCAATCATCGAGCCATGGGCTTGAACATTATACTAATTCCTTGTGGTGATCTTTTTCATCATCTCTTCCACTGCACTTACCAAAATGTCAAGCTTTACCTCTAGAGATGTCGATTTCTCCAAATCTATGTTTTTCATCTCTTCTTCCTTCAACCTTGCCCTTCGGATCAGTAAATGAGCCTCTACATTTACTGCACTATTCTGCATCTCTTAAAGTGTTGCAAGATTCCTTTCTCTCAGCTGAAACTCCATTTCTGGATCAAAGGCACCTGGGTAGTGCAAGAGAGTAGATCTAGGAGGAGGTCTTATATCAACTGGCATCGAAAAATATACTTTGTTAAATCTGGCAGAAAATTGTTGTGCTGTCTCCCCTCACTGTCTTTTCAGCTGGTTATACTCTTCTATAATCAAGAAAGGGTTTTTTATGACCACCCACCTGTCGAGGAAAACTTTGACGAACTGCTGGAAATATGAGATGCTCGCATCAGGCAGGGCTTTGAACCAACTCTTGACTTTGCTTTGCAAAGAAAGAGAAAAAAGCCTAATAATGACATCCTATTCATCAACTTCAAAAAGGTCAAGAAAAGACTCAAAATTTAGAACATGTCTCTCAACAGTGATATTGTCACATTCACCATCAAACCTTGGCAAGTAAAGATAATAATTTGTAGGGAAAGCATGGAGTATAGGAGGTAAAATCAGAGGCTTGTATCGATCTAGAATTTTACAAGGTATAGGGGTATGTACAAATGCTACAGAATCAGTCTTGGTCTCTTAAGGTTCATCATTTTGAAGATGGTCATCACAAGATTTGGAAGAAAGGTCTTGATCAAGCTCAAAAGCATGCAAATCTTTGGTATTCACAATTTTCAAAGGGAAAGAGTCAACTGCAGGCCGAGGGTCTTTTCTCAAATACAATATACTTTGCAAATCCTTCTTGACATTCTCAGGAAAAGAGAATAAATAATTTATAACAAAGAAAAAAATTTCTTGGATGAAATTCCAACTTGAATACCTGATCTTTCCATATTGTCCTTTCATGTTTCTGTTGGTCAGGTTCATCCTCTAGTGGAATCCTTGGATCTGATCTCGAAACTGATTTAGAGTCACCAGGTGAATGATTTCAGCCTTCCAACGTCTGATCGTTGTCCACCATCAACAATCAGATCTGAACTTGATTACATTTTACTGAGGAAACTAGATGTTCAGTTCATAAACTAGACCAGAGATTGACTGAAGCAGCATTCATCTACTTTCTCTAATGAAAAGCAAGAGCGTTTCGAAGGCTACCTAGCTAACTTCAGGCTCCGTCTGTAGTTTCTAAAGCAAACAACAAACTTTTCTCTCCCCATTATGGTAACCACTATGTTATTGCCTAAATCTACCTCAGGCTGAAGGAAGGCAGAGTTCAGGGTAACATCAAACCATGCTCAGTCTGGTAGCTAGCCCTACTAGATCAGGAGAGGGCTCTCTCTGGGTCAATCTCAGCAAAGATAATCAATAAGGCTTGAGATGACTTAAAATAAAGGCTGATTTTAGGATAGGTATATAATTAAAAGAGTTTTATTTGATTTTTGGCGTTTTGTTGGAATCAAAGGGAAAGACAGTTTTGGGTTTGGGAAATTATCAGTTTTGCAGAGAGCTGAATGGGGCAAGGAAGGAAATTGTTGTGATGATTTGGATTGAATGAATGGATAGTTCAGACCGGTGAGGAGCTGAAGAGGGCAAGAGGCTTTCAAGAATCCTCTTCAAACAGATGAAAACATGGAAAATTAAACAAACCTCAAGGTGGAGCAAAGCAATCTAATGAATTCCACCTCTATAACTCATTTGTTTAATTTAAGAAGAAAGGAGAAGGGAAATGATACACATAAAACATTAGTGAACTTACAATCACAGAGAGAAACAAACCGTCAAAACAAAGAGCCACATGGATCCCAAGGAATGCTGCAAACCCTGGTCTATTCCTTTGCCAAAATGCAAAGATGAAATGTACAATGAAACTCCAATCAATCCCAAGTGTCCCACCTATGATAATGACTGAAAAATTACAAGATATAGACAAGCGTAGCTCATCCCCATGCCTCTAGGGGTCAAGCTCACTATTTTAGGAGTTGTTTCAACAAGATCTAAACTAAGAACTGGAAAATAGGCAGTGGAACAACTTGCCTCTATAAGATAGGAAACTGATTCATTCAGTTACAATTCACTTTTTGGTGAATGAATCTACTTGGATGAGTAAAAATGTGCCAAAATTACATCAAAGTCATGAAATTACATCAATTTACATCAATATTTTTACATGTGGAAGATAAAAAAATCAAACTAGCCAAAACTAGGCGAAAAACTGAGTTACTGAGTGAAAAAGGAGCCAAAATTCCCAATGCGCCGCGCCTGAAATCTCTATGCGTCTCACCACTTTGGAGCTGATTTTGAGGGCCTTCCTGGAGTCAAAATTGAGTTCAAGATAGCTCGTTGGAAATATCTTCCTGTCTAACTTCCAACCCAAGTGTAATTTCTAAATTTGGTTTCCATTTGCCCCTCCAAAAATGAGTTCTCCCAACATTGCTTCCTGTGTGTCCAAAAGAGGGCAGAAAGTTAATTTTTAGGGTGTTTTTGACCCTTCAGGCAACCCAAAACTTGTCAAAATATTTAGGTAATGGGTAGGAATGCATAAATTTTGATGAAAAATCTAGAAATACAAATTTTTCTTCAAGAGGAGCTGCCAATTATAAGTGCGCGCCAAGTGGTGCTACGCGTCGGGCAGGAAAATCTGTGTTTAGGCCAAAAAAAATCAAAATTTGCAAAATGTGTCCCAAATTTCTTGAAATTTGGGCCGAGTGTCCTTCATCATGCACTATGCTAGGCCAAGGAAGCTTCCGCCAAAATATAAAGTCTATCATGCCTTTTGCGACTCTTTAATGCCCTATTTAACTTTGCCTTTAGGATCTTGATTCGTGCCTTGCAAACATGAGTTCTTGCCCAATAATGATTCACCATGTGCCTCAACATATTTTTCTCCTTGTTAGCTTTCTCCAATAGCTTCTCCAAGTGAATATTGACCCTTTCAAGCCAATTTTTTTGATCAGCCTCAATCTCTCGCTCAATGGATGTCATCTCGGTTTGGCTTCTTTGGGCAACTTGCCGATTTTTCCTTCATGTTTTTGAGCGCCATGGATGAGTGGGACTGATGAGGGGAGGTTTTTATGCTAGTTGTAGGATTTTAGGGAATGAAATGGTTTAGGGGATGAATTCTAGGGTTTGGGATGGAAATTAGTGTTTTGGGGATATTTGACTAGGGTTTTGGATAGTGGGATTAGGGATTTAGGGTTATGAGGGATAGGGAAATGTGTTGATGGGACTAGAAAAACAGTGAGGGAAAAAAAGGATGTGGGATTGATGGCATAATAACCAAAATATAAACCCTAAGGAAACAATTCTTGAGCAAGAAAATAGGGTTTGAATTTTCTTCACTTATTGAAACACCATAAACACTGATGGAAACTCATACATTGGCAATATGGAGATGTTAACTTAGTTTTGGAATGAAGAATTTTCAATTTTGAAGCTTTTGGAGGAATATTTGAATTGATTTCAGGCTTTTTAGCCCAATGCGTAGCGTCATCTCAATGCGTAGCGCCAATTACAAAATTACACTACAAACCACTGCCCAATGCGTAGCGCCATCTCAATGTGTAGCGCCTTTTTGCAGGAAGCTTTTGGAGACTTTTCTGGTGTCCAAATTGGGAGAGGGATAGATCGTTGGAAATATTATTGAGTCTACTTTCCAAAACAACTAGAATTTTTAAATTTTGAGTTCATTTGTCTTGTCAAAAATCAAATCTCCCAAGACTAGGAAAAATGAGAAAAATGAGGTTGCCTCAAGGCAGAGTGTTGTTGCAGTCAACTTTTGAAGGTCTTCATAAACTCCAAATTGAGCTCATGATAGCTCATGGGAAATATATTTGTGTCCCTCTATCATTTGACTCATCAAGCAAGTCATTTGGCCAACCAATCTAGGAGAAATCCTAATTTTCCCAAGGTCACTTCAGAGGTGCATCAATTCTCCTTAGGCAACTGTATTTTTGACATTTCTCTAAAACCATGACACCTGTGTAAAAAGTGAAGGAGTTTTTTCTTCCTTGTCTTATTATGGAAAAAAATCTCTCTCAGTGTTTCCAAATTCATCTTTTAATTCTCTGAAACATCATTGGTGTAAAACCTATGCCGATGTGTGGAACAAGGGCTTTGTCGAAATGAAGCGAAACGAAGGGGATAAGGGGCTTATAAATTCTTGAGAAAATTTTGGGTAGGGAGGGATGTTAGGAAGAAGGGGAAAGTGAAATTTCAGATATTGAGTGAGGGGAAGGGGTCCAAAAGGGAAAAACACAGGCCTAACCTAGAAAATTTCCAAGTTATAGCAAGAAACTAGGGTTTTTGCGAAAATGAGGAATTTGGGGGATCTCAGTGATGGGAAGTGTTTAATAAGGTACATTAAGGATAGGGAAAGGTGTATGAACATCAGGATACAAGTTTTGCTGATGATTTTACCATCCAAGAGAAATTACCTTCAAAACCCTAGGAGAGGGAAATGAACCTTACCAAGGCACAACTGAAGCATGAACGAGGTGTAAAATGACCCAGTGGAACTTGAAATGATGATGAAAACCCTCTAAATGATTGTACACTTAGCTGAATGGTGACATGGACTGACATTTGGACAACTTTGAAAGGAGTGAAAACAAAGCCTAGACCTAATACCTAGTGACCAAATTTTACTTGAAGACTCACCGAAATGACAAAATTTGACCTTGACACCTTAAAATCACTTTGTAAGAGCATGTTTGATCACTGGAGGAAGGTTGCAAAGACTGACACTAACACCAGGCATCACAGTAGAGGTTGAGGATTCATTCAAAATCATGATCTACACCAAACCAGGGGCATATTTTTCATACCCAAATTTTATGGGTCATCTAAATGCACTGCCAAATCATGGGTAGGGAAGCTTGACATCTACTTCCAGCTAAACAAAGTACCAAAGATGGAGGCCATCAAGATAACAGTGCTGCACCTTGAGGGTGAGGCACATGATTGGTAGTTTCATGGCTTGTCCACATTGGGTCATGCCAATGTGACTGCATATTCAAAGTTCACAAGGAGGTTGGTGGAGAGGGTTGATCAAAGAGACCCAGAAGCACCTTTCATGGGGCTAGAAAAGCTCAAAAAATTAGGTAATCCATAAACTTATATTTATGAATTTATAAAACTTTCTTTTATGGTTCCTGATTTAACTACAACAAGAAGGATCTATATGTTCATTGATGGGTTAGAAAAACCTCTTCATGGGTTGGTTAAGTATACCAAGCCCACTACCCTTAAATATTCCATTGAAAGGGCTAGAGATCTACAAGATGCCTTGCCAAAAGCAAAGGAAACATTTCAGCAAAATACCACTTTTCCATCCAAGGGAAAAGATGAGAAGGCTCCTCTTTCAAAGGAGAGCCAAAGTAAAATACCTTTTAGTGATGATGTCCGAAGAGATTTGAGGAGAAGGAATCTTTGATTCGCATGCCAAGAATCATGGGCACCCCGACATAGATGTGTAGTAGGAAAGGCACATTATATAAAGGTCTTCTTAGATGATGAGGAGGAAGAAGAAGTAAAAGCATGAGGGAGTCACAATGTTGGAACAACAGGAGATGATCCACCACCATCAAAAGGTGAGGATCAAGCAATTTCTCCAATTAGAGGGACTCTTGCCTCATTGAGAGTGGTACCCAAATATCAATAAACTTCCACATAAGAAATAGAGTTAGATTTGCGCAATGGAAGCAAGGGCATAGTAATACCATATTTTATGCATATGAGATTAGCCCATGAGATATCACTGTTTTGTGGCAAACCAACTGGGAGGCCACCTAATCCAGTCTTGGTGAGATATGTCTCACAATATGTTGCACCACTCATAGATCTAGGAGGAGTGGGAACATTAGAAGGTTATGATACAGTGCAGAGAGTCCTAGGTAGACTCAAGGAGGAGGGAGACATTCTCCCACTATCATCATTACCCACTCTCACACCACAACTTGCGTTGAGAGAGGATGCTACAATATTGGAAGATGGCACCATCATGGTGCAAGGAGACTATTCCTTGATTTTGGAGGCTCAGAATATGTTCTCACTTGGGGAAAAATCTTCCACATATAGAAGATGGTGGCCACTCATGCATGATTTGGCCAAACTCAGGAAGTTTTGGATAGGTGATAGCTTCCCATGGAAGACTAACCTCCAAATGATTCAACCTTTACTTAAGCATGAGTAGCTACAAGAGGAGCATCTGAGGGAGGATAACAACCTCCCAACATGTGACTTTGGCATGGTAGGTGTCAAAGAGGAGGACAACCATATGAAAAATGTTTTATGTGATAGATCATCAGTGCTGTCACTATGGAGGATAGATCCATATTGGAAATCCCAGATGTTGGTGGATTATTCCAAGGATCTTTTTACTTGCATGATACTTGATGACCAGCTACAAGAGGAGGGATATTCAGTTAGAGATGAGGTCATCTACAATAATGGTAGGATCTTCTTATCTAGAGCTTCCAATCTCAAGGAGAAGTTACTACAAGGAGCACATGAAGGTTTTCTCTTCAACCATACTTATTCCATGAGAGCCTACAACACCATCATGGAGGGATATACTTGGGAAGGCTTTGAAGAGGAGATATATCAGCAATTGAAGAGATGCATGGATCATGAGGAGATGGAGGAGATACATAACTCTATGAAGGATTTATCATAACTTATTCTTTCCTCTTTAGGAATGAGATGGAATCTATATATGGACCACTCCATTTGTATGCGAATATATTATGGTAAGGAACATGTTTATGTGCATAATGTTTTACTTGATGATTATTTTCACTCCTTTACCATATATGTGCAGGACATTTCTCCAAGTAGTATAATTCTTCCATATAAACTTCATGGCCAACTTTAGGCCATAAACATTGTAGTACATGGCCACACCCTATGAGGATATAGGGAGATGATGTACCATTAAAGGTGCAATCCAAAGGAACCAAACATTTCTCACCTTCTCAAAACTTGTGACAAGACTATGGCAGCAAGTAAGTGGTGGGGAAACCACTTACCACATCATGATCTGAGACAGTCATGAGATATACTGTGCTGGTTCCACATGTGTGACTATGACCCACCTCCATTTTTGCATATTGTTGTTTATATGTACTTGGTTTTGATCCCATACAATAATGATATACTTATTCTTATTATGGAAATGAATGGAGGAAGGATGGGAGGATTGATCATACCCTTTGGGAGAGAGATTCTCCATGTTTATTATGCTACATGTTTTAGGGAGAACATTGGGAAAACCATGTCTGTTTCATTGGATATTTTGCTTCCTTGTTGTTACATAGCATTTTTTCACTGTCCCTACAATCCCCATCCCACACATTGGAGGACCATTTCTGTGAATTATATGAAGTGTCATGCCTTGAAAATTTTATCATTGCATCTCTTTCCATGAGGAGAACATTTCCTCTATTGAATTTTCCATGAGCAGACCGTCAAAAACACATGTTTTTGGGTTTGCGCTGGCAGACTGTTATGCTCTCGTGCTAATGAAGGAAGTTAACACTGGGCCCCACACCCATTGGCTCTCTGTCCCAGTGAGATACCTGTGCCAAACTATTTTTGGAATTATTTTTAAATATAGAGGCGAATTTTCCCTGCTAACTACTTCGTGAGCGAGTCATCTTGAGTTGTTCGACTGCATAACCATGAACACCTTCCTTTGGCCTCTTATTTCCACCTTTTGGGGGAAACTCCCAAAGGATAAGGCCTCCCTTCCACCATTTGAGGGATCCCAACCTCCTCCTCTCCCTTTATAAAGAAAGCGATCTCACATTGATGTAGCTAGCTGAACTATTATAGCTGAATAGCTGAAGAGGAATTGTTGAACATCTTAGTGAGATAGAGCAGAGAGAGAGACCCTTGTCGAGAGAGAGAGCTTAGTATTTTTCCTTGCTACATAAAAATTCCCTGATGAATGCTCGAGATTCACTTCTACTAGACCCACTGAAGGAGGTTGCGACGTCAAGGCTTCAATTGTAATCTCTTTCTTTCTCTTAATATATACATGACTGGAATTCTAGTTCCCATCTTTTGTTAATGTGATTTACATTATGCAATATGATTAACCTTCCTTGAATGATTAGATAGTTATGAATGAAATTATTATCATGTATGTTTCTTTTTTCCTTTGATCCTTGTGCAGCAACACCTTAATACCATTGCTAAAGGATCGTGACATGTCGAGACAAGGGTCGTGAGACCTTTGCTGCAACTACATCTATCGCGTTGGACTACAGGTAGGAAAATATATCCCCAACTTGTTTCATTCGTTAACTAGGACCAACATATTAGCATGTCCTCTTTTTGCTAGACCCACTCTAGGGCTAGAGGGATCATATCTATCTGCAGAGAAGATTTACCTACACAATACTTTTGAGATGAATCATTTTCATCTCATGAGAGCTTGGGAGGAGCATGTCATAGAGGGATGGATTGGGAGACACTTGGATTATGAGGGAATATTATCACATAGAGGTGTCACCAATGGTGGAGGAGAAGAGTTGTAGCACTCACCTTTACAGTTGCTTGAGGAAAATCAATATTCAGGAGGGGAGGACTCTAATATTCCCAATTAGCCATGAGCTAGTTGGAATATTAATTTTTTTTTTTTGCTTCCTTGTTTGATGAATAAGAGGATATGGATATCCATAAATCTCCTTGATATGAATAAAATAAATGATAATGTGAAAGGAAGACATCATAGCAACTTAATTGATTACCCTTGTGTGTGAAAAGGGGTTGGAGCATGTAGACTGGGTCAACTTTGACCAAATCAACAACGCTGTCAAGGAGTAGTTACATTCATTATGGGACACTACAGTTTTAGTTGGAGACTCTTTGCATGGAAGTAGTGTCTTAAATGAGTGGGGCCTAAGGTTAGGAATCTCATCACTCATATAAGGAAGAGGATGGCAGCCATATTGAGGTTATGTTATGTTTATGGTATTTTGATATATGGTCTGTTTATACATATAGATTTCTTCAGTTTTTTAGCTAAGATTGCAGTGATGTTTAGCACAGGGTGTTACCGAGAGGGAATCTGACCTCTTTCATTGAGAAGCCTCTAGGAATATATTTGCACTACATTCCACATTCAGGCATCATGCCAAGGCTTCAGTATTAAGGTATAGTGCAGTTCCTATTGAGGTTTTGTGTTGTGTTGCAGGGAAGAAGTTGTGGAGGGTTCATTTGGGTGATTTCTGAGCTAGATCTCATTAGAGGGAGGTTCCTTTCTCTTGGGAGGCTAGTAAAGGAGGCCTTGGAGCATTATTGACAAATTTGGCACCAAGCCATAGTGTTTTTATCATGTAAATTTTATTTTCAGTTTGGATATACGTTATTTTAGGGAGGAGTTGTAGGGGTATTTGCAATGGGTGATTTGGGAGGTGATTTCTTCAGTGAAAGAGCCAACCTTTCATCGAGAGGATCCAATGGAGGAGATCACATTAATTTTCATATCAACTTCAACCATTTCTCTTTAGTTACTTTTTCCAACATACTTTCAGCCATAGGGCTGCATCTCATTTTGTATTATTGGGTGTTTTTCTCGGAGACCCTCTTGGGTTCTTTTCTGGAGGTTGTATAGAGCCTATATATTCATTTTTTGTATCCTTTGAGGCATATAACCTCCATATATCTTTTGTGTATTAATTTGTTGTAGAAATTCACCTATGTCTGCACTGTAGTAGTCTTCTCACATTTTGGTATAGTAGCACAACCTAATTCTCGAGGGTTTTCTTCATTGGAGGCTTGTTATATCTTGTATTATGGTTTGTGGCCCATTATATTACACATGTTTGTTGTTGTTATAATGAATAAGAAGACTCCATATTGATCTCATGTTTTTATGTGATGTTTTACACTGTTATTCTAGCATTTTTCACTATATTTCTGATTTTCCCATTTGGGAATATTACAATATGATATATGTAATATCATTACCACACACCCATATCACTTTTCTAAAATAAAACTCTTTCCTTTTAGCACTTCAGCGCGCTTCGCAAAAGGAATTTTTTAACTCTTTACCAAATACGATAAACCAAAAAATGTAGTGAAATGCATTGTGGTGCAGTGCTAGAACGTGACTACTCCTTGTCGCATCGCATCCTTCTTCCCACTTCGCATCGCAAAATGTTTTGTTTTCCTTGCGAAAATTATTAATTCTAACCCCCTAAACTTTGCGATGTGAGAAATCACTTTTAATCTCCACCATTGGCATCTATAGGATCTGACAGTATGCACAACTCCTCTTCCGTACCATTTCGCATCACAAACTATCCAACTTAGCTTGAGAAATCTCTTAACTCATAAATAATTCAATCGCTGATGCAAAATTTCACCCTGCAGACACGCGTCCGTTTCGCACTTCCTAAAATCACCTTAATTGTTCATCTCTTGTCTTCGGATCTACGATCTAATCACAAATTTCCATTCACCTTCTCACAAATCTACTTCCCATCCCCTCCTACTTGTGTCTTATGCTTCAACACTTTCTTTTCCCTTGATTGAGATATAGTGGGACCCTTCTTTCCACGTCACCTTCATTCTCGTCACACATCACACTTCGTGATTTTTAGCCTTTAAATCCCATTCCTCATAACATAAATGTTGAAACTTGTGATGTGTGATATTGACATGGATGCAATGAAGTTAAAAGCTAAAAGCCTAAAGGATTTCAAGTTCGGGTGTATGAGTTTTTTATGTAGTTTTATGAAGAAAGCGCTAAACACAACAGAATGACTCGGGTATGATAAGAGCCGACAAAGAGAAAAGGGAATAGTAACGTTGAATGTCACACAAAGGGAATTCATACAGAACTATGATGATATAACAACAAGAACGAAAAATAGCAGTAAACGCAACCAACACAGCAATCAGATCCGTTGAATTAGCCAGCACAACACCAGATTTAACTATCCTGCAGTGGTTTTCTGAAGAAGCAAGGCCAGATGTTAGATTTATTCTATCATAGCCTCTTCGTGATCCCAAAATAAAAGGAACAATGACAGAGTTTCTATAAAACATATTTCTACCAATACTCTCAGCATCAACACACTTCTGCGAGGCATCAGGCAACATTCAAGGAATAGCCACACATCACTTTCACTATTGTTTACATTTTTTTGTGGATTTGGTTGCACCAAAATAGAGGACGAGTCTTCCTATAGACTACCACATCAAAAAACCATTTAGAGTTGTTAGTCTTGATGATGTTTATTTTGATTATTTCATATCACTTTTTATTAAAGTTTTAGGATAAGCCTCATCTCTTGCACAATATCGTAATAACTTTTGAGAACGGGTTTACACCTTTTGTGGGGATGACAGTTTTATATTTTCACATATATGTGACAAACTTATATAAAAATGAGGGAGATGGTTGGTGGCACAGTGCCTAGTGCCTTGGCCCTGTTTCTGATCCTCATGCTATTCCTGAAGCTGTGTATTGTTGAACTCATAATATATTCCAGTTACACTCTTGAGGATTCACAAAATCTTATGGTGTGTGTATTGTTTTCCCTTCTGTTTTTACATACTTTATCTGTCTTTCTAGGTTTATCATAAAATTTATATCTTATGTTTTTATCAATCTTATGAACCTCCAAGTCATATTGATTTGTTTTTGTAAGTATTTTTCGAATCATTCTTGATTCAGTATAAATTGAAGAGTGTTCATAAGTGTTCCTTGAGGTGGAATTAAACCCTGTTTCATGTTTTTGTAAGTATTTTGATCTAGCATGCATGCTAATATGTTTTTGTCAGTCTTGATTGATCAAGCATTCCTAATTCATGAGGTCATGTTAGTCAAAAGCATTCCTTGTAACGGGATTCTTTAAATGTAAAGTGAGATTCTTCTAATTCTTTTAAAAGCATTCTTTTACTCTACATTTTAGATCTGGAATTTGTGTCATATTTCCTCCGAACAATGGATTTTTTTCCTATAGACCCATTTTCTTTATTCCATTCTTCTAACCATCAAGCCACAAACTCAATTTTGCTACCAAATTAGACACTAGTGCCCTCATATGTGTCAGATATTTTTTATCTGTTCAACATTCCTTTTAAAGTACTTGAGATCCAACCACTTTCCAAAAAACCAAATCAAATCATAAGAAATAGCTCTCAACCTTAGGATGTGTCTGGTTAGGAACTTGATGTAGTCCAAGTGTTGATTTCAACGCTAACACATAAAACCACTAAACCAGAGACAAAAGAACAAGAGATGCAAGACCCTTTCGACATAACATCCATGGTTTAGCCAACAATGGACCTTGGGCCACCAGACATAGGGGGGAAGAAAATACAAAATAGCTCAAACACCTTAGATTCAGATAAGAAAATGGAGCAATCACTGATGATACACAACTCGCCCTTATCTCCACCACACCAACACAAGGTGCTTGGCAGAAGCTCGAAAATAAGAAAGAGTAATATAGGTTTACTTGCAACTTCATAGGCTATCTTGATTGAAAATTACCAGCTCATACAACATGTAATTTTTTTTTCATTAATAAAATTACGATTTTTTTTTTGGAAAAAAAAACATCTCCTTAGAGCTGGATTCATACGCCTTTGGGGTTGTCAAACAGGTCGGGCTCCATCTTGAATATATATATATATATGGTGAGTAAAAATCTCAGGAGGGATGCCTCTCATATCTCCGTAACCCCATGAAAAGGCATCAAGATGGCTTCGCAACAAATTCACAAGTTGCTCTTGTTGGGATGAATCAAAGTCTGAATTGATATGTAAAAAATTTCCCGAACTAATCTCAACAAGAGTAGTATCAAGATCAAGAGTACACAGAGGTGTTAAAAAATATGGTGGTGAGGGAGGTAGAGAGTCATGACTTTCCTAAAAATCTAGACGAAAATTTTGACTCAATGACTCAAAATTGGGCATGGTGTCTAGATTGTTTAGGAAGTCTTGAATCTCACACTCCTGTGAGGACTCAACATACTGATGTATCATGGAAACAAACTTAGTATCCCCATCACTACTGTATTCTAACCACAAAGTGTCTCGAATCTCCTAAATGGATCTAGCGGGTGGATACAAGGTGATCTTCTTCCTAGAATATCTATGGGAAATATACATGTCACCAAAATGTCATCCAATATAAGCATCAACTGTAGCAAGCGATGGTCATCCCAAGATCAAGGGATGTCCTCCCATGGGATTCTTTGGCTGTAGCACAATCAAGTCTGCAGGATATTCCCAAGAATCTAATGAAATGATCACATCATCCAACACCCCTTCCGACTTGATTTTAGATTTTTTTTCCAATTCAAGCACACTGGGAATAGGATGAATATGGAACAATCCATTTTTATCCATGGTTTTCTTGGTCATAACATTAATGGTTTCCCCCAGGTCTATAAGTACATTAGATACAAGGACATCACCTATCAAAATAGAGACAACAGGGTTTTCGAGGTCAGTATATTTCTCCATGTGCATACATCCCATCATTAACTCTACTGCTTTCTCAACAAATTGGATGTTTCGAGGTTCCAATATTATCCTTCTTGCCTTCTTGAGACAGAGTTCCAGAATGATTTTTGTACAAATGGGGATCTCTTTGATATCTTGGAGTAGGGGCACCTTTATGAAGAGGTTCCTAAGCTCATAGGCCAGGCAAGACTCACGAATGGGGTCATTCTTCTCCACAACTGGCCTCTCTGGATAGGGATGCCAGTTGTAAGAAGATGGTAAAGGCTATGAGGGGACGAGGATAGGATGAATAGTGAAATTATTTTTAGAATGGTCAAGAGTTTCCTCGTCACCTTTCTCTTTGATAATAACCATAGGTTGATTTTGTTTTTTTGTGGCTATTATCATCCCCGATATTAGTTCGATATAATTAAATCAAAATCACATGGAATGATATATGGATGAGGAAAGTGGGTTCATGGAATGGATCATTTGTACCACTTTTTTATTGCGGTTAGGTAAGGGTTGGGCAAGCAACTAAGGAGGTCGAAATGGTGTGGGTAAGGGAAAAGGTGGCATTGGTTGACTCAACTGAGGTAATGATGGTTGTGGAATTGGGTAAGGTGCATATGTAGATGGGTATGATTGCATAGGTACAGGATAGGAATGGTGTGAATGGTTTGGCCCTTTCCATCCTTGTTGCCAAGATTGGGAGTGTTGTCCATAATGATATAGGTTCCCATGCGGCCAATGTTGAGAGTGACTAGTGTTAGGATAGGAATATGGATGTGCATTATAACCAAAGAAATGTGGTCGAAATTTAGGAGCCATACCTGCACTTACTGAGGCCAATTTATTCGTGCTCCCATAGCATGCAATGATTTGACTTCAGGTTGTCCTCCTTCAAATACAACTTTCAGCCCAGGAATGGAGGGACATTTTCCTATGGCATGGTTCTCTGCACAAATTGCACATTTATTAGTTCCTTTTATATCAAGAGGAAATTCCCTTAAAAGATGTTTTTTCCTACACTTTGGACAAAAAATAGACAATGAATCCTATTCTTATACAAGTTTCTGCTGAAATTTTGAGTTTATTTGTTTGATTACAATATTAATTATTTAAATTTTCATATTTTCCATTTTGTTCTCCAATCCAATGATGATAGCATCAGTAGATTTGGTTTTCTTATTTCTATTCTGAATTCCTTTAGAAGATCTATATTGGTTCCTGGAGTTTTTCCCGCACAAGTCACAGATTTGATCAAAATATTTCTGGGAAATATCCCCTTATCCTAGCAAATTTAGATTATTTCTAGCATCATCAGTAAGCCCACGCAAGAACAAGATTCTAATGGTACTTAGATCAAATTTGTGCTTTGACCTTTGAAGGATGTACGGGAATCTCTCTAAGTAGTCCTCTAGAGTCTCATCATCATTTTGCACAATAGTAAAGATTTCATCTTGAAAACATATAGTTTTACAATCTTCTTGACATTTCGACAAGAACACTCTCTTCATCTGTTTCCAAGAAGCTATAGTGTTCCCCCCTAGTCCCATGAACCAACATAAAGCTGCATCCTTGAGAGTTGTGAGAAACAACTTTAAGTTTTTAGCATCAGGTGAATAATCATAGCTTCTACAAAAAATATCAAACTCGAATAAGAAAAATTCTAAGTCTTCATGTACCTTACCATGGAAATAAGGAAGAGCTTACGGTGGTATATTTTTCATTTTCATAGTTACATCCAGATCCACAATTGGGAATCCAAAAGTGGATTGTTCCTCATTTACAAATCCCTCGGCATGGTCTTCATGATCTTACATTTTTTTTCCTCCAATCAAACTACTCTCAACAGGTTGGGAAGGCTGAATATGGGTTATGATAGTCTCCTTCCTCACCTTCATGGGCTGTGTCACTCCTGGACTACTATTTCCATAATCCAAATGGATAGTTCCTGCATGATGAGTATGAGTTTATTTTGACTTTATGCATTCAAAAGAAGGCCCAATATGAGATTTTATTTCAGTTTTATCAGTATTTCCTCGACCCTTAGTGGGCTTCGAACCCCTACCTATTTTAGGCATTCATTTCAAAAAATGACAAAATGAAATTCCTATAAAATTCTACAAAAACATAACTCAGCACCTATAAATTCCTTCAAACAATAGAAGAAAATTGTAGAAAAAATAATCACAGACTTACCCCTATTGAAAAAAATGGAAAATTCTTACCAATTCAAATTGCCTCCCCAACAATGGCGCCAAAATGATGGGGTGCAGGAATTGCACTTAAGAAAGCTCCTTCAACACTTAATTTTCAACCTAAGGATTTTGTAAAATTAGAGATGAAGCACAGGTAATGCCAGAAGTGGTATGAAATTTTCCTATTCCTATTCCTGCTTCTTAATTGAAATATTGCAGAATCAAATAGAAAACAATTTCAAAGGCAATTGGCACCAAAACAACTCTAGTGCTGGAATGTAAAAGAATGTATTTGCGAAGAAATAAAGTAAAGGAACTTTCATACAGCTGGAAACAATCTTAAATGTTGAAATAAAAATCTATGTTTATCTTTAGTATAGATGGTGGTTGTTTAAAAAGTGGGCCATTGAAAATATCTACCTTCTAAATAATTTTCCTTTTACACTAAGCAACCGTTCCTGTACTATTACAATCTGCTTGCACTAGTGCAGGTATAGAACTTATGTGAAAATTATATTTTACCCTCTTATACTAAATACTTATGCCTTTGCGTAGGTGCTCTAAGGCTTCAGGCTTAGAGAACTATGTTCCTATGACAAGATATTGTCTCTTGCACTAGGACAAAGCTTCCTAAACCATGGTTTCAAATTTATTTTTGAAAGAATAAAAGGAAGTGTTGAAAATAATTTCCATTTCGAGCTGAATTATGAGATAAATTACACACGGAAAATAATGCTTTAATCAAGTGAACTTGAAATAAAAATAAAATTATAAAGAAAAACAATCTATAACAGTGAAAGCAAACTTTCAGTCAAAGTAATTTGCATGCAATCGAATCTAACTCTAGACAAGTTCACTTATAATGTTACAGATTAATTTTAATCCATTTCCTTAAATCATGAAGTGCAGACATAAATTAAGACATTGCAATGGCGTTCTTTCTCATTTCACAAAGTCATTCTTAACCTTCAGAAGTTTAGCTTTTAATATTAGGAATGCTTTCTTCTAATGATAACTCTTACTTGTAGAAGTAAATTAAATTGTATACAAGAAAAGGAAAATAACACTTGCTATAAATAAATGAGCAAACCAGAGTGCATAATCCTACATGCACTGGTGTAGGAAGAATCTTCCTGCATGATCCAAGTGGAAGAAAACCAAGAAATAAATTGCAGGAAATAAATAAATTCAATTTATACTTCCACACAATGGATCCATTCACACTTTGACTATTAAATGAAATTAAATCATAACTCTGAAGAAAGAATGAAATAAATATTTAAGAAACACATATGGAAGTAAATAAATTGACACAAAAACCTTTGAAAATAATGAAAGCATGAGGGTAAACGAGCTGGGTTGGATGGGCCCTAGCCAACCAGCTGATTTCTCATTTTAGGAAACAGAACTCTTCAGCACTCTAATCAACACATCAATAAAATATCAGACACAATGTGAGAAAATAATGGTGCAATTCCTTGCATTAAATTCAATTAGCAAACATAAATTATGGTTCAAGTCCATCCCAGAGCAAGGGAAATAACAAAATTACAAATTAAACAAGATTACAGTCACGCTGTTATCGCCAACAGTTATAATAAGGCACGAGCTAATCACTGGCCGTAGACCTTATATTTGGAAACATCCCTGACTATACTTTTCCTATGTTTAACTTTAGATAATCTGCATCCAATCTAGAAGACGTGGACCAAAACACCCACGTGGAGTGATTGAGTTGCTCTAGAGATCAGGGAACAATGATTGTTGATAGTGCATGAATCTGTTTGCACTAGATCATGCTAACATGATGACTAATACTTAGCTTCTCAAATAATTTGAGGAAAGTAAAAATAAGTTACAAGAAATTTAAAGTCACAAAATATATTTAAAATGATTAATTAAGCACATATAAACCTTAATCATGAAATATGAAGTTTATGTAGGAATAGACAGTTTTCTTGGACTAGTAAGGGAATGAGAAGGTTTATGGAGATAAAACAGAGGTTAATGATTACATGAAGGGGGTAAAAATAGAACATTTTGGCACACCAACATCCCCCCATCCCTAAGTTGTTGTATGTCCTCACACAACGTTTTACTTGCTGCAAAAAAATCTTCAAAAATAGGGAGTCGTCTTTCAATCCTACACTCCGATACTAATTCATGCTTTCACTACCTTTGTATTTTTACCTTGAGCTATCTTCAGTTGTTTGGTCACCTTCTTGAGGCACTTGTAGCATTTAGGAGCCCGAAACTTCCATATTTTCACTTTACATTTCTATTCTTTGACCAATGAAACCAACTCTGTCGGGCCTTTCTTTTGCCAGTTTTTCTCCTTCATGACCCGGTTCAAAGCCTCCAAGTCATGAAATTGATGTTCCAGGTCTACTATCCATTTATTGATGTAGAGGGTATAGGTCTCGGTCTCTATCTCATTTGGTGAAAGCACCTTTTCCGCAATGGATTCAAAGCATGTACCATCATTACAATATCGAAGTTGTCTTAGTCATCCAAAGTTCACATCATGATATCGCCAAGGGTTTCTGTGCTAGGAGCCTCCATGTCACCAAGGGTTTTATACCCTCCATGTCCTTTGCGCCAAGGGCTTCAGTACCTTGCGCACCTAACTCATTAGGGACTTCAGTGCCCTATTCATACAACTTGTCAGGGGCTTCAGTAACCTGTACATTCAAACCATCATGGAGTTTAGTACCATGTTAATCAAAATTGTCAAGGGTCTCTATGTGTTGTGCCTTGTCATATTCTTGACCCTCTTCTGGGTTTTCTCTTGCACTTGGTGTCATATTTTGTCTCCTTAATTTTTGAATGAAGACTAACAAAGATATGCCATCATCCTTCTCTAAATTATCTTCATTCACCACAGTGTGGGTTGCTACATTCGCAAAAACTGAAAGGTTATGATCTCTAGGTGAAACCTGGGGTGCTTTGTCAATCACAATCTGAGAGCTCGACTGATGTTGACTTTTCCCTAGAGAGACAGTCCTTTTCTTGGTCAGGGTCCTGGTTAGTTTTCTCTTTCCTGAGGGTGGAGTGTCTTCGATAGACCTTCCTTATACTTGCACCTACTTAATTTTTCTCTTTTTCTTCGTAGGGGACGAAGTCTCCACCTTCCTTTTCTTGCTTTCACTCTTTTCCGTTGACTTCCCTACACTTCTCGCCCAAAATTCTTTCAGGAATGCCTCCCAGGTCACTTCCTTTCCTCCAGCTCTTTCTTGACCAAGATTTCAATGAGCCTGTGATGGTATAGCTTATATGAAACCTGGATTGCATCCCCTTTCTGCACACCTTTCGCCATCTTCTCTAAACTTCAGAGTAGGTAATAGGGAAATTTGATACGTTTCCATGATTCGAAGTGCAACAATAAACGAATGTGATACACGAAAGTTAAAGAATAACTTCCCTCACATCTTAGGAACTTCTGTAATATAAAGAGTAGTTCTTGTCATTTTCCACGCATGCGCTCCGTGGAAGCCCCTTCTTCCAATCAATTCTGAGCTTTCAGTCGACCACAAACCAACACCATATTTTCTTTTCAATTGTCTCCTTTTTCAACCACCATTCCCCTGCGATTGACAATCCTGTAGCTTGTGCTATATATTCCTCTGTGACTTCAAATTCCAGTGATCTGAATTTAGCTCAGACTCCCAAAAATGGGCAGGGAGAAAGAGGGATTCTACAAAATCGGGTAAGGGTTATTTTTTTATAAGAAAAAGGAGGGTAATTCATTATGGGATTAAGAAAAAAAAAATAGTGGGAATTTATGAAATGGAAAATAGAAGAAAGGAATAATTTTACCTTCAAAATCTGTCTGCATTGGTACTGGAAAAAGTAAATGCGGTGGGAATTAGGTGTTACTTGGATAAAAAATTCCACGCCAGTTATCCCAAACTTGGGTAAGGGCATGGTTCCTTAAAAATGATTCTTCCTGGTGACAACCAGCATATCAAAGAAATCAAGAAACATTCCATTTTTATTGAAATTTTGATCTTCTTACCAGCATACTATTTTTCAGGTTGATCCTTCTGCAATCATGTTAGTCAACTGATTTTCATAATTACAAGAAAATATTTTCTTTTAATATATATTTTTATTTTTGTCATTTTTTCTCTTTTTTTTTCATTTTATTAGATAAGGAAAAGAAATAATCAGATCATCAATAGGTTGTTGTTGCCACCTACCATATCCTTTTCAGATTATTGTTGGGCTTACTGCATACAATCTCCTTTAGTAAGGGGTTGAAAATACACCTTTAGTCAATGCCCATTTACCAGGAACATGAAATTTCATCCATCAATAGTTTTGATTTCTACCACTCCATTCTCAAACACTTTAACTACCTCATAGGGTCCCATCTAGCGTGTATGGAATTTCACTTTATAATATTTAAATCTAGAATCATAAAGGAGTACCCAATCACCTTGTTGGAACTGCTTCTTCCAGATAGACTTATCATGCCACTTCTTGTGCTGTTGTTGAACCAATATGTTCTGCGGAATAGCATCCCTTTGGAATTCATCTAACTCATTCAACTGTAGGAGACGTTGACGTTGTGCTTCAGAGAGATCTAGCCCGAATTTTACTGTAGTTGTGAAAGTATTTATGTGGAACTCTATCGGCAAGAGGACTTGTTTCCTATACACCGGCTCATTTTTGTGTGTCCTGTGTTGTTTCTGCAAGTGGTTCGATATGCCCACAAGGCTTCCAGTAATTTATTATCCCAATCCTTTCTATGGATATTTTCTATCTTTGTGAGGATGGACTCAATTAATTTACTTTTGGACTCCACCTAACCATTTTCTTGTGGGTGATACGGTGTAGATTTCTTGTGTCGAATTTTATATTGCTCCATCACACCTTGTACTAGATTAGAAATAAAATATGGACCATTTTTAGAAACAATCTCTCTAGGCACACCAAATATAGTAAATATTTTGGTAAAAATAAAATCAACAACAACATTTTTAGTAGCAAAAGAAACAACTTTAGCTTCTACCCATTTTGTAACGAAATCTGTACAAACCAAAATATTCTTTTTATTTAATGATATTGGATTTATTGGTCCTACAAAATCAATGGCCCATTTTTCAAAAGGCTCAATCATAGCCTGAGGACATAAATACATTTCATTGGTCTGATTATGTTGGCCAACTCGCTTACAACTATCACATTTCTTGACATATTTTTTGGCATCCTTAAACAAGGAGGGAAAAAATAGCCAGCTCGTAAAAATTTGTATGCAGTCCTCTTATCAACGAAATGGCCTCCGCAAGGTTCGTCATAGGAATATTTTAAAATATAAAACACTTATTCCTCTCTTACACATCTACGAGTAATAAGGTTTGGTCCTGTGTAAAAGAGGTTGCCTTGAACCCAAGAATATGCAACTCTTTTATGTATGATACTCCACTTTTCACGAGCAGATAAGTGAGGTGGTGTTTTCCCAACGACTAAATAGTTAGCTATGTCAACAAACCACGGGGATTATATTGACACATAAAATATATTTTCTTTAGGAAAATCATCATCAATAGGAATTTCTTCACCAATAATATTTAACCTTGAAATAAAAACTGCTACCACATTAGATTTTCCTGTTCTATCAACAATAGTAATATTAAATTACTGCAACAATAATAACCACCTAGTTAGCTATGTCAACAAACCATGGGGATTCTGTTGACACAGAAAAGAGATTTTCTTCAGTAAAATCATCATCAACAGGAATTTCTTGTCCAGGATTATTTAATCTTGAAATAAAATCTGCCACCACATTAGATTTTCCTATTCTATCAACAATAGTAATATTAAATTCCTGTAACAATAATAACCACCTAGTCACTCTACCACTGGTTAATGGTTTATTCATTAAATATTTTATCACAGAATGATAGTTATGTATAAAGACTTCATATCCTATAATGTAATGTCTAAATTTATTAATGGAAAATATTACAGCTAAAAAAGCTTTCTCAGTAACTGTGTAATTAAATTCAGTGGGTGACAAGTTTTTACTAATGAAGTAAATCACATAGGATTTTTTATCTTCTTCCTATCCTAAAACTACACCAATAGATGTATCTAAGGCATCAGAGGAAATATGAAATGTCAAGGACCATTTTCGTCCTCTCAAAACTAGTGCCTGAACTAGTTTTTCCTTTAATGTCTCAAAGGACTGCTTGCAAGTTGTAGACCAAGAAAAATCACTATCCTTAGCCAAAATTAGAAAAAGGGGGGTTGATATCCTAGAGAAATTCTCAATGAATCTCCTATAGTAGCATGCATGTCCTAGAAAACCTCTCACTTCCCTTTGATTTTTGGGTACAAGAAGTCTCAAAATAATTTCTTTTTTTGCAGGCTCATCCTGGATACCTTTGTCTGAAATAATATGGCCAAGAACCACTCATGCCTTGCACATTAATATACAATTTTTGTCACTTAAGGCAAGATGAGATTCTTGGAAACGAAGAAGAACTTTTTCTATATTTTTGAGGGATCCTTGAAATGAATCATCAAACACAGAAAAGTCATCCAGATAGATTTCCACACACTCAAGGTCAGCAAAAATGGCCAAGACTACCATTTGAAAGGTATCTGAGGCATTACACAACCTAAAGGGAATAAATCAGTAGGAAACTGTGCCCCATGGAAATGTAAAGGTGGCTTTGTCTTGATCCTCCAGTGCAATCTGTATTTGGTTATAACCAGTAAAGCCATATAAAAAATAAAAATACTTCTTACCAACAAGGGTATCGAGTAACTGATTTATAAAGGAAGGGGGGAGTAATCCTTAAGAGGCTCTTTATTCAATTCTCTATAGTCAATGCAAATACACCATCTCCCATATTTCTTCGGGACTAATACCAATGGAGAGACCTAGTGGATGTCGGAAATGTGATAGATAAAATCAGCATCCAAGATTTTTTGCAATTCTTCTTTTAAAACATCTCTTAGAGCTGGATTCATATTCCTTCAGGGTTCTCAGACAGGTCAGGCTCCATCCTAAATATATATATGGTGAGTAAAAGTTTCAGGAGGGATGCCTTTCATATCTTCGTAACCCCGTGCAAAGGGATCAAGATGGTTTCACAACAAATACACAAGCTGCTCTTGTTGGGATGAATTCAAGTCTGAACTGATATGTAAAAATTTTCATAGAATAATCTCAAAAATAGTAGTATCAGGCTCAATAGTACACATAGGTGTTACTAAATATGGTGGTGAGGCAAGTAGAGAGTCGTGACTTTCCTGAAAATATAGAGTAAAAATTTGACTCAATGACTCAAAATTGGGGATGGTGTCTAGATTGTTCAGGAAGTCTTTAATCTCAGAATCTTGTGAGGACTCAACATACTAATGTATCATGGAAACAAATTCATTCTTCTCATCACTATTTTAGTCTAACCACAAAGTGTCTCTGATCTCCTAAATGGATCTTGCGCGTGGATACAAGGCGACCTTCTTCCTGGAACCTCCATGGGAATATACATGTCACCAGAATGGCATCCAATATAAGCATCAACCATAGCAAGCCATGGTCGTCCCAAGATTAAGATATTCCCCCCCACAGGATTATTTGGCTGTAGCACAATGAAGTCTTTCGGGTATTCCCAAGAATCTAATGAAATGACCACATCATCCGACACCCCTTCCGACCTGATTTTAGATCTGTTTTCCAATTCAAGCATAGTGGGAGTAGGAATAATATGGACCAATCCAAGTTGATCCATGGTTTTCTTGGTAATAACATTAATGGTTGCCCCCAGGTCTATAAGTACATTGGAGACCAGGACATCACCTATCAAAATAGAGACAACAAGGTTTCCGGGGTCAGTATACTTCTCCATGTGCATACACCCCATCATTAACTTTGCTTCTCTCCCAAAAAATTGAATGGTTTAAGGTTCCAATATTCTCCTTCCTGGATTCTTGAGACAAAGTTCCATAATGATTTTTGTACAAATGGGGATCTCTTTGATAGCTTGGAGTATAGGCACCTTTATAAATAGGTTCCTAATCTCATAGGCGAGGCTAGACCCAGGAATGGGGTCATTCTTCTCCACAACTAGCCTCTTTGGATAGGGAGTTTGGTTGGAAGAATATGTTAAAGGCTCAGAGGGTATGAGGATAGGATGAATGGTGAAAGTATTTTCAGAATGGTCAAGAGTTTCCTCCTCACATTTCTCTTTGATAATCACCATAGGTTGTTTCTATTTTTCTGTAACTACTATCTTCGCTGATCTCAGTTGGATATCATTGAATCAAACTAGAATGGACTGATATCTGGATGAGGAAAGTGGGTTCATTGAATTTATCATTTGTACCACTTTTTTATTGGGGTTGGGTAATGGTTGGGCAGGTAGCTAAGGAGGTCAAAACGATGGGGGTAAAGTAAATGGTGGCATTGGTCAAATCAGCTGAGGTAATAATGGTTGTGGCATTGGTTAAGGTTTATATATATATGGGTATGACTGCATAGGTGTAGGATAGGAATGGTGTGAATGGTTTGGCCCTTTCCATCCTTGTTGTCAAGATTGGTAGGGTTTTCCATAATGATACTAGTTCCCATGCTGCCAATGTTGAGAGTGACTAGTGTTAGGATAGGAATATGGATGTGTATTATAACCAAAGAAATATGGTGGAAATTTAGGAGCCATACCTACACTTCCCTGAGGCCATTTTCTTCATTCTCCCATAGCATTCAATGATTTGGCTTCAGGTTGTCCCCCTTCAAATACAAATTTTAGCCTAGATGTGGAGGGAAATTTTTCCATCACATGGTACTCTGCACAAATTTCACATTTATTTGTTCCTTTTATATCAAGAGGAAATTCCCTTAAAATATGCTTTTTCCCACAATTTGGATAAAAAATAGACAATGACTCCCATTCTTCTATAATTTTTTGCTAAATTTTGAAGGAGTGTATTTGTTTGCTAAAAATATTGATTATTTCAATTTTCATATTGTCCATTTTATTCTCTAATCCAACAATAATAGCATCAACATATTTGGATTTCTTATTTCTATTATGAATTACTTTACCAGATCTATATTGGTTCCTTGAGATTTTTCTGCACAAGTCACATATTTGATCAAAATATTTTTGGGAAATATCCCCACGTAAGAACAAGGTTCTAATGGTACTTAGATAAAATTTGTGCTTTGACCTTTGAAGGATGTACATGCATCTCTCTAAGTAGTCCTCTAGACTCTCATCATCATTTTGCAGAATAGTAAAGATTTCATCTTGAATATCTCTAGCTTTACAACATTCTTGATATTTTGAGAAGAACACTCTCTTCATCTGTTCCCAAGAAGCTAGAGTTTCCCCCCCTAGTCCCATGAACCAGCATAAAGTTGCATCCTTTAGAGTTGGGGTGCAAGAATTGCACTTAAGAAAGCTCCTTCAACACTTAATTGTCAACCGGGGGATTTCGTAAACTTAGAGACGAAGCATAGGTAATGCCAGAAGTGGTATGAAATTTTCCTATTCTCTATTCCTACTTCTTAATTGAAATGTTGCGAAATCAAAGAAAAAATTTCAAAGGAAATTGACACAAAAAAACTCTAGTGTTGGAATGTAAAAGGATGTATTTGTGAAGAAATCAGTAAAGGAACTTTCACATAGCTAGAAACAATCTTAAATGCTGAAATAACACTCTATGTTTATCTTCAGTATAGATGGTGGCAGTTTAACAAGTGGGCCCTTGAAAAGATCTTCTTTCCAAATGATTTTCCTTTTACACTAAGCAACCGTTCCTCTACCCTTGCAATCTGCTTGCACTAGTGCATGTACAGAAATTATGTGAAAAGTATATTTTACCCTCTTATATTGAAGACTTATGTCTTCATGTAGGTGCTCTAAGCCTTAAGGCTTAGAGTGCTTTGTTCCTGTGACAATATACTGGCTCTTGCATCGGGACAGAGCTTCCTACACCAAGGTTTCCAATTTAATTTTGAAAGAATCAAAGGACGTGTTGAAAAGAATTGCAATTGTGATCTGAATTATGTGATAAATTACATACAAAAAATAATTCTTTAATTAACTCAACTTGTAATAAATAAATAAAAAATTATAAAATGAAACAATGTTTAATAGTGAAAGCAAAATTTCAGTCAAATAAATTTGCATGCAATCAAATCTAACTATCGACAAGTTCAATTATAATGTTACAGATTACTTTTAATTCATTTCCTTAAATCGTGAAGTGTAGACATAAATTAAGGCGTTTCAATGGAGTTCTTTCTCATTTAACGAAGTCGTTCTTAACCTTCAAAAGCTTAGATTTTAATATTAGGAATTCTTTCTTCTAATGATAATTCTTACTTGTAGAAGTAAATTAAATCGTATACATGAAAGGGAAAAGAACACTTGTTGTAAATAAATGAGCAAACCAGAGTGCAAAATCCTACATGCACTTGCACAAGAAGAATCTTCCTGCATGTTCCAATCGGAAGCAAACAAGGAAAGAAATTGTAGGAAATAAATAAATTCAATTTATACTTTCACACAACGGATTCATTCACACTTTGACTGTTAAATGAAATTAAATCAGAACTCGGAGGCAAGAAAAAAATAAATATTTAAGCCACACATCTGCAAGTAAATAAATTGAGACAAAAACCTTCTAAAATAATGAAAGCATGAGGGTAAATGCACTGGGTTGGTTGGGCCCTAGCCAACCAGCTCGTTTCCCATTTTAGGAAACGAAACTCTTCAACACTTTAATCAACGCATTATTAAAATATTAGACACAATGTGAGAAAATCATGGTGTATTTCCTTGTATTAACTTTGATCAGCAAATATACATTATGGTTCAAGTCCATCCTAGAGAAAGGGTGATAACGAAATTAAAAGTTAAATATAATTACACTCATACTACTATCGCTAACCTGGTTCTATATTAGAGCTATATTTTATACATTCCTTCGGCCTATGGCCATGATTGCTAATTAAAGAGTTGTTCCCAAATCAAGCCTTTTGGCTAAACGGACTAAAAAAAAAAACACAAAATTGGGCCAACATCTATAATAAGGCATGAGCTAATCGCTGGCCGTAGACCCTATCTTTGGAAACACCCCTGACTATACTCCACCTGTGTTTAAATTCAGATAATCTGAAACCGAACTGGAAGACGTGGACCAAAATGCTCACGTGGAGTGATCGAGCTGTTGCAAATATCACAAGACAATGATTTTTGGCAGTGTAGGAATCTGCCTGCACCAGATCACGCTAGCATAATGATTAATACTTAGGTTATCGAATACTTTTAGGAAAGTAAATATAAGTTACAATAAATATTTAAAGGAATGAAATATATTTAAAATGATTAATTAATCACCTACTAAACCTTAACCATGAAATATGAAATTTGTGTAGGAATAGACAATTTTCTTGGACTAGTGCAGGAATGAGAAGGTTTATGGAGATAAAACAAAGGTTAATTATTATAGGAAGGGGGTAAAAATAGAACGTTTTGGCACACCAAAAATGATTGCGCAAGGATATATGATATGATTATGAATGATTATTGATTGTTAATAGATCTTTTTAAGTATCTACATTGGTTAAGATCTGGATCTGGTTTTTTTCCATTTATCTACGCTAAGGCGAACAACGATTATGTGTTATTCTGTTAATGACTATGAATTCTCTATGATTATGTTATATATTTTTGCGCGCATCTGTTTACAATTAGTATAAGTTTGCATTCGGTTTTGTTGAGGACCACTTCGTTATTTTCTCCCTCAGGGTGCAGAAACCTGGTTCCAGCACCCCCCCCATACTGCTTCGGGTGAGACTTTGGTCTGCACAAGTAGATCACAGTAGAAAGGGCTAGTAGTTGGAGGGCTTGTTGGTTTATCCATAAAATCTGAACTTGGGTGAGGACCCCTCAAGCCAGAAAATGCTTCCATTACTAGGATTGGGATCATTTTGAGGGAGATTTGATGTTGTGGCATCCGTCATGAAACAAAATACAAGATTTGCTGGATGGAAAGATCATTGAATTTGTGCTCCAAGAGAATAAAAGTACTAAATTATCTTATGAGAAGTGGGCACAAAAATATGTTATACATAAGTGCATGAAATTTTCTTTTCTTCCTTTGCACACGAACTACAGGAGTGGTTGTCACACTTAGTTTAATTCAATCACTACATATAAGATGATGTAGTCACTTAGTGGATTCCTCAATTGATCCAGCAAGTAGAGAAGTTTGACAATAACATTGCCCGTGCGGTAGATCATTGGATCGATCACCTCTTGGGAGGATTTCTGATTGAATTTTCCATTTATCAATTTGTATCATATTCTGAAGCAGAAAGAAGGTTTTCAAAGGCCCCAGAGGTAAGTTCCTGTGCTCATTGAAATTATTGTTGAAAATGTTATTGTGTTAACAAGGTTGTCTGTGCGAACATATTGCTTGAATGCATCAAAGAGGTCAAACTACGTGCAGTGGAAGAGTTTACCACGAAGATTATGAAAAATTCATTTGTAGCCCTCCGAAGCCTAGATTTCATAGTGAACTTAAACCAGAAACTGCTAACTCAAGTGAATATGAAGAAGAAGGTTCATCACATCAGAAACCCTTGACTTGGTTTCCTACTCCATCCACCCCACTCATAAACTCACATCACATATCTCCCACTCCACTACGCAGTCCATCTCCACCACCACCCCCACCTCTCCCTGAAGTATATATGGCTACATCATTGAAGTTACCTAATTTCAGAGGCATTGGAAATGAGGATACTGATCACTTTAGGTTTGTGACTAAGGTTGTATGACAGGCTCAGTAAGTTAACAATATTGATATTAGAAAAAAACAGTTGGCTGCTACATTCCAAGATCACATATTATATTGGTATATTAGGTATGCTCAATCAGACCCTTAATTCTACCTTGGAAGAAATCAAAGTAGCCCTAAAAGAGAAATTTAAGAAGCCAAAGTCATACGTGTAGCTGGTGACAGAAATGAAGGATATTTTTCAGGAGCCTAATGAATCTGTTTGGGAAGTTGATCAAAGGTTGAAGCACACCATCAGAGATGGTGGATTTGTTATTGATGATACTCAACATAAGGAATGGTTCATTGCTATGTTGCTCCCACATCTAGGCCAACCATTAGGTCAAAAAAATATTGGCACACACAATGAGGCTGTGTAAGTTGAAGTGAAACTGGAGGCTACCCCAACATATATTGTACTAGGAACTCAACCGATTCAGAATTAGATGGAAGCCATGAATTTAGAAATTCAAAGTTTGTGAAAAGAGAAAGAAAAGGAGGTCTGCGCAGTGGTGTGGTGTATAAAATGCAAAGCTTCTGGGCACCATAAAGACTCATGTCCTATATTCAACACTTATCTTAATGATGGGCATCCTAGTCCATTGAAGAATATTGTATGGTGTACTATCTGTCAAATTGTTAGACTACATGACACATATTCTTCCCAAGGATCGAAAAATACCAGCCTAACTTAAAGAAGTTGTTTTGAAAATTATGTTCTTCATTAGGGCATGATGAGAAGAATTATCACACTTTTGATATCATGTTGGATAAAGAAGAGATATATAGAATGCAGGTTGAGCCCACATCACCAACATCCCCTTCTAGGCATGGAGGATTATAATTTATAAGGCATAGGAAGAGGCTGAGGAGGTGGATCAACTGGCCAAGGAAGTGAGCAAGTAATTTTCTATAACTTTCGATATGTTGGCCATTATGCACGTGATTTTCTGAATCCAGCATGAGAGTCCTGTAGGTATTGTAGACAATTTGATAATGTTATAGAATATTATCCTATCTTGATTGCTAAAATGCAGGAAAAGAAGATGCAGACCCTGACAAAAAATATTCATATGGTTCGTGCAGAAACTCGTGAAGAATATCCAAGTGTGAATGTGGTTACTAGGAGTGGTCTAGCCACCAATGAATATAAAGGAAAGAAATCGGTCACTGATGTCTAGATCCATAAAGCACCTGAAGCTAAATAAGGCTTTAATCTTCAGTGAGAAAAAGAGACCTTTATTGAATCAAAAAAATAAATTGCAAAAGGAATTACATCAAAAAATGGTGGAACACTGAAGGAAGCAAGAGGATATGAGGATATCAAACCATTTCTACAAGCATGTATAAAATTTCTGCGCAACAGGAAGGCTGTCGAAATTCTGCAGGAATTGATAGAAAATTGCATAGAGAAGGAAAAACCCATGGTAGAACAATGAGTAGTCAAAAAAAATTATAAGAACAATAAGAGAAAAGGTAGGGAGATGTGTATGGCCATGCATATTGGTGCTTATGAAATGGACCAAGTTATTTTAGATCTGGGATCAAATGCTAATGTTCTACCTAAGAAAACATGGCAGTGCATGTGTAATATCCCAAAATAGAATAAACAGGAATATTGAACAATAAATTGGAAATTGGAGTAAACATCATTACATCAAACATATGAGCAGATTATCCAAGTCATTTTATTACTTTCAATAGCAGAGATGAAGTACAAAGTTCTTGAAGAAAAGACACTCAAGCTAGACAGAAAAGCCTAAAATGGCCCTAAACCTCAGCACATGATATGATGTTGCTACAATAGTTTTCGGAATTCTGCCACTGTGAATTCCTGTTGGGAAATACAGTTGCTGGAAACTAGGAATTCATAGATATGCTGATTTGGTGCTCAAAAATAGCTGGGATAAGAGATTTGAGCTTTCTAGCACTTTTCCAAGATAACCCAAAAAGGGTTTTCGGAAATGACAATAACTGAAAATGAAGCCCTAGCACTGATTTATGCACTGCAATTGGGACACTACTGCGAGGTGGCTGAATTGATGAGAGATCCATTGTTACTCCTCCCAATCAACTTTCTAGATGAAGGGATTCTCCCCTCACTGGATGCCAAGATAAGAAACTTGGGTTATTGCTCCTCCAATAGATTTTCCCTCTTGGATTTTACAGTTCCTGAAGGATACTGTGCTACTGATAGGGCTGAATATTGGTCTGAGGCCTGATGATGAAATGCAACTCAATAACCTTTCCTGAGTGGGCACTCGAAGTCCACCGAGGATAATAGTGGGATTTCCCCTTGGAAACACCCATGTTTTAAACAACACAACAGATTTATCTAAACAGTTGAAGCATGCAGAAAGTCATAAAAGAAAACTCATAAGGAATATTCATAATTATTTCTATGGCTTCCATCCCCTTCCTTATATGCTTGTGAGCCTTCACCCTCTTGGCCCCACACAATAATGATGCTACACACATGGCCACTAACCTCCATTATGACTGCGGTATAATTGACTGGCCACTAACCTCCATTATGATTGCATGGCCACTAACCTCCATGACTGCATTGTTGATTTGGTCAAATTGACCCCATCCACATGCACTGACCCACATTCACACCAAGAAGTGGCTTATTCATATTGACCCTATCTAGATGCATTGATCCACATTCACATTAAGAAGTGGTTTTATTCCTACTAAAGGGATTTATGGGCCCCTCTACTATCTTATTCATCTATCTTGTTGAGAAAAAAAAATTAATATTCTAATTAGCTAAAAGATAATTAGGAATATTACAATCCTCCCCTCTCAAATGTTACTTGTCCTCAAGCAACCGCAAGGATGGATACTTCAAAATCTTCTCTCCTTCCCAAGTGGCATCCTCATCCAGAAGGTTCCTCCATCGAACCAGATATTCTTTGATCACCTTGTTTATTAGCTACCTCTCCCGAGTATCCAAGATAACTTTTGGTTCTAAAACTAGATGGTCCTATCATCTGATTCGAAATCCCTTGGGAACCACTCAAAACATGAATCATATAAACCTTGTTTTTTTTAATTCAATTTGAGCGCAAGAGATTACGTTATTATCCATGTACTTATGATTTCCTTTCATCTCTTAATTCAAACAAAAAAAATGATTGTAAAGAAATAATCAAACCATTAAAAATAGACATGTCCACACAATAGGTTTGATAACGTAGTTCACCCCCTCCACTAGGCTACCTCTTCGGATTCACCTCCAATAGGACGAATTGATCTATTGTCTTTCTAAATAGAGATAAATGCACATTTACTTTTACATCAAGGTGGCCAACCAAGAACTCTCAACTATACATCCATACTCTAAAAGACTTATGAGCTATCCAAGCTTTTCTCGAAAATGAATTTTTCAAGCACTCCAAATATTTCCTTACTCTCTTTCTTCTTGCCTTCCCTGTACATAGAATGGCATTATATATCTCTTAAGAGCCCAAAACTAAGGAGGAAATATCTCCTTATCTCTTATTTTAAGGAGGAAATAATTCTCATGTCCCTTAAAATTTTCTCATGATATTTCTATGGAGGAAATATGTCAATCTCTACTTTCAAGGGCCTTATTCCCAAAACCTTAGGGATGAGAATAATCTATCAACTTCAATATGAAATTATAAATTTAATTTTTGAATTGTTGAGGAAAAATCCTCTCAACATTTCAATTTATATTTTACAAATATATGAGCACATTTGTTAAAAATAAAGACATCCTCAACCTAGGCTTAACATGAGTATATCTTCTTCATAGTTCTCCTTGGGTTGTCTAGATCCTCCCGGATCATCATCAATAGGTGGGGGCTCCATAGTGGATTTTATCACTTATATTGAACCTCAGGCTGAGAGAGGCAATCCCGAGGTAACCTCAAACCACGCTTAGCCAAGTAGCTAGCCCTACTAGGCCAGGAGAGGGCTCTCTTCGTATAGAACACAGTCAAAATAACTGTGGAAATAATATTTTAGGCTAGGTGTAGTAGCTTAGGGTTTTGATCTTGATTTTTTAGGGTTTTCTGGATTAGGAGGAGCCAAACAACTAGGGCAATGAAGTTAGGTAAGAATTTGTAGGGGTTCCAAGGGGCAAGGTAGGTAGAATGTTTAAACATTAAAATATGATTATGATGAGGTGAAGAGACTGGTGAGGAGATAGGGAAATCATATGGAGTATTTTCCCTAAAATGAGGAGAAGAAACACATTATACTAAATTTCCCAAAATAGATCATAAATAAATATGGATTTTACCTTTCAAACTTGAAATCTAGTATATTATAGACATAAAATGGTTTATAAATTAAAAATACATTCAAATTTTTTTATAACAAATAGGAAACTATGTCTAAAACTCATACCACATATATCCCAAAGAAATAGCCGCGAATTCCTATTAATATCCAAGCCAAACTGATATACAAAATGTTTCTTGAGATGCCAAAGCTCTAAGTGAGTTCAACCTCTACAAAGGATTGAGAAAATACATCAAATAGACCTCAAAAACACTCTCCCTAGCCTCCAGGAGTCGAATCCATGAGAGGAGGAGCTATTTCACCTACTCCCAGTCTGAAAACTGAAGACTAGGAAAACCCAACAATTTGCCTCTAAAAGAGAGGAAACCAATTCATTTGACCTCCTAGAAAATTTATCCAATGCATCTACCCTAGATAAAAGTGAAAACATGATATCTACATCCATCTTGACCATTTACATCAGTAATTTTCCAATTTTCCCAATAAAAAATTCAAAAATCCTGAAAACAATGAAAATTGTGAATTCCTTGGTAAACGTGCAGCGCCATGACAGAAAAACGACATGTTTTGCAGAAAAATTTTGGAGGCCTTCTCGATGTCCAAATGAATTCAATGATAGCTCATTGGAAATATATCTAAGTCTAAATTCCAAATATGCCTCCATTTTTCAAAATGGTGTCCATATTCTCTGCAAAAAACATGTTCTCCCAATACTGGTAAACACGCAACACTCGGTCAAAAAGAGGGCAGAAACATGATTTGTTTGTGGTTTTTTTCCTCTTTGAGGGACCAATTCTCCTCCAAATATTCTGAAAATTGCTGGAGTTGATGTCCTCATCATTATGAACACGACGGTTATGGCCATTTGTCAATTGGATGCCTCAAAAAAGAGCATATCACCAGTGGCATTACGTGTTTAGCAAATTTTCTGTGTGCTAAACTGTCCAAAAATAAAAATTTGCACAAGGTGTGCCAAAATTGTGAATTTTCTTTCTGATCAAGGGTTGGAGGCATGACGAGACACCTTAACAATAATTTTCAACTTCTCCTTCTCCTTTGGCTCGGTCAAAGCCTGAATGTTTGCATGGGCTCGATTGAGCTTGGCCCTTGCAATCTTGTTTTTCATGGCATAGTGTTTTTCCATCTTCCTTTGAATTTCAATGTCTTTCTTTGCCTTCTATAGTAGGCCCTATAGATGCAAATTGGCTCTCTCAAGCAAAGACTCTCTGTCTCTTCTAATCTCTATGGAAAGCAGCTCATTTGGCGTAAACTTCTCTTCCAATTAGACCTCTTTCTGCCTTTCCTGAGCTAAAGCCCTTTTTATCCCAATTGTCCTCATTCTCTGTCTCGGAAGTTGATATACCATATCATTGCTCTCATCAAATTTGACCAAGTTTTCCTGCAGCAAGGCCTTGGCCTTTCCTACCACTCTCTGAGCTCTGATTGTCTTGACCTCACTGATGGTTTGCTTAGTCTTCAGCTGCTGATTTTCTAGCTCAAGAAAGTCAATCACATATTTTTCTCTATCAAGATTAGCTTAAATCTCACTAACATCGGCCTCTTTGCCTCTGATCACTACACTGTTGGTTCTATCCTCATCCTCCTCATTAATCTCAATCAACTAAAACTCCTGCTCAGTTTCATGTATGTCCTCATGCTCAGCAATGATAGGCTCTATAGCCTTTTCCTTGCCCTTGTCTACCTATTTTGCTAATGAATAAGGCATTGCCCCTTTCACACCATCTGAATCAAACACATTCCTATGGCCTCTCTGATATGTCATGGGAAATGGCTCAATATCAGTCATTTTAGTGCAAGCTTCCTCATTGTCCCTTTCACTGCTTGATGCTTCGGTATCATGATGTGATGGTGAAGGGTTATAGAAAGGTGATGAAGTAGGATCAACATGGGGTGAATGCATCTGAGTGTGTGGTGATGTATGAACATTAGGCTGAGATGGAGAAATGGATACGGGAGGATGATATGATGAAGGAATATCTTGCTCATGATGGCTAGGTGGGGTAGTGAAAGCCTCATTTGCAATGAATTCATCTTTTGAAATGTTTTTCTATTGAAGATGATGCATGACCACAATTTTGATGAGTGAATGATGAAAAAGACTCCATTTGATTATTTTGATCCCTCTTTTGCAAAATATAGGCCATCTTGTCAATGCTACGGAGAATATAGTAAGGTAAGTGTAGCATTCTAACTCTAGTGAAATGCATGAGGAGACAGATATGGTAGGATTAGAGTCAAGAAAACCTCCCCTCACAAGTGAAGTATTTCATGATTATTCTCATCATGGGAACATACTGGTCAAGGAGATGAGAGAAAGGGAAAATAGATTTCTTGTGATCCTTTTACCTAGGTTTGAGGTACGGTTCATAATAGCTCATATCTAAGTTTGCTGGTTTAAACCACCTCTCTCCCACACTAGGGATTCCTGTAGCAACTACAATAGCATTGGTGTACATATAAAAGGTGACCCCAGCAAGGGTAACATTTTTGTCATGTATATTAGTGATGAACAATCTTGTTAACCCAAGGTGATTTTGGATTTGCTGCACTCTCTCACGAAGCTCAAAACAGCCCACATTCTTGAAAAAATACATAGTGAGAGGAGATGCCACTATATCTTTTGTTTTTATGGGTTCAAACTTGTTAATGTTCCCTCCTTTGTGATCATTTCTTCTTGGCATTTGTGCATCACCAAGACCACTATCTTCTTGTTCAGACATTTTAAAATCTCACTTGTGAAACCCTAGGATACAAATGGAATAAGATGAAGGGGAAGGGGATGAGATGGCTAGCCTGAACAGGTGAAGGGAATGAGTGAGAGGAATGAAGTGAATGGTCAAACTAGGTCAATGAAAACCCTAGGAAAATTAAAAAAATCATATTTTCAAAGTAAAACATACCTTCTATTTGCTTCCTTTTAGTGTGACTGTCTTTTTGTGCAGTAGTTCATCTTTCATATTTTGACCTTTTCCTCTTTAGTGCAAAGGCATCCTCTGTTTCCTGTGTAAAAATTTTATTTCTTTCTTCTTGGTGAAAGGGCAGTTTCTATGTTTTGAAACTTTGTAAAATGTGACCTCCATTCTTCTTTTAAGGATACAATTTAGCTCAACACCTTTGCACCATCTGCTTGGACATGAAGGAGGTGTCGCCTTTTCTCTTCGATGTCATTTTTGCACATTCATCCAATTTTGATGAAAATATTGAAACATCTTCCACAGTGGTTCATCTTTTGCAAACAACAAAACTAGTTTTCACTCTTTAGTATAAAGGCAAATCTCCCTTTTTGCAAACTATAAAATGTGCCCTCTATTTCTCTTTTAAGGGGTAACTCATAAAAAATTTGTGCCCTTTGATTATCATTGAAGGAGGCACTTCAAGCTTGTTCATCCTTTATCTAATCTGTTTGAGACATTTCCTTTGTAGAAATTCACTGTGAAGATTATGAACAGTTAATGTATTTCAAAATCCAACATATCTACTTTTTCTCTCTTAGGTGTGACCTCTCCTTTGCAATAGCTTTGGCTTCCTCTGTAATGATAGTGTCTTTGCTGGTTTTAGAGTCTAGGCCATAGGGATATAAAAAAAAAGGCAACTATTCCCTTTTTATATTCTTTCACTTTGATGCCTAAAACTGTTGGAAATATTTTTCCAGAGAACTAATACACCTAGTCTCATAAGTCTGTTTTTCAGATCTGTGCCCATATGTTTGAGAGGAATGTGAAAATGCCATTGTGAGTTGATACAAAGTGCTAGATGCAGAAAAATCCCGACCTTTGTACTCATTTTTCCATGATGGATGATTTTTTTACTTTCTTGGTAATTTGAGTTTGTAGGTGTGAATCATATGGGTTTCCTTTATCTTTGAAATCTGCATTTCTTTTATTTCCCAACAGTCAATTGTTCCAGCTTTGAAAACTTTTCTTGAAGTGTCGCTTTGTTTCAGAACTTCTTATTGCCATCTATCCATAGCACCCCTGTAGAGATACGTGGATAAAATTTCTTTGACCATTGGAGACCTTTACTGAGGTATCATGATGATAATACTTGAAAATTTCACTTGATTACTTTCTTCTGACATAGGACCTTCCTACTCTATTTGTTCCTGAATTTGAAACTTACAAGCTTGGCTAAGACAAAATACAGTGATCATTTTGATGGTGTATGTCCTAGGCGTAATTTTTTTTTGTTTTTCCAGATAATACAGAGGATGGCTGACTAATATTTAAAACCAAGTTTTTGACTAAAGACATTTTTCTCAAGATACCTATTCTAAACACCATCACCTAAACCTAGAAACTTTGTCATAATTTCTAAAGGGTTTCTTAGACATAGTCAGGTCATCAAATGGACATTCAAACAGTGAGAGGGGGAAAAGAAAACTTGTCCTATGCTTAACAGTGAGCTATGTGAAAACATGGGATTTTGACTATTCAGAGATACAAGGCTTATGATAGTTATGGATAGGGGAGTTTTATCAAGACTGAAACTTGATGACCATTGCTAACATAGTCTGTAAGAGAGGAAAAAGATAAAAATTTCTCTGAGGGGTTTTCTAGAGGACGAATTGACTGTTTGAAATTGGTTTCTAGAAAACCTAGGCAAGGGATATGGTCATCACAACAGGCAAAAATACTGATGACTAACAGTGGCTCCATTTGGGGAGGGCTGCTCCTTTTCAGGAGGTGTCCAGAATTGCAGATCTCTGGTTTATGAAGACCAGTGCCTCATCCATTGGCAAAAATTTCTCTTTTTCTTGATGCTTTTTCTGAAAATGATGCTTTCTGACAAACTGGCAGTATGATTAGTAGCAACCTCATCTCTACTTACCGAGCTATTTTGCCTAACATTTTTTCTTCTTTGGGTGCACTTGGACTGGAAAACCCTTGACATGATATTTTTGAAAGAGAGAACACTATCTACTTCTACACTTATATCTTCTGGGATTTCAGATTAAACTGGTGAAATCCTTTATTTCTCTACCTATACTAGATCAACTGTCAAGATTAAGATGTTTGACAGGATTTCATTCGCTAGAATAAAACATGAAATTTAAAAATGATCAAATCAGGATTAGACAGTCTGATTTGTCATGTGTTTGTGGCATAAAGACAAGTTGCACACACATGTTATTTTTGTACAAAATGAGATTTATAAAAATCAGGGCTAGGATACATAGTTTGCTTTACATCCCTATTTTTCTCTTTGGTTCTATTTTGAGCGTGCGGAGCCAGCATATTTGTTTCCTAATCTACTTTCTTTGATAAGTCAAGCTTTCATATTTTGACTATCATTTTTTTTCACAAACTTATGAGAAATCAATTTAAAACATGCTCAGTTATGATTAGGCTATATAAATGAACAAGACATCCTTTTAGCACTAGCAGTGGCATTTAGACTTGCGCACTTTCAGCATGACTATTTTTTGGGTATGGGGTTGTACCGTTTCTTTAGACTCTGCCCTTTTTTTCTACTTTTCTTGTTGTTTTTATGTTTTCTGTTTTTCTCAAAAAAACTAAAAGAAATATGCTCATGGGGCTAAGCTTATTTTTCATGCCTATCTATTCTAATATAACCTATATATGATAGAAATTTATCTGGTGAACTCTTATTTCCAATATAACCAGTCAAGTAGATGATTGCATGGTTGATCTTGGTTCAGCTCTTTGATGATGCTGAAGAAATCAAAAGGCCACCTCCACCTCACTTGTTTTCGGATAGTAGTGATTAGGTTTTTTCTCACACTTAGCAACAAAATTTTCATGGTAGAAAAAACTCCTCCCTCATATCTCTCAATGAAAACAACGAATGGATCTTGGAATAATACTTGATCTAGAGTTTTTGATACATAAGCTCCATTCAGAACTACTCCTTCTTTCACTTGGCTATGTTTGGGACTCTCTTGGGAAAGAAAATATTCCCCTTGCTCATGATCGCTTGAACTGTCAGACTCATCATAATTGCAGTGTAGTTGTAATGTTCCCAATTTTTCATGGAGAAAATTGGAACATTAATTTTTCCATTTTCATATAGGAGGTAAATAAAATGGGTAGGAGAGCCATTTCTTCCTTGGATAAAGAATAAAAATCCTCTTGGCATGAGGGAGGATCACTTTTGGAGCTTGATTTCACACCTCCATGTGTGAAAGAGAGGTTTTGCAAGAAGGCTAGGTCAAGTTGACCAAGTCAAACTGCACAGTAGAATGAGGTGGAGAGCACATTGTGGGCCAGCGCAGTGGGATAAGGAGGGAAGATTCTAGAGGAAGGAAACCTTAATGAGTGGGGTCCATTGAGGGGGAGCTCACATTTTTTAAAAGGAGGGAAAGGCTGCCATTTCAAATCATCTTGAGTATTATTCATCTTTGGTCCGGTGGACTTGCAGCAACATCTTGTTGGTTAGCAAGAATTGCCGAGGGAATTCCTGTTTAGGATTTCCTCTCCTTCTTGATTTGCTCTTGGAGGATTACACTCTATTCCCCATATTCAGACATTGAGTTCAAGCACCATCCTTGGCTTGTTTTTCAGAGGAGGGAGCTTCCATCTCTTTGGGAGATCAACAAAGGTGGTTTTTGAGCTTATTCTACCATATTTGGCATCAGGCCAACCACTTTCCATCATATGCAGTGTAGTCCCTCTCTTAAACAACGTTATTCTTGGAGAGAATTTGCTGTGAGGGGTTCGCAGATAGTTGGAGGGTGAAATCTTAGGTGAAATAATCAGTCTTTCACTTCATATTTCTCATTGGAGGACGCCATTTCAGATTGAGGATCTCATTCAGCCATTTCCTCCTATTTTTTTTATGAGTTGCTGCTGCCCAACAACTCCAACATTATTGTATTTTTCCATTTTGTACATGTATTGTAGTCAATCCTTCTAAGGATTGTTGTACTAGTGTTTTCAGGGGTTGAGAGCTTACTCCCCCTCATTTATTGAGCTATCATTGCTATATCATTATATTTCCATTTTATATGATGCAGTTTCTCCATATGACTACGCAGTTTTAGCCATGGTTATCTTCATGTAGCAGTGTGCTTTAATTTTCATGTACAAGATTCATTGAGGCCTTCATTGCCTAACTTGAGAGATTGCATCCTCAAGTATTGTACTCTTTGCTGCTGCAATATACATTTATTGGCTAGTTTATATTCATATTTCCAGGCTCATAATGCAGTAAACCCATTGTATGTTCATACATTGTTGCAGCCCTATTCCTTGGCCAATTCCTGAGGAAGGAATTTCACATATCTATAGATAGAGTTTGTGAAGGGCTAAGTAGCCTCTAGATCTCACCCTTCCTTGTGATGGTGACATATATGGAAAATACCCCCATAATATATCTCTGGAATAGAATTGTGATATTTCAGTAAAAGCAATATTTTTGGAGCTCCAACTTTAGAATATCTTGAGATATTCTCATTGTTGTAGCAAGTTCCTGAGAAAGGAACATTACAGTGGTATCGGAGCACCTTTCTTCGTTCAACCTGTGGCCTTCAAGCCCAATAAAGAAGAATAAGAAAATATGATGAAGAAGATGAGCTTAATCTCATATATTTTCAGAGAAAATAAGAGAATCCCCAAGGAGGATATGACGAAAGAAGAGGAAGAGCCCTGCACTTCCTATTCTCATCAAGGAGATAGAGAAATAAGTAGGAGAAAGACTCCATATTTTGGAGGAGAAAAATAAAAATGGGATAAGATTTCCAAGATTCTTCCTAAATCTGTACATATAATCCATGAAGAATTTGAGGAGATCTGGAAGAAGTATAGAGAATCTTCTAGAGGGTTTGATTCAAAAGAAAACTCTAGATTGGAGGAGTGTGAGCATGCAGCTACACACCATCTTTTACAGCGCAGTCACATGCCTAGGATTGCTGGAAGAGAGATGGGAAGAGAAGAAAAGGTTGTTAGGAGGGAAACCCTTAGTGATTTCTTGAAGGAGTATGAGTCTCAAACTCAAAAATTCAGAGATCATCTCAGTTTCTCAGAGTTTTGCAAGATGAAGGTGAAGGAAAGAGAGCAGCAGGATAGATTCCATCTATCTACCTTTGGAGGTTCACCTGTATGTTCAGCCAAATTTTGGGTTGAAGAGTTAGAGACCTTCTTACAGCAGCACCAAATACCGGAGGATGAAGCCATCAGAATTGCAGCGCTGCATTTGAGAGGTAAGGCTTTTTCTTGGTGGATTTTTGAATCCTTTTCGTTAAGAAATGCAAACATTGCATCATATGCTAGTTTCACTAAGGAATTAGTGAAAAGATTTGACGGAGGGATTCATGAAACACTCATGGTGGAGGAAAACAAGGAAAATAAAACAAAACCCTTGCATGATAACACAATACCACATTAGGAGGCTGAAAACTTGCATCATACTTTGCCAGAGGAGAAACTTTCTTCTCAAACCCTTGAGCAAAGAAGCATGGGGATCTCTTTTTCAAGGAGGGATCCAATTACTGGAGGGTTTCCCATTCATGTTGCATAAATTGAGGGCAACAGCACTGTTAGATCTGGAGTTGATCTCGCACCTTATGCAAAGGAAAGAGGAGCCATTGCTCCAAATAAAGGGATGCTTGCATCTTTGCAAGAGGGTTCCCAAGATCTCATGAGTAGAGATCAAGGCACAACTCATGTTCCATCTGTGCCATTGTTGAGGAGGTGTGAAACCATGGAGACACACAAAGGAAGTAGGGAGAAGACCCAGCATTTTGAGATAAGGAGTATACATCCCTATTCATCTATGGAGGTTGATGCACCTAAGAAGGTGATTGGATTACGTAGTGGAAGCATGGAGGGTTATCTCCGTTCATCTATTCAGTCATGTTTTGATGATGATGTTTCATTTCATGGAGACATTTTTCCGGGAAGACCACTGGATCAGCAGAGGAGGATGGGTGCTTCACATGTTGAGGCATCAATCATTGATTTTAGAAGGGTGTAACCCTAGAGAGAGCTTGATACAGCACTGGGAGTCTGGGGTAGACTCAAGGAGAGAGAGATAATTCTCTCAACATCATCAGTACCCATTTCCATTTCAGATTCTGCGCTATGGAAGGAGCAGCATGGGAAGGATAGCAGCCTTCCAACTTGCATATTTGGCATGAGAGATGTCAAAGAAGATGATGACCATATGACAGGTGCTCTTCATGAAAGATCATCAACGCTGTCACTATGGATATTAGATCCACAATGGAGCTCCCAACTGTTGGGGGAGTATTCCAAGGATCTTTTTACTTGCATGATCTTGGATGGCTAGTTTCATGAGGAGGCATATTCAGTCAGAGATGGGGTCATCTTTTATCATGGTAGGATTTTCTTTCCTAGAGCTTCCAAGCTCAAGGAGAAGTTGCTACATAAAACTCATGAGGAGTTCCTTTTCAATCTCACTTATTCTATGAGAGCATACCACACCTTCATGGAGGGGTATTTTTGGATGGGCTTGGAGGAGGATATATGTCAACATATGAGCAGATGCATGGATCACATAGAGATGGAGGAGAGACATGACTCTTTGAGAGAGTTAGCACAACCACCTCTATTCTCTTGGAGGATGAGAGGAGACTCATTTATGAGCCACTCCATTTGTATGAGCAGAGATTATGGTGAGGGTATTCATTTTTGTTTACATGAGCATTTATGTGATGTATGCATATGTCCCTTAACCATACATGTGCAGGATGATGCCCCAAGGAGGAGCATTCTCCTTTCTAGACCATATGGTTTAGATGAGGCCATGAGCCTGATTGATGCCCATTCCCTAGGAGGACTTGGGGAAGAGACATGTTATGGAGGATATGTTCATTGCACATCTGACATTTTTCACTTCCTCCATACTCATGAGGAGATTGGAGCAGCATACAAGTGTTTGAGAAGCCACTTATCTTATCAGTCTCTATTACAGTTGAGGGTCAAGTTGTGCTGGTTTCACTTGAGGGACCATTTTCCTTCTCATTTTTTGCATACGGCAGCAAGCATGATTCTCATTTTTGCTCCCTATGGTTCTATTGTAGCTTTCTTTATGAGGAGCATGCTTGGGAGAGGGACACATTGTGTGGGTGTGTCCTTTGAGGGAGAAATTCCTCACACTTTTTGCACTACATGTTCTAAAGGGAACATGGGACATGATATGGTTACCTTTACTACACATTTTCTTCTTTATGAGGTGAGCCATATGATGGAGATGATGCAATATGATGATGACTTCCAACTCATCATATATGGGGATATTTGGGCCAGCTTGATTTACATCGTTGGGGGAGATATCTTTGGGGGTCTAGTCCTCACATTGACACTTGAGGGAAAACTCATTGCATCCCATGGATAACCATCACTCTAAACTTATCATAAGTTGAGAGATGGACATCGTGGGGTAGGCTACATTGCTTACTATGTACAGATTTTCATCCCACCTACTTTGCCGGAGCCAAAGCTAGATGACAGCTTTCAGGAGTTGCCTAGCTAGAAGGTAACTCATTTTTCATGGCTCATAACTTGGAGATGGAGGATCCATATGGGAAATATTATTCCCATTTTGTTGCAGATCCCATTATTCAAGGGGACATCTAGACATCACTTTGCTATCCTCTTAAGTATTTCACCTTTACAAGATGAAGGCTTGATAACTGACTTACATGCTGAGGAGGAGCATTGTGGAGATTTGATTGATGAGATAGCATCACTTTCCTTGGAGTAGATCATCATACAGGGATTCTACAGGGAGAAGAGAAGAGAATAACTCAGTCTATCCTTACACTTGCTTGAGCACAAGCAATCTTTGAGAGGGGAGGACTGTAATGTTCCCAATTTTTCATGGAGAAAATTGGAACATTAATTTTTCCATTTTCACATAGGAGATAAATAAAATGGGTAGGAGACCCATTTCTTCCTTTGATAAATAATAATAATCCTCTTGGAATGAGGGAGGATCACTTTTGGAGCTTTATTTCACACCTCCATGTGTGAAAGGGGGCTTTTGCAAGAAGGCTAGGTCAAGTTGAACAAGTCAAACTGTGGAGTAGCATGAGGTGGAGAGCACATTGTGGGCCAGTGCAGTGGGATAAGGAGGGAAGCTTATAGAGGAAGGAAACCCTAATGAGTGGGGTCCATTGAGAGGGAGCTCACATTGTTTAAAATGAGGGCAAGGCTGCCATTGCAAATCATCTTGAGTATTATTCATCTTTGGTCCGATGGACTTGCGGCAACATCTTGCTCGTTAGCAAGAATTGCCCAGGGAATTCCTGTTTAGGATTTCCTCTCCTTCTTGAGTAGCTCTTGGAGGATTGAACTCTATTCCCCATATTTATACATTTAGGTCAAGAACCATCTATCTTCATCAGCACACTTTCAGCTGGAGATTGTGCATTGTTGCTGGGTGTTGTTGGGGAGCTTTTCTACAACACCATCCTTGGCTTGTTTTTCAGAGGAGGGATCTTCCATCTCTTTGGGAGATCAGAAAAGGTGGTTTTTGATATTATTCTACCATATTTGGAATCAAACCAACCACTTGCCATCATATGCAGCGCAGTCCCTCTCTTACACAGCGTTATTCTAGGACAACATTTGCTGTGAGGGGTTTGCAGATAGTTGGAGGGTGAAATATTAGGTGAAAGAATCAGTCTTTCACTTCAGATTTCTCATTGGAGTAGGCCATTTCATATGGAGGATTTCATTCATCCATTTCCTCCTATTTTGTTTATGAGTTTCTGCTGCCCAGCAACTACGACATTCTTGTATTTTTCCATTTTGTACATGTATTGTAGTCAATCCTTCTAAGGATTGTTGTACTAGTGTTTTCAGGGGTTGAGAGCTTACTCCCCTTTATTTATTGAGCTATCATTTCTATATCATTATATTTCCATTTTATATGATGTAGTTTCTCCATATGGCTGCACATTTTCAACCATGGTTTTCTTCATGTAGCAGTGTGCTTTCATTTTCATGTACAAGATTCATTGAGGCCTTCATTGCCTAACTTGAGAGATTGCATCCTCAAGTATTTGCTACTATAATACACATTTATTGGCTATTGTATCTTCATATGTGCAGGCTCATAATGCAGTGAACCCATTGTATGTTCATACATTGTTGTAGCCCTATTCCTTGGGCAATTCCTGAGGAAGGAATTTCACATATCTATAGACAGAGTTTGTGAAGGGCCAGGTAGCCTCTGGATCTCACCCTTCCTTGCGAAGGTGACATATCCGGAAAATACCCCCACTGTCTATCTCTGGAATATACTTGTGATATTTCAGTGAAAGCAATATTGCTGGAGCTCCAACTTTTGAATATCTTGAGATATTCTCATTGTTGTAGAAAGTTCCTGAGAAAGGAACATTACAATAGTCCTCTTTCCAAGCTGATGTGTTCCGATTAATTGGACTGAAAATTGTGTGAAGGTCATCATGTTGATGAGTAGGGATACTCTTTGGCAAGAAATTTTCTTGAGAAAGAAGAGCAACAACTTTCTTGTGATCATCAATTTTCAAGCCTTCATTTGATTCCAAAATTTCTAAGCTTTCATCATCACTATCATAGCTGGTATGCATTGGTTGTTTACCTTTCTCAAGTTGATGAAACTAAGCTTCCTCCCAAAAACCGAGTGCTGAATACTCTGAAATATTAGCTTCTGTTTGGAAAGAATCATCATTATCAACATATTGATCAAAATTTGGAGAATCATCAATATAATTAACATCACCAACCATAAATATTGGACTATCAGATTGTTTATCTTTGAATTGATCTATAAATGCATTTTCTGCTATGTGATATTTAAGATCAAGAGGAAAATAATTAGAGGTTGACTGTATGTTTATGATTTGATCTATCTCCTCTTCAGTTAAAAAGGGAGGCATTTTTATCTTTCTTTGGATATAACCACAATAATCCTCTTTCTCTTGGGAAAGTTGATTTAGAGGATGAATGTATTTTTGGGCCTCACTTAAGAGAGATGATGAATCATCACTTGTGACTTTAGAGAGATCCTGTGGATTCTCTTCATTTCTTGATTGGCTTCATCGTCAACCAACTCTTCTTGATGTTCGAGATAATTAGCATGGGATTCATGATTTGCATCTAATAGATTATTAGGAGGCCAATTTGCTTGTATAATTTGAAAAGAATCAAAGCACAAAGGTAGAGATCCTAAAGGTTTTGATTTTTTGTCCATTTCATATTTGATTTCATCCTCAACCAACTCTTCTTGATGTTCGGGACAATTAGCATGGGATTCATGAGTTGCCTTTGATAGATTCTTAGAAGGCCAATTTTCTTGTATAATTTGAAAATAATCAAAGCACAAAGGTAGAGATCCTAAAGGTTTTGATTTTTCTTCCATTTTAGATTTGATTTCATCCTCAACCAACTCTTCTTGATGTTCGAGATAATCATCATGGGATTCATGAGTTGCCTCTGATAGATTCTCAGGAGGCCAATTTGCTTGTATAATTTGAAAAGAATCAAAGCACAATGGTAGAGATCCTAAAGGTTTTTTTTTTTCTTCCATTTGTGATTGTTCATAGGGTTGAATGTTTTCTTGAGGAGGTTCTGCAATAATATGTTCATTTATTTTAGCAGAATTCTTTCAGTAATAATCACATGAAATGGAATGTGGTCGACTTGTTTTGAACCAACTAGTGTGGCTCATCACATAGTCCTGATGATGAGCCACACTAGTTGGTTCGAAACGCATCAACCACGTTCCATTTCATGTGATTATTACCGAAAGAATTCTGCTAGTTTATATGATGGATCACAGAAACTTAGATTCCAGAAACAATATGTTCCTTTGTTTCTTTATGAGTATTTTCTTTAATAGGTAAGGTAGTAGTGGATAACATCTGATATATTTCTTTTTCAGTTAAAGGAGGAGGCATTTTTTGTTTTCATTGGATTGGGCAACAATTGCTTTCTATTTTTTGTGGAGGTTGATCTTGTGGATGAATTTCCTCTTGTATTTTACAAAAAGGGGCAGATGGATTGTTATTTGTTTCAACATTTTGAAAGAGCTCTTGTGGATCCTATATTATTTTTTGATGGATTTCATTCTTGATTAACTCTTCTTGGCCATCTTGATGATTAGTTTGGGTAAGAAATGCATGGATCTCCTCTAATAGATCTTCATGATGCGAATTTCCCAAATATTCATCAATGCTAACAAGGTGTTATATGAGATCTTCAGATTGATCACAACAATTTTTAGCTAAGGAAAAAGATGGAAAATACCCTATATAGTGTTTGTAAAATAACTTGTGGAAATCCTTTAAAGAAAACAAGATTCCATTTTCTAACCATTCATAGCAATTTCTTGCCTTACCTTCTAATGTTGCCATGAACATTTTCATAAGACAGTCCTCATGCCATTCAACTTTTAACCTCCATATATGTATATGAAACTTGATGAGATGTAACAAGGGGTCATCAAAGTTTTCATCTTGAAAAATAGGTAGGTTTTTCATCTAATCTATTTGAGGCATTTTTTATGGGAATCCATGGATATGATCTCTGTTCATTGGAGCATATCTCCTTTGTATCCTTGGATCCATCTTTTTTAATTAGAAAGTGTCACTATGTCTTTTCAACTAGTTTAAATTTCTCTACCAATGGCGTCTTTTGGTCTATTGAGGGTTGTGGAGTCACCAGGTGGAAGTTTTGAAATTTTTTGTTCACCATCAGCATGATTTGGATTGCTCAATGCATTCCTAGGAGATTTTATAAGGACTAGTGGAGTGATAGGCCTATTGGAGGCTAATGGAGTCGCTAGGTTGATGTTTTAGTTGTTTTGAGGGTATATGTGTATGGTCCACCACAAATACTGACAAAAAACCAATCTAAGGATGTTTTGGGGTTTTTCTGAGTTTGTTATATTTAGCCCTAGGGTTTGTGAGAGTGTCCTATAGCTGAGTCATCATTTTTCTAGAATGGTGAAATAGCCAAACTCTACTTTTTTGACAATACTTAGTCTTCTAAGTTTGACTGAAACTTTGAGAGTTCTTAAGGGATACCTAGGATGTTTTGACTCAAGGTCCCACCATGATCACCATTAGGCTAGAGAGCGGTGGGATGGATCAATAGGATACCATGCTCAGTTCGACAGGGGTTTTCCGTGAGTCTTGAAAGATATTCAGATTGTGATGAACTCAGAAAAGTCCCACCACGATTGCCATTATGTTGGAGTCCCGTGATTTACCAGATTGGTAAACCAAATGACAGGGCAACATCAAACCAAATTTGGATTCCTAGGACCTAGCCTTCCTGAACTCAGAGAGGGATATCTCTATTATGTGAAGGATGTGAATTTGTTTTCTTTGTATGTTTGATTTTAGGCTAGCTGTTAAGTATATTTTGGTTTGTTTTTGGGGTTTTTGAGCTAAACTAAAAAAAAAGGACAAATAGAAAGAGAGTTCATCAAATCAACAGGGCTATGGGGTTAGATAAAGTCAGGACTATCTAAATGGAGGGCAAGGTATTACTGCAGGGCCGATTTAGTCAAGGTAAATGGATTCTTTGGGTGAAAATGAAGTGAAATGAACATTAAGTTTGTGAAAGAAAAAGAGATATTAAACATATATAGTTTTAAAGCAGGTATTCATGAGGTAGGGAAAACCATAAATATCTATGAATAAAACTCAAACTAATACATATGAAAGATAAACAATCTGGCGATACATAGAAGCATAAGAACCTCTAACTCTAGAAAATCACCTTCAGCTGTTGGGAAAACAAATCAGATAAACAAACAACTTAATATATGAAGAGGGAACTCCTAAACAACATATCTTGAGCTATCAGGAACTTTGAAATAATTTTGCAAGCATGGACAAAGGGCAATATCGAATGAGACCTCTTTGACTTAACTAAAACAACAAATATTTGATAGAAAGATTTCAGAAACCGAGTTTTGAGAAGCTATAACTAAGAAGGGAATACCTTAAATCATACCAGATAGCAAAAAATACTGACCATAAATGAAACAAATAACAATTTCTTGATGGACCTAAAGGGCAGTTAAGAATCCTTTAGAAATGATCAAGGAGAGGAAAACATCAAAGCTGTAACATGCAGGATGTTTGAGGTGCTTCCATGAGCATGTCTCAACTTATACTTTTCTGATCTACAGCAAATGAGAAGTATGGAACATTAATGAAAACAAGGAAACATAAACAAATCAGAGAAACATCACCATTCACCAAGCCATGGAATCCTGCACACAATGCTCCTCCACCATCAAGCCAAGCAAGACATCATCCACTTCATAAAACAAGTAATTCTTCCAAGCTCATAATGCTATGTATTGATCTCAATATATCAATTTCTGCCTCTTTGTTACAATGAATCCTCTTGGTTATATAAGCCAAAGAGGAGGAAACCCACCTAGAGCAACTAGAAGGCCATTGGCTAAAAAAAAATATCTAAAATTGTCCTTGAGGCTTAACAAAGTCCAAGGCACAAAATATCCTTCAAAAATATCTTTTCGAACCAAAATAGCAAAAAAGAATCACTTTCAAGGCCTAACACACAAGATAAACTTTCTTAATGCACATTTGTCCTAGTCATCACTCAGAAAACTACCTTTTAGCAAAATCTAGAGGAACGTATCGCCAGAAAAGATCTGTTTTGCAGTGAAGTTTTGGCCGATCTCTTGATGTCGAAATGAGTCTTGTGATGGCTCGTTGGAAAGCTACAGATGTGTAATTTTGTTGTGCTTTTTATTGTTTCCTCCTTCCTTACTATCTTCACTACGTCCACTATCCTTTTGTTTTCTATGATTTCTTTCATCACTTTCCTCTTTACCTTGGTCTTCATAGGCACCACTATTTTTTCTGTTTAGGCCCTTACTGCTTTGAATGTTTGGGCTGCTTCCTTCTTCATTAAATTTTTTGCCTCCACTGAGCTGTGAACTACTTGCCTCATCATTTTTATTGTTTTGAATACCTCCCTGTGGGCTGAATATTTTCTCATTTTTTTCCTTCGCTTCTTCATTGGCTTGCTCTTTGTTATCATCACTTCCATCTTCACTGTGACTGTGTGGTTTCTTGTTCACTTTTATCCATGAAAAATATTTTGGTTTGGGAGGGTGACTCATGGGAGGAAAGTGGAACATGATCAGTGGAGGGAAAAGTAAAGGGTGTGAGGACTAATTGGCAATTTTATGACTTAAAAAAAATGATGAGGAGACATCAATTGATGAAGAAAACCTCTTAAAACTGATTCTCATAGAAAAATGTAGCTTCTCGGTAAAATTTGGCTAATTCTGTCCCTTTCTGTAGCTTTCTGGAAGGCACTTTGCTTTTCCTACAAGCATGTAGTGTCCATCTACAGGCGCATAGCATCCTTAGGAAAATAACACAGGAGCAGACTGTAGGCACGTAGCGTCCATCCACAGGTGCGTAGTGCCGAAATAGGCCTTTTTTTAGCAGGGTTTTGGAAGTCTTCCCGATGTCAAAATTGGGCCCGGGATGGCTTGTTGGAAAGCCAAAGATGTATAATTTCGAAATATACTTGATTTGTTTTATTTTGTGCTCATTTTTATGTCCAAAAACTGATTGTACCAACACTGGTAAAAAATGGTGAATGCTTGTTGCAGAAATGCAGAATGATGTTGCAGGCCACTTTTGGATGCCTTCCTCAATTCCAAATTGAGCTCATGATAGCTCATTGGAAGGATATTCAAGTCTAGTTATCATTTGACTCATGAATAAAGTCATTTGGATACTCCATCTGTGAGAAAATGAGATTTTCCCAAGGTTACTCCAGCTGTGCAGAAATTCTCTCGTGACACTTGTATTTTTTACATATTCTCCAAAAACATGATACCTGTGTAAAAAATGAAGGAGTTTTTTCTTCTTGGTCCTATTATGGACAAAAATATCTCTCACTTTTGTCAATTTCATCTCTTTCTGGTCAGAAACACATTTTGAAGCAAAACTAGCCCTAGGCATGACACATGGCTTCTCTTGTCTATTTGCTTATTTTCCAAATTTTTGAAACTGTTCCCACATATTTTACACTCTTGTGAGGAAAATCAAACAAATTTTATTTTAAAAGTAAAAATACCTGTTGTTTTCTTCCTTTTAGTGTGACTGTCTTTTTGTACAACAGTTCATCTTTCAGATTTTGACCTTTTCCTCTTTAGTGCAAAGGCATCCTCTGTTTCCTGTGTAAAAATTTTATTTCTTTCTTCTTGGTGAAAGGGCACTTTCTATGTTTTGAAACTTTGTAAACTGTGACCTCCATTCTTATTTTAAGGAGACAATTTAGTTCAACACCTTTGCACCATCTGCTTGGACGTGAACGAGGTGTCGCCTTTGCTCTTCGATGTCCTTTTTGCACATTCATCCAATTTTGATGAAAATCTTGAAACATCTTCCACAGTGGTTCATCTAAACATTTTTTTGCAAACAGAATAACTAGTTTTCAGTCTTTAGTATAAAGGAAAATCTCCCTTTTTGCAAACTATAAAATGTGCCCTCTGTTAGCCCCTTATGAATTCCTTGACAAAGCAAGCAAGGGGCTAGAATGTTTTATGAGCCTTCAAGGAATGCATTTCCCTTGAAAACACATCATCCTAGAAGTCTTGTTAAATTCCCTGCCTATGACTGTTTCCCCCTGTTGTTCTGTTGTTCATGAGCCTTAACTAAACGATAAATTTTGCTCAAAAAGGCCATTATCTGCCCCTTGTTCCACTGCAGAAATTCCCCCATTTTGTCCTTTTTCCCCTTTTTTTACAAGTCCCCTTTGTTCCCCCTAATATCCCCATCAACCTCCTAAATTTTCCTAAAATCCCCATGAGGTCCCACCCATGCCCTTTATTTTCCCAATTTCCCCCTTAATCCCTCTACTGTTACCCTCCTTAGGCCTTGGAACGCACTAAAATTGGTTAAAAACCCACTTTCCGACCTTGTAATAGGGTTTAGCCCCTTTACCGCAAGGCCCGACCACTTCCCCACATATGCGCTTAGCCTAAGACTGAATGCCTAAGTCTTGAGCGTCAATCACAATCGGAACCGTTGGGCGGGTGCAATCCTTTGTAACATCAAAAAAGTTCCGATGCGATTGTTTAATTAAACAAAGTCCCGCGACACGTTATTTACCGCTGATATGACATAAATATCGGATGGCGGAGCGCTAATCGTACTGTCGCAATCGCAGCATTCAATCACATCCCCTCTTCCACACCCCCCAATTGCGATTGCTCCGATCAAATCCTAGCCGTCCATCTCCCTGTTGATCCAACGGTCGGTGCTCAATCGTGCCCTGACCTCCGATTGCAATCGCAAGTCCGAGCTCCCGATCCCTGATCGCACTATCCCTCCAATTGAATGTGAACCATCGATCTGATCTCTGGATCCAACAATCAGCGCTCAATCACGCTCCCACCGCTGATCACAATCGCAATTTTGAAATGTGTCACCCCTGTCCCTCCTCTGATTGTGATTTCCTGATTCAATCACAACCGTTCGTCCATATTTGAAATCAATGGCCCAGATCTTATCGCATCAAGCCCGTCTCTCTTTCCCTTTTGCCCTCTGAACGAATCTCCACTATTTATCCCCAGGTAAATCCAACGGCCATCGCTTCCCCTGTCCCAATTGCAATCAGAAACTTATATAGTGTGTTCCCATTGCTCCTCCCAATTGTGATGCTCCAAGTTGTTCCTGATCGTCCATTGGATCTAGGAATCTAAAGGTCAAGATTTGATCACCCTCCGCCTCTGGCTGAGTCCCACCTCATCTCATTTCATTGCATTTCCTTTGCATTTATTTGTATTTTGTTCGAAGTCTAAATTTTAAGACTTTACACGAATCTCCGTCGTTGATCTTTGTCCCCAGACCATAATCTAATGGTCTGCACTGTATTCTACCACCAAACCCTATTATTCATGAGTTTTCACTCTTCCGTTTGCATTTTTGTCACCATTGTGTAGTCAAATCCACCACTCCGCTGTCGCGCTACCATTTCATCCACCCTCACATTGCATTGTTTTCTGAGTCCAGTTGCGTGTTTTGTAGGGTGCAAAAGTAAAGGGGCTGCCATGATTGCACAGTCTTCATTACAACGGAAACATTTTTCCAGATAATGATATAAGTGAAGTGGCAGAGAGTTCAATGCAAAAAAACCAAGTCATCAGGGCAGCCTCATCAGCAGAAATGTTTTTCTCCATGGAAGGACAGAGCGCCCATACTGTTTTTACTCCGTGCCATGCTCCAATGAAGAGATTTCCACCCAGAACAGAGTCCAAGCTACCAGAGCAGTTGTTAATGCGGCATGGTAGACCATTCCATTTTTATTACCAGTTTGTTTATTCACCCATAGTACCACAGAGTACCACTGCAGCCAGAGTACATCAAGACCATGTCAAAGTAAATGGAAGCTAAAGAATATCACTACTTCATTCCAAAAAGGTACCAAGGATAAATGCAGAGATTTAAAACAGAATGGGTTTCGACCCTCTCCTACCTTTCTGTGTTTTAATGTTTCATTTAGTGCTCCACCTACCTCCTCTGCTCTCTTCAACTATAAAACTTGTGAGAACGTATTGTAATGGTTGTTGATCAGTTATCAGAGAACTGTAAGCAGTTGCTTTTGAGACTCAGTCTCTCTGTAAAGATTGTAAGATAGGTTGATGGATATGTTTTCAGTCTTAGTATTCAGCTATCAGAAATATTGTACTTGATTGGTATTGTTATTCAATATGACAAGCACATTTCTTTGGATCCTGATCTGAAGCAGCGGTGATGTTTTCCTATCTCTGTGTTTACATTCATTGCCTTTCGTTTCTACTAGCTTGCATCAGAAGTTTGACATAGGATTTACCCTTGTTAGGTACCCTATGTTCCCGCTCTCCTTTCCATTTACGTTTATCTTATGAAATGTTTTATCTGAGAAGTGTTTTCAGTTGGTTTAACTAGTGTAGTGGATTTTATTGCCTACTCTCTGATGTATGAATTAAATGAATTTACTTCTTAGATGTTTCTTGTTATTGATTCAATAAGAATATTTGGGAACAATGGGGATTAGAGTTAGCCCTGTCCACTAGGATCCTTGTACGACCTGTTGATCCATAAATTTGTGCTCTGAAATCTGTGTTATCTCCTCCCTCCTTCTCTCCATATCACATAATCATCTTGAAAGATCCTATGTTTCAGATGACTAGCCCAATTGAAAGCCTGCCTATTGAGTAGCAAGAAAATCCTTTCCTGACTCCATTTCCCAATGGTTCTGAATATTTCCTGGACTATTTCACCACTGCCTTATCCCTCTTTTCTCATACTGATCTTACATCGAAACCCTCATTCTTGATAACCAGCAACCAAAACAAACAATTAAACAAACAAACCTTGTGCCTATAGCTAGCCTAAAATCATAACATATGAGTTTCATAGACATAAACCTTTGCTTATATAGAGAGATCCCTCTTTGGACCCAGGAGGGCTAGATCCTGAGGTCTAAAATTGGTTTTATGTTGTCTCATCTTTTGGTATTTCCAACCTTGCCAAAACATGAGAACCCCAACACCCTCTATTTCTCTTTTAAGGGGTAACTCATAAAAAATATGTGCCCTCTTCTTATCATTGAAGGAGGCACTTCAAGCTTGTTCATCCTTTATCCAATCTGTTTGAGACATGTACTTTGTAGAAATTCACTGTGAAGATAATGAATAGGTAATGTATTTCAAAATCCAACATATCTGCTTTTTCTCTCTTAGGTGTGATCTTTCCTATGCAATAGCTTTAGCTTCCTCTATAATGATAGCGTCTTTGCTGGTTTTAGAGTTTAGGCCATAGGGATATAAAAAAAGGGCAGTTGTTCCATTTTTATATTCTTTCACTTTGATGCCTAAAAATGTTGGATATCTTTTGCCAGAGAACTAATACACCTAGTCTCATATGTCTGTTTTTCAGAGTTGTTGATATGTTCAGGAGGAATGTGCAAATTCCATTGTGAGTTGATATGAAGTGCTAGATGCAGAAAACTCACGACCTTTGTACTCAATTTTCCATGATGGATTATTTTTTGACTTTCTTGGTACTTTGAGTTTGTAGGTGTGAATCATATAGGTTTCCTTTATCTTTGAAATATGCATTTCTTTTATTTCTCAACAGTCAACTGTTCCAGCTTTGAAAACTTTCCTTGAAGTGTCACTTTGTTTCAGAACTGCTTATTTCCATCTATCCATAGCACCCCTACAGAGATACACGGATAAAATGTCTTTGACCATTGGAGACCTTTCCTGAGGTATCATGATTATAATACTTGAAAATTTCACTTGATTACTTTCTTCTGACATAGGACCTTCCTACTCTGTTTGTTCCTGAATTTGAAACTTACAAGATTGGCTAAGACAAAATACAGTGATCATTTTGATGGTGTATGACCTAGGGGTAAACAAAGTTTTTTTTTCCAGATAAGATAGAGGATGTCTGACTGATATTTAAAACCAGGTTTTTGACTAAAGACATTTTTCTCAAGATACCTATTCTAAACACCATCACCTAAACCTAGACACTTTGTCATAATTTCTAAAGGATTTCTTAGACATAGTCAAGTCATCAAATGTACATTCAAACAGTGAGAGGGGGAAAATACAACTTGTCCTATGCTTGACAGTGAGCTGTGTGAAAACAGGGGATTTTGACTATTCAGAGATACAAGGCTTATGACAGTTATGGACAGGGGAGTTTTATCACGACTGAAACTTAATGACCATTTCTAACACAGTCTGTGAGAGAGGAAAAAGATAAAAATTTCTCTGAGGGGGTTTCTAGAGGACAAATTGACTGCTTGAAATTGGTTTCTAGAAAACCTAGGCAAGGCATATAGTCATCACAATAGGCAAAAATACTGATGACTAACATGACCCATTATGACTGGTTGATAGGTTCGATGATACCTACAACGATCATTTTATCAATTTCTTCCCTGACTTTATATTTATATTTGGGGTTCAACCTATAGGGTTGCTGTTTTACAGGACGTGCATCCGGTTTGAGAGTGATATGCATGACCCTTAAGTCCCCCATGATCCCCTTTAGTTCTGAAAACTTTGTTTGGAATAGGTCTTGGTACTCGATTAATAACTCGACCACTTTTCTTACTATATTTTCATCCCAATAGTCCCCAATCTTAACCAACTTAGGGTGTTCTTCCATCCCAATATTGACTTTGTGTAGCCTGAGAGGCTTAGTGACATCCACCTCTTGCAGCGGGGGTTCTGTGATGGGGCGCTCTCCTTGCGACTCCAGGATAGAGATAGAGTGTAGGTATTCTTCACTTTCTTCCCTTACCAAGCTACAACAGTTAACAATATCCTGCATCTGTGCTTCCCATGTCGGCGCCCCGAACGCTTCAGCGGAGTTGGGTTCGTTGAAAAAAAATGTATCTATAACCTGCAAAGCTTTGTCAAGCGCTTCTAACCCCCCTATGATTCCAAATTTCCCTATGAATTCATCCCTCAGAGTTTCCTAGTGGCGGGTGCATTGATGTAGCTCTACATCCAGGTACTACGCAGTCAGGATTGGACCTAACGCATGAATGAACAAGTGAACCCATTCCTCCATAGCTCGATCACCCCATGCTTTGATCTAGGCCAGCAAGTGTTTATGTGAGTCCTCTGGGCCAAGGAACATCTCGACCCACACCTTTACTAGAGGCTGAAATCAGAGGAGCATCATGTCCTGACAGTCCTCCCAGTCCTAGAACACCTCTTTGTGTGTCTTGCACCATCTTGCAAGAGTTGCACGCATCGCTATATTAAGGGCCCATATCCTTCGTTCTCTTGGAACCTTAGCTTCGAATGCTCGCAAAAATTCCTTAATGCTACCAGAACCATAAAAATAGGGTAGGTCTCTTACCTCTAAGGAAATGCAGTGGACACGAAGAGTAATCCTCCCGCTGTGGGGTTGATCAAATCTTTGTCCCATGCAGTCAACTTGTAAATGTGGTCCACCTCCTCTTCATCGTGCACCAGCTCTGTGTATCGTTCACCTTCCACAGGATCTAATGGTACTGTCACCCTTGTACCGTTATTCTCAAACACCATGCTCATATTTTTGAGGTTGATGATACCACCCATATCTATGGCCTAGTCCAGCCCTAAGAGTGTAGGGTATGGGTCTGCATCTTCTACAATTTCAATTATCTCCAAGTCGGCTCAGGCCATTACTCCTGCGATATCCATCGTAATTTTAGACAATCTTCCTAGTGGGATGATTTTTTGATGATTTTCCATGCGCAGTTGAATGGTGGACCATTCCAACTTAGGTTCTCCCATTCGTTTCCAAGTCTGTTTAGGTAATACGTTCGCATTTGATCCTAGGTCCAAAATAACCCGATTCATTTCATAGTCACAAATCTGCGCAGTCAACCGCATTTATCTCTCGGTGTGTTTGTTATACTTGTAGAGCTTGTGCACATCCTTGACCTCAAGGGGTAGATTGGGCCTCGCTACGCAACTATCTATTAATTCCTGAAGATTCTGCACAACCTTTGTGTTGTGCAGCAGCTTCATACATGCCTGCAAGAAGAGCTCGACCTCCTCATCTGCCCAAAGGTTCGTAGGTGCCTGAGCAGTAGCTGCCTCCACCTTAGCAAAGTCCCGGCGAGCTGCGATAAATGTTTCTTTTCCATTTTTTAGGTCCAAAACTTCTTGTTTGCTAACTGCTTGTCAGATCAGAGGTTCCATCACAGCCTCCTCCTCAAGCCCCCTCGTGGCCATCCCATTGCGTGTCACAACATTCACACTTGGATCTGTGTCTCGCAGTTCAGCCTTAACTCTCTACACATTCTGCGTAGGTGTCAGCTGCTTTTCCCACATTTTTTCTAACAAGATTGGACAATCTTCAATCGCATGGTCCAACTATCTGCAATATAGGCAAGATTGCCTTGTAGGGTTTAGGCAGTTCCTTGCAAAGTGTCTTGCTTCTCCATAGTTATAACAGATTAGTTGACCTCGTCCTCGACCTGTACTTCCACCTAGGCCCCTCCCCTTCCCCTTGATGGGGAGCCATCTATGCCTACGGGGGTTCTCAGCGATGTAAGGTTTTATTGTACTCTATATAAATTTCCTCGATCAATCATCAAATCATACGTCCAACAATTATGTTCATAATTTCCCACCGATCTGCAGAACCTACACCATTGCTGCTTTACCTCTGGAACATATGCAACAAGGGAGGATAGTGGTTGGTATCGTGCAAACCCGAGACGCGACAATCATCACACCATAGCGCTAGCCCACTGGGTCCCACAGCTTCCCTAGGGCGCAATGGGATAGGTCCCTTAGTCTGCATATAGTCTGCTAATAGATGGAAGTTATCCTTGGTATGACCATTCACCCGACATCGTATGGAAGATCTCTTGGGGCTAGCCTTTGCCCCTTGCTCCCTCCACAGGTTCTGGATTTCTACGTGCATCGCTTCCAGCTGTCCCTGGATCTGTTGGACACCTAGCTGAGTCTCATCCCAAGGTGCAACTTCTGACTTCATGGAACCCTCCAAAGCTTTTTTCTGTGATTCAAAAGTTTGGTGTCCCATAGGTACACACAGGTGGGGTAGCAACATAGAAATAAACCATTTTGTGTGTTGTCTGTCATCATATTGGAATCCCCCTTCCCTGATCACCTTCTTAAGTCGTTGATCAACCTCCCACATAGATTCATACGACTCTTTCTTGAAATCCTTTAGATCAACCATGATTTTAGAGTAGGACTTAGGTTTTTTGAACTGTTGTTCCAGGGCAGTGTTAATATCTTAAATGGTTTCATTTGTGTTTTGGCTGATGTATCCCATGTACCAGTCCAAAGCTCTTCCTTCAAAGGCAAGGGATAGTTGTTCCCTTTTCACTGCATCACTAGCTATGTTCGGCGCAGTCCATACCGATCCCATGACAAACCAGAACTTATCCATGTTTTCATCCCCCACACCATTAAAGGTCGGCAACTTCATGTGCGCAACCATGTCATCTTCTAGTGGCGGAGGTGTAGGTGAATTGTTACCCCTAGGCTGGTTTGAAAGCAGTGTGGCTGGAGGAATCTATGAAGTTGCTTCTCTTACTGGACTATAGACCAATTTATCTCCCTCTAGGTTGGTTCTGTAGTACTTGCTACTTTGCGTTGTGCTACCATCTAGATCTGAGGTCATTCACTTGTATGGCTACACAAAATACTCTTTTCACACAATAATATCTTGATCAGCAACGGTAAGGTCTTCAGAAACTTACCTCGAAACCCCTTGAAGAATCTTCGCTCCGCTTCAGAGTAGGAGACAAACTGATCAATGGAAAATTCCATCACAAATCCTCCTAACACATAATCTACCCAATGGTCCACCATGCGAGTGATGGTATTATCAGCCTTTTCTAACTACTGTATTAGTTCGGGGGTCCACTCTATGACCCGCTCATCCTTCCAACACTTCTGAAATTCCACCAATATTGCGAGCTACTCTTGGAGCTCGATCACGTTTGTTACAAATAAGATCTTGTAGATCTCTATGAAAATGTACTTATTCTTCCACTCTTCGGTGGTTAACCTCTCACTACGGTTTTATTTTACAGCAAATTCTTGAACTTGCTATTCAAACCATTCATCAATTTCCTTTCTCTCAGGCTTCTAGTATGGCCTTGGAATTACCTAATCCCTCTCTCAAAATGCTCGAGGTCCCGGCAACAGAACCATTTGTTGGCTCGAGGGGTCCTGACCTAGGTTCAGATGTTCAAGGTTTTCTAATAAACCCCTATACTACTGGCCCTTTCGGCAGTGACCTGCTTGCATAGGCCAAAGTCTCACCAGAAGTAGTATGGGTAGGTGTTGGAACTAGGTTTTTGCACCCTGGGAGAGGGTAGGTAAGTCAAGCAGATTTGTATTCAACCTTAGAGTGACTAGATCTTGAATCACAAAGCATATATCTACAGATTCTGTTCACATCCACGTGCACAATAACAATGATACTCATAGTAATCAACAAATCATGAACTCATATAATGATATCGCAACTATTCTTATGAAGTGCAACAGAACAGACCAAAATCACAACATAAATAAGTGACACAAGTATATTTGTAGCTTAAATAAATAATACAGCAGCATATATGAAGTAACCAAACATCACAGATTCATATCACAGTAACTCTAGTGGATTCAGATATTCAAAAATAATTCTGCATTCATTAATCCTTCAAATATACTTACAATACCCTGAAAACCAACTGTTGTGGTGGATTTGACACACGGGTGTATGAAATCGCTTGAGTTTAGAGAGTGTGGTATACCCTCTAAACTATAGGTACTAGGCAGTATTTGGGGGGAGCTCAGAAGAATAAAACTTAAATGAAGTAATACAGTAAATTATGCTCTATTAAAAAACTAAAACTAAAAACACAAAATAAGCTACATAGAGAGTTCCAAATAGTAACAAGGTAAACAATGGCTTGATGGCCTCTTCTTATTTAATTCTTGGAATAAAAATAAATCTTACCCACTTTCCAAAGGGCCCCTAGGCATTGGCTCTAGGTCCCGATGCAAGAATTTTTTCCCTTCAAGCTCTGCCTTCTAACGCAGTCCAACTCTCTCTCTCTGCTGCAATGGACTAATATTGTTGGGTGGCCAACAATTGAGTCCTCTCCTACTTCAGCTCCTTGGGTCACACAAACTGTTGGTGTTTCTTGGGAAAAGTTGGCCAGCATAACCTTGTGATCACACATTGTTCATCTCTTGGTGGGTTTATATAGGTGAGCTTTCAAACCTCCTTCCCTCCCTTGGCACATGATGGATGGTGACCCAAGGGAGGGGCATGATTCCATTGTGTGCTAAAATATGCTTTTGTGTGCTCACACAATTCCTAAGGGGGCGTTGTTCTGTCCTTAGGTGGCTTTCACATAAGGAGAAATTGTCCTTTTCTTGGTTGTGGTCCTGGAAAGAGACTTTTTTCTACTTCCAGGAATGCACACTTATTGGGCTCCAGTGCATGCATAAGGTGCTCTTTTCAAAGGAAAAAGTGCGCATTTGAGCATTTATGACTAGTTCAAATTTGATTTTCTCAAAACCTGAGAGATTTTAAATACTTCTTGGTTCCATAATGTATCCCTGTCCTGTAAATCCTTAGGCTCGACATTAATTGATGTGATTTTCTGCTGTATGATTTTCCAGTGTTAACAGATGCCCCCTAATGTGTGAGGTCTAGGAAGAACTATATAGCCGAAATACATTATAGTTTCTTTTCTGTATCGTATGCAGGGAGAGAGAGAGAGAGAGGATTGCGTGTAGAATAGAAAACACCTTGCACCATTTTCGAGATAACCATGGCCTAAGGGACCCCCTGTAAGCAGAAAAAATATACAACATATTTGCAAAATTTCAACGAGGCGGGCATGTCCCATGCTCATGATGCTATGGCTAGTTAAACAAAATTGATAGATACATGTGCTTTCTATGCCACTGCTATGGTAATGATGTTGGTGGTTGTTGACAACGACTGCTGACGCCCTCAGGGGCATTTTTTCTTTGACGATGGGTGGCATGTGGTACCCTTATGTGTAACTTTGGTATGGAATATTACTGTGCTATGTACGCATATGTACTGGCTGGGACCTTCCTGTGTAAGCATTATTGTAAGAGACGCTTATAAAGGCATGGGTCTTCGATAGATCTTGATCAAAGTGCAATGGTTGTAAGGTACGATACCATCATCACATGAAAGCTTTTGCTATAGTCGAATGTCAAGAGGATCGATGACATCTATGGAAAATGATGTCTCCCATAGTGCCACCCGAGGATACCCCTTTGCATGGGGAGGGGTCATCCAAGGTACTGCTTCCTCTTTGGAAAAGAGGTGTTGATGTCGACAAAAAGGAAGCCTTCACCAAACCATAATGGGTTTAACATAGGCATGTTGGTGAGCGGTAGCTGAAAATGGATGATGGGGATTCAGTGGCCCAAGGTCGAAGTATATTTGAGCAGCTTGGCAGCAGTCATAGGTATTTCTAAAGGGAAAAGTCCCTGGAGTCAGTAGGACTTCCAGGGCAGGTATGAACCGACTATGATTGTCGTAATGGTGCGTGCATGGGGGGTATGGAATACTTCAACCAAGGGAGATGGGGGACTGCTGCCACGGGAGGAAAAGTGAAATATGAGGGCGAAGAGGCGAAGGGCATTGTTTGTGATCTTTGTACACTTACCAAAAGAATAAAATAATGGGGTTTGGTTTGTACAAAACACAGAGACGGGTACCCAAAAACATGAAAGAGGGTCACTCACTTGATGGTGTGAGGACGGTGTTTTGCTAGGGGTAGGGGCCCCATTGGTTGGTCTCGTGTGTGGGATTGATGAAGTGGAATATGTCATAGATGGGTTAATGTTGGTGGAGGTATGGTGGGCCAGATGCGGTGTGCAGAGGTGCGCTTTCATTCTGCTTGTACAACTTGATCATCAGGGAAGGGGGTTAGTTTAAATGGTGAAATTGACTTTATGCATGGTATATGGATGGGAATCAGGTGCTTCCCGGACTAAATATGGTATGGCCATGGAATCTATTTGAGATGACGATCACCATGGAGGGGAGGCTCTACCGACCATCACGGACGTTTATCATATGCAGGGTGAGGTGATGATAAATGTGGTCAGGTATGAGGACCCTATGGTTTATTTATGATGGAGAAATGATGTCAGGATATGCAAATTTTTTCAGGACTCTATCATGCTAAGGGTAGAATGATACCTGCTCCGGAACTTTTGGTGGTCGGTGTTGTGAATGGTTTGCAGGTTCTTCCTGCAAAAAACAACTAAATCAAGTGAAATCATCTTCTTTTCATTCAATATTATTGAAAAACATGAATTTTGGAAAGGAAGATGGGAGGGTGCATACCTTCCGGCGTTGAAAAAATATTTTTTCAGGAGTGTGAATGTGTGGCATCACCTCTATTTGTTACGGAGTGATGATCACCGTGATACTTTCGGTCTGGTGATTAGATACTCTAAGCTCCAATTTTTCCTTGGGAGTTGTTACTTGGGTCCTAGTTTTGATTTCAGTTAGGGTTTCCCCCAGAATGAGATCAGTGGGGGCGTTGCCGGTTACTGTCCCCTATCCAGGATCTCCCTTTCGTTTGTTACTCGGCTTCTTTTTGCGGCATTTGGAGGATTGTCATAATTATCCTAGTTGTGTGGTTGTTTATGAGCCTAGGAAGGGTTGCACTAGATTGACCGATGCATTACATTGTGCCATTGGTCCACTCTGTGTGGGAAATGGGGGATCTCGGTTCCCTTGTCCCTGGTTGGTATATGAGTGTCGGGGTGACTTTCATGATAGGTAGGTTGTGATAAATTCTACGTAAAATTGTATGAGTATCCAAGGTATTGATTACTGTTTCCTAGGTATCCTTGGGCCAGAGACCCAATCGAATCGTCTACATAATCGACGTGCATGGTGCTACTGCTGCCTAGGTGATCTTGGGAAAAATATCCAATGAAACCATCTGCAGAATCAATGTGTATGGTACTGTTGCTACCTTGGTGATCTTGGGTCAAAGACCCGATCAATCCATCTGCAGAATCTACCTACCTGGTAACTTTCTGAGTATCATGGGTGTTACTGCTGCCTAGGTGATCTTGGGTCAAATACCTGATCAAACCATCTGCAGTAGATGACACACCTGGTAACTCCCCAAATACAGATTACTACTGCCTAGGTGACCTTGGGCCAAAGACTCAATCAAACCATCTACAGTAATCAATGCGCCTGATAACTCAAGAGGATGAGGCAACCAGGTTCCCCTGTTCCTGGTTGGTGTATGGTGGTTTGGGGGGAGGAGGGACAAATGGTTGTTTTTCTAGTGACCATCGTTCCTCTTGTAGGTACAAGATGGTACAAGGTTCATCATTAATAGACTGGATGGAGGGATCCTCTTGATAGTATCGCTCGATCGCATGTAAGGCGTCCCTATACTATGGTATTTCTGGACAATGGTGGGTATAGTTCCCATAGGTGTCACAGAGGGTGCATGTGTGATTGGTACATAGTGGTTTGAGTGTACTTTTGGTGGCAAGTTACTTTTTATGGGAATGTCATTTTTAGGTGCCTTCCTCGTAGCTGAGGAGTGGTTTTAATTCATCCAACTCCGAGCATATGTGAGTAGGGTGTCCTGTGACATCACATATAGCACAGGCTAATGACTCCTGTAGTATTGTGGGGGTCACCACTTTCTTTCCTTTCTTGGCAATTTTCTTTATCATGGTTGCCGGTTTCGCAATGGGGATTTCCCTTGTGGGGACGGTCTCGACTGCTACTTGGGTAGGTTGGGGCTCCTCGAGACTGGGGGACTTTAACCCCAATGCAGTAATGTTGGTAGCTGGCGTTCCTGGCGGGGGAACGAGATACCACACTGGGAATTCCAATGATATGTTGGGTAGTACCAGTCTTTCCAAGACCTGACGAGAGATGAAACCAAGAGGTGGGTATAGGAAAGGAGTTTGGGAGGTGGCATAGAATAGGGAGGCTGCAGTAGTTGATGCCTCGGTGTCATTACTGCTTGAGTCCGTGTCCTGACTAACTTTGGTGCTTGATGTGGACATCATGCACACTGGGGCCCCTGTGGCATTGTGAAATACCTCAGGGATAATAGGAGGATCTCCTAGGAATGATCTTAAGACAGAAAACGGTTTGAATTGGCTAGGGCCATATTCTTGATACCGTACAAGACCATCTATGGTTGTATATACATAGGGTAGAACCATATCTTTGTTGGTCATGTTAGGGTCCCGTGATTTGGCCGATTGGCTAGCCAAATGACGATGTAACATCAAACCAAGCTTTGGAGCCCAAGGACCTAGCCTTCCTGGACTCAGAGAGGGCTCTCTCTATAGAAAGTCTGAAAAGATGTGGGTGTGTTTGCGATGTTCGATATTAGGCTAGTTATGAAGTGTGTTTTTGGTTTTTTTAGTTTTTAAGTTTGTGAGGGATGGCCCGATCAAATACATAAACTGGATAACAAGATGTAGATAAATTGGGCTATGGGGTCAAACAGGTCAAGGAAGCTATGAAGTGATGATGTAAAGCTGCTGTAGGGCCGATTTGATTCACAGTAGAAGGGATCTGGGAAAAATGGATTAAATGGACAGTAAGTTGGTGAAAGACAAGGGATTTCAAGTGCAAACTAGTTAATAGCAGACATAAACATGTAATAGCAAGCCATTAATCATGCTAGGAATAACTATAAACTAATCAATACATAGAAATCAAACATTCGATAATACATAGAGGTATGTGACCACAACCGAGAGAAATGGCTATCAGAATTTGGGGAAAACACATAAGAAGGACTAACAACTCAAAATACTATGCCGGAACGCCTAAACACAGTCTTTAAGTTATTGGGCACTTTGAAAAACAAGCTTTCATAGTTTTTGGCAAAGGGCTAGATTGGGACTAGGCCTCCTTGGCTCAACAAGATGATAAACTAATCAGTCAAAGAGAAAGGATCGGTCAAAGAGAAAAGTTCTATGGACGAACTGAGCGACTGATAGGTAGGTAGGGCAAACCATACATCCTACTCAACATACATTAGGCCAGTGAATAAAACTTGGCAACAATACCTTAGATTACTAAAGAACAGCGACTAAGAATTCTTTAGCATAACCTTAAGGAAGAAGAAAACATCAAAGCTATGAAGATTCAGGAACTTTGAGGTGCCTCCATGGGCATATCTCAAAACTAATCTCTACTAATCTATAGCAGCAAGAAGCATGTATTATTAATGAAAACTAGAAGACAAAAACATAGCAAGAAACACTATACCATTCTACCATGTCATGGAATCCATCACCAATCCTTCATCATTCATCAAAAGCATCCAAGAGGCAGTCCAAAAATCATAACACAAGTATGTTCTTCAAAGCTCATATGACCAATATATTGATTCTTCTCTCAAGTTGAGCCTCCGTTTTACAATGAAACCCATGGAATAAATAGGCTAGAAGGAGGAAAACCTCATGGAGCAACTAAGCTGTCCCATTGGCCAAGTCAAAATATCTAAACTTGTCCTTTGAGCTTTGCAAAGCCAAGGCTTTAAAATGTCTCATAAAATATCTAAAAAGCGCTAAAAAACGGAAATTATATTGACTTTGCATGATTTTCCCATGATAAAATAGCCTAACGCATTTGGGAAAAAGCCGATTTTTGGAGTTCAAAAATTGCAAAAATACTTCATATTTGTATGCTGAAAAAAGGTCCCCGACTTTCTGGATGCAAATGGAAGCCCTCTCCCTTCCCAGATGTCTAAATTAGGCTCTGTGATGGCTCGTTGGAAAGCTCTCTGTCTGCTTTCCAATGCAAGTGGAATCATCTCAATCTGATCTGCGAAGTCCCTCAAAACTGTGCACGTATTGCAAAAACCCAGAAAATAGCAGGCTGCTGATATGGCGGGCAGAATGTGCAAAATGAGGCTGTTTTTCGCCAATTTGGAGGGGTGAATGATCTTCAAATGCCCTGAAAATCGCTGGAGACCTGCTCATGGAATTATGGAACCCTTTGGGATCTTTCTCCTCCCTTGACAACTCATCAAACTGAAATGGCGCATTTATGAGTTTTTGGCGAAAAACCCCAAAAATGCCAAAAAACAAAAAATTTTCGGAACATGCCCAAAATTGGCATGTATGACCCTCAAGGGTCCATAGAAACATGCTCTGAAGCAGAAGCCAAAATATCGAGGGCTGATGTGTTTTTTTCTTCTTTCCGTGCTAGGCGCCTCTCCTTCAATTTCTTCAATTTTTCTTGTGCCACCTTCAATTTGCGCCTGGCAAATTGATTTAGCTTCTGAAAGTGAAGAGTTCTGTTTCTCTGTAGCTCAAGATCCTTGTTTTCCTTCTCAAGCTTTGTCTCCAAATGCTGGTTGGCTCTCTCAAGCCATACTTCCTTGTTTTCCTCAATTTCCCGCTCATGAGGGTAGTGAGAGGAAAAGCTTCGAATTGAGCTTGTTCTTCAGCCTTCTGTTTCTCCAAGGCTCTCCTAAGCCCGATGGTTCTAGGCCTCTTTCGCCTAGGCTGGTCCTCCTCCTCTTCATCATCAAATTCGCCAATAATCTCTTCAATTCTTACTTGTGCCTTTTCTGCCTCTTTTTTATACTTGATGGCCCTTGCCTCATGAATGGCTGCATGAAACTTCATTTGTTTGTTCTCAACCTCCAAGAAATGATTGAAATTCCTTTCCCTTTGAAGATCTTCTTTTAACACCTCAATTTTCCCTTCTTTGTGAATGAGGAGATTTTCAAGGAGGCGGGCCTCATTGTCATTTTCATCGCTTGGTATAGGGATGACAGCTGATTTCCCTCTATGCTTGGCACTTTCTCCAACTGCAATTTTGCCTTTGAAGGCCAATCTAGCGCTCTTTCTCCTTGGCAAGCTAGAAGTTGTCTTTTTGGGAAATTTCTTCTTCTTAGGAATAGTTTTGGTCACTGTCAAGGAGGCAGCTTCAGCTTGCTGTCCTTCCTCAACATCCTGTCCAACTTGTGGCTCAAAAGATGCTTCAATTACTTGCTAACTTCTCTGCTCATCAACCCTGTGTCTTATGCTTTGTTCCCTCTTCTGTCTTTCTGCATTATTAACCTCCATTACGTCTCTTCTTGTAGTTAATCTGACATGTCAACCTCTAATTTGGCCTGTCAATGACCACTCAACCACTGTGCTCATCACCCTCCTTTTCTCCTTTGGCAGCTCCTTCCCCGCCCTCCTCTAACCTCACATTTGCCAGGCTGCCAGTGGTCATCTTGGAGTTTTTAGGGGTAGGCCACCACTAGATAAAGGCAGGCGATGGACAGGCCGAGTAGGAGACACATGAACGGGAGGACGTTAGCGAAAATCGGCATGGCTAATGAATGAATCCCATGAAACTCCTTTCTTCTCCGGTGGTGTAAGAAAATGATTTTGATCAAGGAATGATGAAAGAGAGAAGGGATTTGCTGAGGTGGAGCCTTCTTTTGGACAGTAGCTGCCATTTTCTCTATGCTTTTGGACAAAAAGTATGGAAGGTTTAATTGCCTGCTTCTGGTAAAATGCATCAACAAGCGGAAATGATAGGCAAAAATTTGGCTAAACCTCCCTTCACAAGTGAAATATCTCATTATGGCTTTCATCAGCGGAGCATAACTGCCAAGAAGATAGGAGAAAGGGAAAATAGCAGTGATGTTTTCCTTATGTCCAGGTTTGATGAAAGGTTTATAATCCTCTAGATCAAGATGAGCTTGTTTAAACCACTTTTCACCATGATACGGGATCTTGGTAGCCTTGGATACATACCATGGGGAGATTTTGAAGTCAAGACCCGCTAACTGGAAGTGTTTGTCCTTGAATCTCAAAGCGCACAAATGTGTAAGTGGCAGCTCTTGACTTCCTCTATCCTTTGGCAATCAAGGCAGTACCTACTTCATGGAAATTCAGAAATCCCAGGTTTTAGCATTGATTTTCTTCTATGGAGATAGGCTCATATCTCTTATGTTGTCCTTCTTGTGATCTCCTTTTGGAGGCATTCGACTTGGATTGAAACGGAGTTTGGAAGACGTGGTCTTGCCTTCAATGTATGAAGAATGCTCTCTTGGGATTAAAAAGCCCCACAGCCATTTGCTTTGCTTGGATAGTTATGGACCCTGTGATTTTGAATAGAATGCAACAAGGCTTCCTTGAATAAACCCCCTTTACACTTATTAACAATAGTTCTTCAAACCTGGATACACTTCAGCTATGTATCCTTCTTAACAATGGCACTATGTGTAAGAACTGCTTTGTAGATTCTTTGTGCACAGTCTTGAACAAATACCCCTCTTGTGACTTTGTTAGAGGCCTGCTTACACTTGCATTTGGGTCTTCAACACCAAACTTCAAAAAATAATAACCCTGTTCTTCAGATCATTTATCTTGAAAAATACCTCTGTTAGCAGATTTCTGTAGAGACCACACAGTGGAAAGAAGGAGACCTTTTGGTTAGGTGAAGTGTTAAGGAAAACACCTTTCACTTGTAACTCTTGAGAAGTCAATCGCCACCTTTATACATCTGGCCTCAATGTAAACTTGATCATCAACAAATGCCCAATCATCAACAACCCAGCCTTCTAGAAAATAGCCCTGTTTCACCTTCAGAAAATTCTGTCCAACAATCTTCAGAATGATATAATGCAGTGTAATGAAAAAGCAGGCTTAGTTTAGGTGTAAAATCAGTGCAACAGTGGTTTTTAGGAAATATACTCTCTGTTTGTGAGCTTAAGAGATCAACATAATACCTACACCTCTGTTTTAATATCAAATACGAACACCAGCCTCTTGCCCTTTAGACGGTATGCATTTTCACTTGTGAAGTTTTGAGAAACCAACACCACTTTGGTACCTCTGCCTTTAATGTCAAAATATAACCATTAATAATCTCTGCTCCTCAGTGTACTGTGTACTTCTGGCTTCAAATGTTAAACTTGATCATCAACAACCGTGCCTTCTAGAACATGGCCTTATTTCACCCTCAAAATTACTCTGTTCAACAATCTTCAGAATGATACAATGTAGTGTAATGACCAAGCAGACTTAGTTTAGGTGTAAAATAAGTGCAACAGTGGTTTAAAGAACACACTCTCTGCTTCAATCCAGGAACTATTTTCAAATTTGTGAGTTTAAATAGTCCATCAACACCTATATATCCCTGCCTCTAATGTTTAACATTTATCCACCAACAACTCTGTTCTTCAGAAAAAAGGCCTCTTTTACTCTCAGAATTTTTGTCAACAAATCTTCGGAATGATGTAATATAGTGCAAGGAGAAAACAGACCTAGCTTGGGCGAAAAAAATCATTGCACACAGTAGTTTAGACAATACATTCTTTGTTTGTGAGTTTTGAGATATACACCACTACACTCTATACCCCTGCCTCCAAGGTTTCAACTTCTTATCAACAAACTCTGTCTTTTTAATGTGTTGTCATCCTTGAAAAAATTTTGGTAACAAATTCACAGTGGGAGAAAATGGTGAATAAAAGGCAATCTGCTCAGGTAGTGTGCTGCTGTGGGGGACTGTGAGGACAGTTTCTCATTTTCAAAAACGGTCAAAAACCCCTTTAACCATGCACAGTTTCAAATCATGGCACACAGGTTTTAAACTTGATTTTCCGAGTTTTTCAAGTTAGGAGATGAAGTACCTTGTGAGTTCTTGAGAGGAAATCCCTTGGAAGGAGCTTGAAAAGCACCGGAACCCTTCAATACTGGCGCGGCAACCTTCGGAGCAAAGCCCGTCGCGCCAGAGAAAAGTGTCAGGTCGGCCTGTCGTGTGGTCGGGCGGCCACCTACAGGTACGTCGCGCCCACCTACAGGCACGTCGCGCCGGCGTTGAAATCCTGTGTAAAATGACGCCCAGGCACGTCGCGCCAGATCCCAGGCACGTCGCGCCGCCTCAGAGTGCAAAATTTTTAAATTTTCGCCCAGTTTTCTTGCTTGCTCGATGCTGTGGAAGCACGGGCTTTGATTCTAGTTTTTGAAAACGAATTTCCACTCTCACATCTCAACCTTATATCATTTTCCAAAAGAACATTCTCAACGGTCATTTGATCATTGACTTTTAACTTTGTTTTTTCTTTTCAAACAGTGGGTTTGTTAATTTAACATATATATACCACCTTTTAACCCCGAGCTCTGATCTTTGTGTTACCTCTTTTTGCCCACAGAACCATTTCATAACTGAAAAATGTTCACTGCTTCCCCTCTCTTGGTGATTGTTAGCAAAGAAGGGCTATTTCATAATGCACCAAAAATATTTGAAACACTGTAGACACCCCTTCTTGAAAGGCGCCTCTTTGGACTTTTGATATATGATATTGTTTTGATGCTTGACCCTTTCCTCAAGGAGAAAGTCTTCTTTTTGATATCAGTGGCACACATATGTTCAAAATTGCCTCTTTGTCTATTCATAGCATTGCATACCTGTCATCATGCATTTTATGACTCAACCTTGGTCACTGTTTTACTTTCCCAGTGATAAATTGCTGCTTCTAGGTGTTTCACAAGTTTTTCTCTGGACTGTCAATACACTTTTTAGGTTGCATCCTTTCACCCTAGACTTCTTTGTTTGCTCAGAAAGGATTTCCTTAGATTTCTGGATAGGTGATCATGGAATGTCTTTAACCCTTTTTAAATCAACTGCTCCTTTGGCATTCATAGCATACAATATGTTCAATACCTTCTCCTTTCCACTAGATGTACTGTCTGACAGATAGTTCTTGAAATAGGAGTATCAGTATCTTTACATTATCAGAACTGTCATTCATCTATGTAGTGACCTTGTTTCAGTCTTTGGTATCCTTCCACTGCTTTCTTGCATCAATCAGTTTCAGCACCCTGCAGTAGTTTTGGCCCTCTACTCATGCATGGAGGAGGCTCTTCATCAGATAAGGTGTCCGGAGACTTTCTGACCACTAGGCTCAACACAGCCTTTTTCTGAATGTAGTAGTAAGAAACCTTTTGAAAAACATCAGTCTTAGCATCTTCACTTGTAAGCATCATTGTGTGTCAGCAGAAAACCCTAGCCAGGGTAATACTATTTCCCTGTACTGTCCTAAGGCTGATTTTAGATATTTGGCTTGTTCATCTCGTGATTGATTCCTTTGACAAATAGCCTTTGTGACTATGAAGGTCAGTGCTTTCTTGAAAAACCAAGACCTTTCTCCTGCTTGTGTAATGGCATTGGTTAACATCTGTTCTATTTGATTTTGAACCAACACAGGCCTCTTATGATTTGGATGTTTACTGATGACAGGTCCTTCTAGAGTTCAACAATCCATATGGTTTGCAAGTTTGAAATGAGCTCTTTTATCAGGCCAAACTCCCCTTTCCTTTGAGCTTATCATATTTCCACTATATTCTTGTTATGGTCAACAATTACATTCATGAAACCTGAAGATTTGTTTCATTGTTTCAGTAAAGGCAAACCTGGGCTTCTGCAACCTTTTGAGTCAACACTGGCCTGCGCCCTCTGCTTATGTATGAAGGAGGCGCACTAACCCTCTGCTTGTAAATGAAGGAGGTTCTGGGCCTTGATGATTTACCATTTTGCTGAGACAGTGGCGACCCTTTCTTACTGTGATTTTCATGCTGGAAAGAGCTGTAAGGTCCTGATGAGTGACTTTTGTTTTGTAGCTTCATCTCAGGCTCACAATACATTTAGAAGCAGCTGTTCCTCTAACTGTAAACTAAAACATTTACTCCATGAGATTGAAATATATTTCCTGTCTTTGTAGAACCATAGAACATAGTGAAAAACCTACTAGTCAGCTTGAGAATAGGCTTCATGCAGTGCTGAGACCTAGGGAATATGAGTGGCGCGACTTAAGGCTGTTTGTCAACTTCATTTGCAAATTAAGGGATCAGTCATGGTAGGTCTGCTGCAGATGGGGGCTTTTTTGGCTTTTTGATGATTGCCAAAGGTGAAATGTCCTAAACGCCACTTCCTAACATAGGGTAGACTTTTAAAATAGATGTGGATTTGCCTTTTAAGGCTGCTGGGCAGGTCAATAAAGCTGAAGCTAGATAGGATTGTGATATGAGGTTTTTGATGTTGCCAGGGGTGGACTGAATAGGTAGAAAGGCGAAAAAAGTTTTGGGAGGGTTTTCTGGATGACATATTGACATAAGGAAATCAGTTTCTAGAAAACTCAGGTGAAGATATAGTCATCACTAACATGTAAAAAATACTGATGGCTAACAGTGGCTCCATTTGGGGAGGGCAGCTCCTCGTCAGGAGGTGTCCAGAATTCAGATTTTTGGATTATGAAGACCAGTGCCTTATCCATTGGCGCAAAATTTACCCTTCTCTTGATGTTATTTCTGAAAAGTGTCAGCATATTTAACATCAATGATACTTCTACCTACCCCACTATCTTTCCTAACATTTTTTCTTCTGTTTGGCGCATTTGAACTAGCATCCTTTTGACAATGCATATTTTTCTTTTTGCAAAATGAAACTATCTATTTCTACTCTTATATCTGCCAGGAGTTCAAATTAAACTGATGAACTCCTTTATTTCTCTACCTAAAGCTAGATCGACTGTCAAGATTAAGCAGTTTGACAGGATTTCATTCTCTAATCTACAACATGAAATTCAAAAAATGATCAAATCAGGATTAAGCAGTCTGATTTGTCATGTATTTGCGGCATAAAAGACAAGCTGCACACAAATGTTATTCTGCAATAAAAGGAAACTAGACAAGCGGGGCTAAGATGTACAATGTGTTTTTCATCCCTCGCTTCTCTCTTTGGTTTTGTTTTAGGCATGTGGAACCAGAATCTCTCCCTAATCTAAGCTCTGTGATAAGTCAATCTTACACAATGTTGACTATCTTGGCTCTCACTAACTTATCAGCAAATAAATTTAAACATGCTCAGCTATGATTAGGCTAGATAGCTGAACAAGACATTGAAGTACTAGTAGCGGCATTTAGACTTGCTCGCTTTCCGAAAGACTATTTTTGGAACATGGGACTTTGTTCTATCTTCACTTGCCCTCTTTTCTGCTTTTTACTGTTTTTGACTTTCCTATCTTTTACTGTTTTTGATTTTTCTATTTTTTTCAATATTTTAAACAATGGTATGTACAATGACTGAGAGTACCTCAAACTCAAAAATCTTGGAAATGACGGAATTTCAGCATCTTATCCTCGTAAGGATCTCCTCTCACCCTAGGCCCACTTAACTCTTGAAAAGAAAAATTTGGGAAATTTTCTCTCTCTAACATGACATAGGGATTCATGCAAGAATCTCTAAACAGCCCGGTATCCTCCCTCTGTACCTCTCTGAATATCTGATTTCCACTCCTTTCTTTGCTGTATGCTTTCTTCAGGTAATGTATGTACTCTTGATAATTCTTGAAATAGATAGTGACATCATCAAGGTATGTAATAACACAGAAATTTAACACTGGGAACATGGCTTTCATGAACAGATTTCTGATATTGGGTGGTTTAGCAATTTTGAACTTGAAATCAGATTTACCTCCCGCAAATTGGAAAAAATCTTTAAGTTGTCTACTTTGTAAAGGAATTTGATGATTATGATCTGAAAGATGATCTTGCAAGAATACATCATTAGAAACATTTTCAATTGGTGAATCACGATCTTGAGTAGAACAAACATGATTTTTTTTATATGGAGATGCAGTATTATTTCTAAAATCAAAGCAGATTCTATGGCCATTATTTTTCTCTTTGATCATTTCAGTTTGTTTCAGTTTGCTGTGTTTGTTTCTTTTAAAGTTGTTCTTTGGGGAAAAGGTAGTGATACAATGTTTTCCCTTGTTTTTCCTGTAGAAACTAGTGTTTTGCATGAGATTCCTGATTTTAGCCTTTCTAAGTTCTTCATGAAAAGACAAAATATGAGCCAATTTCAGTAGTTCAGGTATGCCGGGATTATGACTGTCATCCTTGCTCATAAAAAGTTTATTTGGCATTTTCTCAAGATGTTGAGCTACTGAGGTTATAGTCAAAGTTTTATTTGTAGTAGGAGGGTCACATGATGGTAAATCTTTGAGGTATGGTAGAAACATCAAACTACCTTTCTCCCGGGTTCCAAATAGGTTTATGATGTGAAGGTCTTCTAAAGCTTTGACCCGGAAGAAATTTCCACAAGTTACTGCTGGTGTTTGATTAAAGCTAGAGCAATTTGCTTGATAGTACATGAGAGTTTGTGCTTCTTGCTCTAACCCCACTTTGGAGAGGGGAAACTTACTTTCCTCAAGACACAGTTGTTCATGATCATGGTAGTTTTGAGCGTCCAGCTCATCATAAGGCACCAAGGATAACTGATGTGGTGGATCTAAGTCTATATCAGCTTCCTCTGACTCTTCCTCCAAGTTTACATCAATATGCATAATGAAAGAGTTTAAGTCGGAGCGCAAAGAACACATTGGAATGTTATCGGGCCTATCTTGATTGCTAATCATGTATTTCATGTGTGATTCGCGGTAGAGTATCCTGTTCTGACCAAACACAGGAATTGTGGCATATGACATGTCTAGTTGAATATTCCCTTGGAGTTTGGCTCCCCAAGATCTTGATAGAAGCATCCCATACTTGGGAGGAATGTCTGCCACTACTATATCCATGATTAGATGTTTCGCGGGTATTTGGGCCAGACTAAAGCAAAGGTCTTTGATTAAACCTAGGCATTGGACTCTGCTTGAATCAAATGAGTATAAGTCTTTGTATGGTCTTGTGATCTCCAAGCCTAATCTTTCCATAACTACCTTCGGCATAAGATTATGCGAGGCGCCGGAGTCCAGCATGGCATTGTGGAGGATTTGGTCGTGGATGTTTAGGCTAATGTAAAATGGAAGAGTAGCTCCTTCTTGGAATTTTCCCTCTATCTTTGGACCAAACAATACTTCAGGAATGTCATCAGTGAGATTAACAGTGTTTGCATCATTCCCTAGATTTAAGACTTTTAGCACTTGGGATTTATAAGAGTTTTGGGCAATAAGTTCAGTGAGAGGCATGGTGATTTTGATCTTAGCGATCTCGCCTTCAAAGCTAAAAGGCACTTGAAGTTTAGATATGTTTGTTTCAGCTTTTTCAGCTAAGACCTTGTCTATGTTCTGAGTTTGTTGACCTTGTTTAGGGGTTTTGTTTGCCATAGTTGTTTTGGTGACCTTGGTAGAAGTATCAGGAGTATATGAGAGAGGATTAGTTTGGGTAACTTTAGCTTGGCTTTGATCAGTCTTTTCAACCTTGATTTTGTCACTGCTTGATGCTTTTTTGAGGATGGTATCTGGAGCTTTAGCAGTATCAGAGCTACCTCTCTTGACATTATCTTGGTTTCTCTTGCTCCTAAGGTCATATTGCCTGTGGGCTTCTTCAATAGCATTTTGAAATTCTATGGCAGGGTCATCAAGATCTTCATAATTGGTCTCATCTTGATCAGGTGAAAAGAAGGCTTGTTCTTCTTCGGTGAGGTACACCTCACCTTCATTGTCAGACCCTATGAGGTTTAAATGATGTTCATCAAGAGGTTCTGAGTCCCTATCATCTTCTTCTACATAGTTTTCATTGAATGGTGGCCTGATCTGTTGGTCATTATCCCTTGGTCTGTTTTGGGGCTGCTCCCTCCTAAAGTTTTGGTTTCGGTTTCTGATTGGAAGGTTTGGCTGGTTGTCCCTAACAGGAGCTTTTTCATTGATCTTTTCCCACATTTTAGCCATGGATTTGACTAAGTCATCTATTCTGGGATCTAGGGAAGGTGACGAAGTGGAGACCTCATCCCTATATGTGACCTTTCTTTCTGATCTAGTTCTGGCTCTTTTTTCAGCTAAGTTGGCATCTGCTTTTATAGCTATTTGTTGCATTTCCTCCAAGGTAGGGGGATCCTTATCTCTCAGGTGATATGTCATGTCCGGATCAAACCCCTCAGGAAATTTTGCCAAAGCTAAACCAAGTGGAGGTTTGAAATGAGGTGGGAGGGAGTTATATACAATGTTGAACCTAGTACAGTAAGCTTGGACACTTTCCCCATTTTCCCGTTTTAGGCTGTTATATTCTGACAGGATTTGAATGGGGTTTCTTCGGATTTCCCACCGGTTTCTGAAAACTTGATGTAGTTATGGGATATCATGGATACTGTTTGGAGCTAAGCTTTTGAACCATGCTTTGGGTTCACCACCAAGACTTTGGGCAAATATTCTCATTCTGACAGTCTCGTCTTGTACCTCTAGGTATTCATAAGCATCAGTCATTCTACTTATATGATGTTGAGGTGTGGTGGTGTCTTCTCCAGTAAAGTGTGGGATCTTGTCCTGATATTTGTTTGGGAGAGAAGCTAAAGGTGGTGGCAACACCAAAGGTGCGTACCAGGCTGCCATGACTGGAGCAAATGGATGATGTACAAGATGAGGACTAGTAGGCTGAAATGAAGTGGTTTGAACAGGTGTAGCAGATGAACTTGGACTAGCGATCTGGTTTTGAGCAGATCTAGGATGATAAGAGCCAAACTGATAGAGAAGCTGGAAATCAGGAGGAGTGGTGGGTGAAACTTCTCTAATAGGACTCTGTGGTGGGTTCAGGGGTTCAAGATCGTCGAAGTTTATCCTACTATATGATTTGCTTCGGGGAAGAGCTTGTGATGACTCTAGTTCCGAAGGTGAATCTAGAAGGATATTGCGAGTTTTAGGTACAGATCTTGTTCTACGGATGGATCTATCGGTAGCTAGATGATCAGTTTTAGAAGCTTTCCACAGAATATTTTCTGGGTCATCTACTATGATAGGGGGATTTGGGTCTGGGTGGGATCTGGTATTGATTCTTCGTGAAGCCAGATTTTTAGATCCAGAGCTTGGAGAGAATGATATTGGTGAATGTTTTGGATGAGTGATTTCTCTAAAGTTATACTAAGGCGAAGGATGGTCAAAAATAGAAGGGATGGATTAGTGGAGTCGCCAGGTGGAAATGGATTGTTTTTGTGAAGATAGCTATGGTCCACCACCAAGACTAATCTGAGAATGTTTTGGATTTTCTGAATTTATGTGCAGCCTATGGTTTGTTAAAGTATCCTAGACTTGTTTCAACACTTTGCTAGGGTGATGAGAACAAAAAGAGTTTACTCTAAATGGGTTTATGGACTGCTTGCTTGTCTATGGTATCTAAAGGACCAAAGGGTCTATAAGAGTTTGCTGGACTATTATGTACTCAATGTCTTACCATCTCCCGCTATGTTAGTGAGTGATGGGGAAGGTCTATCGGATGGAATTCTAAAATTTAGCAAGGTAGTAAGGCCTACTGGAGGCTAGTGGAGTCGCCAGGTGGATTTTTAGTTGTTTTGAGGTATATTTGTATGGTCCACCACCAATACTATCAAAAACAAATCTAAGGGAGTTTTTGTGGTTTTTTCTGAGTTTTATGTGCAGCCTAGGATGTAAGAGTGTTATAAACCTGATTCATCACTTTGCTAAGATGGTGAAACAGAGAGTTTACACTAAATGATTCTAGAGGCTGATGGTTTAAGTTAAAATTCGAAGGACTAAGGAGCCTATAAAAGTTTGCTAGACTGTCATGTACTCAATAAGTCCCACCGTGATCGCCATTATGTTAGTGTGGCGATAAGGTGGATAAATCGGATGGAATTCTAAAATCTTGCAAGGTTGTAAGGCCTACTAGAGGCTAGTGGAGTCGCCAGGTGGATTTTTAGTTGTTTTGAGGTATATTTGCATGGTCCACCACCAATACTGACAAAAATCCAATCTGGGAATGTTTTGGGGTTTTTCTGAGTTTTTTGTGCTTATGAGGTTTGGTAGAGCTTCTTATAACTAAATCATCATTTTGCTAAGATGGTGAAAGAGTTAGCTTCTACTCTTCAAGCAACACTTAAGTTTTCTAAGTTTGATTGAGACTTCGATAAATCTAAGGTGCACTTAGACTGTCACTAACTCGGAAGGTCCCACCGTGATCGTTACTATGTCAGTGAGCGGTGGGATAAGTCAATCAAATAGTATTCTTAAGGATGCTAGACAAATTAGGGAAACTAAGTTGTTTATCACTCAGAGTCCCACCGTGATCGCCATTATGTTAGGGTCCCGTGATTTGGCCGATTGGCTAGCCAAATGACGATGTAACATCAAACCAAGCTTTGGAGCCCGAGGACCTAGCCTTCCTGGACTCAGAGAGGGCTCTCTCTATAAGTGCAAAAGATGTCGGTGTGTTTACTTGCAGTGTTCTGATATTAGGCTAGTTATGAAGTATGTTTTTAGTTTTTTGGTTTTTTAAGTTTGTGAGGGATGAAACTGATCAAATACATAAATTGGATAACAAGATGTAGATAGATTGGGCTATGGGGTCAAACAGGTCAAGGAAGCTATGAAGTGATGATGTAAAGCTGCTGTAGGGCCGATTTGATTCACAATAGAAGGGATCTCTGGGAAAAATGGATTAAATGAACAATAAGTTGGTGAAAGACAAGGGATTTCAAGTGAAAACTAGTTAATAGCAGACATGAACATGTAATAGCAAGCCATTAATCATGCTAGGAATAACTATAAGCTAATCAATGCATAGAAATCAAACATTCCAGCCATACATAGAGGTATAAGACCCTCTAACTTCGGGAAATGGCTATCAGACTTTGGGGAAAACACACGAGACAAACTAACAACTCATAAACTATGTCGGAACACCTAAAAATAGTCTCTAAGTCATTGGGCACTTGGAAAAATAAGTTTTCATAGTTTTAGGCAAAGGGCTAGATCGGGACTAGGCCTCCTTGGTTCAACAAAATGATCAACAAATCAGTCAAAGAGAAAGTTTTATGGACAGAACTATGGGCAGCTGATAGGTAGGTAGGGAAAACCATACATCCTACTCAACATACATGAAACTGATGGATAAAACTTAGCAACAATACCTTAGATTACTAAAGAGCAGCTAAGAATTCTTTAGCATAACTAAGGGAGAAGAAAACATCAAGCTATGAAGATTCAGGGATTTTGAGGTGCCTCCATGGGCATGTCTCAAAATAAATCTTTACTGATCTATAGCAGCAAGAAAAATGAAATATGAGTGAAAACTAGAAGACAAAACACATTAAGAAGCACTATACCATTCTACCATGTCAAGGAATCCATCAACAAGCCTTCACCATTCCTCAAAAGCATCCAAGAGGCAGTCCAAAAATCATAACTCAAGTGTATTCTTCAAAGCTCATATGACCAATGCATTAATTCTTCTCTCAAGTTCAGCCTTGATTTACAATATGAACTATGGAATAAATAGGCTTGAGGGAGGAAAACCTCATAGAGCAACTAGCTATCCCATTGGCCAAGTCAAAATATCTAAACTTGTCCTTGAGGCTTTGCAAAGCCCAAGGCACAAAATATCCCATAAAATATCTAAAAAACTGCTAAAAATGGAAATTATATTGACTTTACATGATTTTCCCATGATAAAAATAGCCTAACGCACATTTGGGAAAAGCAGATTTTTGGAGTTCAAAAATTGCAAAAATACTTCATATTTATGCCTGAAAAAGGTCCCCTAACTTGCTGGATGAAAATGGAAGCCTTCCCGATGTCGAAATGAGGCTCATGATGGCTCGTTGGAATGTTCTCTATGTCGGCTTTCCAATGCAAGTGGAATCACCTCAATCTGATCTCTGAAAGTCCCTCAAAACTGTACCTGTGTGCAAAAACCCGGAAAATAGCAGGCTGCTGATATGGCGGGCAGAATGTGCAAAATGAGGCTGTTTTTCGCCAATTTGGAGGGGCGAATGATCTTCAAATGCCCTGAAAATCGCTGGAGACCTGCTCATGGAATTATGGAACCCTTTGGGATCTTCCTCCTCTCTTGAAAACTCATCAAACTGAAATGGCGCATTTATGAGTTTTTGGCGAAAACCCCAAAAATGCCAAAAAACAAAAAGTTTTCGAAACAGGCCCAAAAATGGCATGCATGACCCTCAAGGGTCCATAGAAACATGCTCCGAAGCTGAAGCTAAAATATCGAGGGCTGATGTGCTTTTTGCTTCTTTCCGTGCTAGGCGCCTCTCCTTCAATTTCTTCATTTTTTCTTGTGCCACCTTCAATTTGCGCCTGGCGAATTGGTTTAGCTTCTGAAAGTGAAGAGTTCTCTTTCTCTGTAGCTCAAGATCCCTGTTTTCCTTCTCAAGCTTTGTCTCCAAATGCTGGTTAGCCCTCTCAAGCCAAGCTTCCTTGTTTTCCTCAATTTCCCGCTCAAAGAGGGTAGTGAGAGGAAAAGCTTCGAATTGAGCTTGTTCTTCAGCTCTCTGTTTCTCCAAGGCTCTCCTAAGCCCGATGGTTCTAGGCCTCTTTTTCCTAGGCTGGTCCTCCTCCTCTTCATCATCAAATTCGCCAATAAGCTCTTCAATTCTTACTTGTGCCTTTTCTGCCTCTTTCTTGTACTTGATCGCCCTTGTTTCATGGATAGCTACATGAAACTTCATTTGTTTATTTTCAACCTCCAAGAAATGATTGAAATTTCTTGCCCTTTGAAGATCTTCTTGTAATACCTCAATTTGCCCTTCTTTGTGAATGAGGAGATTTTCAAGGAGGCGGGCCTCATTGTCACTGTCATCGCTTGGTATAGGGATGACAGCTGATTTCCCTCTATGCTTGGCACTTTCTCCAACTGCACTTTTGCCTTTGAAGGCCAATCTAGCGCTTTTTCTCCTTGGTAAGCTAGAAGTTGTCTTTTTGGGCAATTTCTTCTTCTTAGGAATAGTTTTGGTCACTGTCAAGGAGGCAGCTTCAGCTTGCTGTCCTTCCTCAACATCCTGTCCAGCTTGTGGCTCAAAAGATGCTTCAATTGTTTGCTCAACCTGCTGCTCTTCAATCTCTGTCTGCTGCTGTTCCTCTTCCAACTCTGGCTGCTGCTGACCAACCTCAAGCTGCTGTCCCTCTTCCTGAATTTGCTGCTGTTCATCAACCTCTAGCTGCTGTCCAATGATATCTAACTGCTGCTGTCCCTCAAAATCTGGCTGCTGCTGCTCATCATCCTCCTTTTCTCCCTGTGGCTCACTGCCCTCTCCTTCTCCCCGTTTACTTGGCTGCCCAGTGGTCATCTTGAGTTTTTTAGGGGTAGGCCTACTAGATAAAGGCACTGGGCGATGGATGGGCTGAGTAGGAGACACATGAACAGGAGGGACAGTGGCGAAATCGGCATGGCTAATGAATGAATCCCATGAAACTCCTTTCTTCTCTAGCTGGTGTAAGAAGATGATTTTGATCAAGGAATGGTGAAAGAGAGAAGGGATTTGCTGAGGTGGAGCTTTCTTTTGGACAGTAGCTGCCATTTTCTCTATGCTTTTGGACAAAAAGTATGGAAGGTTTAAATGCCTGCTTCTAGTAAAATGCATCAACAAGCGAACATGATAGGCAAAAATTTGGCTAAACCTCCCTTCACAAGTGAAATATCTCATTATGGCCTTCATCAGTGGAGCATAACTGTCAAGAAGATAGGAGAAAGGGAAAATATCAGTGATGGTTTCCCTATGTTCAGGCTTGATGAAAGGTTTATAATCCTCCAGATCAAGATGCGCTTGTTTAAACCACTTTTCACCATGATACGGGATCTTGGTAGCTTTGGATACATACCTTGGAGAGATTTTGAAGTCAAGACCTGCTAACTGGAAGTGTTTGTCCTTGAATCTCAAAGCACACAAATGTGTAAGTGGCGAGAAACTCTTGACTTCCTCTATCCTCTGACAGAAATCAAGACAGCCTACTTCATGGAAATTGAAAAGTACTGAGGGATGAGCATTGATTTCTTCTATGGAGATAGGCTCATATCTCTTATGTTGTCCGCCTTTGTGATCTCGTTTTGGAGGCATTCTAACTTGAAACAAGTTTTGGAAGAGGCACACTGCCTTCAATGTATGAAGAATGCTCTGCTGGATTAAAACTGGCCACTACACTGCTTGGATAGTTATGGACCCTGTGATTTTGAATAGAATGCAACAATGCTTCCTTGAATAAGCCCCCTCTACACTTATTAACAACAATTCTTCAAATCTGGATACACTTCAGCTATGTATCCTTCTTAACAATGGTACTATGTGTAAGAAACTGCTTTGTAGATTCTCTGTGCACAGTCTTGAACAATCACCCCTCTTGTGACTTTGTTAGAGGCCTGCTTACACTTGTATTTGGGTCTTCAATACCAAACTTTAAAAATAATAACCCTGTTCTTTAGATCATTTATCTTGAAAAATACCTCTGTTAGCAGATTTCTGTAGACACCACACAGTGGAAAAGGGAGGAGACCTTTTGGCTAGGTGAAAAATTAGCCCACAGTGTTAAGGAAAACACCTTCCACTCATGCAATTTGAGAAGTCAATCATCATCTTTGTACATCTGGCCTCAATGTAAACTTGATCATCAACAAATGCCCAATCACCAACAACCCTGCCTTCTAGAAAATAGCCTTGTTTCACCTTCAGAAAACTCTGTCCAACAATCTTCAGAATGATATAATGCAGTGCAATGAAAAAGCAGGCTTAGTTTAGGTGTAAAATCAGTGCAACAGTGGTTTTTAGGAAATATACTCTCTGTTTGTGAGTTTAAGAGATCAACATAATACCTACACCTCTGTTTTAATATCAAATGCAAACACCAAGCACTCTGCCCTTTAGACAGTGGCCATTTTCACTTGTGAAGTTTTGAGAAATTCAACACCACTTTGGTACCTCTGCCTTTAATGTCAAAATCTAACCATCAATAATCTCTGCTCCTCAGTGTACTGTGTACTTCTGTCTTCAAATGTTAAACTTGATCATCAACAACCGTGCCTTCTAGAACATGGCCTTATTTCACCCTCAAAATTACTCTGTTCAACAATCTTCAGAATGATACAATGTAGTGTAATGACCAAGCAGACTTAGTATTAGGTGTAAAATAAGTGCAACAGTGGTTTAAAGAACACACTCTCTGCTTCAATCCAGGAACTATTTTCAAATTTGTGAGTTTAAATAGTCCATCAACACCTATATATCCCTGCCTCTAATGTTTAACATTTATCCACCAACAACTCTGTTCTTCAGAAAAAAGGCCTCTTTTACTCTCAGAATTTTTGTCAACAAATCTTCGGAATGATGTAATATAGTGCAAGGAGAAAACAGACCTAGCTTGGGCGAAAAAAATCATTGCACACAGTAGTTTAGACAATACATTCTTTGTTTGTGAGTTTTGAGATATACACCACTACACTCTATACCCCTGCCTCCAAGGTTTCAACTTCTTATCAACAAACTCTGTCTTTTCAATGTGTTGTCATCCTTGAAAATTTTTTGGTAATAAATTCACAGTGGGAGAAAATGGTGAATAAAAGGCAATCTGCTCAGGTAGTGTGCTGCTGTGGGGGACTGTGAGGACAGTTTCTCATTTTCAAAAACGGTCAAAAACCCCTTTAACCATGCACAGTTTCAAATCATGGCACATAGGTTTTAAACTTGATTTTCCGAGTTTTTCAAGTTAGGAGATGAAGTACCTTGTGAGTTCTTGAGAGGAAATCCCTTGGAAGGAGCTTGAAAAGCACCGGAACCCTTCAATACTGGCGCGGCAACCTTCGGAGCAAAGCCCGTCGCGCCGGAGAAAAGTGTCGGGTCGGCCTGTCGTGTGGTCGGGCGGCCACCTACAGGCACGTCGCGCCCACCTACAGGCACGTCGCGCCGGCGTTGAAAGCCTGTGTAAAATGACGCCCAGGCACGTCGCGCCAGATCCCAGGCACGTCGCGCCGCCTCAGAGTGCAAATTTTTTAAATTTTCGCCCAGTTTTCTTGCTTGCTCGATGCTGTGGAAGCACGGGCTTTGATTCTAGTTTTTGAAAACGAATTTCCACTCTCACATCTCAACCTTATATCATTTTCCAAAAGAACATTCTCAACGGTCATTTGATCATTGACTTTTAACTTTGTTTGTTCTTTTCAAACAGTGGGTTTGTTAATTTAACATATATATACCGCCTTTTAACCCCGAGCTCTGATCTTTGTGTTACCTCTTTTTGCCCACAGAACCATTTCATAACTGAAAAATGTTCACTGCTTCCCCTCTCTTGGTGATTGTTAGCAAAGAAGGGCTATTTCATAATGCACCAAAAATATTTGAAAAACTGTAGACACCCCTTCTTGAAAGGCACCTCTTTGGACTTTTGATATATGATATTGTTTTGTTGCTTGACCCTTTCCTCAAGGAGAAAGTCTTCTTTTTGATATCAGTGGCACACATATGTTCAAAATTGTCTCTTTGTCTATTCATAGCATTGCATACCTGTCATCATGCATTTTATGACTCAACCTTGGTCACTGTTTTACTTTCCCAGTGATAAATTGCTGCTTCTAGGTGTTTCACAAGTTTTTCTCTGGACTGTAAATACACTTTTAGGTTGCATCCTTTCACCCTAGACTTCTTTGTTTGCTCAGAAGGATTTCCTTTGATTTCTGGATAAGTGGTCATGGAATGTCTTTAACCCTTTTTAAGTCAACTGCTCCTTTGGCATTCATAGCATACAATATGTTCAATACCTTCTCCTTTCAACTAGATGTACTGTCTGACAGATAGTTCTTGAAATAGGAGTATCAGTATCTTTACATTATCAGAACTGTCATTCATCTGTGTAGTGACCTTGTTTCAGTATTTGGTATCCTTCCACTGCTTTCTTGCATCAATCAGTTTCAGCACCCTGCAGTAGTTTTGGCCCTCTACTCATGCATGGAGGAGGCTCTTCATCAGATAAGGTGTCCGGAGACTTTCTGACCACTAGGCTCAACACAGCCTTTTTCTGAATGTAGTAGTAAGAAACCTTTGAAAAACATCAGTCTTAGCATCTTCACTTGTAAGCATCATTGTGTATCAGCAGAAAACCCTAGCCAGGGTAATACTATTTCCCTGTACTGTCCTAAGGCTGATTTTAGATATTTGGCTTGTTCATCTCATGATTGATTCCTTTGACAAATAGCCTTTGTGACTATGAAGGTCAGTGCTTTCTTGAAAAACCAAGACCTTTCTCCTGCTTGTGTAATGGCATTGGTTAACATCTGTTCTATTTGATTTTGAACCAACACAGGCCTCTTATGATTTGGATGTTTACTGATGACAGGTCCTTCTAGAGTTCAACAATCCATATGGTTTGCAAGTTTGAAATGAGCTCTTTTATCAGGCCAAACTCCCCTTTCCTTTGAGCTTATCATATTTCCACTATATTCCTGTTATGGTCAACAATTACATTCATGAAACCTGAAGATTTGTTTCATTGTTTCAGCAAAAGCAAACCTGGACTTTTGCAACCTTCCGAGTCAATCACTGGCCTGCGCCCTCTGCTTATGGATGAAGGAGGCGCCCTAACCCTCTGCTTGTAAATGAAGGAGGTTCTGGGCCTTGAAAATTTACCATTTTGCTGAGACAGTGGCGACCCTTTCTTACTGTGATTTTCATGCTGGAAAGAGCTGTAAGGTCCTGATGAGTGACTTTTGTTTTGTAGCTTCATCTCAGGCTCACAATACATTTAGAAGCAGCTGTTCCTCTAACTGTAAACTAAAACATTTACTCCATGAGATTGAAATATATTTCCTGTCTTTGTAGAACCATAGAACATAGTGAAAAACCTACTAGTCAGCTTGAGAATAGGCTTCATGCAGTGCTGAGACCTAGGGAATATGAGTGGCGCGACTTAAGGCTGTTTGTCAACTTCATTTGAAAATTAAGGGATCATTCATGGTATGGTCTGCTGCAGATGGGGGCTTTTTGGCCTTTTGATGATTGCCAAAGGTGAAAAAGTCCTAAACGCCACTTCCTAACATAGGGTAGACTTCTGAAACAGATGTGGATTTGCCCTTTAAAGCTGATGGGCAGACCAATAAGGCTGAGGTTAGATAGGATTGTTGACAAGGCGGTTGTGGTTTTGCCAGGGGTGGACTAAATAGGTAGAAAGGCGAAAAAAGTTTTGGGAGGGTTTTTTGGATGACATATTGACATAAGGAAATCAGTTTTCTAGAAAACTCAGCTGAAGATATAGTCATCACTAACATGTAAAAAATACTGATGGCTAACAGGTCAAAGGATGCTTTTCAGTGTGCATCAGCTAGTCTACTGTAATGATTCGATCCTCGTGGGGGAACATCATGATGCGGAAAATGGAGGATGATATGGAAGACATGGCATACATGTAACTCCGCCCAAGGAGTACATTGCAATTTAAGTGAGAATCCAAGAATTTGATGTTTATGTGGACCGTTTTTTTGGCTAAGCAGACCAGTACATTTTGGAAGAGACTGACAGGGGTCAAGGGTTTATAGTCGTATGCTCTAAGTGTGATGACAGAAGGTTTGAGTTCTGGAGATCCTAACTTCTTCCATACATTCTTTGACATGATATGTGTGGATGCACCCTCGTCAATGACACATCGGTGAATAGTGATATTCTGTACCGATACTAGTATCTGGAAGGTGACCATGGAAGGAAGCCTAGGGGTGGCTTTGTCTAAATCAAAATCCATCATGCGCGTGTCGGCGGGGTTGATGGCGCCTAATGGAGAAAGCAAGGATTTTCATTGCTTCGAGCATGACTGCAATACCTCCAAAGTGAACATAGCAACAGGTGACTGGGCTAACTCGTCTACGATGCTGTAATTGTGGGCTCCTTTGGAGTAGTTACCTGCTCGCCTATTAGGCCCTTTAACCATTTTTGGCAATGGTTCCAACGGAATATTTGGAATGGTCAAAGGTGCAGTCGGTACGGATGTACTAGCCCCTGATGTATCGACATCTAGTGGGGTGTCGTAGTTGCATTTCCGGGTTTGGAAAAACATTTCCTCCCCAACCACGTAAATTTCATGGTTTTTTTTATCGGAATCGTTGGGGTTTTGCTATAGAGTGATGACCGTTACTTGATGGGGGAATGGTTCTTGCATAACTGTAGCTATCTGGGAAGATCCTCATTTTCCTCGGTTACTCTGAAGCTTTTTAAGCTCAGGGAGTTCGGGACAGTGGTGAGTATAGTGCCCATACTCACCACATATCGAACAAGAATGGTTTTTTTATAGAGGTGGCCTTTTGCTTTGCTTTTGAACATTTCTTGGCTCCTGGTTCTGGTTTCGATTGGGGTTATCTCTAGCCCGAGGTCGCGGTGGGCACTGTTGGTTGCTGCCCCCCTGTCCAGGGTTCCCTTTGATTTTTTTTTTTACCTTTATTTTGACCACATTAGGAGGGTAATTCTCCTGATCATACTAGTGTGGTTGATTTTGGGATGGCTACACAAAGTTCACCTGTGCATTTTTTTTCATTGGTGGGTCGTGTGCTTGGGATTGAGCATGTTTTTGTCCCATGTTTATTCCTAGCCGTTGGGGGGGGGGGGGGTTCTTCCATCAGTTTTTCTTCCTACGCACTGGGTCCCCCCATCCGGAGGGTAAGGTCCTGTTTGGTGATACGTTGGCACCCTATTAGTCAAATTTTGCTGCTGCATATGATTACTTTAAAATCTAGGTTGAGACATGTTCTGGGTAGACCCATGTGTGTAAATGGGATTCTGACTGCTACTGCCTAGGTACCGTTGGTTCATCGACCCAATAAGTCCGTCTGCAGAGTTTGACGTGCCTGGATATTCTGGGTAATATTGCAGGTGCAGGGTGTTAGGCAGGATATTGTATATGTATCCTAATTATGTATAGATCAATTCCAACTATTGGGGTTTACTGATTGCATCCTCTTCGGATGTGGGGTTACATTGCGCCACATCCTTTGAAATCTCCACCGTCAGAGTTTTCAAGAATAAATCTAAAAGGACTTAGTCTTCGAGTTGTGCTTTGCATAGGCAGCGACGCCGTCTCCACTCATGGAAATGTTCAAAAATGTGGGTAGAGGGGATTATTTGAAATGAGTCAGTAAATCCATTCCCGAATCGTGGTGAATGGGTAACTGAAAGTATGTGAGGAACGTAGTAGCGAAGGCGCTAAAGGGTCTATGTGAAGAAGGGGGTTGCTCGACGTACCATTTCGTGACCACTCCCGTGAGAGTGTTGAAACAGCCTCAATCGAATAGTATCATCAATGATGGTGTTCGATGAGCACCACAGGTGAAAGGTCATTATATGATTCCCTTGGTCTTCCGCTTGCTTGCCCTCAAACTTTGGTATGTCTAAAGGGAGCTTTGTGGGCATGGGAGGCCAATTGGGGTCATGTGCGACGGGGTCATTGGTGAGCTTGGTCAAATCTGGTAGATTTAATGCTACTAAGAAGGGTGATTGAGAGGTTGACGCCATGGAAACGTGTGAAGACACAAAGTTTTGGTTAGAACAAGGGTTAGTTTTTGATGTACCCAGTTGTGAATTCAGCTGGCTTCCCGTATGGGATGCACTTTTCTGCCCCCTAGGGGATGAGGGGGGAGTGATGTGTGGTGTGGTGTTGGGAGACTGACTAGGGTTCCCAACTAAGGTTGCTCCAAGAAAGGAGGAACCAACCACTGTGGCAACATTCCATCTTTGACGCCTAAACGACGAAAGACCTGCAACCCCTCCTGATAATGGGGGGAGGTCCAAAATATGCCTGGACCGACAAGGTTCTATTAGAACCGTTTGAGGGTCATCCAGGTTAGATTTTGGAAATTTTTGTTTAAGGGATCAATTCTATGATCACGACAATTTTATGGCCACATACATAAGACAAAGTGAAAATGAAATGAATTTCCCTTTAACTTAATCTATGTGAGCAGTCAAGAAAAAAAATGGTTTTGTTTGTTTGTGCATGATACTTAAAAAATCCTAGAAGACCTAATAACATCCTCACACACTCAAAAGTAACTGGGCCTTGAGAGTATTTCTTGCGAGTGCTGGCACAACATCCTGAAAGAACTGGCAACGTCCCCAGTTAGATGAAGAGAATCAACCAAGGTAAGGGTAGAGCGTCTGACACTTTCCTGCACCATCACCTATAGGGTAAAGGATGCCCTAGTTTGGGCCACTAAGAACCACCGTCCCACATGAGTGTTTGAGTCTTGGGCTTCTTGGTAGTCAGCTAACAGTACCGAGTATTAGCCGGGTTAGGTAGCCCCAACTAATACCGCACGCACTGCGCCTAAGCCTAACCCCCTATGAATCGGGTCTCTGTCGTGCTTAGGTTTTCTTTTCTGTGGGCTGATAGCTGGATTTTAAAGCTCCCTAAAAACACAACTTCTATGTTTCAAATGTGAAGCGTGATCAAGGTGGCTTATTGGATGCCTACCCCCTTGATCCTAACTTAATCTATAATTTCTCTTATGGCCCTTGTGGGGAGAATTTAGTGAGTTGGTTTAAGTTATTTTTAGGTGGCTTTCTTTTCTTAGTGGGTGAATATGTGTGAGCGTATGGTGAAAAATATTATAATTTTAACATATGGATATTGGTGATCCTTTACAAAAGTCCCCTAGTTAAACTATGTGACATTGTTCCTTTCTCAAATAAAAAGCATTTGCAGATAATTGGCCGCTTCCAAAACCTCCTAATTAGTCTATGTGAGTGACTAAAGGGAGATGATGAATCAAAAATATAGAGTGTTCATATGCTTTTCTAGGGTCACCCAATGGCGCAAAGACAACAGAGATTACTTGCTCTAGCTTGTGATTCAATCCTAGTCCCACAATTTCCTAAATGCAAAAATTGAAATTTAAACTAAACAATTTCTACACTAGCTTATGCATGTGTGGTCATGAGCCACTTACTTGGACTAGTTAAACTAAGTGTGCATACCATAATTTGCAAAAAACATAAATTTTTTGGAAAGAAATGGTTAATTCACCCCCTACTTAAACTATGTGAACACTTTTTGCAAAAAACCAACTTAAACAGAAACTAACTAAATGCCTACAAAAAGCAACAAAAATTAGTTCTCAGAAGCTGTGGGGTATCAACATAGGTGTTGGTAGATACATTAGGGGCTGCCCAACACTCTTACAAGAAGAAAAAATGCAGAATATAGGGAGAAAATCTCTCTCTACAAATTGTGCACAAAAACATCTAACAGGTGCGCTTTCTTGCACGCAGGTCACCTCTGAATGTGTGCCCTGCGTGTCTGTGTGAAAAAACAGTGCACAAAATTCCTGCAAGTAAAAAAAAAAATTAGCAGCTGCCTTCTTCAGTCCTTCAAGTTATGCCTTCTGACGCAGTCCAAATCTCTCTCTCTCTGCTACAATGGACTAAGATTGTTGGGTGGCCAACAATCGAGTCCTCTCTTGCTTCAGCTCCTTGGGTCACACAAACTGCTGGTGTTACTTGGGAAACTTTGGCCAACATAACCTTGTGATCACACATTGTTCATCTCTTGGTGGGTTTATGTAGGTGAGCTTTAAAACCTCCTTCCCTCCCTTGGTACATAATGGATGGTGACCCAAGGGAGGGGCATGATTCCATTGTGTGCTGAAATATGCTTTTGTGTGTGCACACAATGCCTAAGGGGGCGCTAGTGTTGTCCTTAGGCAACTTTCACATAAGGATAAACTGTCCTTTGCTTGCTTGTGATCTCGAAAAGAGACTTTTTTTCTACTTCCAGGAATGCGCACTTATCGGGCTCCAGTGCACACAGAAGGCACTCTTTTCGAAGGAAAAAGTGCATATTTGAGCATTTATGACTAGTTCAAATTTAATTTTTTCAAAACCTTAGAGATTATAAATACTTCTTGGTTCCATAATGTATCCCTGTCCTGTAAATCCTTAGGCTCGACATTAATTGATGTTGTTTTATGGTGTACGATTTTCTAGTGTTAACACCAACCTACACACAAAATAGCAGGGTCGCACACAGCAGGATAGAGGCCCTCCACTCACAAAATAGTAGGAGTCCTTACCCAACAACCCTAACTAGATCTATCAATTCACACTTAGCATTAATCTCTTTTCATCCTTAATCTGTCTCACAACTCAAAAAGGTTCAACTACTTATACTATTTTAGCCTATACATCCAATGGTTCGAAAACCATGGTTTGCAGACTCTTGGTCTACCCTTGACCCATTTACGATGCTTTAGGTGCTTTGACCCACCCCAAAACCCCTGCGCTAGACTAAATATAATAAAAAAAATACACAAAATGGACTATTTTTGCAACTTGCAGGAGACCTTGTTCCAACAGGGTTAGAAAGTTATTGCAAGAGATTAATTAGAATATTTTCACATATTTACTATCTTATTACATATTTTTATTTTTAGAGGAGAGGAAAAAAAATGAATGGACAGAGTGTTGAACCTCAAAACTGTTCTTATTATGACACCCTTTTTCATCATTTCTTCCTCCATTTTCACAAAATCATGACTTTAATCAATGATAATTGACATATTCCACATCGGAGAAGGGATTTAAATGATCTCTACTTTATATTATGATGTTTATTATTATTTCGATTAATTTCTGTAAGTAGCTACATAATGTGTACAATTCTGTAGCTACTATTATGGTTTGACCGTCTTTGAGAAGAAAATGAGGAAGCGGGTCACATGGGTGTCTCTGGAATGATCCACACATGGATCATATCCCATCCACCTATTCGAATTCAAATAGAAATCATGCATACATGCACGGTCAAGATCTATCAAGGAATGTGATTAGCCTATCAAGGAATATTTTGATTCTATTTAGGCGTCTAATTTAAGTTTTATTTGGTATCTATAGGCATAAATTCCTCAAACAGTTAAATTCAAAACTTATAAAAAATACCGGTCTTTTGAAACCGGGAAACAATCCTAATTTTGGTGATAATTCAATGTATGCTTTTAACTCTGTTTTGCTAATAAAAAGACTAGTTCCAGATATTTTGATGTGTGAAAAGTCTAAGTAGATTTTCGACTCATTTTGTTGTAGAGGGCCCTTACATGGAAAGGAGTTTTTTCTTAATTTTTTTTAGTTTGATTTATTTCATTTAATTCCCTGTTGATTCGTCAATTCATAGTTAAATTCACATTTTTTTATATTTATATTCTTGTCAATTAATAGTTTAATTTTCTTACTATTTTATATATTCGTTTCATGAATGCTTTCTGAAATTAGTTTCCAGTTAATTGTGTAATTTTGTGCTCACTAAGTCATCTCAAGAAAGTGACTCTATCATTTTCCAATTGGATCAGATTTGGGCATTCGGTCATACAATAGCCTTTAGTTTTATTTAAACATGCTTTGTACTTTCTTTTCATTCCAATCAGCACTGTCATTTAAATTCTTAGCAATAGAATTTATGCTTTCAATCCATGAACAGAATTAGATTAATTTTATCTTTCAAACATTCTTAGATTTAAAACTAGTACATAGTTAGATTAGAATTGTGTTTTAAAATAGATGAAATTCTTTGTTTTCATAGAACTAAAGCTTTCAATGAATAATATAGAAAATTATTTCATCTTTGTCATTTGAATGAAATTATATTTAGAATAGTGCTATGTTTTAAACTAGTTAGATATTTTTCATAGATTATTTGTTGGCCTATATAAGTCTAACATCATTTAAATTTTGATTTATTTTTATGCAATTTATATTTGTTAATGAACATTTCTTTTTCTTCCTTCTTTTAGATTTCATACTTAATTCACTTCATTAAAAAAAAAATTGTAATTCAATTTTTTTTCTTAGAATAAAAAAAAACATTTCCTTTTCTTCCTTCTTTAAGAATTAGTTTTCATCATTAAAATTCATTTACATTTGGTTGTTTACTAGCACTTAAATATTTCATCTAGAAGCATAGATTTAATTTATTAGACCAAATTCAATTCTTAGCACTTTAGGCATAAGCTACAAAACCCCCAAAACAATATAAAACATATAGAACGAAGTAAGAAAACAAGGTTACCTAAGCATATATAGTGCACCACACTTCATCAAATTACTAACCTTGGTCAATAATTTATGATAGAATTTTAAGAAATCAAATTGACTAAACATTTTGGCATCATTTCTTGGGAAATGTAATTAGGAAGTCTTATTTCTTACATAAAAAAAAAATGACATGTGTAGAGAAAGAGACTTTAGGGGTAGATTCATAACTAGAGGTAGAAGTTTGATTCCAACAAAACCACTCACCCCACCAAGACCACATAGTGCCACACCACCATATAAAACTCATATTCCATTTTTCACCTCAATACATAGACTCCCTAAAGTCTTAAGGTCAGAAATCCAACCAGGATATTCTCCAACTTCATCTACTGAGGTAGTCTTAGAAGAAGAAGATCCTAGATATCCAACAGAAGGAGTAACCTTTTTCACCTCTATAGAAGAAAATATTCTAGTTCAAGAATTAGAAATCCTTAGTGAGGAATAAGAATGAACTCTCTTCAATATCCCATTGATATAAGAACTAGAGTAAGAACAAATAAATCTACTGTTAGAACCTTACATTATCTCTAAGGAATCTAGAATGGAAGAAGAAGAAGGAGGGGGAGAAGTTCTGAATGGAGATGTCTTAAGAGGAGGAGGAAGAGGTGGAGGAGGAGGTGTAGGAAGATATGGAGAAAGAGGAATATGTGGAGGAAGAGATGGAGGAAGAGGAAGAGGTAGAGGAGATCCTAACTCTATTAGATTTCCGATAGTTGATGAAGATACATATTTTACAATGAGAAATATTTCACCTTCTGTCCTTCCAAATTTCCATGGATTAAGGTGTGAAAATCCAGAAACATTTTTATTTGAATTTGAGGTTTTAGGAAGATCCTATGACTACTTACATGACTCTAAAAAATTGAATCTATTTCTTGCAACACTCAAGGGTGCAGCTTTAAAATGGTTCATGGGTTTGATAACACAATCTATTAGGACATGGGATGAGATGAAAAGTGCATTTTTATAAATATATCTAGATTATTGCACACCCATTAATAGGAAGGATGAAGTATTTAAAGTTATGCAAAAAGAGGATGAAAACCTGAAAGACTTAATTGAAAGGTTTAGTTACAATTTAAAAAGAGCTAAAATGGAAAACTTGGATCAAGATAATTTAAAATCTCTCTTGTTGAAGGCCATCAGAGATGAATGGATAGATATTATTAAAATTATGGGAAAGGGAGATATCTCTCAAATACCATTACCTGAAATCACTAAATTGTGCATTCATCTTTCAAGAGGAAAATAAAAAACTGGGAAAAATACAAGAGACCATATTCTCTCTAGGGTAAATAAATCTGCAACTGGAATAGTAAGTAGGGAAGAAATTGGAAATATGCTTGATGATTTTATAAAAAATCGTCTTAGGGAGTCTCAGTGAACAAATAGACACCCTAAAATTACAAAACAAGAAGAAAGCTGAAATTGATGGCTTAACTATTTTCTGTCCTAAATGCATGAAGAAACATGCCTTAAGAGAATGTTCTCTTGATGAAAAATTCATAGAGACCTATGTCATTTGTGTAGAGAATCATGAAACAAAAAAATTTCCCTCTATACCAAGTCTTAAGGTTTTTTTTCAAGAATAAGTAGCTCCATCTCCAGTATATTCTCTTTGTTTTGTCTCTAGAAGACCATGGAAGGGGCCACAAACTCATGGTTTTAATAGCCAAATGTATAATCATCCCCCACCAAAAAATTGGAATTCATAATGGAAGCAAGATTGGTCGCAACCTCAAACTTGGATGCAAGGGATGCAAAATATTTATGGAAGATACTCTCAGTATCATTAGTATCCACAATCCTATCCAAACTATCCTCCCCAACATTTTCCAAAACAAAATAAACTGCCCCAACTCCAAAATCATAACCCACAACTTTCATTACCATTTCCACAAAGATCAAGTCAATTACCTAGCCAGCGATTACCAAACCCAAATAAAAAAAATGATCAAATGCTTATAACATAGAAGGAAAAAACTTTCCAGCTTACATGATTACTCCACTAGATCTTAACAATGTCCAGCTTAGATCTAGTAGAATATTAGAAAGGAAAAAGCCTTCTCTTGTTATTCAAGAAAAAATGATTTTAATGAAGAAATTTATCTATAGAAAAATAAAAATTCTAGAGAAGGGACATCCTTCCAATAAAAAAAAAATTCTGAAAATGAAAAACAAAAAGATCCATTTAACTCAACTCCTATAATAGAGAAACCTTGAATATTTGTTTCTAACCCTCCTTTTCCTGAAATATTACAAATCGATAGAGGGATACAAAAACAATTTTTTTTGCCTAATTATGATTTTCTAGATGAATTGAAAAATGTATGTATCAAAATTACATTGTTAGAAGCCATTAAAGAGATTCCTATTCTAGCCAAAAAAATAAGAGAGTTGAGCATGAAAATATAAGGAAGAAAAACAAAATAAATAAAAAGGATTCAGTTGGTAGGAAAAATTGCTAACATTGTGATGGGAAAAATAGCCATACAAAAATATTTAGACCCATGAAGTCCAAATGTAAAAACACATATCAATGGTATTGAGATTCCAAATACATTAATTGACTTAGGAGCATCCATCAGCATCATGATCAAGAAAACTATGGAACAACTTAGGGTTCCAAACCTTTAGTATACACCAACATTACTGAAATTAACAGACAGATTAGTAATCAAGCTAGATGGTGTATTAGAAGACATATATGTGTCCTTAGACTCTTCGGAATATCCAGTTGAATTCATGATCTTAACTCCCAAGAACAACCTGGGGGGACATCCATTAATTTTTGGAAGACCTTGGTTAGCGACAACTGATGCATTCATTAGTTGTAGATCTGGGGATATGTTTATTTTTTATGGTAACTCAACAAAGAAATTCACTCTATATCCTCCAACAAAATCAATCACATAAATAGGAGATGAAGAATGGATGGATGATGACAATGATATACAACCTCTCTTTACTATTTATCATATTAGTGAAGAAATTACAATTTTAAATTCAATAGAAAACTTTGAAACATATTCACAGCGTGAAGATGATTATAGTTTCAAGAATGGTGCAATATTGAATACTTGTCATCTAGACATATGTCTTTATATTCCATGGAAGAATTTGGTAACTCTACAGTTGAAATATTTCCAGGGAAACCTTTAAACATAAAGAAAAACTTGGAGAATGTTAGGTCCCTATATTACTAGTATAGTCCCTTATTGTTTTTAGTGCAACCCCCTTACTGTTATTGTTGTACCCCTGTAACCCCCATATTGTTATTATTGTGCCATTACATTATTATTGTTAGGTCGGCTAGGTTTACATTGTGGCCCCATGGACTCCTATATATCGAAGAGAGGTTTTTTCATTTGTATCATCTAAGAATTTTTCATTTATGTAATGTATTGGAGGTTGCCCCCTCGAAGTGGCTTATTTATAAGGCATTTCTCTCTCTTTTCTTCTATTTTTGGAGCTAGTTTAATAACATTTGATATCAGAGCTTTGGATTCTAGGGTTTCATTGCTCCAAACATGTCATCATGGAATTTTCACTATAACATTTTTTCTATGAAGGTTCAGAAGCTGAAATTTTTACAAAGGGAAGTCAAAATCTTGAGGAATGTCGGGTAAAAATTTCAGATCTTGGTTTGCAATAATTTCTAAGATATGATTTGTGGAAGTTAGGTTTTTGTTTAGGCTCCCGAATTTCACCTAAAAAATGTCATCGTGGTATTTTCTCTATAATTTTTTTCTGTGAAGGTTCAGAAGAAGAAATGTTTACAGAGAAAAGCTGAAATCCTGTGGAACCTCATGTACAAATTTTAGATCCTGGTTCACAATATTTTCAGACATATGATCTGTGGAATTTAGGGTTGTTTCAGGCTTCCGAATTTCATCTCAAATATGTGACTGTGGGAAAATCATCATAACTCTCTCTCTGTGCATCTGATTGGAATTATTTAAAAGGTGATCACAAGTGCATGGACTGTAGTTTCATATGTATCAATTTCAGAGTCGAAGAAGGAAACAGTGACACGCTGTACAAATTTTCTCTACTGAACTAGTACATAATTAGGTCATTGTGGGAGATTGGGCATAAATTTGCCTTGGAGAATCCAAATCAGGTTAGACCTATGTCATTCGAAAGAAAATTCAGAGTGCTACTATAGGGCTGAATTTCAGATGTTAAAGATCCAAAATCATACGGATAATTCAATTTCAATATCGAGCTCCTCAAAAGCAAGAAAAAGGTATGTATTTTTTTTCCCGAATTGCATAAGTCTTGTTTGAAGAATCAATTTGAATTGATTCCAAGGGAATATTGTAGAATAGATATCAGTATTGGGTTCTAAAATTCCTCCTAAAAAGAATTCAACACCCATTAAGCCTTTAGAATGCTCTACTATGGCTCATGAAGATGAAGAAATGAATCATGACATATCAAAATTACAAGTGCAAGTGCACCAAATTTCGCTCTCGCAAAGAGAAACAAAAAATGAAATGGATGTTTTGAATAAAAGTGTGGAAGCTACGATGGATGATTTGAAGAATGGTATGGAATAAAAAATGGATGGTTTGAAGGATTGTATGGAAGAAAAAATGGAATGTTTGAAGGAAGACATGGAAGGTTTGAAGGAAGGCCTGTCAGAGTTGATACAAGAAATGATTCCTAATGGCGAAAAGATAGTAGAGGAAACTCATGATGAGAAAAAAATAAATGCTAATCATGATTTCATAAACTCTAATGTTGGATTGAAGAACCACCATATTCCAAACATGGATATGAGGAAGTTTTATGGGAAGGATCCTGTAGCATGGATACTACAGATGGAGCAATATTTTGATCTCAATAATGTGAAAAACACACAAAAGGTACGCATTGCAACTTTACATTTAGAAAAAAATACATTTGTATGGTATCGATGGCTTTGCTTCCGTAAAAAAAAATTGTCACTTGGTAAATTTTTACAGAGGAAATGATAGCACATTATGAGGATAGAAAGAGAAACACCTTCTTTAGCCAATTGATAAATCTTAAACAAAAGGGTTCAGTGGTGGAGGACATTGAGGACTTCCAAAAATTGAATATAAGGGTAACTAATATTCCATAGGAACACAGGATTGATGTATTCATAGGGAATTTAAAGGATAACATACAACATGAAGTTCATGTTTGGAAACCTGATTCATTGGAGAAGGTATTCAGGTTGGCAAGAAAAAATTAATGTAAAATTATGGTGACAAGGAAGACTACCACTCACATCTATAAAGATGGAAGTGTTTCTACTGCTAGACTTCCACAACCTACAAGGTTGACACCACAACAATTGGAAGAAAAAAGAGCAAAAGGGCTTTGCTACAATTGTGATAGAAAATACACTAAAGGTCATAAGTGTGCTGAGAAGAAATTATTTTACATAGATTATGAAGAGGAGGAAGAAAATGAACAAGAAACTTCAAAAGAAGAGGATATACACTAGGAACCAACCCTAGAAGAATAATAAATGAGTCCAACCATATCATGTAATGAATTGGCAAGAATTAACACTCCTCAATATATCAAGATAGAAGGACATATCAAGAAGAAAAAGGTATTAGTGTTGATTGATTTAGTTAGTACCCATAATTTTATTCATTGTAAGGTATCCAAGGAATTGAATTGTTTCCTATACCCAACACCAGAATGCCAAGTGATGGTTGCAAATGGAGGAACTATAAATTTATCAAGAAAATGCCATAATATCAAGCTAGTGATGGGGGAATATGTATTGAATAGTCTAATTCTTTCCATACCAATGGGAGGTGTTGATGTTGTACTAGGAGTACAATGGTTACAATCTTTGGGGACAGTAGCTTTTAATTTCCAAGAACGTTTCTTGAAATGTTTTTCGGAAGGAAAGGAAATGGAATTATGGGGTATCGCGGGGAATCCAGGAAAGATAATAAGCTCTAATGTCATGACAAATATTTTGAAGAAAGAAAAACGAGGTGTAATAGCACAATTATGCTCACTAGAAGTTCCAACATCAAAATCATATATTTCTCCAGATCTCCAAAAAGTCTTGGAGAATCATTCCAAGGTGTTTGAAATTCCCAAAGGACTCCCACCTATTCGTGATCACGATCATGCTATTCATTTGATTCCAGGAATTTTTCCTCCAAACATCAAGCCTTACAGATATCCTTATATCCAAAAGATCAAAATTGAACGTATGATTGCATAAATGTTAGAGGCTGGTATAATTTAACCTAGTGAAAGTTCTTTCTTTGATCCAGTACTATTGGTTCACAAGAAGGATGGATTATGGGGCATGTGTCCAGATTATAGGAAGCTCAATAAGCTCACTATTAAAGATAAATTTCCCATTCCTATGATTGATGAATTATTGGATGAATTACATGGAGCAATTTATTTTACCAAGTTGGATTTTTGTTCAGGATATCATCAAATTAGAATGAAGACTGAAGATATTCTAAAAATATAATTTCGAACTCATGAGGGTCATTATGAATTTTTGGTCATGCCTTTTGGCCTTACCAATACACCTTCTACATTTCAAGGGTTGATGAATTACATTTTCAAACCATTCCTTAGAAAATTTGTGCTAGTATTTTTTGATGATATACCAATCTACAACAGGTCTTGGAAGGATCATGTTCAACATGTTGATAGGGTGCTCAAACTATTGGAGGAGAAACAATTATATTCAAAAACATCCAAATGTTTCTTTGGAGTACAATAGGTGGAATATATGGGTCATATTGTATCTCATGAGGGTGTTAAGGTATACCCTAACAAAATTAAAGCCATTAAGGAATGGAAAGTCCCCACAACCATAAAACAGTTGTGTGGATTTCTCAGGTTAACAGGGTATTATTGCAAGTTTGTTAAGAATTATGGAAGAATAGCAGCACCTATAACAAAATTATTGAAGAAAGATTCATTTTCATGGACTCCTGAAGAAACTAAGGCCTTTGAACATCTTAAAGAGGCAATGTGCCTAGCACTAGTCTTAGCTACACCTGACTTCACAAAAACCTTTATTGTGGAATGTGATGCCTCAGGAAATGGAATTGGTGTTTTTTTAATGCAAGAAGGAAGACCCATTACTTTTGAAAGTCATCCAATCAAAGGAAAGTATTTACAAAAGGCTATTTATGAGAAGGAAATGTTTGCAATACTACATGCACTAAAGAAATGGAGACCTTACCTAGTGGGAAGACACTTCAAGGTAAAAACTTATCATGATAGTCTTAAACACTTTTTTGAACAAAGACTATATTTATAAGAGTAGAAAAAATGGGTCATGTTGGGTTATGACTTTGAAATCATATACAAAAAAGGGAAGCTAAATGTTCTTGAAGATGCACTCTCAAGAAAGGATGAAGAAGTGGAAGCGTTTCTTTGTGCCATTTCTATTATCCAACTAGATTGGATAACTGAAGCAAGGGATGAATGGAAGAAGGATGAAGAAGTGTGGATACTCATTCAAAAGTTGCAGGAAGATCCTAGCACATCTACTACATTTAGTTGGAAAAATTATTCCTTATGGTACAAAGATCACTTATATATTTTCAATAATTCCCAACTAAAACAAAATATTCTTTTGGAATTGTACACTTCTCCTTTAGGAGGACACTCAATATTTTTTAAAACTAACCACAGGGTGAAGAAATAATTTTTTTGGGACAACCTTAATTCTGATATTCAAAATTTTGTGGCGGAATGTTTGGTTTTCCAAAAAAATAAAGTTGAGACAATTAAGACCCCGGGTCTTCTAAAACCTTTATTCATTCCAATTCAACATTGGGAGGAGATTTCAATGGATTTTTCCACAAGTTTACCTAAGTCCGAAGGAAGGAGTGTCATCATGGTGGTAGTTGATAGACTTACCTAGTATGCACACTTTTGTGTATTATCTCATCCATTTAAAGCTAGTACAATTGCTACTGCATTTATGGAAACAATTAAAAAGCTACATGGAAACCCAAAAATTATTGTAAGTGACATAGATCCCATTTTTACGGGAAATTTTTGGACAGAATTATTTTCTTGTTTGGGTACTCAACTAGCTCATAGCTCATTTTATCATCCTCAATCTGATGATAAAATAGAGATAGTGAATAAATGTTTGGAAGTATATATTCGTTGTTTCATATATGATAAGAAATAACAATGGGTCAAGTGGTTACCTCTCGTTGAGTTGTGGTATAACACTTCCTTCCATACTGTAGCAAAAATGACCCCATTTATGGAACTTTATGGATATCATCCACCATCCATCACATCTTCTTTAAGGGAAAATTATAGGGTTCAAGTAGTGGAAGATCACATTGAGCATCAAAAAGAAGTTCTTCAACTCTTAAAGGATAACCTAAATTTGGCAAAAAATCGAATGAAACAATATCCAGATCAACATCGCAGCGAGAGAAGTTTTGATGTAGGAGACTTGGTATTTTTAAGATTACAACCATAAAAAAAAATGTCCCTCAAGAAAGCTAATAAGGATAATAAGTTATCACCAAATTACTATGGTCTTTACAAGGTGTTGCAAAAGATTGGTACTATGGCATACAAATTGCAGCTTCCTTCTTCTTCACAAGTGCATCCAGTTTTCCATGTTTCATGCTTAAATAAGGTTATAGGGGACAAACTTCTAGTTCAAAAAATATTTCCATAACTTGATGAGGAATGAAAAACCATATTGGAACCTGAAGCAATCATGGAAACAAGAACTCGACAGCTACGAAATCGATCAATTTCAGAGTATCTCGTCAAATGGAAGAACTTACCCACTGAAGATTCTACATGGGAGGATGAGAATTTTATACAGAAGTACCTGGAGCTACTCAAGCATTGAGGAGAACACTTTTTTGAAGGAGAGGAGCATGTTAGGTCCCTATATTACTAGTATAGTCCCTTATTGCTGTTAGTGTAACCCCCTTATTGTTATTGTTGTACCCCTGTAACCCCCATATTGTTATTATTGTGCCCTTACATTATTATTGTTAGGTCAGATAGGATTACATTGTGGCCTCATGGACTCCTATATATAGAAGGGCGGTATTTTCATTTGTATCATCCAATAATTTTTCATTTATGTAATGTATTGGAGGTTTCCCCCCTCGAAGTAGTTTATTTCTAAGGCATTGATCTCCCTTTTCTTCTATTTTTGGGGCTGGTTTCTTAACAGAGAAATTCCAACAAGAAAAGTTAATCAAAATATTACAAAAAAATTCTTCTGCATATGCATGGGAGTACATTTACATGAAAGGAATTAGTCCTGAGACTTGTATACATCATATCTACATTGATGAAAACTATAGGCCTATCAGACAACCTAAAAGAAGGATGGATCCAAATCTTAGGGAAATCGTGAAAGAATAATTGCAAAAATTGCTGAATGTAAACTTCATTTATCCTGTTTCAGATAGTCAGTGGGTTTCTCCCTTTGTTATTGTACCTAAAACTAATGGTAAATTGAGGGGATGCATTGATTATCAAGAGTTGAACAAGGCTACTCTGAAAGATGATTTCCCATTTCCTTTCATAGATAAAGTCTTGGATACATTAGCAAGTAAGAAGTATTTCCCATTTTTGGATGGTTTTAGTGGTTATAATAAAATTCAAGTAGCACCTATAGACCAAGACAAAACCACATTAACCTATCCATGGGGAACCTATGCTTACTGAGTACTTCCTTTTGGATTGTGCAATGCACTTGTAACATTCCAAAGGGAAGTATTAGGAATTTTTTCTGATCTAATACATGATTGTGTGGAAGTATATATGGATGATTTTATAGTTTATGGAAATTATTTTGAAGAGGCTCTTGAAAACTTGGAAATAGTTCTTAAAATATGTAAAGAAGCAAAACTTTCATTAAGTCATGAAAAATGCTTTATGATTTTTACTGGAGGAATTGTTTTAGGACATCACATTTCAGGGGATGGAATTAAAGTAAATTCATCCAAAGTTGAAGTCATCTCCAAATTATCAATTCCAAGTTGTCAAAAGGATGTTAGAATTTTTGTAGGATTTACAGGGTACAAAAGAAGATTTATAGAAAAATTCACTAAAATAGTATCTCCACTCTTCAGACTGCTTACCAAATATTGTGAATTTAGTTGGAATCCTGATTGCCAATTGGAATTTGAAACTTTAAAAGAAAAAATATCTCAAGCACCCATCTTAAGAGGTCCAAATTGGAAAATACCTTTTCACATTTCAACAGATGCCTCAGATACAAATATGGGAGCTGTATTAAGGCAAAACAATTTTATCGCCTATGCCATCTATTACACAAGTGAAAATTTGACTCCTGCTGAGTTAAATTACGCTATAACTGAAAAATAGATTCTAGTTATTGTTCATGCTATTAACAACTTTAGACACTACATCACCGACTATAGAACCTTTATTCACACAAACCATTCTGCAATTAGGTATTTAATGAATAAATCTATCACTAATAGCATAATCATAAGATAGTTATTACTCTTGTAATAATTTAACATCACCATTCTAGACCAAATTGGAAAACAAAACACAATTTTTGATTCCTTGTCTAGAATTAAAAACAAAAATAATGATGCCCTAGTAGAGGATAATTTTCCTGATCAATATCTCTTTGCAATATCTACTAAATCTCCATGGTTTGTAGATATTGCTAACTACTTAGCTACAGGAAAATTACCAGCATACATGTTTCCTAGAGAGAAAATAAGAATAATTCAAACAAGTGAATTATACTCATTGGTTAATGATGAATTGTATAAAATAGGTCCAGATCTCATCATCCGAAGATGTGTTCAAGAAGATGAAATGCCTCAAATTCTGAAGGCATGCCACGATGAACCTTATGGTGGACACTTTGCTGATAAGAGGACTACATATAAAAACCTTCATTTAGGATATTATTGGCCATCCATCTTTAAAGATGCTAAGGAATATATTAAAAGGTGTGACAATTGTTAAAGAATGGGGAAACCTGTTCATATAGATGAAATTCCCTTACAACCTTAGGTACCCATCAAACCATTTGAAAAATGGGCCCTGAATTTTGTTGAACAAATAAATCCACCATCAAAACACAAGAGGTATATTTAGGTTTGCATTGATTATTTCACTACATGGGTAGGGGCTAAATATGTTTATTTTTCTAATGAAAATGTTGTAGTTTCATTAATCTTTGAGGATATTTTCACTCATTTCAGTGTCCCAAAAAAAATGTGACAGATCAGGGATCTCAGTTGAAATCAAAGGTGGTGCATAAAATTGTGGATGAATACAAGGTCAAACATAGAAATTCTACTCCATATCATTTGTTGGCTTGAGGGGTCCTGACCCAAGTTTGGAGGTGAAAGTTTTCCAACAAACCCCTATACTACTAGCCCTTTCGACAGTGACCCGCTAGCGTAGGTCAAAGTCTCACCCGAAGCAGCATGGGAGGGTGCGGGAACCAGGTTTCCACACCCTAAGAGAGAGTAGGTAATAATGCAGGCCTGCAACTATCAGATCTACATGGAGGGGTAATTCGCAGGGTTTCAGAACATAACCAAACTATAGTTCTTATCAGATATTCTCTAGCATGTTCACATCCATGTGTGTATCATCAATTACAACCATAAAACAACATAATCGCAGCCAATATTGTCAACATAGATAGTTCGTGTTTATTAACAGAGATGCAATTAGTAAGTGCCACAACAGTCTTATCACAGTAATATACTAAGTGAAAATACTTTCATATCGCAGAGATAAAATAGACAAGTTTTTAGTTTAAGAAGAAAATCTTAGTTCGCATCAATCATAATAGAGCAGATCCAGACAACATCATATGTTCAAAAATACCTCACATATATTACTTATCAAAACTCTTCTTACATTCCCCAAATACCACCTATGCACATAGCCAATAGGGTCCACACACAGTAGGACAGAGGATCTCTACGCACACAGCCAGCAGGAGTCCTAACCAAAACTACCCAACCCAAGATCTAGCAATTCGTACATCACATCAATCTCTATTCATCTTCTCTCTATCTACTCAAAAAGGTTCAACTATTTATATTACTTTAGCCTATAAATCCAATGGTCCACAAACCATGGTTTGTGGACTCTTGGTTTACCCTTTGCCCTCTTACAATGCATTAGGGGCTTTGACCCGCCCAAAAACCCCTGCGTTAGACTAAATATAATAAAAAATATAAAAAATGGACCAAATTCATAGCTTCGTGGGAGACCCTGTTCTAATAGTCCCCCAACACAATCTTGTGACTCATCCCGATTCACTGAGATGGTGGGGTCTCCACGTGCACCTGCAACAATTTGATCACCTCAGCCAATGTGGGTAGCACGACTTCACTTTGGGCAGCAACATTCTGGGCAATGTCGACCAATTTCTATGAAATCGGGCCTTCCGTCTTAGTGGTGACACTCTCTAGAGTCTGGTTGAGCTGCTTCACGGCTACATCAGCATCCTGTCATAGTTTAAGGGCATTAGAAGCCCAAGGCTTTAGGCGGTTGTTGAGGGCCTTCTTCTTTTGTCAAAGCTCTTCTATCTCCGCTTGGAAGTCTTGGCTATTTTGTAGTCGTGCCAAGTGCTGAGCACGAACCAACATGAGCAAGGTAGCTTCTAATGTTTCAAACATCTCATCTTTCTGCTGCAGGGCCTAGGTTATTTCTCATAGGAGTGGATTGTGTTGGACCTTGGTCCATAGCTACATGGCAGTTTCCAGTAGTTGAGCGCTCTGTGTGATCTACCCTGTGATGAAATTCATAGCTGCGGTGACCAGTGCAGATCATTGGGCCCATACCTCTAGAGGTGTTTTAGGCTACAATTTAGCCTACAGATCAAAAATTTGCTGCTCCATCTGTGAATTAACCTCTAGAACCTCTGTTCAAGATGCCTTCAATGCGGCGACCAAGCCCTCCACCTTTTCCAGGGGCATAGCGGCAGATGGAATCTCTGCTAGAACTTCTGCGTAGAGTTGGTGAATGAAGCTTTCGAGCTCCTTCTGCTGCGTGGTGGCAAGGGCAATTGCGGCATTTCTTTCGATGATCGTTTTCTTAGCCAAGCCTAGTTGTTGGTGAATCTGCATGGTCCAGTGCTGAATCTCTTGAAATATACCCATGTGGAGCCCCTGAAAAGCCTCTTGGGGTAGTCTAGCGAAGTCTAGTTGTACCTCCTGGCAACTATGGACCTATGTGCTCTGGTCGGGCGGACTGATCATAAGGGCAGCGCTAGGCAAAGGGTAAAGGTGATTTCTGTCGTTGTGAGCGTAGCACTGTTGGTGGTTTCTAGTTTCCATACAAAAATCACACTGGTGTGCATTATGTCTATCTTTAGTTGCAGCTCATGGAGCTCGGCCTGTAATGTAGCGAGCATAGCCTTCTATTGTCCCTCGAGGGCTTCCCATTGATCCTGCGTGGCTAGAGAGACTGCATCAGCAATCTGTTCAAGGTCACCCTCGGTCAAGGTGATAGTTTCATCGTGTTCTATCTGCTGAGTGTGCTACTTCTTCTGGGGTCCTTTGGCAGGCTCGTCTGTGTGCTTCGTCCCGCGAGGGGATGCAACTTTTTTTGCATCCTCTCTTTTTGTCCCTAAGTCAAGCTGCGAATATTTTGGTGTTGCTACTTTGGCATCCTTCTCATCAATCCGCTTCTGGTGCCCATCTTTATTTGTAGTCGGTTCTGTGTCCTTCCCGGTACTCTTGCTGGAGCCTCCAATATCCTTAATAGTGACAGGGGGAATTATTTGTGCTGTGCTGGCATTTGTGCCCCGATATTGAAGCCAGTCTTCCACTACAGGGGCCAGAGTGAAATAAAATTGTGAATTTCTTCGTCTGCCACCATATAGGGGAGAAAATTCCAAGCTTTCTCCTTTCAGCTCTGAATTTGTATGTTGTGCATGGTCACCTAAAAGGTCGCGATGCTCTTGTACTTGTCGTAGACTGTTGGTGATAAGCAGGGTCGAGAGTTGATGGTAGTTTCCATGCTGCTCTGGAGAAGGACCCAGAAGAATTGATTATCCTCTATGCATTGCACATCCTTGGAGTCCCACAATTGTGCATAACGGGCTCCTTCACACATATCCAGGGTAAGCTCAGGGAGGCTAGACTCTACAAGAGCTACCCAGGTGACCAACGCTATGAGGAACAACAACCATGAGTAACAAATGGCGCGCCCTAAGTCCTGGGATTCTCAGATGTTGGCTAAAATTTTGTCACATAAGAACTGAACCCAATTGAAATAGAATGCCTTCCCACATTGGCCTGCTAGCTGGATCACATAGGCAGGGGTGGTGGCGACTTGGCATTTCCGCATCAACTTGCACGCCACCAACATCGTGCCCAACTGCATAGTGGGATCATTGATGGATTTGATGATAAAGCCTCGGGTATTCCACTCCACCTTGTATTTTTGGCGCACAAATTCAGCAGTCTCACCTTCTTACTTCTTACCCACTCGCTCCAAAGGGCTTGGTCCATTCATCGGGAGACTATTAATCCTATGAATCAGTGCAGCATCAATAGGAGTCCTGTCCTTGATCCACAGGCAGCCTTCATGAATTAGGGCGAGCAACTACCATGCGAGTCAGTTCGTAATATTCTAATGACCAAAATGGGGCATCCTGAGTAAGTTGAGGAGCCCAAACCCAGCCAACCCATGCACCCAGCGCTAGGGGATGACTGTAACTCCATTGTCGTCATGAATTGAGTCGAGGTATAATGCAGGTTCTAGTTTAGGGAATGCTTCGATGTTGGCTAGATCATGATCGTCAAACTTGACCTCATGAATCTTACCAAAAGGTTCGCCAATGATGGGGACCTCGCCTGGGGTCAGTGGCATTTGCAGGTAAGTTACTAGGCCATAAATATTCCTTAGCGTGCGCGTCAATGTCCTACATGGTCGAACAAAGGGAGGTAACCAGTGAATTATCTCGATGGGTTGTGCTGCCTCTCGAGCTTCCTGCGGGGATTTTTCGGTTCACGAGGAAGTTCGTGGCTTTCCTGCAGCCCATTTCATGGGCTTAGAGGGATTTCCAGAGCTCTTTGCCTTTTATTTTCCTTTCATCATGGTTGGGCTCGGCGTGGAGAGTATCTCTTCCACCTCAGACTCGATTTACACCACTTCCTCAGTCCCCTGTTCTATTGAAGTCATTGGTTCAGAAGGCTCAGCAGGGTTCGTAGCTGTCATCCTGGCATGAAAAAAAACTCCAGGTTGCTACTATCCAAGGGGGTATGTTTATCGGACATGAAGGAGATACTGTAAACACAGAGCGTTTTGCAGCACCAAATCTTCACGGTAAGATATGCTAGGTACAAGATATACAACTAATACAGAACCCTTGTCTGGTTTGTTCAACCTGTTTTATAGCTAATGCGAGTGGTCAGTGGTTGGGAAAGTTGCACTTGGAACTTACCATCATATAAACAGTAAAAAATCTCCCACAATCGCTACATTAAATGCTAGTCGCCCGCTCCATTCAATGATAGATTTTTCAGTTTACTTGATTTGACTATCCCAACAACTAGTTTTTGTAGCTCTGGTGCGCTCAACGCACACCTGCGCTCCTAGTGCGCGTGTGTGTGTTCAACAGGCCTTCTATGCACATGGTTGTCTAGACAATGTTCCATCTGTGTTCTGAGTGAGCCTATTATTTTCTTTACTAATTTTAAGCCCCCTTGACATTCATCATCCCTGCGAATTGAAATGGCCTTGTGAAGCAGCTCATTCAGAGGCATTACGATCAATGCATACTACTGCCTGGTTTTTCTATAGTAGCCTGCAAAGTGGAGGAGTGAGCATAGTTGTTTCATAGCTGTAGGTGCTGCTAGAGCCTCAACTTCCATAGTATCCACCCTCTTGAGAGAGTTTCTATAGGAGATGCACCTATCAATTATGCACCCTTTCCTACTAGTGGTAGTTAGCTTGTACAAGTCTGCGCAACCTCAGATTACTATTTCGGGTTGTTTCCTGCATAAGTGAACTAGAGGGTTGAAGTGCAGGAGTAACATAGTCTGACATGCCCACTATTCCTGGAATGCAGCCTTATGATCATCCCACCACTTCACAGGTGCTGCGTGTAGGGCGAGATTGAGGGCCCATAACCTTTGTTCCTTTGGAACTTCAGCTTTGAATGCTTGCACAAATTCCTTAATGCTACTAGAACCATAAAAGTAGGGTAGATCTCTTACCTCCAAAGATATAAATCGGAAATCCCTTGAAATTCTGAGACATCACAGTGCGGATACATCGTGCAACCAGTTTTGCCAATTTTCTAGTTCTTCGTCAAAGTCAGAAAAACAGTCGTTATCCTTTTCCCAACAGAGCATACTATCAGTCGTAGGGTTGATCTAGTCTTCATCCTATGTAGTTAAATTTTATATGTGATCTACCTCCTTGTTGATATGCACCATTTTTGTATACCTTTCTCCTTCTGTAGGGTCTAAAGGGACTATCATCCGTATCCCTCCGTTCTCAAATACCATGCTTGTCTTCTTTAAGTTGATAATACCACCCATGTTGATGGCACAATCTAACCTGAGGAGCACAGGGTAAGGGTCTGCATCTTCCATAATCTGAATGACCTCGAAGTCGGCCCAGACCTTAAATCCTGCAATATCCACTACAATATGTGATAACCTTCCTAACAGTATGATCTTCTATTGATTGGCCATGCGCAGCTGTTTAGTGGACCATTCCAACTTGGGTTCTCCCATGCACTGCCAAGTTTTCTTGGGTAGTACATTCGCGTCCGACCCTAGATCCAAAATAGCTTGCTCCATTTCGTAATCCTCGATTTTTCCTATGAGCCGCATTTCACTACCCATGTGTTTCTTGTACTTGTACAATGTGTTTACATCCTTAACTTTTAGGGTCGGGTTGGTTTTCTCGGCACAACTGTTTAATAGTGCCTAGAGGTTCTCAACGACCTACTGGTTGCACAACAGTTTCATGCATGCTTGTAGAAATGGTGGGATCCCCTCCCCTTCTTTGGTGGCTGTAGGGACCTGCGAAGTAAATGCTTCTATGAAGTCCCACTGAGCTGCGATAAAGGTTTCCCTATCCTTTTGTAGGTCCAAGCCCTCTGATTTGATGATTTCTTTTCTGATCAGAGGCTCATCCGTAGATTTTTCTTCAGCCCCCTCTGTGGCTAGGCTGCTACGGGTTATGATATTAATACTTGGTCCCTCGTTCTCAGGCTATGTCGTAACCCTTTACACATTCTGTGTAGGTGTATGCTGTTTCTCCTCCACCTTAGCCGTCAAAATTGGGCAGTCCTCGACCACATGATCTAGCTGCCTGCAATACCTGCAAGATTGCTTTGTAGGGTTCGGGCAGTCCCTTTCAAAGTGACCTATCTCCCCGCAATTATAAAATATTAGTTGGCATCTTCCCCTACCTGCGCTTCTGCCTCGGCCCCCTCCTCTACCCCTAACGGGGGAGCCCCCGATACCAGAGGGGGTTCTTGGTGACAAAGGATCTGTCTGTACCCTATAGAGGTTTCCTCGGTCTATCATTAGATCATAAGTTTGGAAATTCTACTCATCATGTCCCACAAACCTACAAAACCTACATCATTGCTGCTTAACCTCAAGAATACAAGAAAAAAGTCGAGGGTAGTGGTTGGTATCGTGCAACCCCGCAACGCGACAGTCGTCACACCATAGTGTCGACCTACTTGGCCCCACAACTTCTCTAGGGTGCAGCAAGCTAGGTCGTCCAGCCTACATGTAGTCTGCTAATAGCAGATAGTTATCCTTGGTGTGTCCATTCACCCTACATCGTATGCACCACCTATCAGGTCTAGCCTCCGCTCCTCTTTCCTTTCACAGATTTTGGATTTCCATGTGCATTTCTTCCAGCTGGCCTTGCATCTGTTGTGCACCCAACTGGGTTTCATCTCGTGCTGCAACCTCCAACTTCATTTCTATCTCCAAGGCCTTCTCCTGTGACTCAATTTCTTGGTGACTCATCAGTATGCGTAAGTGGGGTGACTAAATAGCAATGAACCACTCCGCATGCTGCCTGTCATCATACTAGAATCCTCCTTCTCTGATTACTTTTTTCAATAGTTGATCAGCTTCCCATACAGACTCAGATGGACCTTGTTTGAAATCTTTTAGGTCGTTCACTATTTCGGAGTAGGCCTTAGGCTTCTTGAACTATTTCTTCAAGGCAGTCTTAATGTCCTCAATGCTCGCGTTCACATGCTGGTCGAGGTATCCCATGTACCAATACAGGGCCCTTCCTTCAAAAGCAAGAGACAACTGCGCTCTTTTCACAACATAGCTTGCTACATTCTACGCATTCCATACAGACCCTTCAACAAACCTGAATCGATCCATATCTTCTTCCCCCACACCCTTGAAGGTGGGTAACTTCTTCTGTGAAGCCATATCGTCTTCCGGTGGTGGCGAAGGTGAGTTCTTGCCCTTACGAGCATTTAAAGATGGTGTTGATGGGAGGCTATGTGCAGCAAAATTAGTCATTTGATTGTAGACAGATCAATCTCCCTCTTGATTATTTACGTAGTACTTACCACTATGCGTTGTACCCTCACTTTGATCAGAGCTCATTCACTCAGTATGGCTACACAAGATACTTTTCTTTCACAATAAGATATTAATTAATAACAATTTTTTTTTTAGAAACTTACCCCGGAAACCGTTAAAGAACCTCTGCTCTACTTCTGAGTAGGATACAAATTGATCAATTGCAAATTCAGTCACAAATCCTCCTATCACACTGTCCACCCAATGATCTATCATGCGAGTAATGCTATTGTCAGTCTTTTCCAACTGTCGGATTAGTTCTAGGGTCCACTACATGACCCATTCGTCTTTCCAACACTTCTGAAATCGACCAGCCTTACGAGCCACTCCTGCAGCTCAATTGCAAAATTTACAAAGAAAATATCATATATTTCCAAGAAAATATACTTACATTTCCACTCTTTTGTAGTTAAGTTCGCACTGTGATTTTCTTTTATAGTGAATTCCTGAACTTACCTTTCAAACCACTCGTTGATTTATCTCTTTTGAGGCTTCCAATATGGCCTTGGCATTACCAAATCTCTCCCTCAAAATTATCTTGATCCCGACAATGGAACCATTTTTTGGCTTGAGGGGTCCTGACCCAGGTTCGGAGGTGAATTTTTTCCAACAAAACCCTATACCACTGGCCCTTTCGGCAGTGACCCGCTTGCGCAGGTCAAAGTATCACCTGAAGCAATATGGGAGGGTGTTGGAACCGGGTTTCCGCACCCTGAGAGAGAGTAGGTAATAATGCAGGCCCGCAATTATCAGATCTACACTAAGGGGTGATTTGTAGGGTTCCAGAACGTAACCAGACTATAGTTTTTATCAGATATGATCTAGGAGGTTCGCATCCATGTGAGTATCATCAATTACAACCATAAAACAACATAATCACAGCTAATATTGTCAACACAGATAGTTCGCGTTTATTAACAGAGATGCAATCAGTAAGTGCAACAATAGTCTTATCAAAGTAATATACTAAGTGCAGATACTTTCATATCACAAAGATAAAAAATACGAGTTCACAGCTTAACCATACAATATCAGTTTGCATCAATCATAATAGAACAGATCCAGAAAACATCATATGTTCAGGAATACTTCACGTATATTACTTATCAAAAATCTTCTTACGTTCCCCAAATACCTGTGCACACAGCCAACAGGGTCCACACGCAGCAGGACAAAGGATCTTTGTGCGCACAGCCAGCAGGAGTCCTAACCAAAACAACCCAACCGAAGATCTTGCAATTCGTACTTCGCATCAATCTCTATTCATATTATGTCTATCCACTAAAAAAGGTTCAACTATTTATATTACTTTAGCCTATGCATCCAATGGTCCACAAACCATGGTTTGCATACTCTTGGTCTACCCTTGACCCACTTACAATGCATTAGGGGATTTGACCCACCCCAAAACCCATGCGTTAGACTAAATATAATAAAAAATATACAAAATGGACCAGATTCGCGGCTTCGTGGGAGACCCTGTTCCAACATCATCCACAAACAAATGGTCGAGTGGAGTCCACCAATAAAGTGATCGAAGAAATCCTCACAAAGACTGTACATCTACATAGGAAGGATTGGGTAGATAGGCTTCATGAAGCCTTATGGGCCTACCAGACTACATGGAGGAATACAAAAGGACATACTCCCCATGAAATTGTTTATGGGAAGCAAGTCATGTTTCCTATAGAATTTCAGATCAAAACCTTCAATATAGCAGTCATATTGGGACTTGATTTATCGGAAGCCCAAAATCATAGAATGGAGCAACTTAATGAGCTTAATGAGATCAGGCAAGATGGAGTTCAAAGAACCAGCCTAAGCCAACAACAAAGGTCTAGGTGGCATGATAAGCTCATAAAATATAAGAAATTCCAAATAGGATATTTGGCACTTTTGTTCGATTCAAAGTTCAAAGACTTCCAAGGAAAATTTCAAACTCATTGGCTTGGGTTTTATGAGATTGAAAAATTATTTGACAATGGAGCAATCGGGATAAGGACAATTGATGAAGAAAAGGTACATGTCCTTGTGAATGGACATCGATTAAAATTCTATCATAAGCCAATTACAAAGGAGGAAATTATCAAAAAAATTTAGGATAATACTGATATGAAGTTGGTGAAGAAGAATCCTTCTTATTCCCCAACTTAGTTTTCTTTTTAATTTTCATATCTAATATATATATATATATATATATATATATATATATATATATATATTATTAAAAATAATAATAATAATTTTATAAGTATGAAAACCAATAAATGATTGGCATCCTTATACATAAAATACAATATGAAAATCACAGTTCTGACATATTTTATTTTATTCCATTATAAAAACCCCAAATTATTTGTTCCCTTTATTTTTCTGAAGAAATAAAATAAATAGCTACAAAATTGCTACGATTCTATATCTCTCAAGATTATCTGTAGTTGAAATCACATTCTGCATCTATGTTACATTTTTACAGCCTACTGAAGTAGAAGATACTGAACAAAAGAAATTGAAGACCCCATTGAAGATCATGTTGAGAAAGACACTTGAAGAATAAACACAAAGAGAAGAGAAACAAAGGTTAATTTCAAGGTATGTTACAATTTTTTTTTTTAAATAATAAGACCAAAAAAATTAGTGTATATACTTTAGATGATCATATTGTGCCACCTCAATATGTCATCATTAGAATTGATTTTATCTGGATTGACATCACAATTCCATAATCCGACCATTGCATTTGTATCATATCTCATAATAATCCATACCGATTTCATCATTTAATGATTAACGGTCATATCTCATTTCTGTAACCCACTCATCCATGTTCCTAAACCCTCACTGAATGTCTATTTCACGTATACTTCTCTACAAACTCTCAACACCCTTAACTCAGAGCCAACCCTCAATCTTGTAATATCCCAAAATGGAATATTGCATTGATACACAAACACAATATTTGTAAAATAGAAAATGTACATGTAAGTTTATGATCAACACAGATATAGACAGAATAGCAGAGCCATTTTATTATATAGGAGAATATTCATTTACACAATGAACAAGAAATGAGTGGATCTAGCCAAAGAGATGGCCTAGAATCACCCTGCAAACATGCTACATCTAGCATTACGTACCTGGAGAGCTACTGGAAGCAAATACTGTGTTGTCCCTTCAACAGAATATGAATATATGACTGCAAGTTGAAAATTAAAATGTAGATCTATAGAAATCTGGAGCTCTGATGATGCCAAGATTCAAGATCTAAGCTCTATGATGGATACCCAAGATAACCTAGAAAGGATTTTCCAGATCTACAACTTTGGTAAATCACCCTCCTATAGTTTGATCCTTTTATTTTTGGGTTATCCATATCTGAAGCTATATCTAACAAATATATGGCTGAAATATGTCACAAGATCAAATCTAAGCTTGAAGGGTTGATCCCTTCTCTAGATCCAGAAGCTGGAAGCTGAAGATCTAACTCCTCAATCCTCCAAAGAATGTTGCAGCTACTTCTACACAATTGCTCATGCAAACTACATTTTAAAGGAAGGAGGCTCTCTTTCCTTCTACAAAATATGGCTATAAAGCTCAATACTAATGGAAATAATGCATGCAATGTGAAGGATTGGTCCTCCACTAGATTACTTGCTGAAATGATAGCAACTTCCCTTCTCCCTTGGATCTACAAGATTGGAATGCGCAATTCCTTAAGGTATTACTACTACTGGGAGATGAATAATAGATGACCTAATTCCTGATATAGATTTAAAGAACTGGAAGGTTGATCTTGAAGCTCAAAGTGATAGGATGAATCCTTCACCGATTTCTCAACTGAAATATTGAAGACAACCTCCTCCTCTCAAACTGATATTTAGAAATGTACAATTTCTAAATATGGATGTTCTGCATAAAGTAGGAAAAGATATGTGGCACCAATGCCTGATGTAGAATGAATTACAATACTCTTTCCATAGCTACTTAAAGAAAGAGGTTGGATTCCCAACTAGGAACACCCTATGCTAAACAACACTTGCAATCTTAGCTAAATAGCAAGAGAAAGCATGGAATGTCACATGACAATTCCAGATCCAAACAGATCATACATCAATAATATTCTTCCACATTCCTTCTATTGTTCCTTCATCTTCTTTATATAGATTATGAGCCTTCTCATGCCTTGGCCCTCATCATAACTTCGTTGTACATGTGGAAATAGGTCTCCATGTTGACTGTGTTGTCATTTCATGATCTCTATCATGTGTGCATTAAATTCACCACTCCTCCATCATCTCATCATAAATTCTATATGATATTATGCTTGATCCCATCCAAGAACTTAGTTGATTGTATCAACCTCCATGATCTATCTCATTAATGAGACATGATATCCACTCCTTTCACATTAGGTAGTTTCTTTACTACTCCATTATGTAGATCTAGATCTGAAATATCCACATACACACATCAAAAGTGGATTTTTATTAATATTTGAGGATTATGGGTCCCTCCACCCTTTTATTTACTTAATTAAGTAAGTTTATTAATAACTCTAGTATTCCAAATATCATGTGAACATTTGGGAATATTACAGTCCTCCCCGGCAAAATTATTCTTGTCCTCAAGCAATTGCAAAAGTGGATGCTACAAAAAACATCCTCCCTCCAAATCGCATCTTCATGTGGGAGGCCTACCCATCTATTACAATGTGTCATGCATGTCCAACTCCAAAGCTACCTCTCTAGAATGTCTAGAATGGCCTCCAACTGAAAATTTAGATACCCTTCCTCATCAATGAATCTTCAAGTGGCAACCATTTGATGACCAAAGTTCTCCTCTATACATGAGATACATAAGATGAAATGGTTCATTCCCAAAGTGGAAAGTCCCAATTCATGAATTATCTCTCCAGCCCATGATACATAGAGTATATTACATCTATCAATGCCCTCATCATTAGCCCTCTTGGATATGTAGGAATAAAACATCACATCATTATAGTGAAAAAAAAGAAGTAGAGATATATCGGGAAACATGAAAAATGTCAAACCATATTCTCCTAATAACAACCAACATAGAAAAGCCTTCTTTTGCCATGCTTTATCATCATGAAAACAAGTGAGAGAGCCATACTCTCTTAAAATAATCCACCACAACAATGCTTCTTGTTGCCATGCCAAGTCAACATCAATGATAATATGAGAGCCATACTCTCTCAAAATAAGCCAATGTAGCAATGCCTCTTACTGCCATACCACATCATCATTGTACCAAATGTAGTGGCCATATTCTCTCAAGAGAAGCCACCTTAACAAGGCATCTTGCTACCCCATCACATCATCATCATACCATGTACAATGACCATAATCCCCCAACAAAAGCTAATGCTGTAAGGCATCATGTTTCCATCCTCCAACAATGTCATGCAATGCATGGGAAGAATACACCCATACTCTCCCAATAGTAACCATAGCAACAAGGATTCTTGTTGCTTCCTTGCATTATCATGGTGCTAGTTATGGAGCAACAATATAGTAGTGGACATGTGAAATGTCTCATCAACATAATACAAACAAGCTCCCTTATGCCACATCATGTAATAGTTATACTTTCTCCCAAATCTAAGTACATACATGAACATGAGATACATCCCAAACATAAGTAAATACAAGGACATAAAATATATCATGCGATGTCCATAATCTCTCATCAAAAACTAAAGTAACCATGCCCTTTTCTTATGCATTATTCCAATGATGTCTAAGGCATGAATCAGAAAATTATGACTCCTTGAGTGGTAACCATACTCACCCAAGAGAAACCAGCGTAGCCATGATTCTTGCTGCCATGTATCATAGATATGCAAGTGATTTGGAAACCCCTTGCTCCATATCATTAACCATTCATCCCAATGTGGATGATGGATCTCATTCTAGAAAAACTTGATATCCTTCCATTGTAGGACACCAACCTCCTTAAACTATTGAAGAACCTTGCAATCCATGATATGTTGAAGTCCACCTCCAATGAGATCTCTCCATGATATTATCTTCTCATCAATGGCCCAACAAAACCAATAAGGTCTTGGATCTTCTGCATGTAGAAGTTTCTCTTTGAGCTGTGAGATGCTCATTGAGAAAGTGTCATCTAGAAAGAAGAAAATATTTCTCATCTCAAGATGTCTACCATCTATCATATTTTCCTCCATTTCTTCATGAATGAAGCTACCATTGGGTCCTCTTCTTCTCACTACTGCTCATTAATAGCGTTGTAGATCTGCAAGGTGATACATGGGCTATCTCAAAGAAAGGCACAATGTTGAAATCATAGCCAGCCATTGTACATAGGATCATACTCATCCCATTTTCTGAAACTCCACATTTCAACTCAAGAGGTTTAATGTAGTTCATCCATGAAAAAATAGGATGGTTCTTCATCTCTTCCTTGATTAGATCAAGGATCCTTTATGCAGTGATATAACGCTGCTCCAAATCAGCATGATGTTCTAACCCTTGGTCATGTAATAGCCTTGATGGCATGTCCCCATAAGTTTCAATAAGAGGTACTGAACAATATGAGATGAACGTGTATGCATACCTTGGATCAATTGAGATTCAGAAACATCTTGTAAGAACATAAGAGTTTCCTCTTCTGGTGCAAAGGTCTCACCAACTGGTGGTAAGAGTGATGGCTGCACTTCTACAAGTATACCAACGCTGGTATCTATCTCTTCCTCCTCATGCATCTCATCAATCATGCATGGGGCTCAAAATGTCAAGAACTCAAGACCATATTGAAAATATGCAATTGATCCTCCTGTTGATGTAAGCACATCTTCAACTGGTGGTGGTAGAGGCTCCTCCTCTTGAGTGATAATGAGATCATCCCCTCTTGAATCTTCATGCACTATCTCCTTGATGATGGGAGATGCTATTATGTGAGGTGTCTCTAGTTTATTTCTACCATACCTTTCCTTCATTCTTTGAATAAAATATGCATAAGAAGACACTTTCATATGTGACAAGTGACTGAATCACCATTTTCTTGCTTCACCATCAAGGCGCATCACTGCAAACTCCATAGCCTCTCTTTCTAACGTAGGATATTTCAGAAATAAGGTAAATAATTCTTCCCTCCAAGCCCTCAATGTGCTTGTGGAATATTGATCAAATGTAGGCAAGAAGAATCTATGTTTTCTCTTCTATTTCTGCTTCTGGATATCCTCTCTTCTTTGAGTTGTATAAATTGTTGGAGAGAGAGATTCACCTTCAATTCTCTAGGATGTGACTTGTATTCAAACAAATATTCAGTTAGGGTCTCATGCCCCAAGCCTTCATCATATTCATACCAGTCCTCTTTCTCAAAGAAAGTGGATCTAGTGGAATAATGTGAAGCTCTTTTCTTCTATGGTATTCTATGTTGCTGAAAAGAAGTGCTAGGACCTTCTTCATTTTGAAACCTTCTTGAGGTTTCTCTTTTCCTTTCTCTTCTTGTTTCATTTATCTCCTTAGAGATATCCTTCATAGATCTAAAGGAAGATGAGGAAAAACTTAATCCCTCCATAATAGATCTCTACTATCTACTTTTCTTATGTTGTCAAAATGTCCACAAGCTGAGCCAAAGATCATGCTCTGATACCACTGTAATATCCCAAAATGGAATAATGAATTGATACAAAAACACAATATTTGTAACACAAAAAATTTAAATGTAAGTTTATGATCAACACATATATAGACAGAATAGCTAAGCCATTTTATAATATATAGGAGAAGATTCAGTTACACAATGTATAAGAGATGAGTGGATCTAGCCAAAGAGATGGCCTAGAATCACCCTGCAAACATGCTACAACTTGTTGAATATTGCAACAAGAAATAGTGAAGGAGGCATCCTGAAACATATTTCCTGACCTTAGTTGGAAAGTGATCACCTAAACTAGGTGGGGCCCACACAGGTGATTTTTGTCGCAAAGTCTATTTTTAGAATATGTCTATTTTTAGACATATGGATCATGGTCTATGAGTTGTAGGATGCGATTTATGGATGATTGGTCGAAAGGTGTATGATATCCCTGAGCCAGGGACACAATAAGCCTATTTTAATCACAAAATAAAAATAGACTGTTTGTAAACACACAAATTAAGGAATATTTTAACGAGAAGTCATTTATCTTATCCCTTTACATCACCTGATAATTATGTGTTACAGCTGAAAGGAAGTAGCATGTTCACGCTTCCCAAGGTTATTGAGCTACTGCTGGTTAATTAGTTTGGGACCCATGAATGTTTTCCAGGAAGCATTTGAGGATGTTTGTTATTGCAGCCAGCTTGAATAGCTGAACTGGGGTTAGAATTTAGTTCATCCCATAAATATTTCCAGGAGTGAGGGTGTGAATTAATTATTAATTAATCCACTAATTATTAACTCATTATCCAATTAAAGAACACATCAGTTAACAGCAGTGCATGGACAGTTTAGTGGAGACTAGTGTTAGAGGTGGGTGAAAGGGTGAGTGTGGCTATCAGTTGTGACTATACTTGTGCATGAGATTTGCACACACATTGATGGAGATTGCCAATGAGGATTGCGCAGTACAAGCTAGGGGATTTTAACTTGGATATAATTCATTCTCATCTTGTATTGCGCAGTAGAGCCAGGGAAACAATGGAGGAGATTTGAACCTGTGACTTGTTTAGATCTGAGCTAGTTTGTGTGTAACAATTGGAGATAGTGCTGAGAGCTTGTGAGGAGTTTGTGCTATGTATTGTTACATTTTATCTATCATTATAATATACATATATTTGGGGGTTTTCAGTAGTAATATTTCCCCATTACATACTGTGTTATATGTGTTCTTGATTATGTTTTAATGTGCACATGCGACTGCTTCTATTTCCACATATTGATGATCAATTGTAGAAGAGGTTATGTATTATGCATGAAGCTTAAATAGTGTGTAATCAGGATAATCTCGGTGAATAATTCAGCTATTATTCAAATTCTCACATTTTAGCAGATTTTGTCACTTCCAAGATCATTGCTGATTAGAATATTTCTGAAAGCCTCAACAGCTGTAGTCTCTGATCCATCCTTTCCAAAGACATCAGGAATTAATATGCCCTTATACGATTCTGTTGTGTATCCCACTTTATCACATTATAGCTAAAGGCTGCTTTGAGTCAGTGGAATGAATTGCTAGGGACTGGAATCTGGGCTTCAGGGCAGCTTTTCTGTTTATGTTGAACAGTCTTCACCATCCAGACTGAGTGTCTTGATCAAGTCTAAACAGTTGCTGAAGGTGCTGAAGGACAAGAATGGAGGTGGGATTAGATGATAACGGGCTGAAGGAGTTCATATATGCTGAGATCCCAAAGCCTACTGATGCTGCTCAAGTTGAAGCTTGGCAAAAGAAGATGGAGAAATGTCGAAGGATTCTATTGGAGAGCGTGAAGGATCACATTTTATCCATCCTGCATGGAAAAGCTTCTCCATACTTGATGTGGAAAGCGTTGACAGAATTTTTCCAAAGCAAGAGCGACCAGAGGAAGTTGGCTCTCAAGGATAAACTCAGGAAAATAAAGATGGAGAAGAATGACACTATTCCGGTATACTTGACAAGTTTGTCCCTTTGGGATAGGCTTAAGAGTGTAGGGTTAGTGATACTGGAAGAAGACTTGGTGAGCTTGGCTCTCCTTGGTCTTCTGAAGAGTTGGCATTCCTATGAGGACTCTGTCAATGGTCGGGAGAAATTGCCAGGATGGGAGCGACTTTGGTCGGATCTTGTGCAAGAGGAGATAAGGCAGAGTATCAGGGATGGATCTTCATCAAAGGCATCTAATGAAGAATATTTTGATTTGGCTACCAAATAAAGGAAGGGGAAGGTCAAGAAGAATGATTCTCAATCCGGTGCGGATGGTAAAGAGCGTCACATGTACAAAGTGAAGTGTTTTCACTGTCATGATCATGGACATTACGCCACAAATTGTCCACAGAAGAAGAAGAACAAGCAGGCTACTGGAACTGCAGCTGGTGAGGCTCTTGCCTCACAATTTGAGTTGGACTTCTCATTGATCGCATGCATGGTGTCTAGTGCATTGGGATCGGGGTGGTATTTTGATAGTGGCGCTTCCTTTCACATGACGGGAGATGTGAATCTTTTTAGTGACTTGGTGGAGAAAGATCTCCAGTTGCATGTCGATTTGGGCGAAAATGGATGATACAATGCGACCGAAATTGGTACCATAACCTTTCAGAGGGATTTAGGTAAACTCATTCTTTTACAAGATGTAATACATGTTCCAGGTTTAAAGAAGAATTTAATCTCAGTCGCAATGTTAGAGGATAAAGGGTATGATGTTGTCTTCAGTGAAGGAAAGTTTTCCTTTGGCACAAGGCAATAGGACAAGTCAAGAAGGTTGGGATTCGAGCAAAGAATCTCTACAGACATGAAGTAGATGGGATGTCTACAGAGCTTCCTACTGTTGGGAAGTGCAAGAAAGACATGCAATTGATGCTTGAGAGGGAGCAAGTTTTGCATGCAGGTAATAGTGAACCTTAGGATGTGGAGCAGCCACAATATGAGGATCATGGAGTGGAAGAAACCACTCATGCAGAGAAATTTCGTGCCAGATGGGCAGAGGAAGTGCATGCAGCTATACCACCAGGTGAGAGGTGAGGCGACATGCATGAATAATCCCAAGAGGAGATTTCTGGGCAGGATTCATGAGATGGTGTGGATCTCATGAATTGTACCTGGCTATGAGGTGCCCACAACGTAGCAGTAGCATGATCAGTTGGATTGATGCAGGCAGATCAAAGTGATAGTGTCGGATACTGGAGCTCGAATCAGAGTTGACAGCAAGTGCAGAGTGCATGGGTGCAAGAGTTCAATAGTGCAATGGTTCCTGATGATGTGTGTATTTGGTACCAGCAGAAGTAGAAGAATTTGATGATAGATGCATGGAGTTGCATGGCGCATCAGATTGATTGAGTTGTTTGGAGCCTATTCAGTTTCGGAAGAGTTGCAGAGCAGATGCATGGAGTTGCATGGCGCTTGTGAAGGTTGCAGGGCAAATGCATGGAGTTGCATGTTGCATGCAAAGAATTTCCTTTCTTGTTGAGAGGGAGTGTTGAATATTGCAACAAGAAACAGTGAAGGAGGCATCCTAAAAAATATTTCCTGACCTTAGTTGGAAAGTGATCACCTAAACTAGGTGGGGCCCACACAGGTGATTTTTGTCGCAAAGTCTATTTTTAGACATATGGATCATGGTCTATGAGTTGCAAGATGCTATTTATGGATGATTGGTCGAGTTGGTAAAAATATATGGACCTCTATTTTTAGACATTGGGCGAAGTCTATTTTTAGACTGCCAGTCTAAAAATAGATCAGTCAAATATTATTAGCCCTTAATAATATTTGAACTATAAACATTATCTTATCCTCTTGGAGCACTTCAGTTTGATGCCTGGATGTGGAAAATGCAGCTGATAGAAGGAAATACGCTTTTCCTAAGGGTTAGTTGAGCTATTTCATGGTTGACTTCAGTTAGAACTCATGTGGCAGAGTTTGGTGGAGTTGATGAGACAGTTGGTGGAGTTGTGTTCAGATTAACTTAGTTGAACTAGTTGTATTTAGTCTAACTGACAAATACACTAGTGATGAGTGGTGTGAATTAATTATTAATTAATTCACTAATTATTAACTCATAAATCAACTAAAGAATACATCAGTTAACTGCAATGCATGGAAAGTTTAGTGGAGACCAGTGTTAGAGGTGGGTGAAAGGGTGAGTGTGGCTATTAGTTGTGACTATACTTGTGCATGAGATTTGCACACACATTGATGGAGATTTCCAATGAGGATTGTGCAGTACAAGATAGGGGATTCGAACTTGGATCTAATTCATTCTCATCTTGGATTGCGCAGTAGAGTCAGGCAAACAGTGGAGGAGATTTGAACCTGTGACTTGTTCAGATCTGAGCTAGTTTGTGTGTAACAATTGGAGATAGTGCTGAGAGCTTGTGAGGAGTTTGTGCTATGTATTGTTACATGTTCTCTATCATTATAATATACAGATAGTTGGGGGTTTTCAGCTGTAATCTTTCCCCATTACATACTATGTTATATGTGTGCTTGATTATGTTTTAATGTTCGCATGCAACTGCTTCTATTTCCGCATATTGATGATCACTTGTAGAAGAGGTTATATATTATGCATGAAGCTTAAATAGTGTGTAATCGGGATAATCTCGGTGAATAATTCAACTATTATTCAAATTTCTACACAACTAGCACTGCGTAACTGGAGAGCTGCTGGAAGTAAATACTGTGTTGTCCATTCAGTATAATATGAATATATGACTACAGTCTGAAAATTAAAATTCATATCTACGGAAATATGGAGCTCTAACGATGCCAAGATTCAAGATATGGGCTCTATGATGGATACCCAATATAACCCAGAAAGGGTTTTCCAGATCTGCAACTTTGGGAAATCACCCTCCTAGAGTTTGATCCTTTTACTGATGGGTTATGTAGATCTGATGTTAGATCTAACAAATAGATGGCTGAAATATTTCACAAGATCAGATCTAAGCTTTAAGGGTTGATCCCTTCTCTATATCCACAAGCTAGAAGCTCAAGATCTACCTCCTCAATCCTCCAAAGAATGTTGCAACTGCTGCTACACAACTGCTCATGAAAAATGTGTTGTAAAGGAAGGAGGCTCTCTTTCCTGCTGAAAAATATGGTTATAAATCTCAATACTGATGGAAATAATGCATGCAATGTGAAGAATTGGTCCTCCACTAGATTACTAGCTTAAATGATAGCAACTTCCCCTTCTCCCTTGGATCTACAAGACTGGAATACACAATTCCTGAACGTATTGTTGCTTTTGGGAGATGAATAATAGATGGCATGATGCCTGATATAGATTTGAAGCACTGGAAGGCTGATCTTGAAGCTCAAGGTTGTAGGATGAATCCTTCACTGGTTTCTCAACTAAAATATTGAAGGCAACCTCCTCCTCTCAAACTGATCGTCAAAAATGTACAATTTCTAAAGATGGACGTTCTGCAGAAATTAGGAAAAGATATGTGGCACCAATTCCTGATGTATAATGAATTACAATACTCTTTCCATAGCTACTCAAAGAAAGAGGTGGGATTCCCGAACAGGAACACCCTGTGCTAAATAGCACTTGCAATCTCAGCTAAATAGCAAGAGAAAGCATGGAATGTCACATGACTATTCTAGATATAAACATATCATACATCAATCATAATCTTCCACATGCCTACTATTGTTCCTTAATATTATTTATATAGATTATGAGCCTTCTTAGGGCTTGGCCCTCCTCATAACTATGTTGTACATGTGGACATAGGTCTCCATATTGACTGCGTTGTCATTTCATGATCTCCATCATCTATGAATGCAATGATCACCCTCTCCATCATGTCTGCATTAAATTCACCACTCCTCCATCATCTTATCATAAATTCTCTATAATCTTATTTTTGATCCCTTCCAACATCTTATTTGAATGTATCAACCTCCCTCCATGATATATCTCATTAATGAGACATGACCTCCACTCCTTTCACATTAAGTAGTTTCTCTACTACTCCATTATGTAGATCTAGATATGAAATATCCACATACACACATCAAAAGTGGATTTTTATTAATATTTGAGGATTATGTGTCCCTCCATCCTTTTATTTACTTAATTAAGTTTATTAAGAACGCTAATATTCCAAATATCATGTGAAAATTTGGGAATATTGTAAGCCACTCAATCGAAGAAGAAAAGTTCTAAAGGTGAAACTCCTCACAACAGAGACATGGGTCTAATAGTGAGAACTGAACCTGTGGGAAAAAAATTCATGGAGGGTTATGCTCAGGTAAAAGAAAGGTTGCAGAAGGTGCAATAGATCCAGTTTATAGAGAAGTTTGATGGGTGCCATAAGGAGGTCACCAGGTCCTTTGCAAGATATTTTGACGGGATAGAGGTTGAAATTGGATACATAAAACTCTTAGTGAAAAAAGTCTTTATATCTGAAGCTACATAAATTCCAAAAATTGGCAAGATATGGTTCAAAAACAAGGAAATTCACAGTGAAGAATGGAAATTTTTTCTGAAGAATCTAGGTATGGACACTACTATTTACAAGAAATGAATTTCGAGTTCAACACTCAAAAACAAATGGAGAAATATGATTTTAATTTTACAATTTTTTTTTACTTGCTAGGGTAGATTTGGTTGTATGTTTCTTTACCATGCTCGATTATTAATTAATTTCTTGGAGGATGGAGAAATAAGCCTCCCATACTTCCTACTAAATATTCTAAAGAACATGTCAGCAAATGTGTAGAAAAGTGTACAATTCATAGACAATACCATGCATCATCATGGACTGATAAAGATACTCATTAAATTTGATCTAAAGAGTATAGGAGACTTCTCGTAGAATTTCCTAATTAAAAATCACTTTCAAGGTGAAGCACCAAAAAAACCTAAGGATGAAAAAATTAGAAGAAGTAGAAGGAGAAAGGTTGATACATGCATCGAGGAAAAATCCTCACCTCGAACCCATCAAGAAGAAGAAGAACCCATCATTTCATAGTTATTGAAAATTAAGAAACATAGTGGAATCAAAAAGAGAAAAAATATAGAGAAAAAGGGTAAAGTTATAAGTTCAGAAATTTTGAACTCCCCATAGCCAAGGAGAAACTCTATACTTTGTAACCCCTTGAATAAGACACCATCACATGAGCCAGGGTTTGTTAATTTAGATGAAGATTGTTAGTATGAATCTTAATTCCAAGCGTACGAAAAAAGACCACTTTAGCTGTGCATTAAAAACAACCCTAACAACAAATATGGCTGCTAATATCCTCAGATCTGCAGTTAGGTGATCAAGATAAATGTTGCAAAAATCTAGATCTATGCATTAGAAGACATTAAGCAGTAGAAAAAACAAGATTTACTCCATGCATCCAATAGACAAGACAAGAATATATCAAATGAATTTTGTATTAATGGCACCTGGGAGGAAAAAAAAAGAGGGTGTTCCCTGTTCTCCTCAATGGGATGGGTTCTTGTAAGTCCTCAGCACTTCAGATCTAGAATTCCTCTCTCTTGATGGTGTAGAAAACCCAAACAAAAAATTGTAGAAAAATATGACTATGGTGGTGGATCAATAGTCAGACCAAAAGTATAGATCCAGAGTGATATTTAGGCCACAAAGGTGGTAAATGAATGGGAAACCCTTCTATTGATAACAAAATATTGAGTTAGTGTAGATATTGGTGCATAATTAAAATATTATTAACCAAATCAAGATCCAACTTTTATGGAATATTTTATTACATTTGTTGGAGGGAAAAGGAATTTTAATTGGGTCAAATCCCTTTATTTGTAAATAATAAATAAATAAATGATCCATTTATCATTTTAAGGACGTGGTTGAGTAATAATCAAATAAATAATGATTTATTTAATTATTTAAGGGTGATTTAGTCATATTTAACAAAGAATATTATTTAAATAACGTTTAAATAATCATTCTTTAAAAACAATAAGATAAATAATGATTTATCTAATTAACTTCCTTGTTTCGGGTTAAATATAACCAGGAATATTAATTAAATTGTTGTTTAACTAATTATTCCTTGAGGAAAGTAAAAAAAATGTATATTTATTTAATATTTCCTCATGGGTTTCCTTTTTACACCATAAACAACTTAATAAAGGTGGTTTACTAAGTTATTTTCATAGTAGAAGCAATTTTACTTAGGGTAAAATTGGTCTTACATGGTGTACTTGGCTCCATCTAATAAAAATAGGTTATATTACCAAAAAATGGTGTAACGTATTTCCCCCTAGCGTGCGAGTGTTAGTAGCTAATCGTATGACCGAAGTACGTTGTAAGAATTCAACCACTAGACATCGAAGGAGAAGTCAAAGAGAGAGAAGTATAAGGTCGACCAAAGTGCTGAAAGAACCAGACCCTGAGGAGGCGAGACTTACAGGTGTGACAAGTCTCTTTGATGCATGAGTACCAGTGCTATAGACAGTGGGGGAGGCATACCTTTGCCCGTCAAGGCAAAGTACAAACAATAAGGCGTCTGGAAAACAATGGGACTGGCCAATATAGTACATGCTAGCATAAACATGAGCCAGATAAACAACATGATAATTATTCCCACATACATATTTTTCCTGGGATAACAGCGAGGACTTGTACAATAATATCTGAGTACATGAGATATAAATACAACCTAGATGCCCCTAAAAACATGAAAGGGCTCTGATAATATGATTGATACATGCAATCAAAAAGGTGTTCAAGCGGCTAAGGCCGACATCATCAAACGTATTGAGCTTCATAAAAGGATGTAATGAAAAGGTCGGCCGAGTGTGTGGGGGGCTACCTATAGGGCCACCCCCTCATGAGGGCTGAGACATCTCACACACACCCGGGAATCACCGATGTCAGTTGCTGCATCACTGAACCCTTGAGTATACGAATCTCGATCATGCTGAAAGGAGATGGAGCTGAGAAAAAATCAAGTTAAAGGGAACTAAGGAGTCCCTTTGCCTAATCCGAGGCACCGAAAAAGAGTGGAAGCTGGAACCAAGGTACATCGCACTCTAGACCTGTCTTCTGGAAAGAATGAGCTAATGTCGACAGAAGGAGGTCCTCCATAGGTAAGGCAATAAGGGATCCTCAACTACGGCACGAGAGAAAATAGTAGAGTGACTGACAGACTGAAAGCAATGATGATGATAAAATGGGGGGAACTGAGTAGTGAACGAACGACTTCCCTTATTAGAGAATAAATGACATGGATGACCTGGCAGCGACTGACAGGATATCATGAGGGATAGAGGATAGTGGGACTGAAGGCCATAGTGTGAGACATGAGAGAGGGACCAAGCAATGAAGGATGGAGGACTATAGCGGGATTCAAAGGGACTCGGAATAGATTCCATGAATGCAATGATGACTCAACTCGGATGCTCTAAACAAGGATGGCTCGATGGTGCTGCCACATAGAAAAGGTCCAATGCGGATGATACAAACATGAGTACACGATGGTAACTCACAACGAAAGGCAACACAAGCATGGAAAAGTATGGAGGCAAAGTGGTGCCCCCTAGTACGAGTGTTGAAAGTGAAGAAATTCAATTTTGAGGAGAGGTGAAGTGACGCTTCATGGAAAAACTGTGTCCTGGTGGAGTATCAAGTCACTAAAAACTAACAGATACCCATTTGGGGGCTCGGTGAGAGCTTTCCAATGGTATATACGGTTTGTCAAATTGAGCTATGTTTTGGCTGCAATAAGTGAAAGAAAAAATTAGGGGTTTTATTTTAATAAGGCATTTTCCCTCTAAATTCACTCATTTGCAGGTGGAGCTATGGTGAATGTAGTGAGGAAAGAAGGCTCTAAATCTTGCAACGGTCGTAGTAGACAAACTGACCGTTGGAATTTGAGATCCATCAGTTGTAAATAAGAGGTCTAATCCTACTCTATCATTTTAGTGGGTTGAAAGTTCAGTTTAGGTACCCAGAGCTCATGAAAAGGTCAGGTCACACTTTTTGGGGTCTATTCTGCGCCTTGGGCAGAAAACTGCGACCTGTCCCAGTAAATGACTTGAAAAGTGTGATCTATCAGAGAAAGGGGGTTTTAATGTTGTTTTTGGCTAATATCTGAGATTTTTAGGGTTGAGGGGCATAGGTGCCTCCAAGCATGCTGTAGTCATGCCAAAATGTATTTAGAAAAAGGGGAATCTAAACACATTTTAATGATGTGGTGCGCCATTTGTTTTTGTTATGGTTATGCTATTTGAGAAAGGGGATGGAGGATTACCAATCTCCTTTGGTACTGCATATATGAATCAAATGGAATTTAAGTTTCCAGATTGGCATACATGGTGTCACTATCCGAAAGAGAGGATTTGGAGATAATGAATTGGTGCTCTCCTAGAAAACTCACAGGTTGGTCAACAACAATGTCAAAGGTACTGGGTTGTTTATGAAGGAATGATGAGGGGTATCATCCCTAGAGTGATCTGAAGTGATATGGGACTCTAGAGGTTCTCATAAATGTAGAAGAATAATGGTACTAGAGTTGACACGATCAGATACACTAGGAGAATTGTGGAGAATTTTCTTCTCTTGGTATCTCAAATATGGGTGCCCCCTTACCCAAACATTGGGTGTCAATGTAATGGCCACAAGGTGTATGTGGTTCGAATGCATGGGTTTGATGTAAGGGGGGATAGATAAAGTCAGGTGTGGTGACTACTTCCATAATGTCGTCATCGTAGTAGCCGATGGGGTGACTCGTGGAAGAAATACCACCTGATGCGGCAAAGCTACCTAACTCATCATCATGAGAAGAGAGGCTCACATGCGTATCATCACAAGTGGTGAGATAAGAGTGAGTAAATAAAGGATCTACCAATGTTGAGCCCAGGGTGATCGCTGAAGGGAGGTCAGGCGAAATATCAGGGGGAGTCTCCAAGGGGACTTCCATCGAGGGTCTCATGGATGATGATAGATAGCAAATGGTGGATGAAGGCTCCGTCATATTGACATCATAAGGGGGAATGTCAATGGGAGCATTCGTTTCCTTTGGTTTTGTCGAAGAAAAATGCACAAATAAGGGAGTGGTGGACTCATTGCGCTTGGCCTCGAATTGGCATAAGGATTCTAAAGAGGAATGATACTCTTTGAGGCGAGGACAAAGGTTAGTGTAGTGGCCATGGAAATAACACAAAGCACAAGGGTGATTTGTGCACAATGGTTTGATTTTCTAGATTGAATCAAGTATAGTGACATATACTTCTGGGATATCAAACTCCGGAAACATCTCATTGACCATGGACTTAAGGTGAGGCAACTCTAGACAAGTATGGGTGGCATGACCAACAACATCACATAAAGCACATTAGATGATACGCTTTGGAGGCCGAGGAGGGGCAGAGTTTGTCGAGGTAGCCTTGTCCTTTGAAGCCCCCTTACGAGCTTTGCCTTTCTTACCCGAAGCGGTCGCAACGGGAAGTGGTTTCCCTTGAGGTGATTGAGGCACTGTTGCAGCGAGAGAAGTCATATGGACTGGTTGAACTGGGGTCAAAGAAAGATAAGGTTTTGGTTGACCAGGAGGGGTAGCAGTTGGAGGATCAAGGTACCAGACAGGAATTCCAAGGGTCAGGTTAGGAAGAGAGAGGGTGGCCATAACAAGTACCATGTACATTCCTGGTGGGGGAGCTAGGAACGGTATCTGACCAGAGGGGTAATGACCAGGCTAGATGGCTCCAAGATGGTGAAGGCCTGGAGGAACTATTCCAGGAGGATAAAGAGGCTCATGAGTACCAACTGAAGGTGAAGAGCCAGGAGGAGACAGTTCAAAAGGCTGGTCAGAGGACATCATAAGAATTTGGTAATCGAAGATACCAGATGGAAGAGGTTGGGTGGCCGCCGAACTTCAGGTGGTTGGGTAGCCACAAATCCTTGCTCAGGAAAAGGATCAGTAAGCACAGTCAGTTAACTAGGTGCAGGACTGGGAGGAACAGAAGGGATGGCTTGCTATCCTCTTAATGTGGCTTGAGACTCCCACAGTTGTTGCATCTGTAGAAAAAGAGGACAATCATGTGTATAATGACCATAAACACCACAACAAGAACAGGGCTTTCTCGTACAAATAGGCCTATCCTACTTGGGCTAAGTGCCCTGTTGCTGGTTTGTAGTGTTAGGAGAATTACCTTGATTAGGTCCAGGATTACTAGGGGCAGCTTGATTTTGACTGCCTTTCCTCTTCCTTTTTGAGGGAGGAGGATTAATCGTGCCCTGTTGTGCATACACTTGCCCCTGAGGGGGCGGTGGTTGTTGTTGCGGGGGTTGAGAAGGAAAGGGAGGAGGAGGTACTAATGCTAGAGGAGATGGAGCACCAGGCTGTGGATAAAGATAATAAGGAGGTTGGGTAATAGTGTGGTAAATAGGAGGTTGGGAAAAAATAGGAGGCATTTCATATCCTAAACACGTGCTATCGAGAGGGGGAAAAGTGCAGGATGTGCTGGCCCCTCCCTGAGGAAAACCATAGCCCATGGGAGGTTGAGCATACGAATTGTTGGGGTTCCCATGTTTTGGCCAGATTGGCAAGACCAGAAGATGAGACAACATCAAACCACTTTCAGAACTTAGGATCTAGCCCTCCTGGGTCCAGAGAGGGATCTATCTATGATCTGTTAAAGGTATATGACTTTGAAGTTCAGGGTTTAAGATGTTAGGCTAGTTATAGGCACAGGATTTTTTTGTTTGGTTGCTGGTTATCAGGAAGGAAGGGTTCAATGTAAGACAAGGGTAAGAAAAGAGGGATAAGGTAGAGGTGAAATGATCCAAGAAATATTCAAAACCATTGGGCAATGGAGTCAGGAAAGGATTTGATTACTATCCAATGTGAAAGCTTTCAATTGGGCCAGTCATCTAAAACACTGGATCTTAAAGGTGATTGTGTGATATGGAATGATAAGAGAGGAGGAACAGTAAAGGTTTATAACAAAAAGTTAAAAACCAGTTGGTCGCACAAGGATCCTAGTGGACAGGGCTAACTCTAATCCCTAATGTTCCCAAATCTTCCAGCTAAATCCTTAACAAGAAACATCTAAGAACTAATTCATTTAATTCATACATCAGAGAGCAGGAAATAACATCCACTACAATGGTTAAATTAACTGAAATCAATTCTTAGATCACACATATAGCAGAAAACATCAAAGGCAAGGAGAGCAGAAACATAGGGTGCCTAACAAAGGTAAATCCTATGCCAATATTCTGATGCAAGCCAGTAGAAACGAAATGAAATGAATCAAAACAAAGAGAAAGGAAAACATCACCGCTGCTTTAGATCAGGATCCAAAGAAATGTGCTTGTCATATTGAATAGAAATACCAGTCAAGTACAACAATGCCAATAGTCGAATACTCAGTCTGAAATCATATTCCTCAGCCTATCTTACAACTTTACACAGAGACTGTGTCTCAAAATAAACTACTTGCAATTCTCTGATAACTGATCAACAACCTTTACAATGAGTTTCTTCATGAATTTATAGCTCCAGTGGAGCAGAGAAGGTAGGTGAAGAACTAAATGCAGCATTAAAAAATTCAGAAGAGGAAGAAGGCCAAAGCCCACTCTGTATAAATTCTGTGCATTTAAATCTGGCACTCTTTTGGGTGGACAAATGATCTTCTTCAGGTTTCCATTAACTCCATGTATGTCTCTAATGTACTTGGCTGCAGTACTCTGTAGTACTTCTGGCGAATTGAACAAAAATAAATCGATGACTCAAGTCTGCCACACTGTGCAACTAATGCTTTTGATAGCATAGGACTGCTATAGGGCTGAAAAATCTCTCTTGGACACCATGAATACTGAGACCATAATGTGTACTGTGTCCGTGCTCGGGAAGAAACATTTTGTTGATTTAAAACCCTGATGATATGGTTTTCTGCGTGCTGTACCCTCTGTGTGATCCATGACGTCGCTAATCTGGTGCTTTGCCTCTAAATCCCTGAACATAAGGCTTATATATCTTCAGTTGCATGCCTTAATCTCTCTGCTGCTTAATTTAAATCTCCGACTGTGAAATCTGTGTGTTGATGGCGTCGGGAAATTTTTACAGGGTCAAACCCTGTTCTTTTAATGGAAGTCGTGTCAGAGCACTATCCCAAGCTTTTCTCCATGATACGATCTCTGTGCACGCTCTTCCCTGTGTTTTCTGTCACTGTGACAGAAACCCTGAATCATGGCGGCCATTTACTATTGGTAACCCTACAAAACATGAAAACCTGTTATGAAAAACATGTACGGGGGTGGGATGATGTGGATGACTACGAGGATGATAGTGGGACTACGGAGAAATGGCGAAAAAATGTAGAGGAATGGTGGAGAAATGCTCTGGTGATGGTTGGAGAAAAATAGTGGGAGATGTCGAGGCAGACGTTTAACGTAAAAAACATTAAAATTTTAATCTTTGAATGGATTATAAAGCAGACGGGTGAGAAAAATGATGAAGATACGTGGACGAATGACCTGGCGGGCCCAGGTCAACGGCGGGCGTGTGATTTAATCTAGACCATCTGACCTCGACGGAGATCAACAGTGAAAAATGCATCGGAGGGTGATGGACAGTGGGCTAGGGGTACGGTTTCCTTGGGTTAAACCTCACGCAGCTTCGTTGAGCGATGACTGTCGGATGGGCAAGGACAGATCTAATGGCTAACAACGATATCGCTCCGCATCCTGTACCGAAAGATAACGTGCGATGAGCAAGTGGTTTTGGAATCGTACAAGAGCCACGTGTCGAATGCTGAGTGGAATCATTGGGCAATGGGAAAATACCACCTACTGCCCAAAGGCGGTGTGATAGATACCACCAGGTTTGTGAACAGTGTTTGCGGTGGGGACCACCAGGACGGATGTATTGCGGATCATCGGATCTGCGGGTAAATAAACGGCGATGGCGTGATCAGGGCAATGAACGGGGTAGACCACGGGTGCTGCAGAGTTAACACGAACCGTTCGATCTGCGCCGATCGACGGTTGATATTGCCTCCAATACCAATTGATATAAGCACCCTTTTGGTTAGTGTCTGGTTTCGGCACCCAGGTCATAAGGTGGAAGAAAAGCCGAGGGGGCTGGCCAAAAGGTGCTAGCCCTATTATAATGTTTAAAGTGGGTTTTTAACCCATTTCGGTGCATTTTAAAGCCAAAGGAGGGTAGCGATAGGGAACAAAGGTGAGAATTTGGCTAGACAAAGGGTGAAGGTGGGTTTTCAAGGGGATTTGGGGGGATTAAGGGGATTTTGACAAAGGGAATAAGAGGTGAAAGGGACACTTTGTAGGGATATAAGGGATAAATATAGACCTTTTGGAGCACAATTTCTGCAAAAAATGAGACCTTATAAAGGGAGTCAACAGAGGGAAATTTATCAAAGGCAAAGGCATAGGAGACTTCAAGGATGATTTGTCTTCAGGGGAGATGCATTCCTTGAAGGCTCAAAAAAATTTTAGCCCCCTACTTTGCTTTGTCAAAAATTTATAGGGGGGCTAACATGGATTAAAGAGAGCTCCAACGATACCGTCGGCAGCGTGAGATTCCCCCGGTGCATTGGCACCACCGGGTCTAGGAGGATTAGGTAGAACGGTATAAACATAACCTGACTGAGCGTAGATCAGGTCATATTTTAACGCAATTTGGAGACCGTCTTCTTCGGTTTGAGGAAAGTGCGATGTGACATCTTTCCCGATAGGTGGCAAGAGAGATCTAAGGAACCAGTCCATGTAGACACGATCTTCGAAGGTAGGGGCTTGACATAGGCTCTTTCTTCTCTGCCATTCCTGAACATTATTGGATAGGCAGGTCACAGACGATTGACAGAAAGAGGTCAAGAGTTTGGTACCAGTGTCATAATGAAGGGGAAGCTAGAAATAAGACAAAAAAAACTAAGAAAGAGTCGCAAAGGTGGTATGAGAGGAAGGGGCCTGATCAACATACCACTTAGAAGCTTCTCAAGTAAGCGTTTGTTGGAACAAACAAAGACGGACAGAGTCATTGGTAATGGAATTAGATGAACACCACATGTGGAAAGATCGAACATGATTTGAAGGATCTTCTCCAGCAAGGCCTTCAAACTTTGGGATGTCTGAAGGGAATTTTTTTTGCATAGTAGGCCAACTAGCATCATGGTGTATAAGGTCGGTTATCAACTGGTAAAAAATTGGGGAGGCTGAGGCCTGCCATGAAGGGGAGAAAGGGCACAGCTGGGGTAGTGTCCGTTGCAGTCCCACTAGTGGTATTTCCGGTGGGAGGGCCGTGGTTACCACTAGCATTAGGTCCTACACCAAACATAGTGAAGGTGTCAGGGGAGAACCGAAGGTGGGACGATAAGGAGAACCCAAATGACTAGAAGAAGAGTCAGTGTACGGACTCGGTGGAGGACTGACTTGAACCCTATGCGGATGAGTAAGTCTTCCTACTGGAAACTGAGGATGAAGGCCAATAAGTCTCCAGGATAAATGCCTTGGTGGCGCAACAGTGATGACACAGACATGACACAAAGGAAAAAGAGATCGACAAGGGCAGGGAGGTGCAGGATTAATTGATTACAATGTCTAAACAAGGGCAGAGAGGTGCAGGATCAATTGATTTCAATGTTTTAGAGTCTTTGCTTGGTGGTGTTAACCAAGCCCTTTTTCTCTTAGGGTGTGTGTGTAAAATTGTGTAAATTTTAATTTTTAAACCCAGATGTTTAAAAAAATAGAAAAAGAAAAAGTGTGTTGTATAGCTGTAAATAAACCTGCAAATGATAGTATATAGGCCTGCAAAAATAGAAAATAAACAGATAATAATGCAATAATCTAAACCCAAAGAGGCGGGTCTCTCAACAACTAGTCTATAGGTGAGTAAAAAACTAATAAAAACACACTAAAAAATCTAATAGATCTAAGGTCAAGAGGGACAAGGATCTAAAAGACAAAATCTGCTGGAAAGTGGTGGAGAAAACAACAACAAAACAGAGGAAAAATTGTTGTAAGAAAGGTGGCGAAAGGATATCTCCTGAAGGGAAATGGAGTGAACCCTAGAGGAAAACCCAAAAAAATATGGATGAGGTGATTTGGATGGATAAAAAGCCGATCTGAAGTGGATCTGAAGGTAAGGTGTCAGATCTGAAAAAATGGTTGAAGACTCTGAAATTTTAGACAATCTGCAACAGTAAAAAACTCTTCCACAAAAGGTGGAGGGTGCTGAAGCCCTAGGGGGCTAGGTCCCCACTTAGTTGAGTGAAACAGAACAAGAATAGTTCTAAAATGGGTAGAGACAGAGGTTATACAACCCTGAATAGAGGCTCAAACAAACCTAGAAAACTTTCAGAAAAATCCCTGCAAAAATTCTAGGTCGCAGTTTTTGACCTGTTTTCAGTAGAGGTTGCAGTTTTAGAGCTGAAAAGTGCATCCTGAAGGTCCAGTTCATAGGTTTTGGGCCAAAAATTGCAACCTTCACTTGCGGCACTCTCAGCGGCGGGTTTCAGAAAAAATTGTCATCTCAGCTGCGGCTGATGTCTGTCACCTGTGCAATAGGTCCGAAAACACACGGAAGTCAGAATTTTTATCGTTTTAGGGTTTTATAGGTTAAAAAAAACATCAAAAAGAAAAAAAAAAGGAGATAAAGGGAAATCCTATGGTTTGAAGTAGTTGGATATGCAAGGATTAGAAAAACAACAACGGTCATAATCGTAAACCCGTGTGGAGTCACCAGTTGTTAGTATGAATCTTAATTCCAAGCGTACGAAAAAATATCACTGTAGCTGCGGATAAAAAACAACCCTAACAGAAAATATGGCTGCTAATATCCTTAGATCTGCAGTTAGGTGATCAAGATAAATGCTACAAAAATATAGATATATGCATTAGAAGACATTAAGCAGTAGAAAAAACAAGATTTACTCCATGCATCCAATAGACAAGACAAGAATATATCAAATCAATTTTGTATTAATGACACCTAAGAGGAAAAAAAAAGAGGGTGTTCCCTGTTCTCCTTAATGGGATGGGTTCTTGTAAGTCCTCAACACTTCAGATCTAGAATTCCTCTCTCTTGATGGTGTAGAAAACCCAGACAAAAACTGGTAGAAAAATATGACTATGATGGTGGATCAATAGTCAAACCAAAAGTATAGATCCACAGTGATCTTTAGGCCACAAAAGGTGGTAAATGAATGGGAAACCCTTCTATTTATAACAAAATATTGAGTTATTCTAGATATTGGTTCATAATTAAAATATTATTAGCCAAATCAAGATCCGACTTTTATGGAATATGTTATTATATTTGTTGGAGGGAAAAGGAATTTGACTTGGGTCAAATCCCTTTATTTGTAAATAATAAATAAATAAATGATTTATTTGTCATTTTCAGGATGTGGTTGAGTAATAATAAAATAAATAATGATTTGTTTAATTATTTAAGGGTGAATTAGTTATATTTAACAAAGAATATTATTTAAATAAGGTTTAAATAATCATTCTTAGAAAATAATAAGATAAATAATGATTTATCTAATTAACTTCCTTGTTTCGGGTTAAACATAACCAGGAATATTAATTAAACTAATGTTTAACTAATTATTCCTTGAGGAAAATCAAACAAATGTATATTTATTTAATATTTCCTCGTGGGGTTTCCTGTTTAGACCATAAACAACTTAATAAAGGTGGTTTACTAAGATATTTTCATAGTGGAAGCAATTTTACTTAGGGTAAAATTCATCTTACATGGTGTACTTGGGTCCATCTAATAACAATAGGTTATATGACCAAAAAATGGTGTAACAAAGATCCCTAATTTCCATTTCCCATTACTATCTCTCCTACACACAGTCCTATACACTCTCCTATACATAGTTCTGTACACATCTAAGCAGAAAATCCCCTGAAATTGACCCAGCACAATAGGAGATATATGAATATATTGAGTCATTGGAGAAAATACATGCAGATTCAAATCAAAGTATGAAAGAGTAGCCTATCAGTCCACAAAAACCTCTATTGAACACCTTGAAGCAAGAAATTTATGAGCTGGAGATGTTGAAAAAGCACATTAAACAAGAAAATGAAACCTTGAAGGAACATAATCACTTGGAGAAGGTCATCAGTGACAAAACTATCTTACATTTGGGGTTGTGGTATAAAAATAATAAGAAGCAAAAAAAAATAATAAATCTCTAAATAAGAAAGTCATTAGCCTAAAGTACAAAATCCTCATGAAGAAACCAAGAATGGAAATCACTTCAAGGAATGGAAAGAAGAGGAATTTGGATGTAATTGGAGAGGTATTTAAACAAATGCAATAGAAGGTGAAAGCTCACAATTTTGGAAATTTCATGAGCACATGCAATGGTCTCTTAGTGGGGGTATGTTGAACCTCAAAACTGCTCTTATCTGACACCCTTTTTCATCATTTCTTCCTCCCTTTTCACAAAGTCATGACTTCAATCAATGATAATTGGAATATTCCACATCAAAGAAGGAATTTAAATTATCTCTACTTTATATATGATGTTTCTTATTGTTTAGATGAATTTCTGTAACTAGCTACATAATGTGTGCAATTTTGCAGCTTACCTTTGTTTCTGCAGGTACCGTTATGGTTTGACAGGTTTCGATAAGAAAATGAGGAAGCGGGTCACATGGGTATCTCTAAAATGATCCACACATGGATCATATCCCATCCACCTATTCAAATTCAAAGAGGAATCATGCCTACACTTGCGGTCAATATCGGTCAAAGAATGTGATCAGCGGACGAAATACTCTTCATTTTCTTCGACGTAGAAAATCGAGAGATAGCTATGAAGAATTTTATTCTATCTAGACTTCTAATTTCAGTTTTATTTTCTATCTATAGGTGCAAATGCCTCAAACAGTTAAATTCAAAACTTTTATAAATACTGGTCTTTTGAAACAGGGAAACAATCCTAATTTTTTATGATAATTCAGTGTATTCTTTCAACTTTGTTTCTCTCATAAGAAGACCAGTTCCAGATCTTTTGATGCACACTAAGTATATTTTCGACTCATTCTGTTGCAGAGGGCCCCTACACAAAAATGAGTTTTTTCTTAATTGATTTGTAGTTTGATTTCTGTCATTTAATTCCTTGTTGATTCATAGTTTTTTCTCCTGTCAATTCATAATTAAATTTGCATTGTTTTTGTAGTTAGATTCCTATCAATTCATAGTTTAATTTGCTTTATGTTTTATAGATTATTTTAATGAATTCTTTGTAAAATTAGTTTCCAATTAACTGTGTAATCTTGTGCTCACTAATTCATCTCAAGAAAGTGACTTTGTCATTTTCTAGTTGGATCAGATTTGGGAATTCAGTCATACAGTAGCCTTTAGTTTTCTTTAAACATGCTTTGTACTTTATTTTGATTCCAATCAACATTGTCATTTAGCAATATAATTTATGCTTTCAATCCATGGAATGGAATTATAATAAGTTTATCTTTCAAACATTCTTAGATTTAAAGCTAGGATAGATTTAGATTATAATTATGTTTTAAAATAGATAAAATGCTCTATTTTCATAGAACTAAGGAATTCAATGGATAAGATAGAAAATGATTTCATATTTTTCATTTGAATGCAATTAGATTTAGAATAGTGCTATGTTTTAAACTATTTATATGTTTTTCATAGATAATTTTCCAACCTAGATAAGTCTAACATCACTCAAAGTTTGATTTATTTTTATGCAATTTAGATTATTTAATGAACATTTCCTTTTATTCCTTCTTTTAGATTTCATATTTCATTCATTTCATTAAAAGAAATTTTTAATTCAATTCTTTTACTTAGAATAAAAACAACATTTCCTTTTCTTCCTTCTTTAAGAATTAGTTTTCATCATTAAAATTCATTTAGATTTGGTTGTTTACTAGCACCTAAAGGTTTCATCTAGAAGCATAGATTTCATGTCTTAGACCAAATTCAATACTTAACACTTTAGGCATAATATATGAAACCCCAAAAAAAATATAAAACATACACAACGAAGTAAGAAAACAAGGTTACGTAAGCATAGATATTGCACCACACTTCACCAAATTACTAACCTCGGTCGATAATTTATGATAGAAATCTTAGACATTAAATTGACTAAACACAGAGGAATATGTAGTAATTTTTTAGCAGTTTAAGTAATTTCTTACGAACACTCTAGCTCTAAATATTATAGATCCAAATAAAGATTTTTTGGTATGTACAGATTCTTGGAAGAGAGGAGTTGGTAGATTCCTCATGCAATAAGGAGAAGTGGTATGTTACAAGTCAAGGAAACTAAATTAGGATGAACATAATTATGTGACGCATGATCTTGAGTTAGTAGTGTCATTCATGCATTGAAGATGTGGAGACATTATCCTCTTTCCAGGAGGTTTTCATTAATGAGTGATCATAGTGGTTTGATATAGTTTTTTGACTGAGCAAATTTGAATTCTAGACAATATATATGGTTGGCTATGCTCAGTGAGTTTGAATTCTAGATCAGCTACATTAAAGGTAAATAGAACATGGGTTGTAAATGCTCTTAGCAGAAGAGTACTTGTAAATAATATAGTTGTTATGAGTACATATGGGACAAATTTACAAGATTAGACCTTACAGGCAGGACAACAGGATGAAAAGTACAAGGAGCTTAAGCACAGGTTACATTAGTAGGGTACATGTGAACATGAGGTGGATTATCATCTCACAGAATATTGATCAGTGAGATTTAGAGACATGATCTATGTGTTGGACATCAGTGAACACAAGAATATTATCTTAAGGGATATGTAATATTCCCAATTAGCAATGAGCTAGTTGGAATATTAAATTTTGTTTTGCTGCTTTGTTTTATGAATAAGAGGACAATGGAGGTCCATAATTCTCCTTAATAATCAATAAATCAATGCCAATGTGAAAAGGGTATATATTGGCAGCTTAATTGAGCACTTTTAGGTGTTAAAATGGGTTGGAACACCTTGAATGGGTCAACTTTGACCAAATCAATAATGATGTCATGGAGGATGGCCATCAATGAAAGACAATACAGTTTTAGATGGAGATGCTTTGCATGGAAGTAGTGCTATTATTGGATGGGGCTTAGGGTTTGGAAGCTCATATCTTATAAAAGGAAGAGGATGGCATCCATATTCATTATGTTTATGTAATTGATATTTTGATATATGGCCTGTTTAGAAATATAAATTTCTCTTAAATTAGCAGAATTCTTTCGGTAATAATCACATGAAATAAAACGAGGTCGACGCGTTTCGAACCAACCAGTGTGGTTCATCATCAGGACTATGTGAGAGATCAGATCCAGACATTAAGTATAAATAGATGTAGAGATGGATCAACTAGCCATTAGGATAACGGCTAGTTTGACTTTAAAAAAGTAAATATTCCATTATTTATTTATTTAATTAATTTTTATTTATTTATTTATTATTATTATTTTAATTATTTATAAAACCTCTAATATATTTATGCAACTAATTAACCAAATAATTAATATAATGGTAAGTAATATAACAAAACGTGGTGTATATAAGTAAATTTTTGATTAAATTATATAATAATCAATTATTATAATTAATTAATAAATATAATAAATTCTTATTCATATAATTTAATTATAACTAACCATCTATCAAATAGTCAAACATAGAGACAAATAAATAAATAAGTAAATAAAATAAAAATAAAAATAAATAAAAACAAACAAATAAATAAAGAAATAAAAAGAAAAAGAAAATAAAAATAAATTAATAAATAATAAAAAATAATAAAAAAATAAAATAAAAAATATAAAAATAAAATAAAAATAAAATAAAAATATTTTATTTCATTTTAATTAATTAATTAATTAATTTATTATTATTATTATTATTATTATTATTTATTCATTTATTTTTAAATAAAAATAAACAAATAAATAAAGTATAAATAAATAAATCAAATAAATAAACAAATAAATAAAGTATAAATAAATAAATCAAATAAATAAAAATATAAAATATATATATATATATATATAAATAAATAAATAAATAAATAAAAAGTAAAAACAGTCAAGAATATAAGGCAGGAATCCAGCACCTGCTGATATTCCAACTGTCATCTCTATTGAGATTAACGGGCCTTTTTTCAATTTCAATAGCCTCTCTCAACTTACGATGATGGAAATGGTCGATTCTAGCAATGACCTTAGCATCTTCTATGCAAACATGATGGTTAGTATTTTCTGCATGCTCAGCTAAGGCGGACGAGCGAGATCTTCTATGCTTGATATCAGCAGCATGCTCACAGATCCTTTGATTAATAGACCGACCCGTCTCACCAATGTAAGGAGTCCCACAGGAACAAGGAATGATGTAGACACCTTTTCCATCCCTGGGGTCAATCGGATCTTTAACCGATTTTAGAGAACTACGAATTGTATTAAGGGGCTTGAAATAAGAGGATACCTTATGCTTTTTAAGGATCTTAGCAATCTTATCAGTGGTACCCTGGATGAATGGAAGGCCGACACTGCCAAACCATTCACTAGGTTCTTTTTTATTTTTAACAGAAGGACCTTTCTCCGCTTTGAGGAAAGCTTTGAGGCCCTGCGACATACTATAACCATTATTACAAAAGACATTCAACAGATCGGTCTTTTCCCCCTCAAGGTGAGACTCATCAGAGATTCTCAGCGCCCTCGTGGCTAAGGTGCTAAGGACGCCTAATTTTTGAGCAGGGAAATGGTGGGAGCTAGCATGAAGATATTGCTCAGTATGAGTTTTCTTTCGAAAAACTTGATGGGAGAAAGAACCATCATCATTTCTGGAGATAAGGACATCAAGGAAATTGAAAAAAGGCCCGTTAATCTCAATAGATAAGACGGTTGGAATATCAGCAGGTGCTGGATTCCTGCCTTATATTCTTGACTGTTTTTACTTTATCTATATATATATATATATATATATATATATATATATATATATATATATATATTTTATATATTTTTATTTATTTGATTTATTTATTTATACTTTATTTATTTGTTTATTTTTATTTAAAAATAAAAATAAAAATAAATGAATAAATAATAATAATAATAATAATAAATTAATTAATTAATTAATTAAAATGAAATAAAATATTTTTATTTTTATTTTATTTATTTTTTATATTTTTTATTTTTTTAATTTATTTTTTTATTATTTATTAATTTGTTTTTATTTTATCTTTCTTTTTATTTATTTATTTGTTTTTATTTATTTTATATTTTTATTTGTATTTTTTTTTTTTTTTTTTTTTGTGACTCTATGTTTGACTATTTGATAGACGGTTTGTTATAATTAAATTATATGAATAAGAATTAATTATATTTATTAATTAGTAATAATAATTGATTATTATATAATTTAATCAAAATTTACATATATACACCACGATTTGTTAAATTACTTACCATTATATTAATTAATTGGTTAATTAGTTGCATAAATATATTAGAGGTTTTATAAATAATTAAAATAATAATAATAAATAAATAAATACAAATTAATTAAATAAATAAATAATGGAATATTTACTTTTTTAAAGTCAAACTAGCCGTTATCCTAACGACTAGTTGAGCCATCTCTACATCTATTTATACTTAATGTCTAGATCTGATCTCTCACATAGTCCTGATGATGAACCACACTGGTTGGTTCGAAACGCGTCGACCTCGTTTTATTTCATGTGATTATTACCGAAAGAATTCTGCTAATTTATAAATTTCTCTTGTTGTTTATCTGAGATTGTGTGTTGTTTAGCACTAGGTGTTCCTGATTGGGAATCCCACCTCTTCCATTGAGAAGTTGTTGGGAATCCCACCTCAGGCTTAAGGTCAAGCTTCATATTTCATTTATAGTGAAAATCCTACTGAGGGTTGAGTTGTTTTGCAGGTTACAGCAGTGGAGACCATATTTGGGTCACATCATTACTTATTTTTAGTGGAGAAGGGTTCCTTTCCATTGGGAGGACAGTAAGGAAGGCCCTTGTGCTTATTGTCATATCTTTGCTTCAGGCCATTCATTTATCTACCACTACAGTGCATTTTATTTCCAGATCTATGTTATTTTGTGGGAGGAGTTGCAAGGTGGTTTTCGCACACCATTTGGAGAGGAGGGATCAACCCTTGATCTAGAGAGTCTATTGGAGGAAGCTAAATTATTTATCATATCAGATCAGCCACATTTTCCAGATCTACATTTTGGAGTGGATCTCCAGCCCTAGGGCTTAGATTCCAATCTTGTACATGGTGTTTTGTTGAAAACCCTTGAGGGGTTCTTCATTGGAGGTTGTATAGTGCTTAGATTTTTATTGGATCTACCTTTTCAGGCACATATCAGCCCATGATATTTTTTATATTCATTTTCTATAGCAGTGCCTTTTATACAACGATGTAGCAGTGTTCTAGCATTTTGATATATAATAGCAGCACCTCCTTTGAGGGTTTTGTCCACTGGAGGCTTGTTATTTCTTATTGTACATCTTATGGCCCATTTCTTATGCATATTTTGTTGTTTTTATAATAAATGAAATGTATCCATATTGGCCTCTTGCTTTCATGTAATTTTTACATTGCTATTTCCTTGGTTTTGCACTATATTCCTGATTTTCCCATTCAGGAATATTAAAGTGGTATTAGAGCATAATATTGGAAAAACATATGCATCTTGAAAATCCAATATGTCATCTAAAGAAGGATATCCTCTTACTGATAGACAGAAGAGGTACCAAAGAAGAAGACACTAGAATTTTTATTATAAAAATGACAAAGAAGACAACAGTAAAATCCCTTTATCTAGAGGAGAAGAAGAAGAGAAGGAGTTCCCCAAGATCCTTCTTAGATCCATGCAAGACATTGCTAGAGAAATAAAGGATATGAGGAGGGATAGATAGAAGGAATCCCCTAAAGGATTTCAACATGGCAAAGGCTCTGACATTTCTCATCACTGGAGTGATCAACCAGTGTAGCAACAACAAGTTTCCCAACACTCTACAATGCCTACATTCTTTCCAGTAGGAAATGAAGGATTTCAAGAATAAGAATCCCTTGAAGAATATTTCATGGAGTATGAGTCTCAAATTTAGAGATTCAAGGAACACTTGAGTTTTCAAGAATTTTTTCAAATCAAGGAAAATAGGAGACCTAGGCATCACAATAGAAGTGGTGGATTCATTCAGAATCATGATCTACACCATACTGTGGGAAAATTTTTCTTACCCAACTTTGATGGACCATCTAAATGTGTTGTCAAATCATGGGTAGAGAAGCTTGAAATCTACTTCTAGTTGAAAAACGTTCCAGAAATGGAGGTCATTAAGATAGCAGCGCTGCACCTTGAGGGTGAAGCACATGATTTGTGGTTCCAAGGCTTCTCTACATTGGGTCATGCCAATGTGACTGCATATTTAAATTTCAAAAGGAGACTGGTGGAGAGGTTTGATAGAGGAGATCTTGAAACACCATTCACGGGGATTGCAAATCTAAAGCAATAAGGTAATCCAGAAACTTATATTTCTTAATTTTTGAGACTTTCTGTTATGGTTCTTGATTTATTTGCAGCAAGAAGGCTCTATATGTTCATTGATGGGTTAGATGAACCTCTTCATGGGTTGGTTAAGTCTACCAAGCCCACTACCCTTCAAGATGCCATTGAAAGGGCTAGAGATCTTCAAGATGCCTTGCCAAAAGCAAAGGCAACATTTCAGCATAAGCCCTCTTTTACATTAAAGGGAAAATATGAGAAGGCTCCTCTTTCGAAGGAGATCCAAAATAGAAAACCTCTTGATGATCATGTCTAAAGATACTTGAGGAGGAGGAAGCTTGGCTTCACATGCCAATAATCTTGGGCACCCAGACATAGATGTGCAGCTGGAAAGACACAGTACATAGAGGTCTTCTCAGATTATGAGGAGGAAGAAGAAGAAGAAAAAGGGAGGCATCACAGTGCTAGAATAGCAGGAGATGATCCACCACCACCACGGGTGAGGATGGAGAAATTTCTCCAATTATCGGGACTCTTGCATCATTAAGAGTGATTCCCAACTATCATAATACATCCACACAATAAACAGAGTTGAATTTTCACAGTGGGAGCAGGGATACGATGATCCCATCTATTATGCATATGAGATTGGTCCATGAGACATCACTATATTGTGGTAAACCACCTGAGAGGCCACCTTATCAAGATTTGGTGAGATATGTCTCACATCATGATGCACCATTCATAGATATGAAAGGAATGGGAGCATTAGAAGACCATGATTCAACGTTGATATCCTTGGGTAGGCTCAAGGAGGAGAGGGACATTCTCCCACTATCACCATTACCCACTCTCAAATCTCATACTGCACTGAGAGGAAATGTTGCAGAATTGGAGGATGACACCATCATGGGGCAAGGAGACCACTATGGAGACTCAAAATATGTTCCCATTTGAAGAGATATATTCCATACATTTTAGAAGATGGTGGCCACACATGCATGCTTTGGCTAAACCCATGAAGTTTTGGATGGATGATAGCTTCCCATTGGAGACTAACCTCCAAAAGCTTCAATCTTTACTTGAGCATGATAATATTCAATAAGAGCAGCAAGGAGGGGATAAAAACATCCCAATATATCCCTTTGGCATGGGATATGTCAAGGATAAGGGCAGAAATATGATATATGTTCTTTGTGATAGATCATCAGCGTTGTTACTATGGAAGATTGATCCATATAGGAAATCGCAACTGTTGGTGGATTATTCCAAGGATCTTTTCACATGCATGATACTTGATGACCAACTACATGAAGAGGGATATTCAGTCCAAGAAAGAAGTCATATACTATCATGGTAGGTTATTCCTATCTAGATCCTCCAAGCTCAAGGAGAAGTTGCTACAAAGGACTTATGAATATTTCTTTTTCAACCATACTTATTCCATGAGAGCCTACAACAATATCATGGAGATATACACTTGGGAAGGCTTCGAAGAGAAACTATATCAGCATTTTCAGATATGCATGTACCATGTGGAGTTGGAAGAGAGACATAAATCAATGAAAGAGTTATCACAACTACCTCTTTCCTCTTTTGGAATGAGAGGGGATCTATCTATGGACCACTCCATTTGTATGAGCAGAATTTTTGGTAAGGAACATGCTTATGTACATAATGTTTCATTTTATTATTACTTTCATTCCTTTACCATGTATATGCATGCCATAGATCCAATGAGGAGCATTATTCCATATAAAATTCATAGCCAAATTTGTGCCATAAACATTTCTGAACATGGCCACTCCCTTGAAGGACATAGGGAGATGTTGCATCATTGTGGGTGCACTCCAAAAGCACCAAAAATATATCACACTTTCAACCCTTGTGAGAATACTTGGAAAAAATTAAGTGGTGGGGAAACCACTTACCATATCATTATCCAATGCATTCAGGAGATTCCGTGTGTTGGCTCCACATGTGGGACTATGACACACCTCCATTTTTATAAATTTTTGTTTGTATGTACTTAATTTTGATCACATACATTGAGCTTGTACTTATTATTTTTATGGGAATGATTGGAGAGAGGATGGGAGGAATGAATGTGCCCTATGGGAGAGAGATTCTCCATGTTCATTATGTTACATTTTTTAGGGAGAAAATTGGGAAAACCATGTTTGTTTCATTGGAACTATTGTCGCCTAGTGGGATGAATTATTTGCATCTCATAAGAACTTTGGAGGAGAAATTCATGAAGGGATGGATTGGTATACACTTAGCTTATGAAGGAAGCTTATCACATGATAGTGTCACCAATGGTGGAGGAGAAGAGTTGCAACACTCACCTTGTCAGTTTCTTGAGGACAAGCAACATTTGGGAAGGGAGGATTGTAATATTCCCAATTAGCCATCATGAGCTAGTTGGAATATTAAATTTTGTTTTGTTGCTTTGTTTTATGAATAAGAGGACAATGGAGGTCCATAATTCTCCTTAATAATGAATAAATCAATGCCAATGTGAAAAGTATGTATCTTGGTAGCTTAATTGAGAACCTTTAGGTGTGAAAAGGGGTTGGAACACCTTGACTGGGTGAACTTTGACCAAATGAACAACGCTGTCATGGAGGAGTGGCCATCAATGAAAGATAGCGCAGTTTTATATGGATATGATTTGTATGAAAGTAGTGCTATTATTATATGGAGCAAGGGTTTGGAAGCTCATATCTTATAAAATGAAGAGGATGGCAGCCATATTCGTTATGTTTATGTATTTGATATTTGATATATGGTCTGTTTAGACATATAAATTTCGATTGATGTTTAGAGAGATTGTGTGTTGTTTAACACTAGGTGTTCCTGATCAGGAATCCCACCTCTTGTACTACATTTTCCACTTTCAGGCTTAAGGCCAAGCTTCATCTTTCATTTACAACATAGATCCTATTGAGGGTTGAGTTGTTTTGCAGGTTGCAGCAATCGAGACCATATTTGGGTCACATCATTACTTATTTTCAGCGGAGAAGGGTTCCTTTCCATTGGGAGGATAGTAAGGAATTCACTTGTGCTTATTTTCATATCTTGGCTTTAGGCCATTGATTTATATTCCCCTACAACACATTTAATTTCTATATATGTGTTATTTTGTGGGAGGAGTTGCAGGGTGGTTTTGGCACACCATTTGGAGAGGAGGTTTTCTAGAGGAGGGATAAACCCTTGATATAGAGAGTCTATTGGAGGAGGCTACATTTTTTATCATATCAGATCAGCCACACTTTCCAAATCTACGTTTTGCGGTGGATCTTCTACCCTAGGGCTTATATTCCCATCTTGTACATGGTTTTTTGCTAAAAACCCTTGAGGGGTTCTTCATTTGAGGCTGTATAGTGCTCGTATCTGTATTGGATCTACCTTTTGAGGCACATATTGGCCAATTATCTTTTATATATTAATTTTTTGTAGTAGTTCCTTTTAAACAATGATGTAACAGTGTTCTGACATTTTGATATATAGTAGCAACACCTCTTTTGAGGGTTTTTTTCCATTGTAGGCTTGTTCTTTCTTATTGTACATCTTATGGCCCATTTATTATGCATATTTTACTGCTGTTATAATAAATGAAAGGTATTCGTATTGGCCTCTTTCTTTCATGTAATGTTTACACTACTATTTCCTTGGTTTTGCACTATATTCCTGATTTTCCCATTTGGGAATATTACAGGATATTAGAGATATTTTGAGGTCTAAAATGGGCCTCTTAATAAACGTGTACAACCAAAATAAACTTTATAAGAACCAATAGTATTCAACATGATGATGTCAACCATGGGGGATGGTTCACCATTTTTGAAGTAAAAAAGTAAAAAGATAAAAAAATAAAAAAATATTTTAAACTTATCTCCTTAAGGTTTTACTCAAATTTTGAGGTGTACTCATTGGATGAAAAATTTAATTACTCACCCAAGGCATATCCATTTTTCATACTTTTGATGGCCCCGCTACATGAAAAAACATTATTGCAAACACATTTTCATGTTTTTCTCATTTTTTATGTAGAAGGGTTAATACAAAGTATGAAACATGGGTAATCCTTGGATGAGGAATCAAATTATGCATCCAATTAGTGTTCCCACTCAAAATTTGAGTAAACCTATCGGGAGATAAGTTGAAAAAGTTGTTTTTTATTTTTTCCCTCTAAAAATTGATGATGTAATCTAATATTATTTTATTATTTGCACTATTGTTTTATAATTCCCTTAGGAGGCACATTTGAGACCTAAAAATTCCTCTAATTATTTCATTTTTATCAATATTTGTTGATTCGAGAAATCATAAGACTTTGACAACTGTGAAGAAGTTTTACTACAAGCAGAAGATGAAGAAATAGGTAGTTGAGTTCGTCGAAAGGTGTTTGGATTTTCAATATGTAAAAGCAGAGTGTAAGAATCCAAGTGGTTTAATACAACCAATTCTGATTTTGGAATGGTAATAGGAGGTCATTTCCTTGGATTACATTACAGATTTCTCAAAAACATCTAGAAAACATGATTCCATTATGGTTTTGGTTGACAGGTTGACTAAGGTAGCTCACTTCATTCCAATGAAGTCTACTTATTCATATTTTGAGGTAGCACAGGTCCTCATTAGGGAGATAGTGATATTTCATGGTATTCTTAAGAATATTGTATCAGACAGAGATGTGAAAGTTCACTTCCAATTTTTGGAAGGAGTTGTTTACAGGTTTGGGGACAGAGTTGGCCTTTTGTACAAATTATCATCCGCAGATAGATGGAAAAACAAAGAGAGTCAACAAGATTCTGGAGGACATGTTGAGGATGTATGTTACACACCAACATAGGAGGTGGGAAGATTATATTCCATTGGTTGATTTTTCTTACAAAAATGGGTATCAAGAGTCACTGAGGATGATTCTGTTTGAGGAAATTTATTGGCGGAGTTGTAATACTCCTATCAGTTGGAGGGATCTAGTGAATAGGGTATTGATAGGACTAGACATGTTGGCAGAAACGTAATAGGAAATCTAGGTTATCAAGAATAATCTAAAGGTAGCACGAGATAGACAGAAGAGTTATGAAAATTAGAACATGCAATTTAAGGAGTTTCAGGTTGGGGAGCATGTGTACTTGTGCATCAAGCCTGAGAAGATCTCTTTAAGGATTTTATCATGTGCCAAGGCTACACCTCAATATTTCATTCCTTTCAATATCTTTGAGATTAATGCACCAGTGGCCTACAGACTTGCACTGCCTTTGACAATGAAATTCCATGATTTTTTCCATGTGTCATTTCTTAAGAAGTACGTGAAAGATTTTGATCATGTGATTGAATGGTATTTTTTGTAGGTGGAGCCAGAAGGCTAATTCCAACCGGAACCTTAGTGAATTTTGCAGCAGAAACAACTCATGCTCCAGAACAGAGCAATCAAACAAGTTAAATTACATTGGAAGCACTTTGGCCCTAATGAAGCTACATGGGAGATGGATGATTAGATGTGGACTATGTATCCTTCATATTTTTCTGGTTGAGGAAAAAAAAAGTTGGTATATGTTTATATTTTCCTTGTTATTGTAAATACCACCACGAGTTGTGTTATAAAGCTCTAGTAAGTGGTATGGTTTTCATGTTGTCGTGTTTTTCATGTTCGTTTTTATTTTCAACAAGATGTTCATTATAAATATTGCATCAAGCTAATTTATAAATCTCCATGGGTAGTATGTTTTAATTTTTAGTGGTTTTGTTGGTCATAGGTGTCATATAAATTCAGGACGGTGTTCCATTAAGGGGAGGGGTTTGTAACAACCTAGGGTTAAAATATCATGTAATAAAGTTAATAAAGGAAAAAATAATACCAAGGTCATGGGACATGTATTCCAAGGAAAATGAAGGGAAAATGGAGAAAATAGGCATCTAAATGATAAAAAGGCTTATGAGGATCAATTCAAAACCTTTGTTGGTTAACCTTTTGTCAGTTTTAGCTTGGATATCTCTCTATTATTTCATACTATTTCACACTTAAAGCATCCTTGGAGCACTCTAGCATTGTAGAAAGGAAGGAAAATGAATGGAAATAAGGAAAAGGAAAGTAAGGGAAAAACAAGGAAAAGTTGTATCCAATAGCTTTAACATAAATACTTGTAGTTAATGAGTAGCATGTGTGATTTCCTAGCTAGTTTGCGAATGCATGGTACATGCATGTATGTATTTGGTTCTCTTGTTGTCATTGGCATGGGTTTTTCTAGGTGTGACAGTGGTTTCAACCTTGCCTTTCCTTTTATGGATAACCATGGTGTGGTGGGATTATTTTATTTGGCAAATATTTGTATTGTCAGATGGTTTTGGAATTGGGCGAGGTGGTCTCAAGAAAATTCCCAAGAGCCTGGGGATCCCTTGACCGGTTTTAGCAGGATTGCAATAAATCCTGAGGGAAGATATGGGAAAATTCCTCAAGGTATTGGTGAAGAAATAATGAGGCATCTAACCTTATTTTTGGCCTAGTAATCCCTTGACTGGTTTTGGTGGGATTGTGGTAAAGCCTGAGTGTGGAGGTCGTTTAATCTCTAGGAAGCCCTCATTGTTTATGTTCTTGTTTTGAGTCTAGTAATCCCTTGACAAGTTTTGGTGGGATTGCACGAGATCGTGAGGGTGGAAATGGTTTAATATTTGGGAAGCCCTAGTTTTTATGTTCTTGTGTTGGGCCTAGTGATTGCTTGACCATTTCTTGTGGGATTGTGGTGAACCTTGAGGGTGGAGGTTATTTAATCTTCCAAAAGCCCTGGATTTTTTTGTCTTTAGTCCCACATTCACACTTGGAATGTGACACAGGGGTGATTTCTTGAAAGAAATATTTGGTTCATCTTAATATATGGTTGGGTGGTATGTGGAAGTCCCTAACTTGGTTTCCTTTTGCATATGTTAATAAGAGATATTTTCCTCTTGTATTTCATGAGTAATTGTACTTGTTATTATTTTTATTTGATGGTTACTCTATCATGGTTATTATTCTAGTTATATGCTAGTTATGAGCATGGTTCCATAACAGGTTCTAGCTATGGCACTTGACATGTTTGATTAGTTGATGAATGTAGAGGATAAAAAATGTTATTGCATCTATTATGATAGGTAATTAGAACTTATTGATTATTCTTAGAGAAGTTTCAAATACCTATGTTCATATATGCATTCATGACTTGTAGATTTCATGTTCTCAATATGTGTGATGGAATTCTTGTCATGTTCTCGAAATTCTAGGTTCAGTTTTTTCTTCAAATTTGTTTTTTGGCATTATTTTCATGCCATTATTGATTATGATAATTTATAGGATGTTTTGGGTAGTGGTATGGAGGATGACCTAGAATTTAGGCTCAGAATATGGGACCACATGCTCATAACTGGAAGGTTTGGGTTGAACCGCATGGATCTAAGCTTGTGCATGCAGTTGGAGGCTTCCAACTACATCGAGGCATTGATGTGGGTGTGGTTGAGGCCCAAGGTAGAGAAGGAGGGGTCAAACTCAGGGTTTTCCACCTAGGATGATTTCTCAGTGTCTAGGTGTCTTGTAACCCTTGTAGGATGTTGTGAAAGGTTAGTTTATTGTTAGTAGTCAACCCCACTTCCTTAATGGGACATAGGAAGTTGGTTCATGCCAAAATAGATCTTCCTCTCATGTTTAACCTAACAAGTTGGTGAAAGTGGGTAAATATGGGAGGGGTGGTTACAGATGTTTCGATGGTGTATAGTATTTTGAAAAAATAATTCTAGCTCGTTTCAAGTATTTGTTTATCACTGTGGGCAATTGCATATTTCATTAAATTTGAAAAAATGTATTTTTTTTTGTTCCCTTTGGTAATCAAACATATTTTTTGTAAATATGGATTTTTTGTGGACCCTGCTAAATTTGCAATGATCTTGAATATGCCTTCACTGAACAATGTTAAATAGATGTTTTTATCACCGAAAAAAATACCACCTATCCATTCCATACGTAGTGGCTCGAAATACACCATGTAGGATTAATTTTACCATTGTAAATTCACTTTCACCATGGAAATCATTTACTAAACCATTTTTCTGAAATTATTTCTCATTAAAATTCAAAAAACACCATAAGAATATTTAAATAAATATGTATTTATTCAATATTCTATAGGAGTAATTTTCAAATCATTATTTTATAATTATTCCTTGTCACATTTAACTAAATCATCTTGAATAATTATATAAATCACTATTGTTTATTATTCCTTAATTTTATTTTCAGAATAATTTTTAAACCATTATTTAATAATTATTTCAATTTCACACTTTTTTTAATTCTTACAAAGTAATTAATAAATCATTTTTATTTGTTAATTACTTTAACCAATTTCTAAAGAAAGATATTTTACCATTTGAATATCTTTTCCCTCTCCAAAAATATAATAAAGTATTCCTAATGGCTAGATTTTGATTTGGTCAATAATATTTTATTATTTTCCAATTCCTAATTTAGCTCAATACTTTGTTATAAATAAGATGATTTTCCATCCATCCTTCACCATGATTATGATCACTGTCACCATTATCATCTCATGCCATTTGAACTTCGACTTGAGTTCTAGCTTTGTATTTTGGGTTTTATTCATATTGAGAGAGAAAGACACACGAATGAAGCACAAGGTGTTAAAGGACCCATTCCACGGAGGGGGATCTACAGACCCATGTTGTAAATATTCCTCACTAGGTGTTTTAACAAAAATATTATTTGATTCAAGTACTATATTGGGTTATTGCACTTTTCTCTATTTTTTCTATATGTTTTGGGCTTGCATCACATATTTTGTTGTGGGGTTTTATCATATTTTCTTGTAGGTATAAGGCATAAAAGTGGCCACAATTTGTTGTTAGGGTCTGTTAGGTCCCTATATTACTAGTATAGTCCCTTATTGTTGTTAGTGTAACCCCCTTATTTTTATTATTGTACCCTTGTGACCACCATATTGTTATTATTGTGCCCTTAAATTATTATTGTTAGGTCGGCTAGGATTACATTGTGGCCCCATGGACTCCATAGATAGAAAGGAGGTTTTGTAATTTGAATCATCTAATAATTTTTCATTCATGTAATGTATTGGAGGTTTACCCCTCTAAGTGGCTTATTTATAAGGCGTTGATATCTATTTTCTTCTCTTTTTGGAGCTGGTTTCACAACATTTGGTATCAGAGGTTTGAGATTCTAGGGTTTCGCTGCTCCAAATAGGTCATCGTGGAATTTTTGCTATAATTTTTTTTCTACGAAGGCTTAGAATTTGATATTTTTAGTGTGTGAAGCCAAAATCCTGACGAACATCGTTGCAAAATTTTAGAGCTTGGTTCGCAACATTTTCAGAGATATGATCTATGCAAGTTAGGTCATTTTGTAGGCTCCTAAATTTAACCTAAACATGTCATCATGGTATTTTCATAATAAATTTTTTCTACGAAGGTTCAGAAGCTGAAATTTTTAGAGTGCGAAGCCACAATCTTGAGGAACATCGTCACAAAGTTTCAGATATTGGTTCTATAATGTTCCTAAATTATCTTCAGCTGATTTGGAACATTAATTTTGCCTTATTCATTTTGTATTTCATGATTAATGACTAAATTGTAAGGGAAGATGTCTAATCCATTTTCAAATCAAGAATAAATCAGTGCCTATGTGAAAAGAGACATATTTAGGCCATTGGAATAAAATCTTGCAGGCGTGAAAGGGCCAAGACAACCAAAGGAGATCCTATTTGACCAAGTCAACAGCACTGTCTAGGTTCATTGAACCTCCTTAATAGACTGCACAGTTCTAGAAGGGGTTTCCAACTGTGAAAAGAACCAAAAGATGAAAGTGATTTAGGGTTTTCCAAGAGACTCAAATGTTATAAAAGGAGGATGAAGGCTCATGAGGAGGTTGTTGATCATATTTCATTTTCTGAGCTTGCTAAGGCAACTCCATTTCTCTTTGTTGTTTAGCAAGAGAAAGAGAGGATTTCCTGTTTAGGAATCCTCCATCCTTTCTTGAGTAGCTCTTGGAGGGAAGTGTGATATATTCAACCACTATCAGGTTGGAGGCCAAGCTATGTTTTCATTGACAGCACTAGCTCACTGAGGGTTTTTCTGCTGCTGTAAGTGTAGTAAGTGGGGAAACTAGATCTGCAAGATCTAGTTTCTTAAGAGGAGATTTCTCTCAGGGAGGGTGTCTTATGACCACCCGGAAGAGGATCTCACTCTCATTTTTATGTCAGATCTTTATATTTTATATGATGTAACATTCTTCTCAAGCTACTATGCAGTCTCCTTTTTCTACTGCGTTATTTCCTATGTATTGCTTCACTATTGTATAGATTTGTCATTATACTTGTTTCTGGTGATTGAAGCTTTCCTCTCACCTTGAAGATTCAGGAAGTAGCTTGCTGATATCTCATGTTCAAATATGATGTATATTATGAATAAATTCATCTTCAGAAATTACTGAATCTTTCTGCAGTTATGTGTACAAAAAGTTAGATCTACACTTTCTAGTGCATTATTTTGTAAAAGCCCTAAGGGGATATTTATTAGAAGGCTGAGTAGTTTCTAGAACTGATATGGATTTGATGTTTCAGCCATGAATTTGATGTATATCTACAATCTAACATTATACTAGTAAAGCACACTTAGAGGGACGTTTTTTAGTTATTTCTGAAACTTTTGCATATATTGCAGCTCCTATTTCTAAAGATTTCTTGCTTATTTCCTCATGCAATGCACTGTACATCTTAAGGAACTCATTCAAAGTCTGATTTTCTACTACTATGTTGTAATACATGTCTGATAGCTGATTTCCAGTGACTCTCTACTAAAACTGCGCATTTTTTAAGTGGGTTATTTTTCATTCCATCGGTTCTTCTCTTTAAATGATTTTTAACTAGTCATCTTCGTGGGAGATATGTTTAAGGAGATTCATCATGGAGGTACCATATAGCCTATAATAAGGGAACCTAGCCCTGTACAACATTATTCTTACACCATTTTTCTTATAAAGCGTTACCCCTGAGCCTCTTGCAGTTTTTCCCGAAAGTGGAATTTCCCTCTTCTTACTTGTTTGGTTTTTTCTTATCTTTGGATCCACTCTTTATATATGTAGATCTAAGGCTCCCAAGGGCAGAAAAATCCAATAGGAGTGTGTCATTTCCACACTTGTTGTGTTTCATCAGTCTTTTATAGACAAATTCTGGAACAGTCCAGGAAGCCTCTGCCTTTCATTCTCTCCTTAGAGGTGATATAACCAGTAAATTCCCTACCAGTAAATCTCTGGTTTGGAATTTTATGGTTTTTTTTCCATACTACTGTGGTCCCATAGTGGAATATCTCAAGATATTCCCTACTATGCCTATTTTTCCCCATTTGGAATATTACAGTCGTATCAGAGCATGATCTCTGGCTTTGCCTGTGAGATCAAGATATCAGTGAAATCAAGAGCAAGGGAAACATGAAGAAGGTGAGTTTAATCTCATATATTTTCAGATTTAAGAAGAGCCTCCCCAAGGAGGATGTGCAAGAAGAAAAGAGAAGCAACAGTGAAGCTCCCAAGGAGTTTCGAAAAGAAGATCTTCCAATCAGATCTACAAGATCTGTGCATGAGGAAGATTCTGAATCCTCATCTCATGGATATGAGCACTTAGCCATATCATCAGAGCTTCATAATTTTTCTAGTAATTCCTTCATGAATGGGGAAAAAGAAGGTGTGAGCTTGATTGATGCATTGCCAAGGGCAAGATCTCCATTTGGTGAAGAGTCCTCATCTCAAGAGGAAAGCATGGAGGTTTCTCCTTCAATAGTTGATCAAGATCTATTGTATCTCATTGATGATGGGACAATTTTAGTTATTCAAGAGGAGGAGAAGGAAGTGGGAGATGAGAATGCAGTCACCTCAAGGTCACCTCAAGAACTTCATGAGGAAGAGGTTGGAGCACTTGCTTCAAGAGAAGATACTCTTGCACCCTTACAAATAATCCCACAGGATCTCATGCATGAGGAGCATGCACTATCATTGATCAATGATGAGGTCTTGGAGATAGGGGAGATAGAAGAGGAGGAAGGGCATCACAAGGTGGAAATCATGAACCCTTCTCTACTTCAGAACTTAGAAGCAAAACGAAGGCAAGAGTACTTATGCATTGAAGGTAGGGACAACTCTGTCTACCTACATCCACATTCTACTCTATGCCTTGACACCTATTTGCAAGGAGGGCATCTACTAGGATCACCTCTTGATAGGAGGCAATCTAAAGTGTTCTCTAAAATATGGGTTGCATATGCATACTTAGCTAAGGAGGAAGCATTGAGAGAATCTAGCACAACGCAAAGAATCTCTCAAGAATTCAGGAGAGAGATAATCAATTTCCTGAAAGGGACATTGCAAACTCCCACTCAGATATCTGCGCTGAGAAAAGAGAAATCAAAGATCTATGATGGCATGAGCATGAGGGCACATGGCAAATCCATATCTTTCGGGAAGCCCATGATGTCTTCAATCAAAAAGGATATTTTTGAAGATGGCAAGGGGATCCTAACCCTCTTGTATACATGGGCCAAAAGGAGGAGGTTTTGGAAAAAAGGGACTTTCCAAGGGGAAGTTGATTTCCATATGCTCCAATATTTTCTTGTGCAAGAACAACTGAAAATGGGGCAGCAAAGGGAAGATTATGATGCTCCAACATGTGATCTTGATATCAAGGATGTCAAATATGGGAGCCATGAGAAGACAGGGGCTGCATTTCAGACCTCTACGGCACTGTCATTCTTGGAGAGCTTGGATCCTTGTTGGGATTCCCAACTCAAGATGGAATACTCCAAGGACCTTTTCACATGGGGGGTTCCTGAAGGGGAAGTAAAGGATGAAATTTTCAAGGTGGTAGATGGAGTTATGTTTTTATATAATCTTATTCTCTTGGCTGGTTTCTCCAAACTCAAGGAGGGACTATTTGATGCCATCTATGAAATCTTGCTTTCCAAACCCACTGCTTTTGTCAAAGCATATCATACTCTCTTGGGTGGATTCATATGGGAAGGATACAAAGAAGATGTGTACTCTCATATGAATAAGTTCATAGACTACTTGGTAGAGGAGGAGGAACATAGCTCTTGGGAGGAGCCACCCTTCACACCTCCTTATTCTTTGGGTGTGAGAGGGAACTCATCCATGAGTTACCCCATTGATGTAGAACAAGTATATAGAGAGGCCCATCCTATTGAGCATTATTTTGTATCTCTTATATGCTTATATTTTTCTGACAGTCATTTGCAGGGCATGGTGCCAAGATGGGGCACTAAGTATGATGGGTTTCATGGCCCATCCCAGGCCATGAACTATGTTGATGCAGGACATTCCTTGGATAACCTTGGAAGGCTATTATATTCCTCATGGTGTGTTTATTTTACACCAACCATGATTTACATTCTCCAAGAATTCCAAAGACATGAGGCAACAAACAAGTGTTGGGGGAGGCACTTGTCATATCTTATTCTATGGCAGTTAAGGATAAAAATGCACTGGTTGCACATGAGGGAACATCTTCCTTCTTATCTATCACACATGGTAGCTAGCATGCTTCTAATCATGATCCCACAAGCTGAAGATGTCCTTATATTTGTTGGGGGCATAGTTGGAGGAAAGGCACACTTGTTGAATGTGACCTTGGGGGAAGGAGTTCCCCATTATTTTTGCATTGCATGCTTCCATGGGAGCATGAGATTTTGTATGGCCACTATTATAAATCACTTGTCTCTTTGTAAAGTGACCCATACGTTGATTGGTGACATGCCTCTCACATGTATTGGGGAGGATATCTTCTATGGATTTCCAAGCTGGGAGGTGATCCACTTCATTTTTATGATAGCATGGGGATGGGAGTCTTTCATGGATCATGAAAACCCCATGATAGACATCACATCTATCTTGAGAAGGCCATGGATTAGCAAGAAGGTTTCCACAACAACCTTCCATTTCTTCATGATGAGAGCCTTTTAGTTTATTCATCAAGGGCAAACTTGCATTTTAAGGAAGGACCATTGGGAAGACAAAGATATTGCAGAAAATTCAAAGCAATGGAGGAGACTATTTGATGAGGAGGCCACAAGAGAAGAAGGAGTATTTTTGCAGCACCCTTGAAATTTCTTGAGGACAAGAAACATTTGGGAGGGGGAGACTGTAATGTTCCTAAATTAGCTTCAGCTGATTTGGAACATTAATTTTTCCTTATTCATTTTGTATTTCATGATTAATGAATAAATTGTAAGGGAAGATGTCTAATCCCTTTGCAAATCAAGAATAAATCGGTGCCTATCTGAAAAGAGACATATTTAGGCCATTGGAATAAAATATTGCAGGTGTGAAAGGGGCAAGACCACCAAAGGAGATCTTATTTGACCAAGTCAACATCGCTGTCTAGGTTCATTGAACCTCCTGGATGGACTGCGCAGTTCTAGAAGGGGTTTCCAACTGTGAAAAGACCCAAAAGATGAAAGTGGTTTAGAGTTTTCCAAGAGACTCAAATGTTATAAAAGGAGTTGAAGGCTCATGAGGAGGTTGTTGATCATATTTCGTTTTCTAAGCTTGCTAAGGCAAGTCCATTTCTCTTTTCTGTTTAGTAAGAGAAAGAGAGGATTTCCTATTTAGGAATCCTCCATCCTTTCTTGAGTAGCTCTTGGAGGGAAGTGTGCTAGATTGAACCAATATCAGGTTGGAGGCCAAGCTATGCTTGCATTGACAGCGTTGGCTCACTGAGGTTTTTTCTGCTGTTGTAAGTGTAGTAAGTGGGGAAACTAGATCTGCAAGATCTAGTTGCTTAAGAGGAGATTTATCTCAGGGAGGGTGTCTTTTGACCACCCGGAAGAGGATCTCACTCTCATTTTGATTTCAGATTTGTATATTTTATCTGTTGTAAAATTATTCTCAAGCTACTGCACAGTCTCCTTTTTCTACTGCGTTATTTCCTATGTACTGCTTCACTATTGTATAGATCTGTCATTGTACTTGTTTCTGGTGATTGAGGCTTGCCTCTCACCTTGAAGATTCAGGAATTATCTTGCTGATATCTCATGTTAAGATCTGATGTATATTATGAATAAATTCATCTTTAGAAATTACTTAAGATTTCTGCAGTTATGTGTACAAAAAGTTAGATCTACACTTTCTAGTGCATTATTTTGTAAAAGCCCTAAGGGGATCTTGATTAGAAGGCTAAGTAGTTTCCAAATCTGATATGGATCTTATGTTTCAGCCATGAATTTTCTGTAGATATGTAATCTAACATTGTACTTCTGAAGCACACTTAGAGGGATTTTGTTTAGTTATTTCTGCAACTTTTACATATATTGCAGCTCCTATTTCTGAAGATTTCTTGCTTATTCCCTCATGCAATGCACTGTACTTCTTAAGGAACTCATTAAAAGTCTGATTTTCTAGTGCTATGATTTAATAAATGTCTGATGGCTGATTTCCAGTGACTCTCTACTGAAACTACACAATTTTGAAGTGGGTTCTTCTTCATTCCATCAGCTCTTCTCTTTCGCTGATTTTTAACTAGTTAGCTTCGTGGGAGATCTGTTTATGGCCCTTAAACCCATTTTTTTTCTCCTAAAATTCAGAAAGGAGGTCCCATAAATCCTATAATAAGGGAACCCAGCCCTAGGAAGCATTATTATTGTACCATTTTTCTTATACAGTGTTACGCCTGAGCCTCTTGCAGTTTTTCCCGGAAGTGGAATTTCCCTCTTCTTACTTGTTTGGTTTTTGCTTCTCTTTGGATCCACTCTTTAGATATGTAGATATAAGGTTCCCAAGGGTAGAAAAATCCAAGAGGAGTGTGTCATTTCCACACTTGGTGTGTTTCATCAGTCTTCTATAGACAGAGTCTGGAACGGGCCAGGAAGCCTCTAGTTTTCATCCTCTCCTTAGAGGTGATATAACCATTAAATGCCCTACTAGTCAATATATGGTTTAGAAGTTGCTGGTGTGTTTTCCATACTACTGTGATCCCATAGTGGAATATCTCAAGATATTCACTACTATGCCTATTTTTCCCCATTTATAATATTACAAGTTCGCAATAGTTTCTGAGATATGATCTGTGGAAGTTAGGGATTTTTGAGGCTTCTGAATTTCATCTCAAAGAGGTGATTGTGGGAAAATATTCATAACTCTCTCTCTGAGGATCGGATTAGAATTCTGTAAAAAGTGGTCGCAATTACACGGACTGTATTTTTCTTTCTATCAATTTCAAATCCAAAGGAGGAAACAGTGACACGTGGCAAGTCATACAAGTTCGCTCTACTGAACTAGTCCAAAATTGGGTCATTGTGGGAGATTGTACATAAATTTCCCTTGAAGAATCCAAATCAGATCAAACCTGTGGAATTTGAAAGAAGTGTTGGAGGGATACTACAGGGCTGAATTTCAGATATTGAGGATATGAAGTTATAGATATAATTGAATTTCAATATCGAGCTCCTCAAAAGCAAGTAAAAGGTGTGTGTTTTTTTTCCGAATTGCATAAGTCTTGTTTGAATAATCAAGTTGAATTGATTCCAAGGGCATATTTTAAGATAGATATCACTATTGGATTCTAAAATGGCCCCTAAAAATAATTCAACATCCATTAAGTCTTTAGAAAGCTCTACTATGACTCATGAATACGAAGAATGGCAACATGACATATCAAAATTACAAGAGCAAGTGCAACAAATTTTGCTCTGGCAAAGAGCAACAAAAAATGACATGGAAGTTTTGAAGAAAGACATGGATACTATAGATGTAGCAATATTTTTATCTCCATAATGTGAAAAACACACAAAAGGTATGCATTTCAACTTTACATTTAGAACAAAATACATTTGTATGGTATCAATGGCTTTGCTCCCACAAAAAAATTGTCACTTGGTCAATTTTTACGGAGGAAATGATAGCACATTATGAGGAAAAAAAGAGCAACACCTTATTTAGCTAATTGATAAATCTAAAAAAAATGGTTTAATGGGGGAGCACATTGAGGACTTCCAAAAATTGAATATAAGGGTAATTGATATTCCAGAGGAACATAGGATTGATCTCTTCATAGGAACTTTAAAGGATAACATCCAACATGAATTTTGCATTTTAGAATTTGATTCATTGGAGAAGGCATTTAGGTTGGCAAGAAAAATTGAATTTAAAATTATGGCGACAAGGAAGCCTACCACTCACTTCTATAAAGAGGTAAGTGTTTCTACTCCAAGATTTCCACAACCTACAAGGTTGACAACACAAAAATTGGAAGAAAAAAGAGCAAAAGGGCTTTGCTACAGTTGTGATAGAAAATACACTAAAGGTCATAAGTGTGTTGAGAAGAAATCATTTTACATATATTGTAAAGAGGAAGAAGAAAATGAACAAGAAGAGGATATACACTAGGAACCAACCCAAGTAGAGGAAGAAATGAGTCTGACCATATCGTGTAATGCATTGGTAGGAATTACCACTCCTCAAACTTTCAAGATAGAAGGACATATCAAGAAGAAAAAGGTAATAGTGTTGATTGATTCAGGTAGTACCCATAATTTTATTCATTGTAAGGTAACCAAGGAATTGAATTGTTTCCTATACCCAGCACCAAAATGTCAAGTGATGGTTTCAAATGGAGGAACTATAAATTACTCTGGATAATGCCATAATTGTAATGTTCCTAAATTAGCTTTAGCTGATTGGAACATTAATTTTTCCTTGTTCAATTTTGTATTTCATGATTGATGAATAAAATGTGAAGGAGGACAAGAAAAACTCCTTAAATCAAAGAACAAATACATGCCCAATGTGAAAAGGGATAAATCTGGGCCTTTTGTAACAAAATCCACTTGTGTGTGAATGGAAATTGGACCACCTTGGAGAACCAGCGCAGTTTTAGAAGAGGGATCCAATGTGAAAGGGGTTAAGTCCATTGAAGTGGTTTAGGGTTTCTGCACCCCTTCAAGTTATAAAAAGGAGGAGAGATCTCATGTAGAGGTTGTTGATGATATTTCGAAATAGAGGTTGCTTGAGCAATTCTAGCTCTCTAGGCTGCTTAGCCTAAGGGAAGAGGATTTCCTGTTTTGGAATCCTCCCTCCTTCCTTGAGTAGCCCTTGGAGGAGAATGTACTGAAATGAGCCACTATCTGGTTTGAAACCAAGCTCCATTTTCATGAGCAGCACTGGCCCATTAAGGGTTTTGCAGCTACTATCATTTCCAGCAAGTGGTATCCTAGATTTACAGAGATCTAGTGTTTGGAGGTGTTCTCTCTCAAGGAGGGTGTCTTGTGACCACCCGGAAGAGGATATCTCTCTTATTTGTATTCAGATATATAATTTATAGCATTTTCTTCATTCTTATACAACTACTGTGCAGTCCCTCTCAAGAACTACGTTTCTGCACTTTAGGGGGTAATTGTTATTTCAGTTTTGTGCAGTAGATGATCTTCAGTGATTGAGTCTTGCCTCTCACTTTGTAAATATTTGATGTAGCTACTGTTTAAGCTATTTTCAGATCTGATATCTGTTATAATAAATTCATCTTCAGAAATTCTGAGCATCCTGCAGTTCTATAGCTTATATGTCGGATCTACACTTATTATAGCATTATTTTGATGAAATTCCAAGGGGATCTTGTAGAGAAGGCTGAGTAGTTTCCAAATCTGGTATAGATCTGATTTTCAGCCATAGATCTGTCATATATCTTAGTTTTCACTTACAGCAGCTGAAACCCTTGAAAAATAACACTGATATAGTCTGCAGTCTTTTCCCTATGTGTTGCAGCAACTCATTGCAGGGTTTTTCTTCATAGAAATGTCTGTTTTTCCATGCATAATATAAATGAATCTTATTCTAAACCTGCATACTATAATTTATTAATAAACTCAGTCATACCCTTCAGAAATTACGCTGCCCAAGCTTCAACACTTTTCTGCATAATTTAGGTCATGGGAAATCAGGGTTTTTCTTCACTAGTCGGGAAGGAGGAACTGTTTAACATATTAAAGCTTCTTTTTTTTTCTGAAATTTTACATGTGAGTCCCTATTAACCTAATATAACATATTCTAGAACCTTGACCCTTCATTTTATGCATATTTTCTTATACACCTATTTTAGTGCATAAAATGTTTCTTTTCCCCATCTTTATGATGTTAAAAGCTTAGTAAAGAGTGTTGTTGTTGTTTATATTTGTTTCTAAGCATTCCAATACACATTTTATGGTTTCTAAAACCATCACACCTGAATAATGCATTTTCCAGGCATGATTTGCTGAGTAAACCCTTTTGGGATATTACCTCTCAACAAGATTCTATAGACAGTGTCTGAAAAGGGCCAGATAGCCTCTGAATATCACCCTCTCTTTAGAGGTGACATATTCAGTAAATTTCCCTTTAGTAAATATTTGGTTTAGATAATATTGTTGATTGTTAATGTTTCAAAAAGAGGACATTACATTGATACAAGTTGTGGGAGATCTGTTTAGCAGATATAACTTGATTTGTTTTTGAAGATATTAAATATTTGAGTCCCAAAAAACATATTCAAGAGGAACCAAGCTTTTTCATGCATTTTATTTGTCCATATTTCCTTATACAACGTTCCTATTGAGCAGCTTGCCAATATTCCTGAAAAAGGGATATTACAGTGGTATCAGAGCATGATCTTTGGCACAACCTGTGAGATCAAGCTATTAGTGAATTAAGAGTAGAAGCAGAGATCAGATTGATGGAGAGGATGAGATTACTATCATCAATTTTCAGATCAGAAAAGGGCCTCTCCAAGGAGGTTCAACCCATAGAAGAAGAAGGATGTAGTGAAACTCCAAGAGGGTTTCAAAGCAGAAGAAGCTACTGTGAAATTCCTAGATGATTTCAAGAAGATGAAGGAGTACCCAGTACATCTTATGATGTGTGTGAGCATTTAGCCACACAATATTATTTACAATGTTGTCACATCCCCACTTTCTTGCTGAGGGAAAGAGGAGAAGAATAATGAATGACACAAAAAGAGATTCTCTCACTCTTTTTCCATACCTTGAAGGATATTCAAGAAAATATCAAGGAGATTGAGGGGATAGAGACTTGTACCAGCGCTGGCACAACCTTGGAGGAGCAGCCTTCATGTTCAATGGAGGAAGACTACACAGTTGCAGAGGAAGTTCTTGCTTCTACATTTCACCAAGGTATGGTCAAAGATTCATCTATTTTCATTTCAGCCCATGGCATGGAGAGATCTACATTTTTATGTGTTGCTGATATAGAACAACAAGACTGCATTGCATTGTGCAAGAGCAGTAAGGGAGGAATAAGATCTTCCCTTGGATATATCAAAGGGGCCACATTTCACAAGCCCTTGAGATGGAGAAGGCGCAAAAGCATGAGGATACCGAGAGAAGATGGGGAAGAGCACCAATCTGATTCCTATCTATTGTAGAAGGTTGATGCACCTAAAGAGGTGATTGGCTTGCCCAGTGGAAGAATGGAGGGTTTTCTCCATTCATGTATTCAGTCACCACTAGATGATGTCTCATTTCCTGGAGACATTGCACCAAGAAGGCCACTTGATCGACAAAAAGAGGTGAATTATTCACATGGTGAGGCATTTCCCATTGATTTCAGAGAAGTGGAGACCTTGGGAGGTCTTGATGTAGCGCTGAGAGTCTTGGGTAGGATCAAGGAGGAGATAAGCAGTCTCTCAACATCATCCACACCCACTCTCATTTCAATTTCTACGTTGTGGTAGGAAAAGCAGGGGAAGGATAGCAGCCTTCCCACATCTACATTTGGCATGGGAGCTATGCATGCACATGACTCTTGGGAAGAGTTATTACAGTCTTCTCTCTTCTCTTTGAGAATGGAAGGAGGCTCATCTATGAGCTTCTCCCATTACATGAGTAAAAATTGTGGTAAGGGTGTTGATTATTTTGATTTATCTCATGTATACATGCATCCCTTAACCACATATGTGCAGGATGTTGCTCCAAGGAGGATCATTCTTATTTTGAGGTTGCATGGTCTACTTGAGGCCATGACCAATGTTGATAAATACTCCCTAGGAGGACTTGGAGAGGAAGTCTATTTTGGAGGACATACTTACATTGCCTCATCCATCATACACTTCCTCCAAGCTTATGAAGAGATTGGAGCAACATGCAAGTGGTTGGAAGACCACATTTTTTAGCAATCTCTATTGTAGTTGAGATCCAAACTGCGTTGGTTGCATATGAGGGATCATTTCCCTTCACATTTGTTGCATATGGCAGCCAATATGAACTCTATTCTTGCTCCCTATATTGTTGATATTTCTATTTTTATGAGGAGAATATGTGGGAGAGGAGGATTGATACATTGGATGAATGTATCCATTGGAAATGCACTCTCCCATATTCAATTGAATTTCAAGAAGAGGAGGGAATGTTTCGTGGCTGCTACATGGTACATTGTATCATCTTCTACAAAGGGTCATGTATTGAGTTTGTATCATGAAGGGGAGCCTCTCACATGGGAGGAATTAGAGAAAGACATGTTTTTCTTGATCTCCATTCAACCAACACTTATTTTCCTCTATCATTTCCAAGCTTTGAAGAAGCTTATTTCAGCAAGAAAGTGGTGGGATGGCCACTTATGGTATCATGACTTGAAGCAGAAAGATGATGGACATTGCTGGTCTCAAGGGAGGGAATATTGTCACCATCCAACACATCATATAGCACTTAGTCCTCATGTCTTTTGGAGCACATGTGGTGAAGGTAAATTGTTCACTATATGCCTAAGAGGGCGGGCAAGGAGGCTCACTGAAATCAATGAAGGAGGTCATGAAGTTTCAAATTCCTTTTAGCTTCATGGTGACCACATTTTTGCAGCCCAGGATCCACAACTCCACATCCATCAACAGTGGGAAGAGGGATAGTGTGAGTTGGGTATATTCATCCCTCATTTCCAGCCTTGTAACCCCTACTCAATGCACATCATGGGGATTAACAACTGTTTCTATGAGCTATCAAGAATGGCTCCTTTTATTTGGATGATAGCGTGGGTGTGAGAGACACTCATTAGGAAAATTTTTCCCCATGCTCTTCATCACTCCTACCTGATGAGGCCATGGAGCAACAAGAAGATCACCACTTGTACCTCCCATTTCTCATGATGTACACTTGCTATCTTGCACTAGGAGAAGGTCATTGGAGGGAAGATTCATTGCTTACCATTTTCAGCCATGGTGGGATCTATTGTTGAGGCCACAAAAGGGGAAGGAGAAGTTTGGTTCTTCCTTGCCGTTGCTTGAGGACAAGCAACATTTGGGAGGGGGAGACTGTAATGTTCCTAAATTAGCTTCAGCTAATTGGAACATTAATTTTTCCTTGTTCATTTTTGTATTTCATGATTGATGAATAAAATGTGAAGTATGATAAGAAAAACTCCTTAAATAAAAGAATAAATACATCTCTAATGTGAAAAGGGATAAATCTGGGCCTTTTGTAACAAAATCCACTTGTGTGTGAATAGAAATTGGACCACCTTGGAGAACCAACGCAGTTTTAAAAGAGAGATCCAATGTGAAAGGGGTTAAGTCCATTAAAGTGGTTTAGGGTTTGTGCACCCCTTCAAGTTATAAAAAGGAGGAGAGGGCTCATGTAGAGGTTGTTGATGATATTTCGAAATAGAGGTTTCTTGAGCAACTCTAGCTCTCTAGGTTGCTTAGACTAAGGGAAGAGGATTTCCTGTTTAGGAATCCTCCCTCCTTCCTTGAGTAGCTCTTGGAGAATAATGTACTGAAATGAGCCACTATCTTGTTTGAGACCAATCTACATTTTCATGAGAAGCGCTGGCCCATTGAGGTTTTTGCAGCTACTATCATTTGCAACAAGTGGTATCCTAGATCTACAGAGATCTAGTGTTTTGGAGGAGTTCTCTCTCAAGGAGGGTATCTTGTGACCACCTGGAAGAGGATATCTCTCTGATTTTTATTCAGATCTGTAATTTATAGCATTTTATTCATTCTTATACAGCTAATGTGCAGTCCCTCTCAAGAACTGCGTTTCTACACTTGAGGGTTTAATTGTTATTTCAATTTTGTGCAATAGATGATCTTTAGTGATTGAGGCTTGCCTCTAACTTTGTAAATATTTGATGTATCTATTTTTTAAGATATTTTTAGATCTTATCTTTGTTATAATAAATTTATATTAAGAAATTCTGAGCATCCTGCAGTTCTGTAGATTATATGTTAGATCTACACTTATTCCAGCATCCTTTTGATGAAATTCCAAGGGGATCTTGTAGAGAAGGCTGAGTAGTTTCCAGATCTGGTATAGATCTGATGTTTCAGCCATATATCTATCATATATTTGAGTTTTCACTTACAACAGCTGAAACCCCTGAAAAATAACACTGATATAGTCTGCAGTCTTTTCCCTATGTGCTGCAGCAACTCATTGCAGGGTTTTTCTTCATAAAAATGTCTGTTTTTCCATGAATAAGCTAAATGAATATTATTCTGAACCTGCATACTGCCATTTCTGCATATAATCAGTCATACCCTTCATAAATTATTCTGCCCAAGCTTCAACACTTTTCTGCATAATTTAGGTCATGGGAAATCAGGGTTTTTCTTGACTAGCCAGGAAGGAGGAACTGTTTAACATAGAAAAACTTATTTTTTTTTCTTAAATTCGACATGTGAGTCCATCTTAACCTAATATAACATATTCCATAACCTTTACCCTTAATTTTACGCATATGTTCTTATACACCTATTTTAGTGCGTAAAATGCTGCTTTTCCCCATCTTTCTGATGTTAAAAGCTGAGTAAAGAGTGCTGCTATTTTTTCTATTGGTTTCTGAGCATTATCATACAAATTTTATGGTTTCTGAAGCCATCATACCTAAATAATGTGTTTTACAGGCATGATTTGCTGAGTAAACCATTTTGGGATATTACTTCTCGATAAGAGTCTATAGACAGAGTCTGAAAAAGGCCAAATAGCCTCTGAATCTCACCCTCTCTTTAGAGGTGACATATTTAGTAAATTCTCCTTCATTAAATCTCTGGTTTAGATCATATTGTTGATTTTTAATGTTTCAAAAAGAGGACATTACATTGATACCAGTTGTGGGAGATTTGTTTAGCAGATCTAACTTGATTTGTTTTTTAATGTATTATATATTTGAGTCCAAAATAGCATATTCTAGAGGAACCAAGATTTTTCCTGCGTTTTATTTGTCCATATTTCCTTATATAGCGTTCCTATTGAGCAACTTGGCAATATTCCTGAAAAAGGGATATTACAATAATATGAAGCTAACCATGGGGGAATGTGTATTGCATAGTCCAATTCTTTCCATTCCTATGGGAGGTGTTGATGTTGTACTAGGATTACAATGGTTACAATCTTTGGGGATGGTAGCTTTTAATTTTCAAGAACTTTTCTTGAAATTTTTTTCAGAAGGAAAGGAAGTCGAATTACGGGGTATTGCAGGGAAGCCGGGAAAGATAATAAGCTCTAATGTCATGACAAAGCTTCTAAATAAAGAACAACGAGGTGTAATTGTACAATTATGCTCACTAGAAGTTCCAACATCAAAATCATCTATTTCTGCAGATCTCCAACAAGTCTTGGACAATCATTCCAAGGTGTTTGAAACTCCCAAAGGACTCCCACCTATTCGTGATCGTGATCATGCTATTCATTTGATTCCAGGAAGTGTTCCTCCAAAAATCAGGCCTTATAGATATCCTTACTTCCAAAAGAGCGAAATTGAACGTATGATTGCAGAAATGTTAGAGGCGGGTATAATTCAACCTAGTCAAAGTTCTTTCTCTACTCCCATAGTATTGGTACACAAGAAGGATGGATCATGGCGAATGTGTCCGGATTATAGGGAGCTCAATAAGCTCACCATTAAAGATAAATTTCCCATTCCTGTGATTGATGAATTATTGGATGAATTACATGGAGCAATTTATCTTACCAAGTTGGATCTTCGTTCAAGATATCATCAAATTAGAATGAAGACTGAAGATATTCTGAAAACAACATTTCGAACTCATGAGGGTCATTATGAATTTTTGGTCATGCTTTTTGGCCTTACCAATGCACCTTCTACATTTCAAGGGTTGATGAATTCCATTTTCAAACCCTTCCTTAGAAAATTTGTGCTAGTATTTTTTGATGATATACTAATCTACAGCAGGTCTTGGAAGGATCATGTTGAACATGTTGACAGGGTGCTCAAACTATTGCAGGAGAAACAATTATATGCAAAAACATCCAAATGTTTCTTTGTAGTACAAGAGGTGGAATATCTGGGTCATATTGTATCTCACGAGGGTGTTAAGGTAGACCCTAACAAAATTAAAGCCATTAAGGAATGGAAAGTCCCCACAACCATAAAGCAGTTGCGAGGATTTCTCGGGTTAACATGGTATTATCGAAATTTTGTTAAGAATTATGGGAGAATAGCAGCACCTCTAACAACATTATTGAAGAAAGATGCATTTTCATGGACTCCTGAAGCAACTAAGGCCTTTGAACATCTTAAAGAGGCAATGTGTCTAGCACCGGTCTTAGCTACGCCAGACTTCACAAAAACCTTTATTGTGGAATGTGATGCCTCAGGAAATGGAATTGGTGCAGTTTTAATGCAGGAAGGAAGACCCATTGCTTTTGAAATTCATCCAATCAAAGGAAAGTATTTACAGAAACCTATTTATGAGAAGGAAATGTTAGCAATACTGCATGCACTAAAGAAATGGCGAACTTACCTAATGGGAAGACACTTCAAGGTAAAAACTGATCATGATAGTCTTAAAACACTTTTTGGAACAAAGACTATCTTCAGAAGAGCAGCAAAAATGGGTCACAAAGATGTTGGGTTATGACTTTGAAATAATCTACAAAAAAGGAAAGCTTAATGTTGTTGCAGATGCACTCTCAAGAAAGAATGAAGAGGTGGAAGCATTTCTTTGTGCTATTTCTATTATCCAACCAGATTGGATAACTGAAGCAAGAGATGAATGGAAGAAGGACAAAGATGTATGGACACTCATTCAAAAGTTGCAGCAAGATCCTAGTACATCCGATACATTTAGTTGGAAAAATGATTCCTTATGGTACAAAGATCGCTTATATCTTTGTAAGAATTCCCAACTAAAACAAAAGATTCTTCTGGAATTGCACACTTCTCCTTTAGGAGGACACCTGGGATTTTTAAAAACTTACCAAAGGGTGAAGAAAGAATTTTTTTGGGATGGCCTTAAATCCGATATTCAAAATTTTGTGACGGAATGTTTGGTTTGCCAACAGAATAAAGTTGAGACAATTAAGACCCCGGGACTTCTACAACCTTTATCCATTCCAAGTCAATGTTGGGAGGAGATTTCAATGGATTTTATCACAGGTTTACCTAAGTCCGAAGGAAAGAGCGTCATCATGGTGGTAGTTGATAGACTTACCAAGTATGCACACTTTTGTGCATTATCTCATCCATTTAAAGCAAGTACAGTTGCTACTACATTTATGGACACAATTCAAAAGCTACATGGAAACCCAAGGGTTATTGTGAGTGACAGAGATCCCATTTTTACCGGAAATTTTTGGACAGAGTTATTTTCTTGTTTGGGTACTCAATTAGCTCATAGCTCATCTTATCATCCTCAATCCAATGGTCAAACTGAGATAGTAAATAAATGTTTGGAAGGATATCTTCATTGTTTTTTATCTGATAAACAAACACAATGAGTCAAGTGGTTACCTCTAGCTGAATGGTGGTATAACACTTCTTTCCATACTGCAGAAAAAATGACCCCATTTATGGCACTTTATGAATATCATCCACCATCCATCACATCATCTTTAAGAGAAAATTTGAAGGTTCAAGCACTGGAATATCACATCAAGCATCAACAAGAAGTTCTCCAACTCTTAAAGGACAACTTGAATTTGGCACAAAATTGAATGAAACAACAGGCAGATAAAAATCGCAGTGAGAGAAGTTTTGATGTAGAATACTGGGTATTTTTATGGCTACAACCATACAAGCAAATGTCCCTCAAGCAAGATAATAAGGATAATAAATTATCGCCAAAGTACTATGGTCCTTACAAGGTGTTGCAAAATATTGGTACTAAGGCATACAAATTGGAGCTTCCTGCTTCTTCACGAGTGCATCAAATTTCCCATGTTTCATGCTTAAAGAAGGTTATAGGTGAAAATCTTCCAGTTCAAACAATATTTCCAGAACTTGATGAGGAAGGAAAAATCATATTATAACCTGAACCAGTCATGGAAACAGGAACTCAACAGCTACGGAATCGATCAATTTCATAATATCTCATCAAGTGGAAGAACTTACCCACTGAAAATTCTACATGGGAGGATGAGAATTTTATACAGAAGCACCTAGAGCTACTCAAGCGTTGAGGACAACACCCTTTTAGAAGGAGAGGGGCATGTTAAGTCCCTATATTACTAGTATAGTCCCTTATTATTGTTAGTGTAACCCCCTTATTGTTATTATTGTACCCATGTAACCCCCATATTGTTATTATTGTGCCCTTAAATTATTATTGTTAGGTCGGCTAGGATTAAATTGTGGCCCCACTAGGATTACATTGTGGCCCCATGGACTCCTATATATAGAAAGGAGGTTTTGTAATTTGAATCATCTAATAATTGTTCATTCATGTAATGCATTGGATGTTTCCCCCTCGAAGTGGCTTATGTCTAAGGTGTTGATATCTCTTTTCTTATCTTTTTGGAGCTGGTTTCACAATAGGGTCACTAGTGATCAAAATTGGATCATGGACCTAAGTGATAACTCAAAATTCAAAGTGTTTGGAATTGTGTCGAACCTGAGCAACTAGATAGATTTTGTCTTCTTGATTTAGGAGCTGTGGATGGTTCGAAAAATCAACACTATATGAAGAAGTTATTGCGATTTGAAAAATCTAGTAAACTGCAATTCTTGGACTTTGACCAAGTTTGACTTGGATTTGGGAAAATTAAAAAGAGAAAATTCTAGGGAATATTGCTCAGAATATTCCTTGGAATATTCACTGGAATATTCTGTTTGGACCAATTATAGATGGAAAAGTGGCATAGTCTCATTGGTCAGTGGATTGACCTTTTGGAGTATAGGCCAATGGGAGGCTGCCACGTATGGTGACGTGGCCTTGGAATGGTCTATTAAATTTTTTGTAGAAGTCCCTGGGATCAAACCTAAGACCCCTCGCTGACACACACACATTTTTAACACTCACTCTATGGGTTTTGACTTAACCTTGTGGGTTTTGCAATCTATTTGAAGTGTTACACTTTTGTATTTGGGGGTTTGGAGGGGCCAACCCCTCTCCATAAGACCACGACCCGTGACTAGACCTCAGGGCCCTAACCGCCAACACTTGTCCACATTTATGGTTAATGGTCACATGGTGGAAGGTTTAAAATCTATGCAATGCTTCCAGAACCGTTAACCTCAACAGATAAAACATAAAACTGTTTACTTGCAGTTTTCTAGCTAACGGTTAAATTTGTTGCACGGTTTATGAGCCCGTCATTTTGAAGACAACCTATTTTACGGTGCATGTGCCAACATGCCAGTTAAATTTAATTGATACAGTCTAAACTGGTGAAGATTAATCATTGTTCCAAAAATTTCAAGAATATGCCAAGCTTAACTGAAGTTAAGTTCAGTCTCTCCACATTTGGTGGACGTTTTTTGGGTGTCACTGGACAAATCTTGTTTTGGCTCTATCATGAGATAGATTCGACCAATTTTGGAGTGCAAATAGTAAATTTCGACTATATCCAACATTATAGACTCATTCGTGACGTTTTAAGAGCCATGAAAGGAATTTTGAGTAAGTTTTTGCTTCAGAGAATTTCTAGGGACCACTAGGGCCAACATGGGCCAGCAATAGTTTGAGGCCTAGCCAGGGGAGCTAGATGCCTTATTTAGAAATCCAATAGTCAATTTTGGATGTTTCAAATGTTATGTAACTGATGGTGTGGTTTTTAGAGCATTTAGAGGACTTTTGAAGGCCTATATGCTTAAGTAAAGTTGCAGGGGCCACTAGGGCCAGCAAGTGCCAACAACAGTTCAGGGCATAGCCGGGATAGCTAGACGCCTTATCCAACAAATCAATAGTAATTTATAATTGTTTTGATACTTATGAATCCATTTGAGGAGATTAAGGAAGTGTTTTAGGACTTCTAGAGGTCGAGAACCCATAGAGAATGTTTCTTTGATCCTAGTGCCAAGGGGTACCGACAGGTGTTGGAGGTGAAACTGGAGTAGCCGGAGGCCATTTTTAGTGAACCAATAGTCTATTCTGAATATTTTTGGCATTAAAAATTCAATTAAGGGATTTTAAGATCCATTTTAATACTTCTAGAGCTTGGGAAGCTTCATATAATTTTGGGCAACCCCGAGCGAACCGTGGAGGAAGGCCTAGTTTGGGGATGAAGTGCTCATTTTGAGAAAATGATCAGTATAATTTTGGTTTCTAATATGTGCTAGAGATATTAGATGAATTTTCAGGATATTAAAATAATTTTGAAGGAGTTAGTGTGATCGAGAAGCTCAGGGTAGCTTAGAGCACCGACAGAAGGAATCAAGTCTAAGGGAGCCTAGATCTGTTTGCAGAGTGATGAGAACCATGAAAGGGATATAGATGGTATTATAAGCCCATTGGTTTAGTTCAGTAACCATTGGAGTTAATTTTGGAACTTGTAAAATAATTTTTTCCATAGTCCCAAAGAGCCAAGTCAAGATGACAAAATGTCAAGGAGACATAGCCCACGATATTCGGGTGAAATCCTAGATTAATTTTGTTGTTATGTGTGGTTTATTATTTTATGCATTATATTTCTGTTACACATGCTTAATTTCAGAAAAAATAAATGATCTTAAAGCACTTAAATAGTTAACAAAACATACACCTATTTCAAGTATAAAATTCCACAAAAATTCAAGTATAAGCTAGATATTTTATTTGTTTAACTGAGTGGGAGGTTCTTGAAAAGCATAAAAAGTAATCCAACCCATTTTCATATCAAATAGTCACTAGTGAATTAAATGAATCATTTTTGGTACACCTTCTAATAATTATCATACTAACAGCTGCAGTCTACTTTGGTACATACAAGTTATTACCACATTTTTATTCATAACTATGCTTTAATCACTGCATCAATGGAGAGATTATTGAACAAAGTTGAATGTTTCATATGGAATATTGAATGTGATACTACATTTTATTAATTGAAATAAAATATTGTGAGTTCTCCAATTCTGGTTTATCCAAATTGGAACAAGGAGTTCGATGTCCATATAGACACATCATGTATTCCTTTGGGTGATATATTTTCGCAACTTAGGGTAACCTTAATCATCCCATGTATTTTTCTAGTTGAAAATTTTCTATTACTGAGAATAATTATGTGACTATTGAGCAGGAGGATCATTCCATGGTGTACTCACTCTAGAAATTTGGCCATTATCTTGTTGGTGGTCCTTTTAAATATTTTCTCGACCATTTTATTTTAAATTATATTGTCAATAAACATATCTTGGAAGGGAGAATATGTCAATGGATTTTTTTGTTTCGGGAATTTTCATTCAAATTAATTTTTAAACAAGAACGCTCTAATGTGGGTCTAAATCACTTGTCTCACCTAGAATTTGATGAATTAGGATGGTCAGTTGATGACCAATTTCCTAATGCTAACATATTTTGGATTGAAGGAGTACCATAATATTGCTTTGTTTATTGTAATTTGTAAGCATCCTAAGCTTTGGATTAGTTAATGTGCCCCAACAAGCATTAATTTTTTGTTTGTAAAATATGCCCATTCCATGTATATTAGCTCAAAAATGTTATATGATAAAAATGAGACCTTCAAATTTGATATACCATGTATACATAACCATGTAACTCATGTATAATAGACCCAAATTACCTTCAAACCATTAAATAAGGTGGATATTGGTCTTATACCCTTTGGAAAAAAAATTTCCTAATGAATGGTTGGACCTACTAGGTCAATTTTATTATTATTTTTTTAGAATCATTAGTGGATAATTAGTTAAGGATGATCACACTAGATTGGGAAATTAATAAGTATTGAAGAGTGTCAACACTTGGGCTTCGGGTGCAATAGGTGATAATATTGTTGGTGGATGAATATGTGAACTAGATAGGCTTGGTAGTGGGAGTATCTTACTTCTCCAAATTATATCATTTGAGAATGAACTTATCAGATAGAAATTGTAGAAAATAAAACTTCATACAAATCTTGGTGGTCAGATGGAACAAGGAGTCTAAAAGACCTAAAATTGTATCAGTAATGTAGACATCGGTGTCAAAACCATGAACTTGGGTAGCCATGGAAAAATAAAATTTTGGCATAGAATAAAAAACTGTGATGTGGTAAGGAGGACGACCATAGGGTGAAAATACTCCTTCAACATAGCTATTAACCATTTTTGGTTGTACATATGGTGCAAGACTATTCCATTTTTCTTCTAGCCTTTGCAATTTTGTTCTATCCAGGAAAGAGAGCATGTTTGTGATGGAATATGGTGTTGTTTTTACTATTTACTTCCCTTATTGAGATACGAAAATAACCCTTTTATTTGGAAAGTAATGGATTACACACCAAGATACCATTTTTGGAAAGTGAAATACCTATGGGACAATAGTGAGGCCCAAATTCGATGTATATAGATTATTATGGTCTCCTATTACACAATAGGAGAAACCTGAAAGCTTTCCTCACATTGTAAGTGGTTATCATAAGGCTCTAAATATCTGCATATCCAACATAAAAAATTTGTTATTTTATTTTCTCCTTCATTTGGAAATTGGTAGAGTTGTTGACAGATGAAGAGGCCATTAGAAAGGGAAACTTGTTGAAAGGAGCTAGTTTTTTGATGGGGGAGAGAAGAAAGAAGGGATAAGAAAACCAATGAGGATGTGTCACATGGTTGAAAAATATAGGCTAATCAGGTGGAGGGAGAATCTTTTAAATTTCAATATATGAAACTGGAAACCATTTATGAGTGGTCAAATTAAAGGTTTCTTTAGGAAATAAAACTTTAATTTAGAAAATTTTGAGGTGAAATAAGCTTATGAATGTAAGTAGAAGGTAAATTGGATTAAATAAGAGGTGTCTCTTGCTACAAGGGTGTTACAGTAGAAAATACCTCTCGTCAGCTTAGAAGAGAAGAAAAACTTGGACTAAAGTAAAACCTTAATTTACATGCCTATTCTCCATGGTAACACACCTCATAAAATGGAAAAGGGTGTGCCAATGCACCCAATGAATCAACATACAATGTTAACCTAGAGATACATACTTGCATCATCTAGAAGGTCTTGTTACCTGACTTTCATGATGTCATGAAGGAAAATAATGAGTTAGCTCACTGTGACTCTGTCATTTACTCAAGTTTGACTCTAAAATCTGGAAAGGACTTATCCATACTCATATTTATAATTTTCCTATCCTAACAAAGGATACTCTATAGGGAAATAACAATAAAGTAGAGGAAACATTTGGCCTTTTTCCAAAGATAACTGGTGAAGAGAATGGAAAACACTGATCCTCCCATTTCATATATATTGGAGGCTAGGCCACTATATTATGGATCCCAATTTAATAATTCTTATGCTTCCAATACACTATTGAGAGAGAGAGGGAGAGAGGTATTAGGAGTTGGAGGAAGGTTTTTTGCAACACAATGGTTGTAATCTTCCTTCTCAGTTTTAATAATATAGATTTATTGTTTTTCTTTCTATATCATGATTCAAATGTTTAAATTTTATGCGTTATGATTATATGATTTAGACTAACTCTTTGATATCGATTCATTTTCTTTTTATATGTTGGTACGTTGAATTGTTGAATTTTCTATATGTTGCCAATATCACTTGTTTTCCGTCTTGTGTGTATGTCTCGTTCTTGGAGTTGGATGAGGGTACCTTCTCTGTCACACTGAGTGCTCTAACAAAACTATTCAAAGGATAATAGGTCTCCACTCATCCTTGCATTTTCAATTCTTATCAAACGTTGTCATCAATTGAATGTGTCTTTCTTGAACAACTACATATCACTTGATTCACCTGCCTTAGGTTTTGGAAAAATTGAGAGGATTTTCTATCCATCCACCCATGCATTAATCCCTACAAAAAAATTGGTGTCTTCATTGTGGATCATTATTTGATTCCTATTTTTGATCTCCTAGACCCTAGATCTCTAGCTCTCTCAGCTTCTATCTGTTCTTGTCGATCTGAATTCTAGTCATTCTACTTGCTTGCACCTAATACTTTTGTTCTCAACCCTTGTTTTGACATGGGTTTTCCATTTTCTGAGTAAATATATTGTAACTTACCCTTTTTGTTCTTTATAGAGAATTATAATTCCCTCCTTTGCCTAATACAGAGTGTTACCCCTATTGATATTACCATGTGTGAACTGGAGGCATGGGTTATAAGCCCAAACCTCTTATATCCACCCATTTTTGTGGATTTTATTGTTTGATAGTCTTACTTGTTGGATGATACTTGGATATTTTCTGTTGGGATTTGATTATGTTTGTTACATGCATGTATATATTTATTTTCGAAAAATTAGCTTAATTACATTAGTTTTGGAAAAAGAAATGGAAATATTTTCTTTATGTCATTTTAGCTAGTTAGTTCAAGTTTATTTGTTTTTTTTATCTAATAATTGCATGGTTGCATTAATTTTATTGTGTTAGAACTGCAATAGGAATTTTTGGTTTTGGAGAAAGGCATATAGTTACTATCTCCTTTAGAAACTCTTATTCATAGAAATGAAATTGAAAAGCATATGTTCTACATTTTTTGACTCAGGTCTCACAAATTCCATACCTCAACACCCCCTCTAAGGAAATTAATCAAGTAACCTTAAAATAAACCTTATAATAAAATTAATGAGAAAATATTTTTCAAGATGTACATATATTAGTTTAGGCTAGAGCCTTGGGATAGGATGTGTGAGTCAACTCGCCAAGACTACAAAACTTAAACTAGTTTCATTAAAGAGAGAAAATATTGTTGCACTTAAATCATCTGGGACCACTCCTCTAACAAGGGAGTTAAGCATGACACAACATTACGGTGTGAAAGAAGGTAGATTGCCTTTGATTTCATTCTAGTTCGTATTATGTGTATCAGGCATCCTTTTAGGGATATTAGAACTAATTCAAGTACTCGCGTATCTTGCCTACACAATTCACTACCCACGACCGTTACCTACCCAATGGTGTATGTGATTTGAGGTGAAATTAGTGGCCATACTTCTAGGGACAAACACAACGTGACTAGGGAGGGCTTCCCTAGTACCTCAACAGGAAAAATTAATTCGTCTTTGGTTTTTTGGGAGGGTACTCGCCTTCACCAAAGTTCTTGGACCCTTTTTACCAAGGTTAAGGCAAAGCTCATGAGTAATTGTAACTATTACATTAGAAATACTCTCTCTAATATCCCTTCTATATTAGGTTTCATCTAGACTAACTAGCTGTGGAGATCAAAAAATATTTCCCTTAGCTTCTTGGTCATCTCTTTTATATTTTTTTGATTGTTTGGGTGTTTTCTCTTTGCTACTGAGACTAATATGTATATCACACTTAATTTTTGTTAAAATATATCATTCATCGTGCCTACCTTCGACCCTTATTTTATATCCCGATGATAGTGAGGTCTTTTCCACCTAGATGTGGAGGAATTATTGAGCTTCAACGAATCATGTTTCACCTCTACACAAGGGAATCCATATGTAGTATCAAATATTGAATCACATAGTACTTCCCATGAGACTATTTTACTAGATGAATTATTTAGTTAAGGTATCTTGCCTCATTTTAATCATCGACTTACTAATCCTCTTAGGCCTCTTTTGGTTCAGTTTGCACCTTTCTTTCCATGTCTTCATTAGTTTCCACTCCCATTGTCTCGATTAATACTAGTGGGTCGTGGTATTTTGTGGAAACTTTTGCTTGAGCACCACTTTCCCCACCTATAACTTGTTCAACACATTTTAACACAATTTATTGGTTTTCCTACTATCCAGACTATTCCTAATCCAAGAATTCCAACTACACATTATACGAGTGGATTTTAACACATTCTAGTCTCTACCCCTTTTGTGTTAGCTCCTATGCCTTCATCTATCACCCATATAGGTGTTATTAGTATGACTACTTTCAACTTTCTTTTTGGTTGGAATCCTTTCTAACACCCAGGTAGTTACGTCTATGGGAAATGTTTCCACCATGTACATACCCATTGGGGGCATGAAAATCAATATACCTCCTATGGTAAAATATGGTCCTTCACTTATTGATTTGTTTCCTTTAAGTGGAAATACTACCAGTGGTGGTCTCGCACCCACCGCGCCTTATGTGGCAAGAATTACCCCTCAACCTGGTGTTATTTCATCTAATTGGTCCCCCTTTCTCAACAACCATGGAATCTAGGGGAAACTTCTATCCTGGGGGAAACTAGTCCTTTGTTACCCAACCTAGTATTTCTTATGGCCTGCCACCTTATATGACCCACCTTCACCACTAGGAAACTATAATTCATTGCAACCAACATACCCTGTTGGAAATTGGTTGATGGGTGGGGGAATAGTCCCTGAGGTCATATTTCTATGCCCTAGTTTGATTAGACATATCAGAATTATATAAGGTAATGAATGACCCCATCAACCATAACTCAATTTGGCCTCGAATCCTATGTAGGATTCCTACAAATATGCTGAAGTTCAAAAGAAAATAGCGATATTAACAGAAAATACATGTCAAAACTTACTACCTTTGGTGTGTATAAAAATCGATTATTAATGATAGTATCCATCTCAGACTATTCCCCTGCACTTTGACTATAAAAGCTACCAAGTGGTAAATTTAGTTACCATGAGATTCAATGAATAATTTCAGTTCCCTTGCCATGGAAATTCTAGCACTTCTAATTACCTATCTGCCATGAAACAAAAAGAAAAATTATGACTACATTGTTCCAAGACACTTCCACCCACATCTATGATCATATCCATGAATGGAGATGCTAAAGGAGGATTATTAAGGGCCCCATTTTAGATGATCTATTAGAAGATTATTTCTACAAGTCTCTTATAGCCCCTATTGCAAAGTATGTTTCCATGGATTGTGTGGTTAATGAAGATCAATATATTTGAAATTCCCATCATTTAGATATGATTTATTCATAATATGGCATGTTGTATGTTTTTTTCCCTAATGATCCTAGAACTTCCATTTCTCTTACTACTCAATATACCAGAGCTTATACTAATGGTATTACTAGCACCACCTCTGGGTGTACTGTAATAAAATTAAGTGAAAATTTTCCATCTATTTGTCTGATCCCATTTGTACTACTCAACTTTTCGCTCCTCCAACCACTGCGATCAACTCTGTGCATTCTACAAAAAAAACCAACTATCAAAACAATTAGAATAAGAAAAATACCTCTCCCTCTGAAGAGAAGCATACAAACCATAATAACCTCAATCTGAAAGGCACCGCTATTTCTAAAGCTGAGAAATGAAAGGATAAAGTTGTCAATTTCCCTTGTAAGGTATGATTTGAGGACCATTTGACCTATAAATATCCATGTATCTAAGAGTGCACAGACTTCCTTTTGAAAAAGGACACTAGCTAGACCCTTGCGGTCATCAATAACCCTTTTCTTACTCATTATCAATAAAAAAATTATATTAAACCTGCCACCACCTCCACAAGGGTGAAACGAAAATTTGCATCCCCCTCCTTCTAGAGATGGATCATCAATTTTTTATGCCTTTTAAATGGTTGATTTCAAAAAATGAACCAAAAAATATGTAAATCCTATCCCAAAATATTTAGACACTAACTTGGTCTCCATTCTACCATTGCCCAATGATTTACATATCAAAAAGCATGTTGTTGACCCATGATTCATCCCCCAAAAGGGACACTTCAACACATGACACAAAATCCATTTTCTCGCACTACCCAAAACTATAGTATTGTAGAGGATATCACATAAGTACCCTCTTCTATGTCGAAAATCGAATTATTACAAACTTTCCCAACACATCAAAACAATTTTCTTCGACCATTGGTGGAATCGATCCTCATGATTCCAATATAGCGATTTTTAACATGGAGAAAAGTAAACTTCGCCTCTCCCATAACTTGTCTTTAATGCAAGTTATGATGAAAGTTAAAGCCATTAACTGCACTTTCATTGATGAAGGCACATCAACATGTCATGGCTATTTCTTGTTGGCTCGCCTTTGTTTCACCCACTCTTTCACCACTATCGAATTTTGTTAAATCTTTTGATGGTTATACATACCTTGCCATATTCCTGATCACTCTTGGCGAGAAAACTATAATGGTGGATATCAAGTCGTATATCGTCATATTGACTACAATTTAATTTTGGGGTATAGTTGGACCTATGCTATTATTTCCATTTTTTCATCATTCTTCCGATTGATCCATTTTCCTTTGGATGGGAAAACTACAACTATGCAACAAATATCCTTTTGCACCCCTAATTTTCACTCATTACCTAGCATCAACATTCCTTTAGTGCTATAGGGATTAATGCACAAGTGGTTGTGGACATAAAACATCTCAGGTCTCCCAAAACCCAAGGCAGACAGAATGATATGATGTGAAACTATTCATAGATACAATGTGAAAATAATCATGTTAATCTAGAATCGACAAAGCAAAAGAGAAGGATTACCTTCTACTCATTGGTGTAGATCTGTTGGATTTCTCAGTGTGAAAAAGGGAAAGATCCTTCGCTAGCTCTCAGAAAATGACCTTCACATAAACAAGACATGAAGCTTCACAGCATATGAAACTTTAATGATTAAAAACATTAACATATATCAATATATCAATCTAGAATGAATCTAATATAAATATCAATCTTGCCATTGAACCAACATTTAAAGAAAGAAGGTGTCACCATCATAAAGTAGACAAAACAAGAGCATATCTATATTATCAGATGAGAGAAGAATGACTACAACTATGGATGTTGAATCAATTCTTCCCTTAGCTCCTTAGCTCATCTCTCTCTCTCTCTCTCTCTCTCTCTCTCTCTCTCTCTCTCTCTCTCTCTCTCTCTCTCTCTCTCTCTCTCTCTCTCTCTCTCTCGATTAATTTGTTGACATCATAACAATGCTCAAATTATGATCATTTTTACAATGGCTATGCCTCTAATTTATAAAAGAGAAGAGGATCAATCCTTGCCAATTTCTTCACAAGTTCCATTGAGGAAAAATATCATATGTTTCCTTGATTTATTTCCCTTTCCTACTTTCCATGTTCTTCTTAGGATTACCAATTTCCTTAGACTATATTGGGGAGTATGTTTCCGAATTTTTGAGCTAACATTTGAGTGAAAATGGAGTGTTAGTTAGTAAAATCATGCTTTGACGTCTATAATCTCATAAAAATCTACCAACTCTTCCCTTTAGGAAAAAAATTCTTTAACCTATGGACTAACACTCCCTACTAATTCATAGGCAGCATTATAACACCCTCTATCCTTTTTGGGGGTGCATTACGCTAGAAAATGGGCATGTAACTTTAGGGTTTTCTTCCATTCAAAGTTTCCTTCCCATATGAGTTGATGAGGAGTTCCTTTTGTGTACAAAAAATTCCCCCTAAAGTGTGAGGTTATAGAATAAGAGAATGGCCGAAATACTTTATATACTATAGCTGAAGAGAGAGAGGAATGGAGCTTTGAAACAACAAGATACCTAAAAACAAAAACATATGTAAAAAATATAAGAACATGTCCTAAGTCGGGCATGCCCATGCTTAGTAGATGAAGCTGAGTGATTCTTAGGAGAGATATGTCTGTCATGTTCACCAATAGGCACAATGTGGAGGTTGTGTGATAAAATGATAAATTTGATGACCTGTCTTTGAAAATAATATACACAACTTGGGAGAGGAAACAAGGTTGTGTGATGTAAGCCTCTACCCAAGGTCTTGGTCATCGCTTCTATGAACAACATATTTATGCACATGTGAATAAAGGATTTGAAGTTGAACATGTGAGAAATCACCTTATTACCATTCAATTATGAAAATTTTTAACATACGCGAGAAGGGCCACTCATAAGGATGATGGTATCCAAGATGCACAATACTATAATATTCCCAAATGGGAAAAGCAGGAATATAGTGCATAAACAAGGTAATAGTAGTGAATAAATAAATACACCATTACATGGGAAAAATTTACACCCATATTATTAAACATATCAAAAAATAACAGGCATAATATCTTGAGGATCAAGTCACTCAAGCATTACAAAACAAGCCTCCTCTAAGAAAATATGTCAATACATGAGAAATACACTGCTATACAAATGCCATGAGCCATGACAACGTATTTTTAAGTCATAAAATTCTATAGAAAGATATAAAAGTATGGATCTACTGTTATATAGCTCAAACAATGCCAAGAGTGAAGATCTAGGCCCCCAAACACATTTTCAAGACAACCCAGGAAGGGTTTTCGGAAATACCCAAAACACAAAAATGCTGGAATGCAGCCCTGGGGCTGAATTGTAGCTGCAGCTAAATAAATGGATGGAGGTGGCTGAATCTGATGTAGAAATGTGTATATATCCTCCAATATATCCTCCAAGTTAATGGATAATCCCAACACTCAACATCTAACCCTCCAACTGAAGCACTGAAATCTACTCTATAGATGCCCAAAGAAATAACGCAATTTATTGATGGAACTGTGTTGTAGGAGGTGGAAATATATTTTCTAGGTGCAAAAATATGAAATAAAGCTCTAGGTCCTTCCTTAATAGCCTCCCAATAGTAAGGATTCCCCTCCACTGAAAATACAACACTGAAAGTGATTCTCTCAATCCTCCACTGCAACACCCTACAACACAACACAACTCTGAATAGAAACTGTGCTATAGTTGAAGACTGAAACTTGGCTAGAATGCCGGAATGTGGATGTGTAGTGAAATAATCTTCCTAGAGGCTCCCTCAAGGAAAGAGGTGGGACTCCCGCTCGGTAACACCCTGTGCTAAACGACACAACAATCTCAGCTAAACAACTGGAGGGTGCAAGAAGTCATACAGACCACAAAACTAATAATCAATAACATAACCATATATGGCTGCCTTTCCCTCCTTATAAACAATGTGAGCCTTCTCACCTTGGGTCCCACTCATTAAAGTCACTACTATCATGGATAATTTCTCCCATTCACAATTCACTGTCTCTCATTGATGATCCACTCCCTCCATACCAGCAGTGTTGATTTGGTCAAACTTAACCTTGTCCACATGCATTAGCCCCTATTCACACATGAGGGTGCTTTATTTAGCTATGAAGATGATCCATTTCCAGATTAAGAGGGATTTTATTCCTACTAAAGAGATTTATGGGTCTCCCTACCCATTTATTCATCCATCTAAATGATAAGAGAACAAATTAATATTCCAATTAGTTGCATGCTAATTTAGGAATATTATAGTCCTCCCCTCCCAAATGTTGCTTATCCTTAAGAAACTACAAGGATATAAATAAATAGGCTCCTATCATCCTCCTATAGAATCCTGATAAGATAAGCTCCTCCAATGAACAATATGTTGTCTCATCAATAAACCTCCAATTTTCTCCTCCCAAGTATGCAAGTTAGAGATTGGTGGAAATCCCAAATTGTTACACCATTTTTTGGTCATATAACCTTTTATCATTAGATGGACCCAAGTACACCATGTAAGACCAGTTTTACCCCAAGTAAAACTGCTTTCACTATGTTAAAATAGGAAACCCCAAAAGGAAATATTAAACAAACCTATATTTGTTTGATTTTCCTCATGGAACAATTAATTAAACCATAATTTAATTATTATTCCCAGTCATGTTTAACCCAAAATCAAAGAAATCAATTAGATAAACCTTTATTTATCTTATTATTTCTAGGAATCATCATTTAAACCTTATTTTGATGATATTCCTTGTTAAATATGACCAAATCACCCACAAATAATTAAATAAATCATTATTTATTTGATTATCTTCTAACCGCTTCCTTAAAAAGATAAATAAATCATTTATTTATTTATTTTTGACAAATTAAGGGATTTGACCCAAGTCAAATACCTTTTTCCTCCAACAAATATAATAAAATATTCCATAAAAGGTGGATCTAGATTTGGTTAACATTATTTTAATCATGCACCAAGATCTAGAATGACCCAATATTTTGTTATAAATAGGAGGTTTTTCCCCATCATTCTTCACCTTTTGTTGCCTATTAGATCACTCTGGATCTATACACTTGGTCTCATCTCTATCATTTGCTCCCATTGAGCTCTATCTCTTACATTGGGTTTTCTACATCTACAAGAGAGAGAAAGCTTAGATCTGAAGTGCTGAGGACTACAAAGAACCCATCCCATTGAGGAGATCTGGATACACTTTCTTGTTTCCTCCCAGGTGCCCTGTAATATAAAAATTCATTCAAAAATCGTGTTCTTGTCTTGTCTGTTGGATGCATGGAGCAAACTCTTTACTTTACTGCTTAATGTCTTTCCATTTATAGATCTGTTTGTTGCAGCATTTTAACTACTAATCGCAGATCTGAAGATGTTTGGCAACCTCTATTGTTGTTAGGGCTATTATTTATGCATAGCTAAAGTGGTTCTTTTTCGTACACTTCGACGAAGAATTCATACTAACAAATGGTGACTCCACACGGGTTTTAAATTACGACCGCTGTCGTTTCTCATATTCCTGCATATCCAGCTACTTCAGGCCCTAGGGCTTCTTTTCAGCTGCTTAGTTTTCCTCTTTTTATGTCATTTTTCTCACATAAAACCCTAAAAAACCTAAAATTTCTAACTTCGTCATTTACGGCCTGTTGCACTGCAATTCGGCGACCTGGCCATGGCGGGAACGGCAACTTTCGAAAATCTGCAGCAAATCGCCGAGCAGGGGGTCGCACTTTTGGCCCTAAACTGCGACACGGACCTCAGTCGCTCTTCAACGTTTTCTGCGACTTCTTCATCCCGGGTCAGCTGCATTTTACTGCCCCTCGACATTTTTTACGCAATTTTGGGACCTGCTTTGAAACCATTGAGGTCATTTCCGGCCCTGCAATCTCAGCCCGCCTTGACCAAGATCTGATCTGTTTTTACTCATCTAAGTGGGAACCCAGCCCCTTATGGCTTTAGTACCCTCCATTTTTTGTGGAAGAGTTTTAGCTGTTTCAGCCGTCGGTTTCAGAGTTTCAGCCCCCTCTTTTCCAGATCTGTTACCTCCTTTTCAGATCCATTGAAATCAGCCTCTTTTCCTTTCAAATCACCTCTTGTCGTTTTGTTTGGACCTCCTTTTGATGGCCTCCGCCTCACCCCCTCTGGTTTTTGCTGATTTCCTTCCCTTTTTCCAGCCACCTTGCCTCTGTCTCTTGGCTGTGATCTGCACCTCTTGCCTGCAGCTTTATCCTCCAGATCTCTGTCCCTCTTGACCCTAGATCTGTTGAGCTCCCTTTATGTGTGCTTTACATAGTTTTTCCCTTTCTTTTTAGCATAGTTGTGAGAGACCCACCTTTCTGGGTTAGATAGATGCATACGTAGCTGTTATTTTTCTGTTATTTCAGCATTATACTCTGTTCTCTGTAGGTTTATTTTCAGCTACGCAGCACACTTTTTCTTGCTCTCAACAACGGAAAGGGTTTAAAAATTAAAATTAACGCACGCCACACACTGACCCTAAGTGAAGAAGCGCCTGGTTTACACCGCCTGGCAAAGACTCTAAAATCAATTTTCACTGCACCTTATCTGCCCTTGACCTTCTTGATTCTGTCCCTTTCTGCCCTTGTCGGTTTCCTTCTTCCTGTCATCATTGCGCCCCCAAGGCGCCTTTCCCGGAGACTTCTTGGCCTTCATCCTCAGTTTCCGGTTGATCGACCTGCTCCGCACCGTCGTCGTCGAGCCAGTCCACCTTCGAGTCCGCACTCCGTCTCCTCTCCTGATTCATCGGGTCCCCCTTCTCCTTCCGGTTCTCCCCCTTTTACCTTCACCATGTCCGGATCAGGGCCTAATGCTAGCGGATCTCACGGCCCCAATGCCGGCCCTACTTCTAGCGGAACCGTCACAACCACTACTCCGGCCACCCCTGTGCTGCCGTACATTGCAGGCCTCAGCCTCCCCGATTTCCATCAGTTGATTAACGACCCCATTCACCACAATGCTACCTGGCCCACTATGCCCACCAAGCTGCCCTCTGATATCCCTAAGTTCGAGGGCCTTAATGGAGAAGATCCAACCAATCACGTCCGGTCTTTCCACATGTGGTGTTCCTCCCATTCCATTACCGATGACTCCATCCGTCTTCGTTTGTTCCAACGCACGCTTACCGGCGAAGCTTCTAAATGGTATGTCGAACAGGCCACTTCCTCCCATACCACGTTCGAGACTCTTGCCCAAGCCTTCTTGTCGTACTTTCAGCTCCCTCTCCGATACGACACTGGTACGGAGCTCTTGACTTCATTTAAGCAATCCTCTTCCACACGCCTTTCTGCCCATGTTCAGGAATGGCGACGAAGATGGAGCTTATGTCGAGCCCCTCCCTTTGAAGATCGGGTTTACATGGACTGGTTCCTTCGCACCCTCCCGTCTCCCATCGGCAAAGATGTCGCCTCTCACTTTCATCAATCTGAAGAAGCCGCCCTCCAAATAGCTTTAAAATATGACCTGATCTACGCTCAATCTGGTTATGTTTATACCGTTCTCCCTGACATCCCCAGGCCCGGGGGCGCTAACGCCCCGGGGGCATCTCATTCCGCCGACGGTATTGTTGGATCTCTTTCCCACCCATCTGCTCACCCTCCTATGGGCTATGGTCTCCCTCAGGGAGGGGCCAGCACCTCAAGCACTCTTCCCCCTCCCGGCAACATGTATCCAGGAAACGGCATGCCTCCTCAACTGCTCAACCTCACAGCACACCAATGTCGCTGACCCAGCCCTTACCGCTAGCATCCACGGCGCTGCGGTGCGCCGGCTCCTCCCGTATATGCGCTTAAGCCTCCTTGCCTCCTCACAACCCGCCTTGGCCGCCTGGCACCTCCGGGCAAGTATTTGCACGGGCGAGGCAGATTATTCCCCCTTCTTCTCAAAGAGGCGGAGAGAACAGCAGAACCAATACGCACAGTAGCAGAGGACCCAATTACGAGTGGCCTGGACCTAACACTAACAAGCCGCAACAAGGCACTTGATGGGCCGGACGGGCAGCCGCACAAACAAGCCTGTTCGTGTTGGTGTTTACGGTCACTACACTCACGATTGTCCTCTCTTACCCCGGATGCGGCGGATGTGGGAGTCTCAAGCCACATTGCGCGGACAACACGCCTCCTCATGCTCCTCCTAATGTGGCCACTACCCAGCCAGCTGTGTTCACTGATCCTTTCCCTCAACAGGGGTTCGTGGCTACCCAACCCCCTGACAGCCATGTAGCCACCCCCTCGTCCATTTCTGGTTCCTCTGATTACCAGATCCTTATGATGCGCTCCGATCCTTCCCCTTCCGTCGACCTTCACCTTCAAACTCGGTCTCGCCAGTACCCCAAGCCTCCTACTCAGTCTGCTCCCGAGCCTCCCTCTTCAGGTTCTACAGAGCCTCTTTCGACATCCAGTGGCCCCTTACACATCCCTCAACCCAAAGTTGAGGTTCATCCAAAGATTCCAAAGGGCCCATTACGCCGAAATGCTGCTTCCGGTCGAGCCGCTCAATCGTAGAGTATAGTAGATGATTTGGCGCAATCCCCTGCTGCCATTTCCACACTGGAACTCCTCCAGTCGTGCCCTTCTCAAAAGAAGGCTCTACTATCTGCCGTGGGCGCTGTTGATCCTGCTGATGACCAAATGATTGTTTTCGACGCCACTCAATCGGACCATCCCCCTCTTCCTCCTTCCGTTTCCTTCCGTCGCTTTCCAAATCCCCGTCAAAATCCGGAACGCCACTGTGTCCCGATGTATAATTGATGAGGGGGCATCCAACTGTGTGATGTCCGCTTCGGTTTGGAAGCAACTCGGATCCCCTGAGCTGGCCCCGTCCACGATCACCCTTCGAGCGTGGGACGGTCATGCCTCCCAGCCTATTGGCCTGTTTCATAACTGTCCCATCACCCTCGCCGGTAAGACCGTTTGCGTTGACGTCGAAGTCATTGACGCCCCTCTAGACTACAACATTCTATTGGGGCGAAGCTACACCTATGCCATGTCTGCTGTCCCATCCGCGGTGTTCCGCAAGATGTCTTTCCCACATAATGAGAAGATCGTCACCATAGACCAGCTATCTTATCATGAGCCGCCGTCTCAGACCTCCTCCGAGACGGCCATCTCCTCTGTAGCCAACAAGCAAACTGTCGATTCTTTGACCAGTGTCTCCCCCGGCGTCTATAAAGATTCCACCCTGCTTGGTACTTTTCCTCATCTTCCGCCCCCTCCTGTTACTGATCCCAGCTTATCGAATGTTTGCATGATGCAATCGTCTCAGGCTGCCCATAAGCGGCTTGCTTCGACTAGTCAGCAACCTCCCCCCCGCCCTCCACAACCCGCTCCTAGCCATTCCTTTCAGCCACCCGGACCTCCTCTTTCCGGCCCTCCCCCTACAGCTGGTGTCGCCGAACCTCTTTATCCTCCAGGCTCGGTTCCCCCTGGCCTTAACCATCTCGGAGCCGTACCTCCTGGTCATTACCCTGCTGGGAAGATCCCCTTCCTGGCTCCCCCTCCCGGAGTATATTCTGTCCCCGTCATGGCCACCCTCTCTCTCCCTAACTTGACCTTGGGCATTCCGGTTTGGTACCTTGACCCCCCAGCCGCCACCCCTCCTGGTCACCCCAAACCCTACATGGCTTTGACACCGGTTCAACCAGTCCCCCTCGCTTCCTCCGTTGCCACTGTGCCTCCCGCACCTCCACAGGACCCTTCTCCTATTGTCACGGCACCCGGAAAGATAGGCAAAGCTCGTAAGTAGGCAACCCATCAAGATCAGGCTGCCCCGACAACCCTTACCCCCCCACGACCATCAAAGCCCGCCATTCAATGTGCTTTGTGTGATATCGTCGGTCACGCCACTCACATGTGTCCTGAATTGCCACACCTCAAGCTTCTGGTCAACGAGACATTCCCCAACTCTGATATCCCAGAAGTCTATGTCACTATCCCCGACCCCCTCCCAAAACTCAAACACTTGCGCACAAACCACCCTTGTGCCTTGTGCGATTTTCACGGCCATTACACCCACCTCTGTCCCCGCCTTGACGAGTACCGTTCCTCCTTGGACATGTACTGCCAATTCAAGGCCGCTTCGATCGGACCAGAGGACATTCCTACCCCCATTCACATTCCACCTCCCGCTATTAAGCCAATGGAGCCCTCAACCACCATTTTGTACATGTCATCATCCTTGAGAGATAATTCACCAGCCACTCAACCTACCGCTCCCCTCAGCTCCTCAGCCGACCGTGGATCTGTTGATATCGCCCCTCTGAGCCCTTCTCCTCATGATGAACCGTCTCCCACCACTACTTCCTCGGGTGTCCCATATTCCTCCAGTCTTCCCATCTTCCAATCTGATGAAGACATCATGGAAGCCATGACCAACCCCGACTTTCCCTGGGATGATATGCACCATCGTGCATATTTCCTCCCACAGCAGTCCCATGACCAATACGTTGTGGAAACCAAAGACTTCATTCCTCATGCAGTCGATTGGTTCAAAAACCCCATCCCTGCACCTGATGCTTTCGAAGAAGGAAACATGGCCAATATCTCGTCTACCATCAAAATTGACATTTCGGTCAAACCAGGAATCGAAGAATACATCACCTTGGGTGCCCAATGCACCCCGGAAGAAATTGAAACTTACACCAAGATTTTCAAAGAATTCCACGATGTCTTCGCCTGGTCCTATTCTGAAATGCCCGGACTCAATCCTGCCATTGTCGAGCATCATATCGACACCTGGCCTGATGCCAAACCAGTCCGACAAAAGATGAGACCCATTCATCCTTCCCGACGTGACGCTATCAAAGCCGAAATCGATAAGCTCAAGCAGGCTGGTTTCATTTACCCCATTGAATACACCACTTGGGTTTCTAACCCCGTTCCTGTTATCAAGAAACAAGGCACCATTCGTGTCTGCACGGACTTTCGCGACTTGAACAAAGCTTGTCCCAAAGACAACTTCCCCACACCGTTCATCGACCAAATCATTGACGAGTGTGTGGGGCATGAGGTCCTATCCTTCATGGATGGTTTCTCCGGATACAACCAAATTGCTATCCGTCCTGCTGACCAACTAAAAACCGCGTTCATTAGTCCGTGGGGAACTTTTGCTTACCGGGTCATGCCTTTCGGCCTAAAAAACGTCGGCGCCACCTTTCAATGGGCCATGTCTTATTGCTTCCATGACTTAGCTCATATTATCCTTGCCTATTTAGACGACCTCACGGCACGTTCTAAGCATCGGGCGCAACACATACATGATCTGTGCACCATTTTTCTCCGATGTCGCAAATATAAGATCCGCCTTAACCCGTTGAAATGCGTCTTTTGCGTTCCTGCCGGCCGTCTCCTAGGCTTCATCGTGTCTAAAGACGGTATCACTCTTGACCCTTTGAAAGTTCAAGCCATTCTTGAACTCCCCATCCCGCGTACCCTCCGCCAGCTCCAAAGCCTCCAAGGCAAAGCTAATTTTCTTCGTCGGTTCGTCCCTGACTATGCCACCACCGCACACGGGTTCCTTAGACTCCTACGCTCTCACATCCCATTTGTTTGGGATACCCATGCTCACGAGTCTTTCGATGCCCTCAAGCAGGCTCTCACATCTGCTCCCTTAATTCGCCCTCCCGACTTTAATCGGGACTTGATCCTATATATCTCCGCTTCCACCTATTCGGTCGCTGGAGTCCTTATCCAAGAGGATGACCATGGCGTTGAGCATGTGATCTACTATGTTAGTAAGAACCTTATGGGACCCCCTGTCTCATACTCCTATGACGATAAATTAGCGCTGGCTGTTGTGTTCTCAGTCCAAAAACTTCGTCATTATATCCTCCTGCGCTCCACCAAGGTTGTGACAAATTCCAACCCTATGGCCTTCCTATTGAGTCGTCGTATACTTACTGGGAAGTATGCCCGTTGGGTCATTATTCTTCAGGAATTCGACCTTGAATTTGTCACCCCAAAAAGTAAGAAAGGCTTAGCCCTCGCTGAGCTCATTTCTGAATTACCTACCAGATCGCGAGACCCTCCCATTAATGACGATTTCCCTGATGAACACATGTTTGCCATTACTTCCGATGACCCATGGTACGGCAACATTCTTACTTATTTGCGAACCCAAAAGTTCGCCCTCCACCTTGACCGTGAGGCTCGTCGATGTATCCGACACCAAGCCCCCCGATACCCTTATCGGTGATGACCTCTATCGTCGCGGGGTTGATACGGTCCTTCGTCGTTGCCTCACACACGCTGAAGCTGAACAGGTCCTTAATGCCTGCCATAGCGGCACTTGCGGTGGCCACCTCTCCGGTCTCGCTACTGCCCAAAAAATAATGCGCGCCGGGTATTTTTGGCCTTCCCTCTTCAGTGATTGCATCGAGGCAGTCAAACACTGTCCCAGTTGCCAACATTTCGCCCCTAAGGCGAGAGCTCCACCAGCTCCCCTCCATCCGGTCGTCTCCACTGGTCCCTTTTGTAAATGGGCCATCGACTTTATGGAGTGTCGCCCGCCATCCTCTGGTAGCCACAAGTATATCATCGTGGCGGTCGACTATTTCACCAAATGGGCCGAGGCCATGCCAACGTTCAACAACACGACAGCTACCGCGGCCCTCTTTTTCTTTAACCATGTTATAGCTCGCTTCGGGGTTCCCAAGCAACTGGTCTCTGATCATGGCAGACATTTTGAAGATGAGATATGGCGTGAGCTATCCTCACTGTTGGGTTTTGAGCACCAATATTCCTCTTCCTATTACCCCCAAGGTAATGGCCAAGTTGAAGCAGTCAACAAAACCCTCAAGACCATGCTTCAACGAACAGTGAATAAGCACAAAACCAACTGGCATCTCATGCTCTTTCCTGCCTTATGGGCCTATCGAACCTCTGTTAAAACCGCCACCGGGTTCACCCCTTTCCACCTCGTTTTTGGAGAGGAGGCAGTTTTACCGATCGAGTGTGAAATTCCTTCTCTGCAACTAGCCGTTGAACTTCTCCCTGACACCCAACCGCTAGAACAACGGCTTATCATGCTTGAGCGTGCCTCCGAAGACCGCCGTATTGCCTTACAAACCATGGAAGCGGCCAAAAAGCGCACCAAAGCTCAGTATGACCGAAAAGTCCAGCCTCACACTTTTCACGAAGGCGACCTTGTTCTAGTCTATGACCAGGCCCATGATGTCCTGGGTCATGGGAAGTTTGACTCATTATGGCTAGGCCCTTACATCATTAGTAAGGATCTTGGAAAAGGGGCATACCTCTTAGAGGATTTTGAAGGTCATCCCCTTCCTAACCCTCGCAATGCACTCTATCTTAAGAAATATTACCCTTAGCATTTCCCCTCGGAAATGCATGTTTTATTTTCTTTTAGATAGCCAGCATCTGTTGTTTCATTTTTTTTCTACTGCACCAGGACCCATTTCTTCCACGCGAAGTTACCTCATCTCCACTTAAAATCGAATTTCCTCACCTACGACACTTGTACTGGGGGCACCATATTGCCCCCTTACTCGTCCATGTTCGTGTCGATTTTCGTCATGAGTTCCCACCTTCAACTCATGCTTTCATGGTCCCCCATTGGGGCCTTTACTGTGTGGCAGCACCATCGCGTCGCCCTTGTTTCGAGCATCCAAGTTGAGTCATCCTTGCATCCATGGAGTCTATCCCATATCCCTTTGTACACCATTCCTGCTCTCCATCATTCATTGCTTGGTCCCTCTCTTGTGTCGCACACTATGACCTTCAGCCCCACTGTCCCCTATCCCTTCTGATATCGTGTTAGTCGCTGCCATGTCATTCATGCCCTTTATGCTCTAACAAGGGAAGTCGTCCCTTCGCCACCCCATCCTGCCCATTCCGCCATCATCATTAGTGTCAATCTGTCCGTCGCTCTACTATTTTCTCTCGTGCCTTCGTTGAGGATCTCTCATTGCCTCACCTACGGCGGGCCTCCTTCTGTTGACATCAGCTCATTCATTCCAGAAGCCAGGTCTAGAGGGCGGTGTACCTTGGTTCCAGCTTCCACTATCGTTCGGTGCCTCGGATCAGGCAAAGGGATCTCTTCTTCCCCTTTGACTTGATTGTTTCTCCAGCTCCTTTCAGCATGATCGAGATCCGTATACTCGATGGTTTAGTGATCCAGCAGCAGCTCTTGATGATTCCCGGGTGTGTGTGAGATGTCTCAACCCTCATGAGGGGGTGGCCCTGCAGGTAGCCCCCCACATGCCCGGATGACCTCTTCTTTGCAGCCTTCGATGCCGCTCCAGATTTTGATGATGTTGGCCTTGGCCACTTGCAGCACCTCTTCGATTTGCATGTATCAGTCAGATTTTGTGAGCCCTTCCCCATTTACAGGGGGCATTTGGGTTGTATTTATCTCATGTACTCAGATATTATTGTACTAGTCCTGGCTGTTATCCCAGGCATAGCATGTATGTGAGATTTCTCATTGTATTTTTATCTGGCTCCTGATTATGCCAGCTGTACTCTATGGTTTGGTCCCTTGTTTACTGGACACACTATTCTTTTGTACTTTGTCTCGGCGGGCATAGGTATGCCTCCCCCGCCGCCTTCAGCACAGGTACCCTCTCATAAAAAGAGACTTGTTGCACCTGCCAGTCTCGTCTCCTCAGGGTCTAGTCCTTCAGCACACTATCTACCTCACACTTCTCTCTCTGACATCCCCTTTTGTTGTCTGGTGATTGTATTCTTACAACGTGCACTTGATCTATACGATTTTCTCCCGACACTCTCATGCCACAGGGGCAATGCATTACACCATTTTTTGAGTGGAAATCCCTAACCTTTTATCATTAGATGGACTGAAGTACACACCATGTAAGACCGAGTTTTACCCCCCAAGTAAAAGTTTGCTTTCACTATGTTAAAACAGGAAACCCCAAAAGGAAATATTAAACAAACCTATATTTTTTTGATTTTCCTCATGGAATAATTAATTAAACCATAATTTAATTATTATTCCCAGTCATGTTTAACCCAAAAACAAATAAATTAATGAGATAAACCCTTAGTTATCTTATTATTTTCTAGGAATAATTATTTAAATCTTATTTAGATAATATTCCTTATTAAATATGACCAAATCACCCACCATTAATCAAATAAATCATTATTTATTTGATTATCTCCCAACCACTTCCTTAAAAAGATAAATAAATCATTTATTTATTTATTTTCACTAATCAAGGGATTTGACCCAAGTCAAACACCCTTTCCCTCCAACAAATAATAATAAAATATTCCATAGAGGTGGATCTAGATGTGATTAACATTATTTTAATCATGCACCAAGATCTAGAAGGACCCAATATTTTGTTATAAATAGGAGGGTTTTCCCCATCATTCTCCACCTTTTGTTGCATACTAGATCACTCTGGATCTATACACTCGGTCTCATTTTCTGCCATTGTTGCTCCCATTGAGCTCTACCTTCTACATTGGGTTTTCTACATCCACAAGAAAGAGAAAGCTTAGATCTGAAGTGCTGAGGACTACAAAGAACCCATTCCATTGAGGAGATCTGGATACACCTTCTTGTTTCCTCCCAGGTGCCCTGTAATATAAAAATTCATTCAAAAATCGTGTTCTTGTCTTGTCTGTTGGATGCATGGAGCAAACTCTTTACTTTACTTCTTAATGTCTTTCCATTTATAGATCTGTTTGTTGCAGCATTTTAACTACTAATCGCAGATCTGAAGATGTTTGGAAGCCTCTATTGTTGTTAGGGCTATTAGTTATGCGTAGCTAAAGTGGTTCTTTTTCGTACACTTCGACGAAGAATTCATACTAACACAAATAGTTATCATCATGAAAAAGTGGAATACCCATGGAGGCAACAATATGTTGTCTAGAGGCCTTCTTGAGTCATGGAATCTAAAATATAGTGGTAACCATCATTCCCATGTGAAGCTCCCAGCCACAAACTATCATCCATACAAAATGAGTCACCCTCCATCATGGCAACTCATGGAAAAACTCTTGCACGTTAAGGTCTTGCAAAGTGGGTGGGATGCATAGCTGAACATGATGGATCAAATTTTCCATCCCATGCTACCTCTCTCTCCACTTATGACAAGTGTAGAGCTTATGTTGAACTTGGGTTGTCATATGTTGGGTATGGAGCCTGATTATCTTGTTTATTTTTTATCACATCATTGGACCACTATACCTTAATGGGGCGGCAATGCCGCCCATAATTGTATGATGCCTAGGGGGTCGAGGAGGGGGCGGCTGTGATTTTATGGAGCCCCCCCTAGCAGGGGGTTTCGGGGGCAGCACCCCCGAAGCTAAAAACAGATGTAAAATTTCCTTGTAAAAGTATAGTACTTTCTAGTCAATCTAGGTTGTACATTAGGCGGATGATCTGACAGTAGAAGTTATGTTTAGTTTAGGGTTTTTTTCCCTAGAAGGAAACCTCTCACATGTATGAGGGTATTTTATTATGGTTTTGGATTGTATTTGTATTATCAGAGCGAGAAACGGATAGGGAGAATGAGGGAGAGAACAAAGGATATTACAACAGATCTATTGTAGGTTTTGTCTCTTCATTTTGCTAGATAATAGAAAGGAAGGACTAGCTGTTTAGGGTGGACGTAGCCCAAACTGGGTGAACCATGTATATTTGTGTCTCTCTAGTTTTATGTGTTTTGTGTGCTTATGTTTTCCTGAATATTTTATTTGTTCCATTGCTCTGTAATATATAATTTTCTAACAACTGCTATTAGAGCCAAAGGTCTATTTGGATGATAAACTTGCAGGAAAGAAGGGTTCCTGGTTTAAGTGGGAGTAATGGAGGAAGATGGTAAATTTAGGGTCGAGAAATTTAACAGCCAAAACTTCCCATTGTGGAAGATGAAGATGGAAGATTATCTGTATCAGAAATATCTGTACCTACCATTGAGCAGAAAAATAAAGAAGCCGATGATTATGACAGACGCAAAATGGGAGATTCTCGATAGAAAGGCACTCAGAATAGTATGGTTGTGTCTCACAGTGTCGGTAGCCTTCAATATTTCGAAAGAAGCAACAACAGAGGGTTTGATAAAGGCATTGGCAAAAATATATGAAAAACCCTGAGCCTCAAACATGGTATTTATTATGAAACATTTATTTAATATGAAGATGTCGGAAGGTGGATCTGTTGCAGACCATTTAAATGATTTTAATACAGTTACCAGTCAATTAATTTCTATAGGGATAAACTTTGATGATGAATTTATGGCTCTGTTATTTCTGTGCTCATTGCCAGAAAGCTGGAATCGTTTAGTTATGGCCATTAGTAACTCTGTCTTTGGATCTAGTACTTTAAATTTTGATGATGTTGTCGGTGCTATCCTTAGCGAGGAAATGCGACAGAAAAGCTACGGTGAGACGGGTAATGCTTTGAGTGTAGAGTCCCAGGGAAGAAAAATGGAAAGAAGAAAGAGTTTAGGATATCACATTAAATCAAGGAAAGGGAGATCCAAGTCTAGATCGGGGATAGTGCTAGAAATGCGGAAAGAAAGGACACCTAAAGAAATATTGTAGATCTTAGAAGGGAAAAGAAGGAGACACACAACAAGAAAACAATCATGAAGCAAATGTGACAAGTGATGTGTTACAAGATTCTTTGATTATTTCTTTCGAAAATGTTATTGATTCCTAGGTGGTAGATTCAGGGGCCTCATTCCATGCTGCACCTGATAAGAAATATTTGCATGACTATGTTTAAGGAGATTTTGGACAAGTTAATTTGGGTGATGATAAACCCTGTAAAATTATTGGAATGGGTAAAGTTCTTATAAAATAGTAGAATGGAAACCAATGGCTATCAAAGGAGGTAAGGCATGTTCTCGATCTAAAGAAAAATCTGATTTAAACAGGGCAGTTAGGCAGTGAAGGTTGTGTGACAACTTTCACAGATAAAACTTGGAAGGTCACCAAAGAAGCTCTGGTAATAACAAAAGGTGAAAAAGTTGGTACATTGTATTTATGCAATGGTATTTCTAACTCTATTAATGATTTAACTTCCAAAGGAGAAGATGCAACATTATGGCATCATAGGCTCGGACACATGAGTGAGAAGGGGATGACGATTCTTCACTCAAGAAATTTCTTGCCAGGTTTGAAGAATGTTGATTTAGATTTCTGTGAGAATTGTATTTATGGAAAACATAAGAGAGTCAGATTTCTCATAGTTGGGAAATAAAATAAGAGCAAAAAATTAGATCTTGTGCATACATATGTATGGGGACCTTCTCAGGTATCATCTCTTGATGGCTCTCATTATTATGTTACATTTATTTATGATGCAACTAGAAAAACTTGGATTTATTGTATTCAGAATAAATATGATGTATTTGATACTTTCAAGAAATGGAAATCTTTGGTTGATATTAAGACAGGAAAGAAGTTGAAGTGTCTCAGATCAGATAATGGAGGTGAATATTGCAACAAATATTTTGATAGGTACTATTCAGAGCACGGAATTCGCAGAGAGAAGATAGTTCCAAGAACACCACAGGAAAATGGTGTGCTAGAAAGGATGAACAAAAAAATCATGGAGCGTGCAAGGTGCATGAGATTGCATGCAGGATTGCCTTTACAATTTTGGGCAGATGTTGTAGATACTATTGTTTATCTAATAAACATAGGGCCTTCAATTTCCTTGGATGGTGGTGTTCCAGAGGAAGCATGAACAGGTAAAAAGGTAAACTACTTCTTTTTAAAGCCTTTTGGTTGTGAGACTTTTGTCCATATTAATAAAGAAAATAGAACAAAGCTTGAGGAAAAATCAAATAAATGTACCTTTATTGGATATGGTGTTAATTATTTTCATTATCGCTTATATGATTATGAAAATCACAAAATTATTAGGAGCAGAGATGTAATATTCAATGAAAAGGTCTTGTATAAGAATCAGTTGTAGAAAAATAAACTGGAAAAAGAAAACAAAGAATACACAGTTCTTGATGAGATCACAGAAAAAGGAAAGGTGCCTAAAAATAATAATAATCAACAACCACAACAACAGCAACCACCACAACAACAACATGCATCTCAAACACTTGAGAGTGTTGTCAAAAGATCTACCAGGATAAGTATACCCCCTGAACAATACTCTCCTTCATTATATTATTTATTGTTGACTAATTCTAGTGAACCCAAATGTTATGAAGAAGAAATGCAGGTTGAAACCAGGAAGAAGCGGGAGCTAGCCATGAAAGAAGAGATTGACTACTTAATGCATAACCAGACTTGGGACTTAGTCAGGCTTCCTATAGGTAAAATTAAATTGCAGAATAAATGGGCTTACAGGCTGAAGGAAGAAGATGGAGGAAAACATAGGTAAAAATCAAGACTTGTGGTGAAGGGGTTTGCATAAAATAAAGGTATTTATTTTGATGAAATATTTTCTCCTGTTGTTAAGATGACTTCAATCAGAACTATTTTAAGTCTTGTAGTAGTAATAGATTTACATCTTGAACAGTTAGATGTAAAGACAACATTTCTCCATGGAGATTTGGAGGAAGAGATCTATATGCAACAACCAAAAGGATATGAGGTCAAAGGGAAGGAAAAATTAGTGTGCAGGCTAAAGAAGAGATTGTATGGCTTAAAAACAGGATTCGAGGTGATGGTATCTAAAATTTGACAAGCTTATGTTTGAACAAAGTTATATTAGATGTCACTCTGATCATTATATTTATCTGAAAAGCAAAATGATGGAAGCTATATTATATTTTTATTGTATGTAGATGACTGCTTGTTGTAGGGTCTAACATGCAGGAAATAAATTTTCTCAAAATAAAATTGACAAATTCATTTGCAATGAAGGATTTGGGAGATGCAAAACAAATCCTTGGTATGATAATAACAAGAGATAGGAAAAATTGCAAATTAACGCTTTCATATAATGAGTGCATACAAAAGGTGCTGAAAATATTTAATATGCATAGTGAAAAATGAGTTAGTACACCTTTTGCTAGCCATTTTAAACTTAGTAAGGAGATGTGCCCCAAGACCCAAGAAGAAATGGATTATATGTCTAAAGTTCCATATGCATCAGCAGTTAGAATCTTAATGTATGCAATGGTCTACACAAGCCCTGATATTTCACATGTAGTGGGAGTTGTAAGCAGGTACATGAACAATCCAGGAAAAGAACATTGGATGGTAGTGAAATGGATTCTCAGGTATTTGAGAGGTACTACAAATCAAGAATTACGCTTTGGTGGTTCAAAAATTTCTCTACAAGGATATGTTGATGCAAATATGGCAGGTGACAGAGATAACAAGAGGAGCACTACAAGGTATGTATTTACTGCAGGTGGAACAATTGTCAGTTGGGTTTCAAAAATCCAAAGTGTTGTTTCACTTTCAACAACGGAAGCAGAGTATTTTGCTGCTACAAAGGCTAGTAAATAAATGATTTGGTTACAAAGGTTTATGGATGAATTGGGTAATAAGCATGATATGGGCACGCTATACAGTGATAGAAAAAGTTCCATTCATATTGCAAATAACTCAGCATTTCATTCTAGGACTAAACACATACATCTCAAGTATCATTTCATACGATCAGTATTGGAAGATGGATAGTTGAAGCTGGAAAAGATACACACTAGCCAGAATCCTGCAAATATGCTAACAAAAGTTGTAACCAGGGAGAAATTGAGAATATGCTCAGTTTTAATTGGTCTTCAAGTATGATGATGAAGATGAGAAAATTCCAGGTACAAATTGGATTCATTTTCTAGCAAATGAAGCAACGGTGGAGTTGCTACAATTAGTCTCCAAGTGGGAGATTGTTGGGTATGGAGCATGATTATCTTGCTTATTTTTTATCACAGCATTGGACCCCTGTACCATAATGAGGCAGCAACGTTTCCCGTAATTGTATGTTGCCTAGGGGGTCCAGGGGTGGGCGGCTGCGAGTTTATGGAGCCCCCCCTATTGGGGGGTTACGGGTGCAGCGCCCCTAAGGCTAAAAACATATGTAAAATTGCCTTGTAAAAGTATAGTAATTTCTAGTCAATCTGGGTTGTTCATTAGGCGGATGATCTGACGGTAGAAGTTATGTTTATTTTAGGTTTTTTTTCCCTAGAAGGCAACTCCTCGTATGTATGAGGGTATTTTATTGTGGATGTGGATTGTATGTGTATTATCATAGTGATAAATAGATAGGGATACTGAGAGAGAGAACAGAGGATATTACAGCAGATCTGATGTAGGTTTTGTCTCTTCATTTTGTTGGATAAAAGAAAGGAAGGACTGGTTGTTTAGGGTGGACGTAGCCCAAATTGGGTGAGTCACATATATCTGTGTCTCTCTGGTTTTATGTGTTTTGTGTGCTTGTGTTTTTCCGCATATTTTATTTGTTCCATTGCTCTGCAATATATAATTTTCTAACACAATAATATTTCCTTCATGAAGCAAAAAGAAAATCGGATCCTCAAAGACCCACTCTTTGGTTCTTGCCCAAACCATCTCATATAAAGTGAATAGGACATTATCATAATATGGAATCAAATTGAGAAAGGTACTGAAGGTTTTGTGTAATTCTGAATGGTACCAACAGTTTTAAAAGTGGTTACAGTGCAGTTTTTCTAACTGCTGATCCAAAATACAATATGGCAAGTTGTCTTCCATCAATTTTCTAGTTGTGGATGTCATCTCATTTACTAGTAAATATAAAATGTCATTGTGTATCAACTGAACATACAATGAATAGTAAAACACTTGCCTAAAGCCATACAATAGATGGCTATCTCCCTCATAGATGTTGGCCTTAGAAATACCATGAATCCAAAACAGAAATTTTCCCTCTTGTGGAGCAATGCACTACACATATATGGTAAGAGAATGCAAATATTTTGTTAAGTGAACAATAAATACAGAAATACATTTCTTACCATGCCTTGTAAGTAGGCTGAAAGTGAGGTCCATGGATGAGCCCTCCCATGTGAATCTCCTCATAGTGGTCTGAAAATTGAAGGGATGCATACTCCCATTGGAACACTCTATTAAGAGATACATACTTCCAAGTGAAAACGTTGTTGGCCTTAGTGACAAGGCTCTTTCCACCCCATGACTCCATTCTTTGACATGCCACATGCCAAATTCATCTACCATAATGCTGCTATATATGGGAGATTAATTCCCAAGTGGAAGTACCTCCTGATCCTCCAAGGCTAAGGAGTAGCACCTTTGCATCATGATGGTGCCATCACCTACTCCTGCAACATCATACGAAGTATGGGAGAAAATCAGCCCATACTCTCCCAAGAGTTTCCAAAGCAACAACAAATCTTGTTGCCTCCTCACACCATCACCATATAGGCCATGGAGCAACAACATGATGGTTGATATGAAAGACATCAAATCATGTCAATACACCCAAAATTTTTGGTGCCATATGATGCAAGTTGCATTCCAAGTCCCAACCACCATCATACCCTTTGGAGTAAGATATGTCACATGCTGACAAAACTCTTTCAAGAGTAGCCAGTGTAGCTTTGCCTCCTATTGTCCCGTGTCATAGATCTGTAAGTGGCTCTCCAACCTCTTGCTCATCAACATCACCCATCCAACCAATGGTGAGTGTTTACTATCATGCTCCCAATGGGCATTTCTCCAATGGATAATACCATCCTACCAAATCAGATTTCTATCTTTTCATTTCATGGGATGTTGAAATGCAATCTCTTGGAGATCTCCAAATAAATACCACTCATCAATGAACATGTTGAATCCATAAGGATCCAAGTATACTGAAGGAAAAATCTTCTCATTGAACTGTGAAATGCTCATCAAGAAGGATCCATCATAAACATGGGAGATAAGATGCCTCTCATCTACCATCTCCCTATCCCTTGTTACACATGTAAAAAGGTCATTGGAATGCTCCAATAATGGTTGGCCCCCAAAATCATCACTATTGCTCAATAAAAATGTTGTTGATCCCCATGATGGTGCATATGTTGTCTCATGATCATGCTCAATGTTGAACATATAGGTCTGCATTGGGTTACTTAGGAAAATTTTCATCCCGTCCTCCAACAATCTACACTCCAATGCTAGGAGTTATGTGCAGCTCAACAATTACATACTAGGATGAATGTATTTTCCATCCTTGATTCTATCAAAGGTCCTCTACATAGTGATAGTTTTTTGCTCCAAATCAATAGTGTGTTTTGATCCTGGGTCATGAAATGGCATGTCCCCACAATCCTCCATATGATGTGTTGAAATAACATAAAGTGGAAACATTTGCATACCTTGTTTTAGCTTGTGAATATCTTGTACTTCTACAAGGTTTCCTCCCACCGGTGTGATGACTTCCCCAACTACTGGTGATGATGATGGTTGCTTCTCTACTGCTACACTAGCGCTGGTATAAGCCTCCTCCTCATGCATCTCTTGAATAGTGCATGGGAATCTAAATGTCAAGAGATCAAGACCACTTTGAAAAGGTGCAAGTGTTCTTTCTCCTGATGCAAGTACTCCTGCAACAAGTGGTGGGGGAATTCTCTCCTCTGATTTCTTCTTGTCAAACCTCTTGATCAACATTTGAGTAAAATATTCATATCTAGTCACTCTTTAATGACTCAAATGGCTGAACCACCAAATGTTTGCTTCACCCTCAAGGTGCAGTGCTTCAATCTCAATGACTTCTCTTTCTACTACTGGATGTAGTAGGAATAATGCATCCAACTTCATTCCCCAAGCCTTTGTTGTGCATGTGTATGACCCATAAAATGTAGAAAATATAAATCTATTGTACTTTATCCATCCATACCTGCAAGGGATCCTTTGTTCTTTAGGCTGAATGAACTGTGGGAGAGTTAGATTCTCCTTCAAAGCTCTTGATTGAGATCTATATTCTGCAAGATACTCACTTAGAATATCATGATATAAGTTTCCTCCATCTCCATGCCTTTTATATCCTTCTTAAAAAGGAAAGGGCATAGTGTATTCCTTTGGAGCTCTATGCAATATCGGTTCTTTCTTTTGCTAATACGAAGTACATGGACATTCCTCATCTTGAAACCCTATGGAGGTCTCATTGCATCTCTCCTCTTTCATCTGCTTGACCTCCTTGGAGAGGCTCTTCATAGATCCGAAAAGTGATGAGACAAAGCACATTCCTTCCATCATTCTGATCTCTTTCTTATTCTATTCCTCTTCTTATAGGATATTGGCTAAGATACACAGGCTAAGCCAAGATTATGCTATGATACCACTGTAATATTCCCAAATAGGAAAATCAAGAATATAGTGCATAAAAAAGCTAACATAAGTGAATAAATAAATACACCATTACATGGGAAAAATGTACAACCAAATTATTAAACATATTAGCAAATAATAGGCAAAATATCTTGAGAATCAAGTCACTCAAGCATTACAAAACAAGACTCCTCTAAGAAAATATGTCAATACATGAGAAATACACTGCTATAAAAATTCCATGAGCCATGACAGCTGAGTTTTAGGGCATAACATGCTACAACAAGATATAAAAATATGGATTTTTTGTTATATATCTCAAACAATTCTGGGAGTGAATATATAGGCCCTAAACACATTTCCAAGACAACCCAGGAAGGGTTTTCAGAAATACCCAAAACACAAAAATGCTAGAATGTAACCCTAGGGATGAATTGCAACTGCAACTGAATAACTAGATGGAGGTGGATAAATATGATGTAGAAATGTGTATATCTCCTCCAATAGATGCTCCAATTGAAATGAAAATCCCAACACTAAAGATATAACCCTCCAACTGAAGCACTAAAACCTCCTCTACAGATGCCCAAAGAAATGATGCAGTTTAATGATGGAACTGTACTATAGGAGGTGGAAATAGATTTCCCAGGTGCAAAAATATGAAATGAAACTCCAAGACCTTCCTTGCTAGCCTCCCAATGGAAATTATGTCCCTCCACTGAAAATACAACACTAAAAGTGATCCTGTCAATCCTCCACTGCAGCACCCTACAACACAACACAACTCTGAACAGAAATTGTGCTGTAGCTGAAGATTGAAGATTGGCCAGAATGTCGGAATGTGGAGATGTAGTGAAATACTCTTCCTAGAGGCTCCCTCAAGGAAAGAGGTGGGATTCCCTCTCAGGAACACCCTGTGCTAAAAAGCACAACAATCTCAGCTAAAAATATGGAGAGTGAAAGAAGTCATACAAACCAAAAAATCAATAATCAATAACATAACCATATATGGCTACCTTGCCCTCCTTATAAACAATGTGAGCCTTCTCACCTTGGGTCCCACTCATTAAAGTCACTACTATCATGAATATTTTCTCCAATTCACATTGTGGTGTCTCTCATTGATAGTCCACTCCCTCCATACCAGTTGTTACACAATAATTTGTCACTGTCCCTGCAATCCCCATCTCGCCCATTGGAGGGTCATTTCTATGACCAATAATCAGTGTCATGCCTTGAAAATACCATCATTGCATCCCTTTCCATGAGGAAAACATTCCTTCTATCGATCATTTCCTTAGAAGACCCCTAAAAACACCTTTTTTTTCCTTGGCACTGGTAGCCCGTTATGTCCTTGCGCCAATGAGGAAAATTAACACTGAGCCCACGCCAGTTGGTGCTATATCCCAGTTAAGCACCCGCGCCAATCTTCTTATGGAATTTTTTTTTAAAAAAGAGGTGAAGTTTCGATTACAACAACTTCGTGGATGAGTCATGAGGAGTGGTTTCGACTAAATAACCATGGCCTTCCTCCTTTGGCCTCTTGTTTCCACCTTATGGGGAACCTCCCAAGGGATAAGGCCTCCCTTCCACTATTGTAGGGATCCCAACCTCCTCCTCTTCTCTATAAATATAGCCATCTTCCATTGATGAAGGAGCTGAATGGTTGAGTCTCCAAGAGCCTTCATAGCCTAAAGAATGCTACAAGAGCCTTGATAGTCCTCATAGAGCCAAATCAGTAGCAAGGAGATTATTTTCAAGACAAAAAAATAGAGAGGCTTTTCCCATTCCCGACGAGCTTTACCGAAACATATTCCGCTATCGACCCGCCGAAGGAAGATTCAGCATCAGAGCCAGGTTGTGTCTTTCTTTGTATTGATTAATGATAAGAGACTTTAGTTATGGTTCCACTCGTATTGTCCATACATTGTGATCATGAGTTGTATCTTCTCTGACTGATACATAATTTCATATATTTGGTTTTACGCTTGTGTGTTCGTCATGTTTCTTGTATGTGCAGGTGTTTGATTGCGCCAAGTGGGAGAATTGTGGTATGCCAGAGCAAAGGAACGAGAGCGTTATCTTCTCCGACAACAACAACGTTGGACTTAAGGTAGGCCTTCTTTGCAATTTGGTCTATTGCAATTAGGAAATTTTGCCTTGGCATGATATGATTGTTGCTAGACCTGATCTGGGCTAGTAGGGATCGCCTCTGTCCACAGAGGGGATTTACCTCTACAACAAATTGGTGACTCCGCTGGGGAGACATTGATTGGAGTTTCTCTTGTCTTTTTGGTTGATTTTGGTCTTTATCTGCTTGATCAGCTCTTTTGGTTTGCTTTTTTCTGATGTAAAACCCCTGTTCAACCCCTAGAGGTTCAAATCTGACCTCTGTTTTTCTGAATTTTCATCTTTTCATGGTTGGCTTGATTGCCGCGGTTTCCACCCTGACAGTTGCGCCAATTGGCGCAGGTTGCCAGTTCATCACTCACGCCATCCCGTGTCTAGCGTGGATTACATCCAGACAGTCGCGCCATCTCCTGTAGGTGCTAGGGTTTTCCCTTGTTCGGAAGTTTCTTTTGGTCAGTACTTTGCTTCTAGGTTTGTTTTAGATTCTGCTTGAAGTGGTGGGTCTGGTCTTGGTTGGAAAAAATTCTTTGTTTTTTCATTTTCAAGCATTGGCGCTTGTTGTCAGTTAGCAACTCGCGCCAATTTTCCATTGGCACTAGTTGTAAATGAGAAAGTTGCGCCATTTGGCACTAGTTTTCAGTGAGAAAGTCGCGCCAATTGGCGCTAGTTGTCAGTGATAAAGTCGTGCCAATTTTAGGGTGTGTGAAAATTGAGAGTTTTTCCCTAAATCCTTCACTAGTGTGTCTTTCCCTTCCGGTATTTTTACTATATGAGCATAGATTACATTGCTCATTTTTTGAAATGTCTTCTTTCCATGATTGTTTGATGTAAAAGGAAATGAATGCCTTGTTTTGATATCTTGCTTTGGAGGTCCTCTTTGTGTTTGACCTCATATGTCTTGTCGCCTTTTGAGGGATTTCATTACAAAGCATTTAAAACAACAATTGCATTCTTAGTTTTTGTTTGCATCCATTTTTCATCCATCCTTTCATTAAGAAGATTTGTGTTCATTTAGTTTTTGTCTCAAAGTTTTCTTTTTGTTAAAATGAATTAGATCACATTGCATTGAAAAGTATTTTTGAGATTTATCATTTAACCTAGATCACATTGTTTAATGATTGAAAGCTAAAAATCGCATCGACTGCATTCTCTTTCATTAAAAGCATGCATTAAGTAGATTCTCATTTCATCGAAAAATGCATTGAGTGCATTCTTATCATTTGAAAATAAAAAGGAAATTGTTCATAGATTACAATTGCATAGTTTTCGAAAAAGAGGATTTTGCATAGATTACATTGCATTATTCGCATCGTTGAATGTTTGAGATTACTTTTGGATAGTGAAAGTCATCTAGTTTGGAAATAATTTCATTTTTAGTATTCTTGTTTGTTGCATCATTTTAAGCTCTTCCCTTAACTAGATAACATTCATCAAATTGACAACTTTCTTTTATCATATAGCTGCATATAGGATATTTTCAGATGACATGCGGTAGGGCCCTAAAACTGAGACATAATTGAAGATAAACATTAAAATTTATTCAATTTACACTAAGGAAAAATTGAAACCTAAAATTTTTTTTTAGAGGTCTAGGCTAGTGACGTGTTCCGACGTCATTAAAATTAGTAGCTGTCATTCGCCTCTTGGATTTAGACAGCACTAGTACGGACTTGTGCTCCCCGTACCATTGCGTATATAAAGGGAGACCCCACTAGGTTGCTATCCTTTATCCATAGGAAGCTGAGTCTGCCACCCTATACCCATGATACACTGGACACAACATTTGGGGAGATTTCCTGCACGTACATCAAGTCCTTGGTTGATTTCTCTTTCATTTTTTAACCAAGGTGTATATTGCAGTTCACGGATATCTAGTACGCCCTTTGCCTAGATTACCAGAGTAGTCATTTTGATCTTTTCTGACTCATTAAATTTGAAATGATCATCAAGAACTTGTCCTTTCATGCTTGTTTCCAATCTGAAAGCAAGAGATTCACCTTTTTCCTATTTCTCGACTCTTAAAAGATGAAACAGCAGAGTTTTGTTTCAATGTTTTAAAATTAACTGCCCACGAAATATTCCTGGTTAAAGTTAGTTTCCTTATGGTGTTGTTCTAAGGTCGCTTTCAATGGAAAATTTTCCAGAGTTAATCAACCAAGGAATCCCCTCCGATGGGAATCCTGGTCATTTTCCTCCTTTTGGGAATGTTGGTGCTCCTTATATGGCAACGTTGTCCCTTCCTGGGTTAACTATTGGGTTGCCTCTTTGGTTTTTTTCAACCTCTGTGGTCCCAAATGTCCCGAATACTGTTCAATCAGTTCCTCCACCTGAACAACATCATGTTGATTCGAAGGTGGACCTCTCCCCTTCTTCGCCTGTTTCTGTGTCCTCCTCTTCTACTTCGCTTGGTGAAAGCCTAGATTCGAGTAACCAGGTGGCTAAGAAGAAGAAGAAGAAGACAAAGAAGAAGAAATCTAATACGAGAGAGGCTAAGGCTGCAACTACTGCTTCTAAAGTGTCTCCTTTTGACAAACCTTCCAACCCTCCACGGAAAGTCAAGTTCCCCTGCATGTTGTGCATAGGATACCCTCTTCTTCGAGACTGACCTGGCATTCCGAAGGTGCTCAAATCATGGTCCAATGGTCGTCCATCGTTTCCTTTGGCTTTCGGGAGTCGGGTTGGGAGCACACCTTTAGCTAGTGCTGATAAGGCTCCTAAGAAGCAGGGTAAGATTACCAATCCCTGTAAGTTGTGTGAAGGGCACCATGCCATTCACCTTTGTCCGTATATGGATGAAGCCAAGAGAGTTTTGGACAACTTGGCTATTTCTACACCATGCCTTCCGGCTGGTTACAAACAAATTTATTTAAGTCCTCCACCAGCTGATCCTACGATTGGTCAAGATCCATCCTTGGTCGATCTCACTCCCTCAGAAATTCAAATTTAGGAATCCATTCCCGACCAACCATTGGTCATGGGATCGGTTGAGCTAGCCCCTTCTACGGTGTACCAGGTCTTTTCCGTTGAGAGTGGATCTCATCCCCCTTAAGCTATTCTTCTTTCTTCAAATTCTTTGGACTTGGAGAAGGATTCTCCTATCCCTATATCTCAAGAAGTTGCTCCTCTACCTCCCATTATAGAGGTCCCGATGGATACTCCTCCCGCCTTTGAAATGGAGGTCATGGAGGATGCTCCTTCTTCTTCCATAACACCAGGGTAAGACCATCTCAATTCGATGGTAGCCCCTCCAAGTAGTTTGGTCTCTTCCTTTGATTGGAGTCGATTTTCAAGATATCACCTTCTGTCTTATGTGCCTTTCGAGATAACATTATAGGCTTTTGGTTTGGTCATACCCAGCACCATTATAGATGAAGGTGCATCTGTTAGTATTTTATCCTCAACTACTTGGCAAGCTTTCGGTTCACCGCCGCTTGTGCCTGTTATGTAGAATCTGTTGGCATTTAACAGAAGAACTAGTCAACCGTTAGGGATCCTTCCAAGGTTACCTATTACATTGGGAGGTAAAACCATCCATATGGACGTGATGGTTGTTCCAGGCCCCTTGGATTTCAATCTACTTTTGGGGCGCGATTATACCTATGCCATGGGAGTGCTTGTCTCCTCCCTTTTTCATGTGGTCTGTTTTCCACATGAAGGATGGATCATGACCATTGATTAGCTTTCGTTCTTTGGTCCCAATGTTGCAGCTGGCCCACCATCATCCCTTCTTGGTTTTTATCCACCTGTTGTATCTGCCCCACTGCAGGTCAACTATGTGTCTACCTACCCCGTGCCTATGTTCAGTGATGATGCCGTCATGCATAGTGTGCTGGGGGCATTGGGTACATACTTCCAGGATGTTTTCCTTCCATTGAGAGTGGAACTCTTGGATGCCATGACTTATTCTTCATCATGATGAGTTGTCGTTGGAGCAGAGTTCATTGTCTTATGTCAAGCTCCTTAAAAAATGAAACAAGGTCGTCAGAGCATAGTTCCTTGTCTTGTGCCAAGCTCCTTAAACCATGAAACAAGGTGTCCTGAGGATAGTTCTTTTAATGTGTCAACCTCATTAAAATAATGAAACACTTTCCCATTCAATTCAAGTCTTTGATTAGATCTCGTAAAATCCTAGTCGAGTCTTTCTCTTGATCTCGTAACTTGAGCCTTCACTCCATCTGCCTTTCATATGGATTGAAGCTTGGGGGGCATGTACCTCGAATTGTGTCACCATGCTGGGGGCATGCTCACTTTTTCAAGCATAGTTTGTTTCTATTTCAAGCTTCTGTAAAAATGAAACCGGTTTCAAACATAGTTTATATTTGTTTCAAGCTTGTGTAAAAATGAAACCAACTTCAAGTAGAGTTTCCTAATTTCAAGCTTGTGTAAAAATGAAGCCTTCCCCATTTTACCTCTTGTGATTTCCATCTTATCAACTTGTTTTTGCTAGATGAGCTTTGGTTTTCTCACTCCATCGTCACTATCTGCTTGGCCGATCATATGCCTTCACTTGGTTGTTTCACCCAATCCCGGGGAACTTCTATGATGACTGGTCTTGTTAGCCAGCCTTTTAACCTTTAATTGTTCTGAGAAATTCCACCATTACCAGAATCATTTGCTACCCTTTATACCACTCGTTCCTCCAGGAGGAGTCAAATTTCAGCTCTTTTCTGACTCTCTAAACATGAAAATATTGCTGAGTCACTTGTCGTTTTAATCACGTTAAAGTGGTTGCAAAACGACATTAACCCAGTATAGGTTTACCCCTTTTTCAGGTTGGGATAGATTATTTACGAAAAAGGAATACCCTAGCCTATTGCAACTAGGAGGTTTTCTCAGACATAGTTTTCTACCTTTTCAGATCTGAGGAACTATTTACGAAAAGGGACTATTGGAGTTTACTTTTCCGCTGTCTTTTAAAACTCTATAAACATGAAAACATGCCAAGTTTTTCCTTTGTCAGACTCGTTAAACTCTGATGACATCGGATTCAGTCGTAATGACGATATTTGAGTTCCTCCTTCCTAGGGCTCATTAAATGTACTAGGATGGATTCATCCGAAGGATGAACTTATATGAAAAGAATATGGTATCCTCTTCAATCTTGTGTAAAAATAAAGAGGTACTCACCATATATGGTGGGGAAAAATGGAACCAGTATCATCATCGTGTCGACAGTATGTCGCTCTTGAACATGGCACTTGTCTACATTCGTTTCGGGTTGGGGACATCTCATCTCATTTTTGCTTGCCTCCGTGGGTTTGGGTAATCCTTTTTGACCTCTCATCTACTCTTTGCCTCGTCATCATAACCTATGATCTTTTGATGTCAAATACTTCCAAATCCACTATCGTGCCACTGATATGTTCAAGAGAAGTTGACCTCTGCAAGTTTCAACCTTCCTCTAATTCTCATCTGATCCTGATTCAAAAAAAATTATGTGTCTCTATCTCGTGTCGATGATGTGGGATACACTATGGCCCACCTTCGATCAAGGTCACTTCCTGTCGACTCCAACTCATTATACAAGAAGCTGATCTAGAGACTCCCTTTCAGTACCTTGGAGCCTGCATGCCTCAATGGGAGGTTCTTCGCGTTCGACATGAGGTTTTCATCATTAACCTTCAATCGAGTGATTCTATGGGTGTTTGACGCCAGCTCACTGATTCACATGTCGTAGATTGTACCTCTAGTACCTTGAGGTCCATTGTCACTATTGGTGGTATCTCTTGCATCTGTTAACAACTTTCATCATTGGCTGGTAATCAGACGATGTTCTTGCATGTTCGACTTCAGCTCACTTATTCACATGCTTGAACTTGTACTTTGTTCGGGTCGAGATGGAGCGCAAGACCCTGGAATTTTTCTGTTAGAATCCAGGCTATGACTTTGTGGATTATTGTGTTTGGTTACATGACTCATTCATTGGATGGCTGCGACCATGCCTGGGTCTATTTATCGATCCTTACTGGATGGATGCGTCCATGCCTTGGATCTTGATTATTGTATACTCTATTATGGATGGCTGCACCCATACCACATATATCATGTATTTGAGATATTAGTTGTACTTCTCTATGTAGTTTTTCCGATGGCAGTGTTTTCAGTTGGACACGTTCTCGTAAAGCATTTCACCCCTCTCTCTCTTTCAGGCCTCATGCTTTAGGCGGCATCTGTTACACAATAATTTGTCACCGTCCCTGCAATCCCCATATCGCCCATTAGAGGGTCATTTTTTTGACCAATAATCAGTTTCATGCCTTGCAAATACCATCATTGCATCCCTTTCCATGAGGAAAAAACTCCTTATGTTGATCATTTCCTGAGTAGACCCCTAAAAACACCTGTTTTTTCCTTGGTGCTGGTAGCCCATTATGTCCTCGCACCAATGAGGAAAATTAACACTGAGCCTGCGCCAGTTGGCGCTCTTTCCCAGTTAATCACCCACGCCAATCTGCTTATGTAAAGTTTTTAAAAAAAAGAGGCGAAGTTTCGATTACAACAATTTCGTGGATGAGTCATGAGGAGTGGTTTTGACTGAATAACAACGGCCTTCCTCCTTTGGCCTCTTGTTTCTACCTTATGGGGAACCTCCCAAGGGATAAGGCCTCCCTTCCACTATTTTAGGTATCCCAACCTCTCCTCTCCTCTATAAATATAGCCATCTTCCATTGATGAAGGGGCTGAATGGTTGAGTCTCCAAGAGCCTTCATAGCCTAAGGAATGTTGCAAGAGCCTTGATAGTCCTCATAGAGCCAAATCAGTAGCAAGGATATTATTGTCAAGACAACTGAAGAGAGAGGCTTGTCCCATTCTTGACGAGCTTTACCAAGACATATTCCGTTGTCGACCCGCTGAAGGAAGATTCAGTGTCAGAGCCAGGTTGTATATTTCTTTGTGTTGATTAATGATAAGCGACTTTGGTTATGGTTCCACTCGTATTGTCCATACATTGTGATCATGAGTTGTATCTTCTCTGACTGATACATAATTTCATATATTTGGTTTTACGCTTGTGTGTTCGTCGTGTTTATTATATGTGCAGGTGTTCGATCATGCCAAGTGGGAGAATTGTGATCTGCTGAAGCAAAGGAACGGGAGCGCTATCTTCTCCGCGAACAACATCATTGGACTTAAGGTAGGCCTTATTCACAATTTGGTCTATTGCAATTAGGAACTTACGCCTTGGCGTGATACGATTGTTGCTAGACCCGATCAAGGCTAGTAGGGATCACCTTTGTCTGTAGAGGGGATTTACCTCTACAACACCAGTGTTGTTGATTTGGTCAAACTTGGCCTTGGCCACATGCATTAGCCCCTGTTCACACATGAGGGTGCGTTATCGAGCTATGAAGATGATCCATTTTCACATTAAGAGGGATTTTATTCCTACTAAAGATATTTATGGGTATCCCTACCCATTTATTTATCCATATAAATGACAATAGAAAAAATTAATATTCCAATTAGCTGCATGCTAATTTAGGAATATTACAAATATAATCTAACAAGTGCAAATAAAATTTGTTGGCATCAAACACTCATAGAATCATTTAACCGGGAGCTGATAATGAAAACCCACAACAAAAAATAGGGTAATATTCCCATAAGGACACCAAGTTCTAGGGCATTGATATGTTTTTCAATCTAATTCTAAGATAAGATGTTGAATTCAATAGGAAGGGATCTATCAAGGGTAGGAAATAAGGTGTCCTACATTAGTTGACACGAAACAAGACAATAAATGTTTTTTTGGAGATAGATTAGAGAAATGGGGAAAAACTATTGAGGGAAATATAGGCATATGATTATATGGTTGTTAAAGGAAGAAGAGAGTAGGAAAATCCCTTGAAAAATAAAAGGCACGACATTAAGGCCACCAGGCAACTTAGACTCAAGAACACAAAAGAGTGTTAGGATACAAGGATGAAGGAACATTAGGGTATAAAGGCTAAATTCATAGGATGGTAAGGTTCAACAAGAAGCTTAAAAAAGATAATTTTTCTTAGGGGGTGCCACGTTCAAGGGAGTGACAATAATACTACTGCCAAAATATCCTTCAGAATATAGATATTGAGCCACTCTTATGTATAATTTTTCCCAATATGATTAATTTTAATGATTTCAGAAAGGTAAAATTGGTGGTAATTTCATGTTTAGGAAGTCTGAAAAGATCTTAAAGACAACACCAAGTGGTACCTTTTTCATGGATGATAATCAGGTCTGAAAAAGGGTTAATAGTATACCCGACACAATTCCTTTTCTGTAAGTTAGTCCATTTAGTCTGGATAAAGTGAGAAAGTTATGTTATCTATTTTTATGCCTCATTTTTTTATGAGTACGAGGGGATAAATTAAAATCCATATTCTTCATGAAATTTTAACGATTTAGGTGAAGAAAACTTGATATTATTTGTGAAATTTTAACAAGTGAGACAAAGAAAAATTGATGTGTATTTTTTAGTTTAGGGAGCGAGAAAAAGAGATAAAATAATTGTTGAAATATTCTTCATAGGAGTTTTATGAGCCCAAAGAAGGTAACTCAGGAATTTTTCGTTTTAAGAGCAATAAAATGTCCAAAAAAATTATGCTGGAGAAATATGGTCAAAATTGCATAAAAACAGTAGAATATCATTAGAGCATATGTAAAATTTGGCAGAATAGTGTGTTGGTGAATGTTTAAACAAAGAAGGAATGAATTTCTCCAAAATCAAAGATTAACTCAGATGATTCATACCTTCAAAGTGACTATAAGAAGGGAATTACGCCCTCATTTTCGCCATTTGAAGTTTTTGAGAGTGATTTGGAGAGAAAAGGGAACAAAACTTTCCTGAGATATTATGAGAAAACCAGGAAACCATTCAACATTCTATGAGTTCTTGGTAAAAGCAATGATATTTAGCTTGAATTTAATTCCTTATTTATGTTTTTTTCTATAAATTTTGAGTTTTTAAGAGACCTCTAGGTGGCTTGGCCAGATAACACCGTTGCCCGAGCCATGGGGTGCATTGCACACCCTTTCCATTAAGGAGGATATAATTAGGATGCTCTTTGGAGGAAGGAGGACCAAGTTAACCGACTAAGCGCAAGAGAAACTTAATTTTTTTATTCCCATGGAGATTTTTCTCGCTAGAAACAGACTCAAGGGGTCTTGTGATATAGGGATCAGGTCAACAAGATGAGCCTTTGGAGAGAAATAGATCATGACCATGAGGAATTATAAATGTTGAATGATTTGGTATGCTTGCAAGCTCTGAGACGGTGTGGGTTGTTGAAATATGCCAAAATTTACTTGATGAAAAGTCAGGAGGATCTCTTCGGTTGGATCATCCAAAGGTAAGATGGAAAAACTGGTTTTTTCATGATTGGGGACCATGAGGTCTCAATCAAGTGAGACGATATATATTTCCTCGCTGGTTTATCATGGATAGGTGCATGAGTAAACTTGATAGGAGGGAGAGTGGCTATTGGTACCATAATGGATCTCATACAAACACATTTCAAAACATGTATTTGACTAGCTAGTAACAAGATTCTAGTATTGTGGATAACATCGATACCGTTGAGATCTATTCTATGGATGATCATGCACCTGATAGGGGCTAAGAGTCAACATGTAGCTACAACAACCCAATTGCTACTGGCATCGGATTTCTTGAAGCCCCAAGTGTTCAAATGGTGTGAGAGAGTCCTTTAATAGGTAAAAGCAGAGTTGGAAGCATGTAAGACTCAGGACCAAAGAGATTTTTGGCATGGTATCCTCATTGTGACCTTCATACTAGAGAGAGTTCCCATGATGAGACGTCGAGTGAGTATTTCTATGGCTGGTCCTAGGGAGCCTAAATAGGATTTGTGGGAATCCTTAGCACCTTAGAGAGAAGGTAGAATGATTAGACACTTATTTTAGGATGACTTATTTGAGTGGCTCAGAGGCTATATCCCCATGATTCAGGACTACCCGTATGCCGACATGAACTATACGGGGGATCTGGAACTGATATTGCCACCAAGAACTTAGTGGGGGCCACTAGGTAAGATTTTGGATTAGAGATAAAAGTATTTATTTTATTTTGAATTTTATGCAATTTTTTATTTATGGGTTAAATATTCTGACATGAAGTGTGGTTTGACACAAATGTGGCACAAATTTTCCCTATAGGTGCTCCCCACCATACCAAGTGGGATTATCAGCTACCTAGGGCTGGATCAACAACATAGGACGTGACAGTCTCCAAAGAGGGATCTGAAACATAGATTCTATGCAAGATCGCTAGAAACCTTGAAGGATTGAGCATGGGTATTCCACCTCTTCCCATGAGAGAGAAACCGATCGAAATGTAGCGACACAAAGTGAGTGTACCAAAGCAGTTTTTGGTGCCTCTCAGGAATTTAGATAGAGTAGTGATATATTACCATGAGCAACAAGCTCAACAAGAGTAGATTATGGCCATCGGGTGTCAAAGCAAGGATTAGAAAGGAATTTTGTATAAAACACCCCATTTTTGGGAATTTTTGATGTAAAAATACTGGAAAAAATCTATCTCTCTCTCTATGTATATACAAATATTTTTTGGAAATTTTGATGGTGTATGTGTTTGTGTTTTGTGTAAATTTTATGATGAAAATTGTACACTCATGCATGTAACTATAAGGAATGTCTCAAATTCCACTCTAATACATCATTTTCCAATGAATTGGCTAATGCATTAGATTTTCTAGGAATGTGTTCATAAGTAAGAGTCTTGAATTAACGTTCCAAAAGTGATAGCCTTAAAAAAGTAGCGTAACAAGATTGGATTTCGAATGTGATAATGATTAGTAAAATTCATAACAACAAGTTAAACACTAGATTGGAGATGTTGAGAGATTCAACTTCAGTAATGAGTTTGATGACCAAAATATACTCAACAAAATTATTAGTGGCATAACTGAGGAAGACCCCCACAGAATTAAGTAGGTCCGACTCGAGTGTGTAAAGAACCCAATCATTCAATTCAATGTTTCGTGTTTGATGATTGACACCATCTGCATATCTGACATACGATAAGGGTGATGTGGACATATGTGTATAAGAATAGACGTGCATGAGACAAATAACCATTTGAAAATCCAAAAGTATCCAGACACACCAAAAAAAGAAAAAATTATATACATAAAATTACAAAGAAGATGCCCTGTAGAGCACTAGGAAAAATATTTTTTTCAGATAGAGCCTGTTACAGGGCTCTGTGAGCGAGATTCCATCATAGTCTTGAAGTTCATAGGATCCTTTGGAGAGAACCTTAGTAACGACATACATACTGACCCATAGTGTTTGAAGTGTTCCTTCCCCCAAGAGATCGTGTTTTTTATCATATAGTAGGAAAAGATCTCCCTCTTAGTAAGAATGAGGCTTGACATATTTTTCATATTGGGCTTTCACACATCGCTTATGTGCTTCAAGATCCAGCAAGACATGCTGATGAGTCTCATACAAATTATTAAGTGAGAGTAAGCACTATTCTTCACCATTCATACCAGGCAGGAGTTCAACAACAAGTTTAACGGAGGGAATCTACAACTCAATAGAAAGAATTGATTCTAGGCCATAGGCAAGATGAAATGGCATGAATCCCATAGGAATTTTTACTAACAGTTGGTATGCCCAAAGTGAAGAATATAAAATTGTATACCATCAGGTTTTACAATTTCCTACTAGCTGGTGGATCATGGTCTTGAGGATTCAATTGATGGCTTCAACCTGGCCATTAGCATGTGGGTAGTAGGAAGAAAAATTATTGATCCAGATTGATGCAGGAATGCAACAGAATACATAAATGACCATAAACATAGAAATGCAACGGAAATAAGGCTTCATTTCATTAATATCAAATCACAGAAATATGCTTACAAAAATGATGGAAATAAAATATCTAGGTTTCTGGTAGTGAATCTCTGAGAAGAGATGTGGTAGATAAAAACCTCTGAACTGTTTTACAATGAGGCTCGAGGGCCTATTTATTATGGATAAAAAATGGATAACTCTAAACTTCCAAAAACATAACCCTAGGAGATGAAGCACCAAAACTATGGGCCCCGTTTGGGTAAATTAGTGTTTCAACTTCTCGGGGAAGTAACTTTGGCATACTATCTCCGTTTGGGGCTTCAAAATGGCTCCGAAAGTTCTGGACCCGAAAAACTACTAAAAATAGTATTTTTTGAAAAAACTGAAAGAGACAATGGTGGGGCCCCAAGTGGAATAGGAGGGTGCCCACCACTATCCACCTAGATCATTCCTCCCCCCTTTGGAAGTAATGATCCCCATTGAATTGAGTTCCTCCATGAGATGAGGAAACTTCTATTGAACTTGGTCCCTAGTGAACCACATTCCTTGGTGCAGGAGTTGGCCAGCTTTGACAACCCGATACAGTTGGATCTTCCGTCAGTGAGTGTTCTTGATTTGCATGTCCATGATACAGTCTGTGGTGGCCTGTTCCATGCAGTCTAGGTTTAACTCTTTTGGTGTGAGTTCTTCTGCAATGTCATAGCTGTCCAATAGAGGTGGGAAGTAGGGACAAAGGCGATATACATTGAATACTAGGTACAAACCAAGGAATGGTGGAATACTGAGCTCAAAGGCATTGTTCCCTACAACCTTGGTGATGGTGTACAGCCCATATCAGAGCGAGTGAATCTTGCGGTGGGGTCCAGTGAGGCACTTCATCTATAAATGTAGCCACACTTTTTCACCCACCTTGAAGTCGTGTGGCACCCGATGTTGATCATGTCGTTGCTTGTACTTAGCATTGGCTCTGTCCAATATGTCATGAACCTATTGGTGGATGTGTTGAATGTGCTCGATGAATTTTTTTTCTTTGTCAGCTTCAGACTAGACATGAGCTGAATCGGCCTGAGTAGCTGCAAATGGCATGGCTACGTCAATGGGACATAGTGGCTGGAATCCCAAACCCACCTAAAAGGGGTTGTGGCTGGTTGAGTTGTGAAGAGCCCGGTTATAACTGTGTTGTACATAGGGAAGGATCTCATCCCATGTGTGTGGATGCTTTGAATTGTACATGCACAGAATGTGTACAATCATCCTGTTGATGACCTCTGTCTAGCCATCAGTTTGGGGATGGAAAGCTGTGGAATTGGTGAGCTTGGTGTCCAACATTGACCATAGGTTGGACCAAAATGTGCTGAGGAAACTACTGTCGCGATCTGATATGATAGACTGTGGGATCCCAAAGTTCACCCTCACTCATTCAAGGAAGAGTTTAGTAGTGGCTTTTGCTGTGATATTCTTCTTGCAGGCTGCCATAATGACCATCTTTGAGAATCCATCGACGATCACGAAAACATAGTTGCTTCCATGCTTAGCAGAAGGAATTCCTGACATGTAATCCATGGAGACGGATTCCCAAGGTTGACTAGGGGTAGGTAGTGGATTATAGAGCCCTTGCTTCTTGATGGTCGGTTTGGAAATGATGCAAGCAGTGCAAGATCTGATGTACTTCCCGACATCCTGTCTGTTAGCCATCAGTAAAAAATTTCACAGCAAATGATGGCTAAAACAGGTCTTGAGCCTTCAAGAGATTATTTTCATAGAAAATTACTAATTCTTGAAGCCTTCTAGTGTTTTCTAACTTAAGAATAATCTTTAGTATTGTTTCCTTCAAAAAATCCTCAAGAAGACTTGTTGTATAAAGGAGATTATTTTCAGCCATTTTCTCCATATTTTCACCTTCATAATTTCCTTCAAAGTCCCCCCATCTCACTCATTTTCCCCCTTTACATATCCCTCATTTTCCTCTCATTTATCCTCCATTCCCTTTGAAAAAACCCATTTTTAACCTCCATTTCCTCAAAAATCCCTTTTAAAATTATAAAAACCCCTTTTTATGGTTTAAATCATTCGTTTTTTCCTATCGAAAACTCAAAAAACACTAAAAAAACCCACCTTTTTAAGCCTATGCTGACCTTTTTTCAAACATAAAGCTTTAAGCCCCTGAGGGCTTAAACCTTTTGCTCCTTTTTCTTCATATGACCAACACTCGCAAACCATGAGCTAAATTCCGCTAGCCCCTTATCTCTCTGCTCTCGATCACCTACTCCTCCACCAGATCCTTTCCTTCCCGTTCTTTAAGCCCCCATCGACATCGGCAAGTCATTTTTTATCTTCATTTCCCTTTCTTTTTCCTCCACTGATGAATCAACTCCCGATAGGATTTGCATCATTGATCTACCAAGATCAATGGCTTCCATCACTCTGCTTCATTGCCCTTTCACCCCATTTCATGGTTTCCTCAAGAAAATCCCATAATTGATCTTATTAATCCAACAACTACGCGCTCACCATACCTTCACCTCTTCCCTCTAGCCCTTTTTCTCATTTGTTTTCTTCCGCGCTATGCATTCCCTTTAAGCAATCTTGATCATCGATCTCATCGATCTGACGGTCATCACACTTCCCCTCTCATACTCCAACCATCCCTCCTCATAAATTTGTGCCGACATATCTCCACCGTTGATCTACCAACATCAACAGTTCGCGCTCACTCTAACCTTTCCACCCCACACATAAAACTCCTGCTACCAAAAAAAATTGCTTACGTTAGCTTGGGCCTACCACCCACTACGCAAAAAATCTCCCAATTGTTGCTTACCACCTGGCTTCCACCGCCCTATCCACCAATCAACTTCATGTCATCGTGCTCGTCTACCGTCGTTGATCTGCATCCCCACAGATCAGACGGTTGATGCACTCTGACCATTGAAATCTCCTGATGTGAAACTTGGACACGAAATCAGTGGTATTGGGGTGGAAATGTGTCACACCCTATGTGGTATCACATTTGTTCAGGCGTAAACCACTTACCTCTTGAATGCTACGTGAAAACCACCAATGGTTTTTGCAAAACCACTTTTCCATTTCGCGCCGAAATACAATTTTTAACCCGTTTAATTCATATTTTTTCCTCCCTCCATGCATTTCTCCTTCCGCATCACTGCTCCATCTACCTCCATTAAGCCTCTGCTAGAAGTTTAGCCCCAAATTCGCAGGTTTTACATAACAATTGTGTGTTTGGTTGCAGGTTTTAAAAGGCAGATTATTCATAAAAACTGTCCCACAGCCAAGGGAACAGTGGCACAGGGCCGAGGATCATGATCCTCAAAGCCTAATAAAATTCAGAAAATAAGCTTTCGGGGTGTAAAATCTAGGTTTTAATCATTTTTTATGAGCATTGGTCATATAATCAAACCCTCCCGCATCAAAGAAAACCACCTATACACTAAAAAGAAAACATAAGAAGATAAAGTTAAGACATAGATTAAAAGGTTAAAGGATGAAGGTTAAATTCAAAAGCTCGAAGATGAAAATGCTTAAACTAAGCAAATTATGGATAAAGCACAACGATTAAAGAAAGAAATAAAGGCTGAAGACCAAAGGAAAAATAGATAAAAGGTTAATATAGTAAAAAAAGGACAAAAAATGCCCTGAGGATTATTAAAGAAGGCCTAAAGCATAATCAGAGGCCTAAATTAGTGTTTAAAGCAACAAATCAGACAGATCACCCAAAAGGATGCTTTGAATGCCAAATCACCGAAATAATTACTCCTCCAGAGATCAAAATGCCACCTACAAGTTCATTTTCCTCAAAAGAATACAAATTGAATGCACAGTCAGAGATATTTGCCAAAGACAACTTATAAAGTAATTACAAGCTTACCAACAGCCTCCAAAGTCAACAAAAGTGACTAAAGTTGATGAAATTTAATGTAAAATTGATTAAAACAGAGTTAAACATCTGAAATCTTCTCCATAAGGCCTCCCAAAGGTCGAGAAGCATTTACTCTATATTAATTGATTAGTTGGACCTTCTTTCCACTCCACCTCCTCACATTTACCTATATATATCATATGAGGAGTCTAGTATTATTGTTGGTTGAATAATCATTGAATGTAAATAGCTATTAAGGTTGCTGAAGCTTTGTTTTGTAATTGAAGAAAGATAGGCTGAGAAGAGACATTTGAAGCTTTAAATACCTACTGGACTTGAAGATTGTAACTGGTTTGAACATCAAATATACAAGCTGATTTATGGGATCCTGGTCTATGTTAATGGTGATGTTTTTCTTACTGTAATTGTTATTTTTCTCATTTTTTTCATACTTTCCATTTTCTCTGATAAAGAACAGCAAATATAGATTAGGATTTACTGTAAAGTACCCTATTTCTCACTGATAAATCTTTATCTTTATGTTTTCTTCTAATTGTGTTTTAAGGATAATTCAATAGAGTATAAACAGTGAAGTGTTGGTAAGCCCATGTTTACTAAGTATAACTTGAGATATTGTCTTTGAAAGTTCTTGAAAATTCTTCTAAGTAAAGATTGAATTAGAGAAGTTTATGGTTAGCCCTGTCCTCTAGTTTATCTCCAACAGTTGCTTTGAAAAGAACCCTTAAGAGTATGCCAAAAGCAGGATAGGTTCAAAGTCCTTACCTAATCTTAGGTTACTTTTTTGTTCATCTTGAATGTTTTCCTTTGACTATGCTAAAAGAAGGCTAGGTTAGAAGTCCTTACTTGATCTTAGGCTATTCTTTGTTTTATCTTTAATGTTTTCCATTGAGAGTATGCTGAAAGCAGGCTAGGTTAAAATTCCTTACTTGATCGTAAGTTATTCTTTGTTTTCTTATATGTTTGCTTCTTTAACCACATTTCTTAATGTTCCATACCACAAAATCAACTTAAAAGGATCTTTTGATATAGATGACTTGCCCCATAGACCACTCTTGAAACTTTTTGTGCAATTAAATCCTTTTGCGACTCCATAGCCCAATGGATTGATATTGTTTCTTACCTATCCTATTAGCTGAACCATTCTTTCAACCTACTCACACCTTTACCCTTCAAATAGACTTCATTCATTTTGATGATATCCATACCAACCAGAAACAAACAAAACCCTTGTACTTCATAACTAGCCTGATATCATATCATAAGCCTTGAAGAAATATCTTTGAAAACACTTATATAGAGAGATCCCTCTCTGAATCCAGGAGGGCTAGATCCTAGGATTCCAAAGTTGTTTTGATGTAGGCTCTACATCATTTGTTCTTGCAAATCTTGCAAACTATAGAAACCTAACATATTTGCGACCATACTGGGGAGAAACAATATTGAGTAATAGATAACTTCACAACTCAACGAATCCCTATTTCTCAATGAAACAAGTGTCATGAAGACTGGTTATTATTGATTGTTGATGGTGAACAACAACCAAACCTTCAAAACAAGTAAAAATCCTTCACCTAGTGACTCCATTGGTATTCAATAGGCCTGCTAACCCCACTGTTTTTTCCTAAGACTCCACTGGGAAATTCTTTTATCTTTCAACATCATTAAAACCTAGTTAATGAGGCTTTGAGGATTGAGTTTTATTTGAAAAATAATAGTTAGCCTTTAAAAGAATGTCATAATTGGCTGATCTTTTCTCATCATTGGGTCAAATAACACCACATAGTGGCTTCTAGAAGAATTTATACTAGAGCCTATCCTGACCCAAATCCTCCTGAGACAGTTGATAATCCAGAAAAAAATCCTTAGGAAATCTCCTAAATCCAATACTTCAACTGTTGTCAGACCAATTCATAGAGCTAACTTTGTCCTTGAAGATCTCTCAGCTTTGTAAAATACACAAGTTGACTTAAGAAACCCATCTAGAACTAAGCCACTTAGCAATATAGATCAGATAGAATTTTAGTCTCCACACTCACCCCAACATAGTTGTGAGCATACTGATAGTAGAGAAACCACTCCACTTGATCTACATTTCATTCATAATTTTGGTTTCTCTCATTCTGGATCTGCTCAACAATCTCTTGCTGGTCCAAGTACTTATGTTATTCATACACCCACTATTCAAACTACTCCATTCCATCCTCCCCCTCCTTTCATAAACCCTCCACTTGTAAACCCCCCATTTTTTCTACAACCTCCTATCATGGCAGCATGGTATGCTCCTCTAGTCCTTCCTTTATCTTTAGCCAATTTTCCACAGGACTATCAGTCCAAGATCCCATTATATGATGCTAGTGGTTCCATTACTGCTCAAATAAATGTGGAAAAGATGAATGACTAGTTTTATAGAAATGAGATAGATGATGAAACCATTAAACTCAGATTATTTGCTCAAATTTTAGGGGGAGAAGAAAGAAATTGGTTCAAAGGCTTAACCCCTAATAATATTAATGATCTCCAAGCTTTCCATCAAACATTCATAAACAAATGGAAAGTTAGGAAGAACCCTCTCCAAATACTTTCAGATTACAACAACCTCAAGAGAAATATTGGGGAAAGTGTTCAAGATTATTGCACTAGATTTAATAGTGTTTATAACGCACTACCCCCTGGTTTGAAACCTCCACAAGGCTCAGATTTGGACAAATTCCCTGAAGGATTTGATCCTAAAATGGCTTATCATCTAAGAGAAAGGGATCCCTTAACTTTAAAAGACATGCATAAGGGAGCTCTTAGTGTGGAAACAAATCTGATTGAGAAGAGAGCTAGAATGAAGACTGAGAAGATGGTATCATATAGGGATGAAGCTGCACCTTCCACATCTAACTAAAAAATGGAAAGGTTTATGGAGAGAATGAGCATGTATGAGAGAACTCAATCTAGAGAAAATCAAATAGCTCCTCAAAACAAGAACCAATCCCAAAATCAGAACTAGAAATTTAGGAGAAATCAACCTCAGAATAGACAAAGAGATGCTGATCAACAAATCAGACCTCCTTTTCAAGAAAATTATGTCAATGAGTATGAAGAAACAAATGAACAAAAAAATGATGATCACATAGACATGTTGGGAGTAAGCAATGAGGATTCTGATTTCCTCCATAAAAGAAAACAAGGTCTATATACACCCTATGATGATAGAAGACCAGAAATTGAATACTATGAACTAGACTTTGAAAAATTCCATCATAGGATCACCTAAAAAATATGACCTAAGAAGTAAAAGGAATCAAGAAACTCCCAGGAAGAAAACCTCTGAAAATTCTGCCAAAAACTACCCTGTAAATACTTCCAAAAAGACAGTATAAAATCATAAAAAAGTGATTGAAAGTTCTGATCCAAAGAAGGGAAAAAACACCCAAACCAATGAAAAACAGAGTGGTGACCCTAGCAGCACTAGCATTTTAGCTAATGCTCCTGAAAAAACTATTTTGACTACTGTAAATAGTAGAAATCAGCAAGCTGATTTTGTTGATGAATTAGTGACTAAGAAGGCTAAATCAAACATTTTGAAAAATCAGATTCCCTTCAGCCTAGAGAGTGAATTTCTAATATTAAAATCTCTTTCCCACACACTGATTTAGTCACTCAGAATGTATATAGAAGTCAAGTTTTGAATGCTCTGAACATAGAAGAAATTCATGATACTATTAACTTGAATGATGACACACTAGAGCTTATGTTTGGTCCTAAGATTGAAGGAAAATTTCAATAAGGAACTACCCCTCCATCCTACATCAGTTTGAACATACATGATAATATTTTTCATAATGCCATGCTTGATTCAGGAGCATCACATAACCTCATGGCCAAAGTAATAATGGAAAAACTAGGCCTTGAGGTAACTAGACCTTATAAAGATTTATATTCCTTTGATTCAAGCAGACTGAGATGCCTAGGCCTAATAAAAGATCTATGTGTTAACTTAGCTCAAATTCTAGCCAAAATCTTAGTGATGGACATTGTAGTGGTTGATATACCCCCAAAATATGGTATGCTTCTTTCAAGAGCATGGGGTGCTAAGTTGCAAGGTACTATGCAGATGGATATGACTTATGCCACCATCCCTGTCTTCAGTCAACCTAGAAGACTCTATAGGGAAACACACATGAAATACATGGTGAGTAACCAAGAAAGACAAGAAAAATCTCCTCTTTATTCTATACACACTAACCTAGACTCATTCATTCTTTATAATGATGATATTCTTAATGAGCAAGAGTTATTCAATGAAACATCACCCAATATAGTGTTCCCTCCACATCCAAACATAGTGGCAGCTATAGATGAAGAGGAAAACAAGGAGAAAAATAAAAGACAGTTTGCTAATTCAGAAAATCATAGCAAACAGATCACAGGTCTTGAGGTCCAAAACAGTCATAAGTGTAATGCAGATCATGAAAATCAAAGAAAAAAACCTCGAAACATTGAAAATATCGAGGAAAAAAACAAAATTCAACATAGTGCAGACCTGTAGGAACCACACAGTGACAGATTAGGAAAACAAAACCAAGAGGAAAACAATGAAATAAATGATAAATATGAAGACAGTCCTCTTTGGAGTATGAATTTTGATGGATCTTGCTCTAAAACTAGTTCAGGAGCAGGCATATGAGTGCACAACACTGAAAACAATAATGTTGAGGGTCATTTCTATAGATTAAACTTCCAATGCACAAACAACATAGCAGAGTATGAGGCTCTCCTTTTAGGCTTACATTTATTGAAAAAATTAGGGGCCAAAAGAATAAAATTTCATGGAGATTCATAATTGATAATTAGACAAATAAATGAGGAATACACTGCTCAAAATCCCAGACTTAGAGCCTATAAATATGATGCCATGGACTTGTTAAAACAATTTGTTGAATTCCAACTTACCTTTGTCCCAAGGAATCAAAAAATTATTGCTAATGGATTAGCCTTTGCTACTAGTACTTGTCTAACACCTTATGAAAGAAAGCAATGCACCACCCAAGTCAAATATAGACCAGCTATCCCGCATAATGAAAAATACTAGCAATTTTTTGAAGGAGATAAACAAATAGAAGACTTATTACAGTTCAAAAATGAATTTGAAATACCAAAATTAGATTCATAGTATGAACAAGACTGTCCTACTGAAGAAAACCCACTTCTTGAAGAAGAAAAGTCTCCTAATATTACTGAAATAAATATGGTAACTAATAGACCCAAAAATACAACATAAAATAACACAGATTTAGAAAAAGAAGACTTAGAAGTGCTGCAATCTAAAAATCAAAGCTTTCCAAAAGGACTGGTCCCATTAGAAGAAGTGTTTGACTTGAATGATATTTCCAAAAAGCCAAAACTAGAAGCTATTGAAACTAAAGTGGAAGAATGCAACATAGGCAGTGAGGAAAAGCCCAAAATGATCTAACTATCTAAGACACTACTAGCTCATATTAAACTGAAATACATTGAGTTATTTAAAGAATTTTTTGATTTATTTTCATGGAGCTATGAAGATATAAAATCATATGATACATAAATAATCCAGCATAAGATACCCCTCAAAGAAAACCAAAAGCCTTTCAAACAAAAATTGCACAGAATCAACCATGTTCAATTACCTGTGGTAGAGAAAGAAATTAGAAAAATTTATGATGCTGGAATTATAGTTCCTGTTAGATACTTAGAGTGGGTGTCTAATCTTGTATCAGTTAGAAATAAAATAGGATAAATAAGGCTTTGCATTGACTTTAGAAGCTTAAACAAAGCCTCATTAAAGGACAACTATCCCTTACCCAAAATGGATCATATCTTACAAAGGGTAGTTGGTTCTAAAATAATTTCTTTGCTAGATGGCTTCTCACGTTACAATCAAATATTGGTACATCCTGATTATCAACTTAAAATAGCCTTTACTACATCCTAAGGTAATTTCATGTATTTGAAAATTCCCTTTGGTTTAATGAATGCTGGTGCCACATTTCAAAGAGCCATGGATATTGCATTCTCAGAAGAAATAGGTTACTTCATAGTGATTTACTTAGATGATATTACTGTCTATTCTAAAAAATATGAAGAACACCTAGTACACTTGAGAAAAGTCTTTGAGAAATGCAGAAAATATGGGTTATTTTTAAATCCAAAGAAAACATTGTTTGGTATCCAAGAAGGTAAACTTCTTGCACATATCATATCTAAAGAATGAATAAGGATAGACCTAAAGAGGATCGATGGTATATTGCAAATCAACCATCCTAGAAACATCAAGGAACTTCAATATTTTATTGAGAAGATTAATTTTTTGAGAAGGTTCATACCCAATCTAGTTGAACTTCTTAGAAACATGAAAAATATGCTTAAAAGAGAAGAAGGAATTAAATGGACCTTAGAAGCAAAGAAATCATTTGAGCTAGTGAAACAAGCACTTACCAAAACATTAGTTCTTATTATTCCTGATTTTACAAAGGATTTCTTCATTTTTTTATTTGCATCAGAACACACAGTAGCTGTTGTCCTATTACAAAAAAACTTGAAGGGACAAGAGCAGCCAATTTCATTTTTTATCAAAGCATTAATAGATGCACCTTTGAAGTACAATATCATGGAAAAACAAGCCTTTTCCTTGGTCAAATCCTTAAAATACTTCAGAGTTTACATTTTGCATTCCCACATCATAACATTTGTGCCTCATTCAGTTGTAAAAGATATATTGACCCAAGATCCAGATGGAAAAAGAGGAAATTGGATTGTTGTGATTTTAGAATATGACTTAGAAATCAAGCCCACTAAGCTCATAAAAGGTCAAGGACTAGAAAAATTTATGGTTGAATCCAACTTTCAAGCTCTTGATATAAACATGTTTAATGCATTAGATGAACAACAAGAGTTGATAGCTCCACTTATTGAAGATCATTTTCTGAATTCATCTTGGTATGCTGATATTTTGTATGTTTTTCTCAACCTAAATGTCCCTCCTTGTTTGTCTAAAACAAAGGCAAGATTCTTAAAGTTGAAAGCTGTAAATTATTGCATTTTAGATAAATGTTTATATTGGAAAAATGCTAGTGGATTATTTCTTAAATTTTTTCCTAAGAATGATGCAGATAAGATCAAACACGAGCTTCATGAAGGAGAAAGTGGAGGCCACCTCTACTGGAAGTCAACTGCTATAAAATCCTTAGAGCTGGATATTACTGGCCCACCCCCTTTCAAGATGTCCACAAAATGATTATTGCCTATCACAAATGCCAAATTTTTGAAGGCAAAAGAAAACTACTTCCCTTACCTCTGCAACCAATCATTGTTGAAGCTCCTTTTCAGCAGTGGGGTCTAGAATTCATTGGGGAAATCCATCCTGCCTCATCTACCCAACATAGATGGATCCTCACAGCAACAGACTATTTTACCAAATGGATAGAAGCCATCCCTTCCAGGAATTCCACAGACTCAATCATCATTTCATTCCTTGAAAACCATATACTATCTAGATTTGGCTTTCCTAGAGAGATCATAACTGATAATGTTGCTACATTTGGATCTAAAAAGATGGTGAAATTATGTCATAAATATCATATTATATTGGGTCATTCTATAGCTTATTACCCTCAAGGTAATGGTTTGGCAGAATCCTCAAATAAAATTTTGGTAAACATAATAAAGAATTTGATGGAAGATAACAAGAAATCATGGCATAGTAAGCTAGTACATGCATTATGGGAAGACAGATTGACAGTTAAAAAGTCAATTGGGATGTTTCATTACCAGCTAGTTTATGGAAATGATGCAGTATTTCCAACCAGTTTAGGAGTGCCATTCATGAAGCTGATCCAAGAAGTACAGTCTGAAAATGATGATATGATAAGAAGAATACACCAGAATATACATCTACAACAAACCAGAGAGGAAGTATACATCAGAGCACAAAAACTACAAGAAAACATCAAGAAGTTGTTTGACAAAAGAACCAAGGCAAGTGACTTTAAAATTGGTGATAAAGTATTGAAATGGGACTCAAGGAGAGAAGATAAGGGAAAACATGGAAAATTTGATAATTTATGGCAAGGCCCTTATCTTATTCAATTTGCTATTGGGAACAATGCATTCTTTTTGCAAGAATAAAATGGAGCTAAATATTTTGGAGGTCCTATCAATGGTAGGGTTCTCAAACATTATTTTTGTTAACTGATATTTTTTAGTTTCAAAGCTTTTTTGTTCACTGTATATAACACTACTTTTGAATTTGAGAAAAGAAAAAAAATACAAAAACAATAGAAAAAGAGAAAAAGAGGGCAGAAATAAAAGAATAAAGGTACATCCCCTTGCCAAAAAAAAGAAAAAAAAGAAAAGGAAAATCTGAAAGTGTGCAAGCTTAAATGCCACTACTTTAGATAGCACTACTATTTAGTCATACAACCTAGTCATGACTAGATAGATTTCAATTTACTGCTGATATGTTAGTGAATAATATTTGCCAAATTGTTTAATCTTGGCTTATTAATGGATTAGATTAGGATAGAAAGAAATGGCTCTAATCAGACCAAAACTTGAGCCAAAGAGAAGAAAAAGAATTGGTTCTAACATACTGAAAACTTGAACCAAATAATCAAAAGAAAGAATGACTCTAAACAGATCATAATCTGAGTCATAAGAAGAAGAAAGGATATTCTTAATTTTCAGATCTTAAGCCTTCACAATTTTGTTTTAAATTTCTATAATATTCAGTCTATGTGCAGCTTGTTTTATGCCATATTCCTACAACAAATCAGACAGCTTAATCCTGGTTTGTTTGTATTTAAATTTTTGTTTTATAAAATAGAGAATAAGATCTATGAGACAGTTTAATCCTGGCAGATAGTAGCTTAGGTAGAGAATTTATGAGTTCAATTGTTTAATCTAAACTCATGAAAGAAATAAGGGTAGATCTAGATTAGTTATCTGCTTTCCATAAAAGAATAAAATGTTGTTGTAAAAGGTTTGCAAGTCCAAGTGCACCTTATGAAGAAAAAATGTTTGGAAAAATAGGCTGTGTAGGTAGAATGTTTGGGAGAAATTTGTTTGTTGATACAAAGTACTGATCATCTTTTTAAGCAGCATGATCAAGGAAGAAAAGGTTGTCAAGGATAAGGCACAGGACTACATTCCAGAGATCAATTTCTGAATTTTTTGACACCTCCAAGGAGCTTTGATCCCCAAGTGGAGCCACTGTTAGCCATCAGTAAATTTTGTCACAGCAAATGATGGCTAAAACATGTTTTGAGCCTTTAAGAGATTATTTTCATAGAAAATTACTCATTCTTGAATTCTTCTGGTGTTTTCTAACTTAAGAATAATCTTCACTACCGTTTCCTTCAAAAAATCCTCAAAAAGACCTGTTGTATAAAGGAGACTATTTTCAACCATTTTCTCCATCTTTTCACCTTCATAATTTCCTTCAAAGTCCCCCCATATCACTCATTTTTCCCCTTTACATATCCCTCATTTTCCTCTCATTTATCCTCCATTCCCTTTGAAAAAACCCATTTTTACCCTCCATTTCCTCAAAAATCTCTTTTAAACTTATAAAACCCCTTTTTTATGGTTTAAATCATCCCTTTTTTCCTATTGAAACCTCAAAAAACACTAAAAAACCCACCCTTTTAAGCCTATCCCGACATTTTTTCAAACATAAGGCTTTAAGCCCCTGAGGACTTAATCCTTTCGCTCCTTTTTCTTCATATGACCAACACCCGCAAACCATGAGGTAAAGTTCGCTAGCCCCTTATCTCTCTTCTCTCGGTCCCCTACTTGTCCACTGGACCCTTTCCTTCCCGTTCTTTAAGCCCCCATCGACATCGGCAAATCATATTTTTTCTTCATTTCCCTTTCTTTTTCTTCCGTCGATGAATCAAATTCCGATAGAATTTGCACCGTTGATCTACCAATATCAATGGATATCATCACTTTTCTTCATTTCCCCTTCACCTCATTTCATTGTTTCCTCAGGAAAATCCTACCGTTGATCTCATTAATCCAATGACTACGCGCTCACCCTACCTTCCCCTCTTCCCTCCAACCCTTTTTCTCATTTTTTTTCTTCCGCGATACACATTCCCTTTAGGCAATCTTCACCATCGATCTCATTGATATGACGGTCATCGCACTTCCCCTCTCATACTCTGACCATCCCTCCTCATACATCTGCGTCGACACATCTCCACCGTTGATCTACAAAGATCAACAGTTCGCGCTCACTCTCACCTTTCAACACCGTACATAACACTCCCGCTACCAAAAAAAACTACTTACATGAGCTTCGGCCTACCACCCAATATGAAAATCATCTCCCAATCACTGCTTTACACTTGGCTTCCACTGCCCTATCCACCGATCAACTTCACGTCATTGCGCTCGTCTACTGTCGTCGATCTACATCCCCGCAGATCGGACGGCTAACACACTTCGACCACCAAAATCTCCCGATGCGCAACTTGGACATGAAATCAGTGGAATTGGGGTGGATAGGTGTCGCACCCTATGTGGTATCGTGTTTGTTCGGGCATAAACCACTTACCGCATGAATGTTGCGCGAAAACCGCCAATGGTTTTCGCAAAACCACTTTTCCATTTCATGCCGAAATACAATTTTTAACTCGTTTTGTTCATATTTTCGCCTCCCTCCATGCATTTATCCTTCTGCCTCACTGCTCCTTCTACCTCCTTTAAGCCTCTACTAGCATTTTAGCCCCAAATTCGCAGGTTTTACATAACAATTGTGTGTTTGGTTGCAGGTTTTAAAAGGCCAATTATTCATAAAAACCATCTCACAACCAAGGGAATGGTGGCACAGGGCTAAGGATCACGATCCTCAAAGCCTAATCAAATGTAGAAAAGAGGTTTTCGAGGTGTAAAATATAGGTTTTAATCAATGTTTTATGAGAATTGGTCATATAATCAAACCCTCCTGCATCAAGGAAAACCACCTGTACATTGAAAAGAAAACAGAAGAAGATAAAGTGAAGACAAAGATTAAAAGGTTAAAGTCCAAAACCTGAAGATAAAAATGCTAAAACCAAGAAAATTATGGATAAAGCGCAGTGATTAAAGAAATAAATAAACACAGAAGACCAAAGGAAAAATAGATAAAAGGTTAATATAGTCCACTGCCCTATCCACCGATCAACTTCACGTCATTGCGCTCGTCTACCGTCGTCGATATGCATCCCCGCAGATCAGACGGCTAACACACTTCGACCACCAAAATCTCCTGATGCGCAACTTGGACGTGAAATCAGCGGTATTGGGGTGGATAGGTATCGCACCCTATGTGGTATCGTGTTCGTTCGGGCATAAACCACTTACCGCCTGAATTTTGCGCGAAAACAGATAGTAGCTTAGGTAGAGAATTTATGAGTTCAATTGTTTAATATAAACTCATGGAAGAAATAAGGTTAGATCTAGATTAGTTATCTGCTTTCCATAAAAGAATAAAATGTTGATGTAAAAGGTTTGCAAGTCCAAGTGCACCTTATGAAGAAAAAATGTTAGGAAAAATAGGCTGTGTAGGTAGAATGTTTGGGAGAAATTTGTTTGTTGATACAAAGTACTGATCATCTTTTTAAGCAGCATGATAAAGGAAGAAAAGTTTTTCAAGGATAAGGCACATGTCTACATTCCAGAGATCAATTTCTAAATTTCTTGACACCTCCAAGGAGCTTTGATCCCCAAGTGGAGCCACTGTTAGCCATCAGTAAATTTTGTCACAGCAAATGATGGCTAAAACATGTTTTGAGCCTTTAAGAGATTATTTTCATAGAAAATTACTCATTCTTGAAGCCTTCTGGTGTTTTCTAACTTAAGAATAATCTTCACTACTGTTTCCTTCAAAAAATCCTCAAAAAGACCTGTTGTATAAAGAAGACTGTTTTCAACCATTTTCTCCATATTTTCACCTTCATAATTTCCTTCAAAGTCCCCCCATATCACTCATTTTTCCCCTTTACATATCCCTCATAATTTCCTTCAAAGTCCCCCCATATCACTCATTTTTCCCCTTTACATATCCCTCAAAATAGATAGTAGCTTAGGTAGAGAATTTAGGAGTTCAATTGTTTAATCTAAACTCATGGAAGAAATAAGGGTAGATCTAGATTAGTTATCTGCTTTCCATAAAAGAATAAAATGTTGATGTAAAAGGTTTGCAAGTCCAAGTGCACCTTATGAAGAAAAAATGTTAGGAAAAATAGGCTTTGTAGGTAGAATGTTTGGGAGAAGTTTGTTTGTTGATACAAAGTACTGATCATCTTTTTAAGCAGCATGATCAAGGAAGAAAAGGTTGTCAAGGATAAGGCACAGGTCTACATTCCAGAGATCAATTTCTGAATTTCTTGACACATCCAAGGAGCTTTGATTCCCAAGTGGAGCCACTGTTACCCATTAGTAAATTTTGTCACAACAAATGATGCCTAAAACATGTTTTGAGCCTTTAAGAGATTATTTTCATAGAAAATTACTCATTCTTGAAGCCTTCTGGTGTTTTCTAACTTAAGAATAATCTTCACTACTGTTTCCTTCAAAAAATCCTCAAAAAGACCTGTTGTATAAAGGAGATTGTTTTCAACCATTTTCTCCATATTTTCACCTTCATAATTTCCTTCAAAGTCCCCCCATATCACTCATTTTTCCCCTTTACATATCCCTCATTTTCCTCTCATTTATCCTCTATTCCCTTTGAAAAAACCCATTTTTACCCTCCATTTCCTCAAAAATCTATTTTAAACTTATAAAACCCTTTTTTATGGTTTAAATCATCCCTTTTTTCCTATTGAAACCTCAAAAAACACTAAAAAACCCACCCTTTTAAGCCTATCCTGACATTTTTTCAAACATAAGGCTTTAAGCCCCTGAGGACTTAATCCTTTCGCTCCTTTTTCTTCATATGACCAACACCCGTAAACCATGAGCTAAAGTCCGCTAGCCCCTTATCTCTTTGCTCTCGGTCCCCTACTTGTCCACTGGACCCTTTCCTTCCCGTTCTTTAAGCCCCCATCGACATCGGCAAATCATATTTTTTCTTCATTTCCCTTTCTTTTTCTTCCGTCGATGAATCAAATTCCGATAGAATTTGCACCGTTGATCTACCAAGATCAATGGATATAATCACTTTTCTTCATTTCCCCTTCACCTCGTTTCATTGTTTCCTCAAGAAAATCCTACCATTGATCTCATTAAAACAATGACTACGCGCTCACCCTACCTTCCCCTCTTCCCTCCAGCCCTTTTTCTCTTTTTTTTTCTTCCGCGCTACACATTCCCTTTAGGCAATCTTCACCATCGATCTCATTGATATGACGGTCATTGCACTTCCCCTCTCATACTCCGACCATCACTCCTCATACATCTGCGCCGACACATCTCCACCATTGATCTACAAAGATCAACAGTTCGCGCTCACTCTCACCTTTCGACCCCGTACATAACACTCCCGCTACCAAAAAAAACTGCTTACGTGAGCTTCGGCCTACCACCCACTATGAAAATCATCTCCCAATCGTTGATTTACACTTGGCTTCCACTGTCCTATCCACCAATCAACTTCACGTCATTGCGCTCGTCTACCGTCATCGATCTGCATCCCCGCAGATCGAACGGCTAACACACTTCGACCACCAAAATCTCTCGATGCGCAACTTGGACATGAAATCAGCGGTATTGGGGTGGATAGGTGTCGCACCCTATGTGGTATCGCGTTCGTTCAGGCATAAACCACTTACCGCCTGAATGTTGCGCGAAAACCACCAATGGTTTTCGCAAAGCCACTTTTCCATTTCATTCCGAAATACAATTTTTAACCTGTTTTGTTCATATTTTCGCCTCCCTCCATGCATTTATCCTTCTGCCTCACTGCTCCTTCTACCTCCTTTAAGCCTCTACTAGCATTTTAGCCCCAAATTCGCAGGTTTTACATAACAATTGTGTGTTTGGTTGCAGGTTTTAAAAGGCCAATTATTCATAAAAACCATCCCACAACCAAGGGAATGGTGGCACAGGGCCAAGGATCACGATCCTCAAAGCCTAATAAAATGTATAAAAGAGGTTTTTGGGGTGTAAAATCTATGTTTTAATCAATGTTTTATGAGAATTGGTCATATAATCAAACCCTCCTGCATCGAGGAAAACCACCTGTACATTGAAAAGAAAACAGAAGAAGATAAAGTGAAGACAATGATTAAAAGGTTAAAGTCCAAAACTTGAAGATAAAAAGGCTAAAACCAAGAAAATTATGGATAAAGCACAGTGATTAAAGAAATAAATAAACACTGAAGACCAAAGGAAAAATAGATAAAAGGTTAATACAGTCAACAAAGGACAAAAAAGGCCCTGGGGATTATTAAATAAGGCCTAAAGCATAATCAGAGGCCTAAATCAATGTTTAAAGAAAAAAATAAGACAGATCATCCAAAAGGATGCTTTGACTACCAAATTACCGAAGCAATTACTCCTCCAGAGATCAAAATGCCACCTACAAGTTCATTTTCCTCAAAAGAGTACAAATTGAATGCACAATCAGAGATATTTTCCAAAGACAGCTGAGAAATTAATTACAAGCTTACCAAAAGCCTCCAAAGTCAACAAAAGTGACTAAAGTTGATGAAATTTAATGTAAAATTGATTAAAATAGAGTTAAACATCTGAAATCTTCTCCATAAGGCCTCCCAAAGGTCGAGAAGCATTTACTCTTTATTAATTGATTAGTTGGACCTTCTTTCCACTCCACCTCCTCAAATTTACCTATATATATCATATGAGGAGTCTGGTATTATTGTTGGTTGAATGCTCATTGAATGTAAATAGCTATTGAGGCTGCTGAAGCTCTGTTTTGTAATTGAAGAAAGATAGGTTGAGAAGAGACATTTGAAGCTTTAAAGACCTACTGGACTTGAAGATTGTAACTGGTTTGAACATAAAATATACAAGCTGATTTATGGGATCCTGGTCTATGTCAATGGTGATGTTTTTCTTACTGTAATTTTTATTTTTCTCATGTTTTCCATACTGTCCATTTTCTCTAATAAAGAACAACAAATATAGATTAGGATTTACTGCAAAGTACCCTATTTCTCACTGATAAATATTTATCTTTATGTTTTCTTCTAATTGTGTTTTAAGGATAATTCAGTAGATTATAAACAGTGAAGTGTTGTTAAGACCATGTTTACTGAGTATAGCTTGAGATATTGTCTTTGAAAGTTCTTGAAAAGTCTGCTAAGTAAAGATTGAATTAAAGAAGTTTATGGTTAGACCTGTCCTCTAGTTCTCCAATAGTTGCTTTGAAAAGATCCCTTAAGAGTATGCCAAAAGTAGGATAGGTTCAAAGTCCTTACCTAATCTTAGGTTAATTTTTATGTTCATCTTGAATGTTTTCCTTTGAATATGATAAAAGCAAGCTAGGTTAGAAGTCCTTACTTGATCTTAGGCTATTCTTTGTTTTACCTTTAATGTTTTCCATTGAGAGTATGCTGAAAGCAGGCTAGGTTAAAATTCCTTACTTGATCTTAAGTTATTATTTGTTTTCTTATATGTTTGCTTCTTTCACCACATTTCTTAATGTTCCATAACAGAAAATCAACTTAAAAGGATCCTTTGATATAGATGACTTGCCCCATGGACCACTCCTGAAAATTGTTGTGAAATTAAATCCTTTTGTGACTCCATAGCCCAATGGATTGATATTGTTTCTTACCTATCCTATCAACTGAACCATTCTCTCAACCTACTCACACCTTTACCCTTCAAATATACTTCCTTCATTTTTATGATATCCATACCAACCAAAAACAAACAAAACCCTTGTACTTCATAACTAGCCTAATATCATATCATAAGCCTTGAAGAAATATCTTTGAAAACACTTATATAGAGAGATACCTCTCTGAATCCAGGAGGGATAGATCTTAGGATTCCAAAGTGGTTTTGATATAGGCTCTACAATTTTTCTTCTTGCCAATATTGCAAACTACAAAGACCTAACATACTGGAAACACTGTTGTCTAACGCGGAGATCCAGTCCTTGGTGAAGCCACCCGATGGTGTATGGTTGTGGGTGCGTTGTGGTCGGAAAGCCCAACTGCTTGATGAAATCTACTAAAATGAGGTTCTTTTGGCTCCCATTTTCGACAATGAACCATAGCATGGAACCCTTTACCCACATCTGGGAGTGGAAGAAATGCTCTGCCTCCTCTGGATCTTTTGGTTCCTCATTCTAGATCTTCATAGTGACAACATTGGCGTTGGGATCTGCATCAATAATCTACTTCCCTTTTTCATTCACCTTGTCAGGTTTTGATTCAGAGTCGGAGCATGCATTTGATTCAGAAGCCCTCATCTCGGGCACCAGCGACTTCTTGGCCCGACACTCACTTGTGTTGTGAGTGGAGCTCTTATGAAACTCACACCACTTTCCTGTGTTCTTCTTTGGCTTCATGGTCTTGTTCCTTTCTTGTGTATTTGGCAGGTTGTCTTGGGACGCCATGCCTTGGCTTTTTCCTTTGTTCTGTGGTTTGGGGGCACCTTTACCTTGCTTTTGATTTGTAGATCCAAAGTCTCGCTTCTTCTGTTTGAATTTCTGCTCAATCTTGGTAGCATACCGTTATGCCGTACCAAGCAAGGAGATGTCAAGGAACTCCATTTCCTCTTGAATTTATCTATGCAGACAACCGTGAAACTTTGGCATCAAATGTTTCTCTAAATCTTTGATACCCAACTTTGTGCGTAGGGTATGGAACAGATTCGTTACCTCATGCACATATAGATCCCTTTGTTGGAGGCTCAAAATTTACATATAAATCAAAAAATCATAATTAAAATGAGGCCCATATAATGTATAACAGGAAATAGAAGACTGAATGGAAGAAATCCCTTAAAAAGAGGTGCTTCAATCACATATATTCACTGCAAAAGGCTTGACAATGTTATTTTCATTATGTTGCAAGAGATGTTGATTGCAAATTAGATCTAGAGAAAAATAATGCATGAACAGTCAGATCTATGACATATCCATACACTATAGAGTCCAAACTTTACATACCCCTTAGGGTTTTCAGCAATACATGAAGCACATGGAGTAGATCTGAGATCTAAAGCTATAGATTTGCAAAAATCTCAGAAATTCTGAAGCAAATACAGGAGTATCCATATCAGATCTGAATATAACATGGATTAGATCTGAAATCCATGGATCACCACATTTAAGGGCAGATTCCCAACACTAGATATCACTCCTCCAAAGTTATGCCAGAAGCCCTTACAACAGCACCTATAGAAAAACGCAGATCTGGAAGATAGACTGCACTGTAGGGTTCAAGATCAGTTTGGCTTGATGCAAGGATGTGGATCTAAAGCTCCAATGATCCAATACACTCTTTCCAATGGGATAGAAGGATTTCCCACTAAAAAGAGGCACTATAATGGCCTAGATCTAAGTAGATCTAGCCTCTATTTACTGCAGATTACAAGGACAACCAAACCCTCAATAGGATTTGCATTGTAGTTGGAAGGTGAAGCTTTTCCAAATTCCTAATAGTGGAAAAAATCAGCAAGACTCTTCCAAGAGGCCTCTCAAGGAAAGAGTTTGGATTCCCTATCAGGAACACCCAGTGCTAAACAACAATATTCTCAGCTAAACAACAAGAGAATGATATATGTCTAAATAGACAATATATTCAGAAATATAATATATTCAACAACCTCCTCATGTTGTCCTCCTATTCCTTTTATAAGATAGAAATCTTGCAAAACCATAAACCATCTCAACAATTTAGCTTCTTTCACATGTGCCACCTCCAACTAAGGCTTTTTTGTGCATCAATGAGGTTCATCCCCTCTAGACAGCGTTGTTGATCTGGTCATGATTGACCCAGTCAAATGTGTCAATCCCTTTCACACATAAGGGTGTTCTATTAAGATGGCCCAGATTTATCTTTGTTCTCATAGGGCATTGATTTATTCACTATTTTAGGATTTTTTATTGTCCTCCTTTACACATTTATTCATGCAACAAGAAAATGAAACAAAATTTCATATTCCCATTAGCTTGGGCTAATTGGGAATATTACAAAGGGCCACCCCTTCATGAGGTCTGAAGCATCTCGCACACACCTGGGAATCACTATATCAATCTGTTGGATCACTGAATTATCAAGTATATGAATCTCGATCATGTTCAAGTGGAGAAGATGAGAAACAATCAAGTCAAAGGAAAATGAGGAGTCCCTTATCCTGATTCGAGACACAGAACAATGATGGAAGATGGAACCAAGATACACTGCCCTATAGACCTATCTTCTGGAATGAATGTGCTGATGTCGATAGGAGGAGGTCTTCCACAGGTGAGGAAATGAGGATCCTCAACTAAGGCACAAGAGATCATAGTAGAGCAACTGATGGACTGACACCAGGGATAATGATGGAATGAGGGATACTAAGTGGCAAACAAATGACTTCCCTTTTCAGATCATATAAAGCATGTATGACCTAGTAGCAACTGAATCGACTCTTGAGGGGATGGGGGATAATGGGACTGGAGGCAAAAATGGTCTACATCAGAGAGGGACAAGGCATGAATGGATGGAATACTGTAACTAGAGGAAAAGGGACTCGGGACAGACTTAATCAGGGTTTCTCTTTTAATAGGGAAATTTCCCTCATACTTGGTTCATTTTCTTATGGATTTGTGGTGAACATGGAGAGGGGGAGAAGTCCCTAAATATTATGGCATTTGTAGCGTACAAAATGACTATTGGAATTGAGATTTGTTAGTTGCAGGTAGGTGGCCTAAACTTACTCTTTAGTTTTAGTGGTTTGGAATTTCAGATTAGGTGTCTAGAGCATGGGAAAAACACTCTGCCCCTCCTTACAGTCGACTCACATGTCCTGGGGCCTATTCTACAAGTTGGGTCATATTTTTTAGAGGGGAAAACTCTGAACTTGTAGGAACATAGCTAAAAAAGTGGGAGCTCCAAAAACGTTGGGTTTTGTCCTATTTTTGGTTGGGAACTAGGGCTTGATGTTTTTTATGCAGTTTTTCTTCCTCTTACTGAAAAATTTTTGGGTTTTTGTAGGTATGGAAAATTTAAAAATCAACTGGAGAGAGAGAGATTTGGATGCACTTCATTCCAATATCCAGGGGGATTAGGTGGTCAAAGGCACACTGGCGAGACACGAGGTTCTCAAGTTAGTCGAGAAATTGTTGATGAGGGTAGGGGAGTGTTGGCTTGAGGGGTCCTGACCCAGGTTCAGAGGTTAAGGTTTGCCAACAAACCCCTATACTATTGGCCCTTTCGGTTGTTACAGGTCAAAAAACCTCCTCATCAGCTCAGAGGAGAAGATAAATATGGAAGGAATACAAAGACCTAAACTAAACCTACTTCTGCCAAGGTAACACACCCCTATAACAGCAAAAGAGCGTTATAACACACCTGATTAATGAAAAGGTCGTGTTAGTGGCTAGGGAAATGTTCTATTTAGACTAGAGGGCAGTGTTACTCATGTTTTGAGTTTGAAACAGGAAAAACCCATGGAGAATAATTTGAAATTTCAGCTTTTTCTCATAAGAGAGTCAGTACAAAATAGAAACTGCAAAGAACTAGTCTCTTATTGGGCCTTGCCAAAAACATCTGAACTCTCAAGGAAGGAAAAAGCATGGGAAGTTGAGGAAACATCTTGGTTTTTTCTATTTAGAACTGGTGGAAGGAGAAAGGCAATGATTTCTCTCTCCATCTCCTATAAAATGGAGCTGCAGGCTCTTGGTTCAAGGTCGGAGGATTGTCAAAGCTTTTGAATACATGTGAAGCAAAGCATTATTGTTGTAGTGTGAAGGTCAAAAATAAAAGAGGTTCATTGAGGACTTTTTGATCAAGACATCACCACATTGAGAGATAGAGAGATTGGAAGGCTGAGGAGGGCTTGGTATAACTGATGGTTGTAATCCTCATTTTTATAAATCAATAGAATTGTATCTGTTTTGTCCATTCTATGCATTGGTATTTTCATTGTTCTTCAATTACCTATATAGCATTATATGAATGGCTTAGATGTGCATTGTTTAATGTTTGTCATATGTTAGCTTAATTGATAGGAAATTTATGTTGTGGTAGAAATTACACGGGTGCTTTGATTGATCACAGGGTCGAAATTTGGAGCTAGTGAAGGAGGATCCCTGCTGCACTGCTTAGCGCTCTCCAAGAGACTTCAAGATCATTAAAGAGGTAATATTACATATTATTCCATAAATTTGTTTAAGTTTATATGAACATGTATGTATCTTCTTTGTGAACTATACAACTAATCTTACTATTTTCCTCGAGCACCGGAAAGCTCTGAGAGGGATATTAGAGAACCAACAACCCAAGCATTTTACCCTATAGCAGAATTGGTGACTCCACTGGGGAGTTTAACCCCAATTTTTTGGATTTTTTCTTCCCTTCTTTCCTCTGTTCACATCCTTCTGACCAGCTTTTATGCCCAGTAAAAATTTCAAAAGCTTGCAGAGTTCAGTCCTGTGCTCCTTTTGGCCATTTGAAGAGCTTTACCCTAGCTAACACTATCTCTGTCAGTATTCAAGTGCATTATAATGTGGCCTAGATTTGATTATAGTGCGTTAGTCTCTGCATTAAAGTTGTCTCTGTTCAGAACCAGTGCGTTACTCAGCCAAAAAAAAATTGTTCACCCCTATGTTGTGTTCCTTTTTGGTTGCAGAGTTTTGGCCATCAGAACCACTTCTTGACTGAATCCCTGTGCTTGTTTACCAGCTGGCATCGCTATTTGTTTGTTCTTGTTTAAAACTTTAGCATTGAATGCATTTACTTTTTAGAAGAATTTTTTTTTAAGTTTTTCTGCATCTAGCTGAATTAATTCTGAAAATTTCAGTTAAAAGACTATTAAGATGAGGTAAATAGATGTCTGAATCTTTAAGGTTGAACTTTTATATTTGAATGTTAGTGCATGGATGTTGAAAAGAAACCTCTCCTTGTAGAAATACTCTTCATCGAATTGAATATTTAGAACATATTTTTGCATGGTTTTTTGAGTCAAAGTCTCATTACATTTCATATGTCCACTCCCCCTCCACAAGACTAATAATCAAGTACACTAATAATCAAGAGATAATAAAATCAATCACATTAATTTTTCTAATCTCACACCAACAGTAGTTCAGGCTAGGATCTTGGGTTAGGAAAAGTGAGAAAATCACCCAAGATCTCAAAACTTGAGACTAGAGTCATTAACGAGTGAAATCCTACTGCACTCATATTATCGGGACCACTCCTTTACTGGAGCTAAGCACGAGACAACACTTGGGTGCACAAGAAGGTAGCCCGCCTTAGACTGCATCCGGTGGGAATTCTATATATTGGGGTTCCCTTCGGGGATGTCGAAACTAGATCGGGGATTTAAGTGTTCTGCCCATATAGCATGTTGTCCTAGACTGTGGACCCCCCTGATGATGTATGTGATTTGAGGTATCTTTAGTGGCCATACTTTTTAGGGACTTACACAAGGTGACTAGGACGGGCTATCCTGGTACCTGAAACAGATGGACCTACTCTGTCTTCGGTCTTTAGGAGGGTACTCGTCTTCACAAGAGTGCTTACACCTATCTTATGAGGTTCAGGCGAAGGTCTAGACTAACTGTACCTATACTTTCGACCAACCCTCTTTGTATACTATTGTGATACTGGATTTCATCACCAGCAAATGATAGTACTCACACAGGGCATCCTATTCTGGCTGCTTGCTGATTGATTTTAGAGAGTCCTTTTTTCTTTTTTCTTTTTTAGGTGTGTGGTTACTGTCACTGAGACTTTATAATACATCAAAATTTATTAAAATTTGTTAAAAATAAACAGGTCACCGTGGTGTCATCCGACCCACACCGTATGTCTCGACAACAACAAGGTCTACCTCCTCTAACTCTTGAGGAAGAACTGAACCTTGGTGAACCCGTGCCTTCTGTGAAAGAGTAGTATCCATTGAAAAACCCTGCTTTTCACATAGCCTCATATCATACAGAATTCCTGAAGTAACCTTTCATAGAAGGTGTCATACTTCACTACAATCCTCCACTCACTGATTTGTCGGCAACTATGCTAATTCAGATTACACCACGCCAAGACATGTCTTCGGCCGCACAAACATCCATTTCACAACCGACATCCACAGGGTCGATACCAATAGCAACCATCCCAGTTTTTCCATCATCCTCCCCTCCAGTTGTTAGTTCTATGCCATTACTTGGTAACCCCAGTAGTCAACTTATGCCTAGTCCCAACCCTACGGTCATCACAACTGTAAGTAACTCGCCGAGTCCTTCAAGATCTACTCCTACCGTGACCACGTTGGGACCAACGGTTTCTCCTCCCACGAGTGGGACTACTTTAGTTCCTTTTAGAAACCCTTTTGTTTGGAAACCTTTACTGGGTTCAAACCCCTTGGCCACCATACCAAGGGGCAGTGTCACTAGCATGCAAACAACAGGGAACATTTCACTACCCCTGCAATCGTTAGGAAAAACTAGACAACCTATTGTTAACAATATTCCCTTAAGTGGTGTAAATATTGGTGTAGGGTCTATGTCATTTCTGAACTATGCAAGTAGTAGCATGCCACCAGGAAGCTCTATTGCATCCATATGGACTAACCCACCCCAACCTCCATCTAGAATGGGAGGGCACTTTTATACTGGGGGCAACCAACCATTTGCCCCGCAATACAATATGCCCTATGGATAACAACCATATATCCCTACCCCTCCACCTATAGGAATTTTTTACCAAAGTCCTACTTATCCTACTGGTAACACATTAATGGGTGGACCCTATGGTCCAAATAGTTAGCCAATACTTCCTTGGTTAGATTCGGGAGCAAACTCGCAATTGCTATTTTTGGCAGCTCTAGACATTCCTGACATCTATAAACTGACTAATGACCCCATCAATCACAACCCACTCTGGCCTCCAGTACCGCACAAGATTCCTTCTGACATCCAAATTTTCATGGGAAACAAGGGGAAGACCCAGCCGCATAGTGTCCGGCTTCGACTGTTTCCCCGTACCCTTACAGACAATGCTGCCAAGTGGTATATTGAGTTGCCACGTGCCGCCATAAACACTTTTGGTGCTTTAGCAATGGAGTTTCTAAAGAACTTCCAATTACCAATCAGATTTGAAACTAGAATGGAACTGTTAACCTCGTTGCGCCAAGACACCACCACCCACATCTACGATCACATTCATGAATGGAGGCGTAGGAGGAGGCTAGTCAAAGCGCCAATCCCGAATCATCTTCTATCTAATTGGTTCTGTAAGTCTCTCTTACCCCACATCTCTAAAGACATTGGACTATCCAATGTAGTTACAGAAGATCAATGCATTCATCATGCCCAACATTTGGATTTAATCTATTCAAAATTTGGCATGCTATATGATTTACTCCCTAATGCCTTTGGTAACCCAAATCCTCCCACTACTTAGAAAATCGGAGCCCACGTTGACGGTCTCGTTGGCACAATCTCTGGCGTAGCCAAAAAACAGTCTCGGAGGCAAACCTCCCAACCATCCTCAGCTACCAACGCCTCTAACCAAATGAATACTCTTCCTACTGCTGAGGTAAATTCTGTGCAAAATTCACAAAAACCTAGTGGAATGAACAAGAAGAACAATAAAAAGACATCTTCTTCGGAAGAGCAATCGGACAATCAGTATAATCCTAATCAGAAAAATGCTACCAAAAATGACAAAGGGAAGGATAAACCCATGAAATTTCCTTGCAAGATCTGTGCGGAGGACCACTTGACATATAAATGTCCTCGGCTGCAGGAATGCACCGATTTTATCACAAACAAGGATTCTGGGCGAACACCTATCCTTCTTCATAATCCTATCCCTAATCAACAGTAGCAACAACAACACATGGTTGACAACCTGCCACAACCCCAGCAAAGGGGAAATGGTGTTTCACATCCTTTCGGTGAAGGATCATCTGCCATTTATGGCATTGAAAGTGTTGAAATTCAAACACGAGCCAAGATTTATGTAAATCCTACCATAGATGATCAAGAACCTGGTACTAATTCAACTCCATCGCCGACCAATGATCTGCATATCGAATGGCCTACTGTTGATCCCATGATTCTTCCTCTCAAAGGGACACTTTGACGCATGACTCATAACACCTCTGCACATGCAGCCCAAAAATACAACATTGTAGAAGATTTGGCATAGGCACTGTCAGCTATGTCTGCTCTCAAAGTATTACAAACTTGTCCAGCAAAAAGGAAATCCTTGCTTTCAACCATTGGTGTACTAGACCCCTAGGATTATATGCTAGCTATATTTGATATGGAAAAATCTCTGACTCACCTCTCACACCAACTCGCATTCCAAGTGCAGGTTGTGTCGAAAGGGAGACCAATCCATCGCACTGTCATAGATGAAGGTGCTTCGACCTGCGTTATGTCACAAGCTTGCTGGCTCGCTTTAGGTTCTCCTACCTTGTCACCACCATCGAATTCCCTCAAATCTTTCGATGGCCACACTTTCCTCCCAAAAGGATACCTTGCTAGCTTTCCCATCACTCTGAGTGGGAAAACGATAATCGTGGATGTTTAAGTCATAGATCGCCCTCTCGACTATAATCTATTGCTCGGTCATAGTTGGTCTTATGCCATGACCGCCATTTTTTCTTCGGTCTTTCAACTCATCCTATTTCCATTGGATGGAAAAATAGTCATAGTGGATCATTTATCCTTCTGCACCCCTGATTATACCACATTAACAAGTAGCACTGTACCCCTAATAGGAGGCTTTCTTTACTCTTACGTCAATATTGGTACCGGTCTTCTGAAGGCATCTTCCCTACTAGGTTGTTTTCCTTTACTGCCGACAGAGATCCCAAATATGGTTGCAATAATATCCACCACTTTGGCTGCCTCTATCGACCCATGGATCCTCCTGGCACCTTCAGAAATTGATTCCTACAGAGATTAGATGCCACTCTCACCAGTCGAGTTGGCCTACCAAGCCATCCAAATTACATCTGAACCCTCTACTGCTATGGTTTTGACCAAAGGTACAAACCTCCCACCCATCACAGTTCTCTCTAAGGATCTCGTCAATTAAGTCTTGCCTATAGATGAAGTTATTCAAGAGATCATGTCTCTAGAAGAACGACCTTGGGGAGAGTTTCACCATCGTACTTTGATGATTGACTTGGACGTGATAAATACTGAAATACCATACTTTGACCCACCCGAGATGGTTCCCACCTCTTACACGACTATTCAAACTATCGATTCAGAAGGGAACATGGGTAATATTTCTAAGACAATGCTCATTGATATCTCGGTCAAAACGGGTATTATGGAAAATATTCAGATTGGAGCAGATTGCAATCCTGAGGAAATTGCACACTTCACATCCCTTTTGAAGGAATTTCGCGATGTGTTCGCTTGGTCTTATGATGAAATTCCCGGCATAGAACCATCTATAGTCGAGCACGAAATCAATATTTATGACAATGCCAAACCAATTCGGTAGTGACTCAGGCCAGTCTACCCATGCAAAGCGGCCGCCATCAAAATTGAGGTAGAAAAAATTTTAAACACTAGTTTCATCTATCTCGTTCTTTTGACAGAATGGGTTTCCAATCCTGTTCCCGTAGATAAAAAACAAGGCACCATCCGATTTTGTGTTGACTATCACGATCTGAATGCCACTTGTCCCAAAGACAATTATCCTACGTCATTCATAGATCAGATTCTTGACGATTGTGTCGGATGCGAATATTTTTCCTTCATGGATGGATTCTCGAGCTATAACCAGATTACGATTAAAAAATAAGACCAGCATAAAACTTCCTTTATCTGTCCTTGGGGCTCATTTTTGTATCATAAACTCCCATTCGGTTTGAAGAATGCTGGAGAAACTTTTTAGAGGGCTATGGACTACACTTTCCATGACATTCGACATATTGTACAGGCTTACTTGGATGACCTTCCAGCCCATTCCAAGAAACTACCTCATCACCTTGCTCATCTGAAAGAAATTTTTTCTAGGTGTAGATTCTACAATATATGTCTAAATCCTCATAAGTGCGTATTCATGGTCGAGTCCAGGCATTTTTTAGGTTTCATTGTCTCCAATTTTTGAATTTCCAGCACCAAAATCCATCCTCCAACTCCAACGTTTGCAAGGGAAGGAAATTTTTTTACGTCAATTCATTGTTAACTATGTCGAGATGACGAAAGGACTTATGCAATTACTGAAGAAGGAAACACTATATTTGTGGGATGACCAAGCTCAACGGTCATTTTTTTCTTTAAAACATGCACTTGTTTCAGCCCCACTCCTTAGTTCCCCCGACTACACATGCGACTTTCTCCTCTACCTGGCAGCCTCACCATCCTCACTTGGAATGGTTCTGGTTCAAGTTCAAAATGATGACAGTGAACATGTGATATAGTACTTGTTAAAAGGTCTAATCGGACCCGAACTACACTATTCACATGTGGAGAAACTTTATCTGGTAGTAGTTTTTGCTCTCACCCAACCCCGAGCATTCTTTTTACGGTATTTTTCTTGCTCGTTAATCCGAAAAACCTCAAGTTCTCTTCTTCGGACTCGTTAAAATTATACAAAGTGGATTTCGAGCATTCTTTTTATGGTCTTTTTCTTGCTCATTAATCCGAAAAACCTGGAGTTCTCTTCTTCAGACTCGTTAAAACTGATATGAAGAAGCACTGAGCTTTCTTTTTAGGGACTTTTTTCTAGCTCATAAAACTGAAAAAACCCCGAGTTGCCTTTGTCGGGCTCATTAAACTACCACGACAGAGACTAAGGAGCCATTCTTTTTCCTTTTTTTCAAAGCTCTTTAAATAGAAAAAGTGACTGAGTTTTCTCTGCGTAACTCGTTAAAATTTCACGGAGAGCACCGAGTTTTTCTTTATTGGACTCATTAAAAATTTCACAAAGATTACTGAGTTTACTTCATCTCCTTGTACTCATAACAAAATGAGGTATATGTCCATCGAACATAGATTTCTCACTTTTCCGGCTTCGATGGACTAAATCATAGAAAATGAACTGTTTCGGGCTTACTATTCTCCCTTTGTCATGCCTAGTTATCAAGACATGACAAAGGTACCTCATGGAGTTGTATTTTACGACATTTTTCAGACTCTCTAAATATGAAAAATTCACCGAGTTTACTCTTCTGGACTCGTTAAACCTATTCATAAATGGAATGGATTTGTCTTTTACGACATTTTTCAGACTCTCTAAATATGAAAAATTCACTGATTTTACTTTTCCGGACTCGTTAAACCTAATCAGATGGGGAAAAATTTGGAAAAAATGGATACTACCTCTGTTACATTTCAGAAAGGTCAATTTGGCAACAAAAATCTTGAACATGGCACTTCCCAGAAAAATTTTTCGCAGTTAGCTGAACCCTACCATATATGAGTATTAGCCTTCATCTCCCAGTGTTCCTACACCAATAAAATCCTAACAAACTCTTTGGTGTTCATTAAGCCTCAACTGCCTAGTACCTTGTTATAGTGCCTTCTATTGTTCAAGCAGATCTCACTATCTACTGCTCCTCTTATCAACGAAACTGCTCATTGTGCCAGAAATTATTTGTCTTCAGTTATCCCCATTTTCTCTTCATTATCTCCATCAAAAACAAAATCATTTGGTTTCTGTTTCATGTTGACTGATGTAGGATGCCTTAGTGCCTACTTTTCAACATATCTCTTCCTATCGACTTCAACATCTTATCTAGGAATTTGATCCAGAAACCCATCAGTACCCAGATACTTGTAGACATTAGTGGCAGGTAGTCTTGTGTTTGATTAGGAGTCATCATCATTGGCTCCTAATCGAATGATTCTATGAGTGTTCGACTTCAACGCTTTTTATTGACACTCGCTAGATTGTATTGTGCATCTCAGGAACCATCATCATTATTGGTGGCCACCTTCACGTCTGTTAACAGTTTTCATTATCGAATGGTAATCAGATGATTTATCACATGTTCGATGATAGCTCCTTCATTCACATGTTGAGAAATATGCAGTTTAAGTGAAGTGGCAGTCAAGACCTTGGGGAAAAGGTTACATCATTAAAGCTATGTTCCCTTCCCCAAGTTGCGATATTTTTTATGGAGACAGCTTCTTCAGCTTGATCTTGTTATGACAGACACTTCCACATTATGCATAATACACTTCCACATTATAGTATAGTATCTATCTTGAGAAAATATAGTGACAGACAATATAATACACTTTCACATTATAGTATAGTATATGTCTTGAGAAAGTATAGTGACAGACACTATAATATTCTTATCGGTCTTATAATACACTTCTTCAGAAAATATAGCATCTGTCTTGAGAAAATATAGTGACAGACACTTCCACATTATGCTTATCGGTGGACAGCTTCTTCAGCCTGATCTTGTTATGACAGACACTATAATACACTTCCACATTGTTTATGGAGACAGCTTCTTCAGCCTAATCTTGTTATGACAGACACTTCCACTATAATACACTTCCACATTATAGTATAGTATTTGTCTTGAGAAAATATAGTGACAGACACTATAATATGCTTATCGGTCTTATAATACACTTCTTCAGAAAATATAGTATCTGTCTTGAGAAAATATAGTGACAGACACTTCCAAATTATGCTTATCGGTGGAAATATTCTTCATATCTCTATTCTAGAGAAATCATGTTGATTAGCTACTGAGCATGGGAATGCCCGACTCAAGACAGATACCATATTTTCTGAAATATGTTGTTGTTTCAGGTTTTCCTCAATCTTTCAATCTCTTTATCTCTACTACGCACATTATAAAGTATTTTAGCCATCGTCTTCATCTTTGACCTCACACTTTAGGGGGAATCTATTATAGGTCAAAAAACCTCCTCATCAGATCAAAGGAGAATATAAATATGGAAGGAATACAAAGACCTAAACTAAACCTACTTCTGCCAAGGTAACGCACCCCTATAACAACAAAAGAGTGTTATAAAGCACCTGATCAATGAAAAGGTTGCGTTAGTGGATAGGGCAACACTCTTTTTAGACTAGAGGACAACGTTACTCGCGTTTTGAGTTTGAAATAGGAAAAACCCGTGGAGAATAATTTGAAATTCTAGCTTTTTCTCATAAGAGAGTCAGTACAAAATAGAAATTGCAAAGCACTCGTCTCTTATTGGGCCTTGCCAAAAACAACTTAACTCTCAAGGAAGGAAAAAGCATGGGAAGTTGAGGAAACATCTTGGTTTTTTCTATTTAGAACTGGTGGAAGGAGAAAGGCAATGTTTGCTCTCTCCATCTCCTATAAAATGGAGCTGTAGGCTCTTGGTTCAAGGTCGGAGGATTGTCAAAGTTTTTGAATACATGTGAAGCAGAGCATTATTGTTGTAGTATGAAGTTAAAAAATCAAAGAGTTTCATTGAGGAATTGTTGATCAAGACATCACCACATTGAGAGATAGAGAGATTGGAAGGCTGAGGAGGGCTTGGTATAACCGACGGTTTTAATCCTCCTTTTTATAAATCAATAGAACTATATCTGCTTTTTCCATTCTATGCGTTGATATTATTATTGTTCTTAAATTACTTATATAGCATGAGATGAATGGATTAGATGTACATTGTTTAATGTTTGTCATATGTTAACTTAATTGATAGGAAATGTATGTTGTGGTAGAAATTACACGGGTGCTTTGATTGATCACAGGGTCGAGATTTGGAGTTGGTGAAGGAGGATCCTTGCTTTGCTGCTTAGCGCTCTCCAAGAGACTTCAAGATCATTAAAGAGGTAATCTTCCATATTATTCCATCAAGTTGTTTAAGTTGATATGAAAATTTATGTATCTTCTTTGTGAACTATACAACTAATCTTACTATCTGCCTCGGGCACTATAAATCCCTGAGAGGATTAGAGAACCAACAACCCAAGAATTTTACCCTATAGCATCAGCAATGACCTACTTGCGTAGGCCAAGGTCTCACTCGAAGTAGTATAGGGGTTTGTTGGAAAACCTTAACCTCTAAACCTGGGTTAGTACCCCTCAAGCCAACATATGGTTCCATTGCCGGGATTGAGAGAATTTTGAGATAGAGATCAGGTAATTCCAAGTGAACATTGGAGACTTGAGAAGCTAGAAATAAAATACTGGTTCGAAAGATATATTCAGGAATTTTCTGTAAAAGAGAATCGCAGCACGAAGCTGACAGCTGAGAAGTGGAAAAATAAGTACATTTTTACTGAGGTATATGAAATTTTCTTTGTAACCTTTGCACTCGAGATGGAGGAGTGGCTAGCCTAGCTCATATATTTCTAGATGTGTTGGAAGAATGAGTGATTAATGTAGTGGATAGCAGGACTGATTAAACAACTAGAAAGGACTGACAATATGATCACCCGTACTGTATATCACTAGGCAGATAGCGTGTTGGGTGCGTTCGTGATAGAATTAGCGGTTGATCAGTTTGTGTCCTACTCTAAGGCAGCGTGAAGGTTCTTCAAGGGTTTCCAAGGTAACAGTCCTTTGTTAATCAAAATATTATTGTGTGAAAAGGGCATTTTGTGTAGCCACACAGAGTGAATGACCCTTGATTTGATCGAGATCACAACATGAAGTGGTAAGTACTACCGATCTAATCAAGAAGAAGATATATATGTCTACAATATGTTAATAGAATCAGCTGCACATAGCCCTCCAGCTACACCACCTTCAAGTCATCATAAGGGTAAGAACTCACCCATACCTCCACCACCACCAGAAGACGATATGGCCTTGCACATGAAGCTACCTACCTTCAAGGGCATAGGGGATGAAGATATGGATCGATTTTGGTTTATCACAAAAGCATTATGGGTTCTGTAGAACGTGGCTTCCGACGCTGTAAAGAGGGCGCAGCTATCGCTTTCCTTTGAAGGAAGGGCCTTGGATTGGTATATGGGGTACATAGGACAACACGTAGATCTATCTATTCAAGAGATTAAGACAATGTTAAAACAACAGTTTCGAAATCCTAAGTCCTACTGTCAGATAGTGGTCGACTTAAAATAATTTAGACAAGGACCCACTAAATCGGTATGGGAAGCTGATCAACAATTGAAAAAGGTTATCAAAGCTAGGGAATTTCAGTATGATGATAGGTAGCACAAGGAATGGTTTATCGTTATGTTGTTACCTCACCTATGCAGACCTATGGGTGAGAATTCAATTGCAACATGAAAGAAGGATTTGGAGATTGCTATGAAGCTAGAGTTTGCACCGGGGAAGATGCTCAGTTTGGGGTACAACAGATATAGGGACAAGTGGAGGCAATGCACATAGAAATATAGAATCTGTGAAAGGAACGGGGGAAAGAGGCTAATCTAGACATATGGTGCGTAATATGCACAGTATCTGGTCATACTGAGTATCAGTGTCCTCTATTGACAAATTACATGTAGGATGGGGGACCCAACCCATTGCATCCTAAGGAGACTACGGGGCCAAGTGGTCAAAAGTTATGGTGCGCTGATTGTTGTGTTGCTAGGCTAAATGATACTAACCACTATCCCCATTTGGGTGCTTGCGTTCCAGAATTGAATAAAAAATGGTGTCGGTTCTTCTCCTCTGTGGGGCATGATGAACATAATTTCTGAGTCTATGACTTTATGATAGATCGAGGAAACCTATACAGGGTGTAGGCTGACCCTTCTTCACCACTATCTCTCTCAAGCAAAGGAGGATACCTAGCTAGGGGCAGGGGAGGGGGAATGGGTGGAGGCATAGGTCGGGGAAGAGGAAAATTGATTTGTTAAAACTATGGGGAGATAGGGCACTTTGTGAGGGACTATTTGAACCCTGTGTGACAATCCTGTCGTTATTGTAGACAACTAGACCATGTAACTGAAGATTGTCCAATTCTGATACGAAAAATGCAGGAAAAACAACAGACACCTACGTATAATGTATAGATGGTTAAGGCAGAACCACATGATGAAGGACTAAGAATTAATGTCATAACACGCAGCGGCATGGCTACTGGAGGAGATGAGGAGAAATCCAATGCTGAAAATTTTATATGGAAAGCAGCAGTCAAATAGGAAAGCTTGGACCTACATAAGGAAAAGGAAACCTTCATTGTAGCTCGCAAGGACTTTACTAAGGATGAGGCACCTACTTCAAAAGCTCCAGAAAACCTAAAAACTGACGATGAAGTTAAACCATTTCTACAGGCATGTATGAAGCTTCTATGCAACCAGAAGGCAGTAGAAAATATGTAAGCACTAATAGAAAGCTACGTAGAGAGGACTAACCCACCCCGGGAAGTTAAGGATGTGCACAAACTGTACAAGCATAAGAAACGCACTGGTCAGGAAATGCAGCTAACAGCACAGATTCGCGACTATGAAATGGATCAAGTTATTTTGGACCTAGGATCAGATGCGAACTTACTTCCCAGGAAAACTTGGCAACGAATGGAAGAACCTAAGTTGGAATGGTCCACCATCTAGCTGCGCATGGCCAACTAGCAGAAGATCATACCGTTGGGAAGACTGTAAAAAATTATGGTAGATATCGCAAAAGTTAAGGTCCGTGCCAAATTTGAGGTCATTCAGATTGTGGAAGATGGGAACACCTATCCTGCGCTCCTAGGATTGGATTGGGCAATATAAATGGGAGGTATTATCTATTGGGGTTCCCATGTTTTGGCCAGATTGGCAAGACCAAAAGATGAGACAACATCAAAACCACTTTCAGACCTCAGGATCTAGCCCTGAGAGGGATCTCTCTATATAAGCAAGGTTTTATATCTTTGAAGCACAAAATTAAGATGTTAGGCTATTTATAAGGTTTGGAGTTTGTTTGTTTGATTGTTGGTAATCAAGAAAGAAGGGTTCAATATAAGACAAGGATGAGCAAAGAGGATTTTAGGCAAAGGAGAGATATTCCAGGAAACATTCAAGACCATTGGGCAATGAAGTCTGTTAGTATGAATCCTTTGTCGAAGTGTACGAAAAAGAACCACTTTAGCTACGGATAACTAATAGCCCTAACAACAAAAGTGGCTGCCAATATCTTCAGATCTGCGGTTAGTTAGACAAGAAAAGAGCTGCAAAACACCAGATCTATGCATGGAAAGACATTAAGCAGTGAAAACAAGGGTTTTCTCCATATACCAATAGACAAGACAAGAGCAATTTTTGAAAGAATTTTTATATTAATTGGGCACCTGGGAGGAAAACAAGAAGGCGTATCCAATTCTCCTCAGTGGGATGGGTTCTTGGAAGTCCTCAGCACTTCAGATCTAAGATTTCTCTCTCTTGTTGGTGCAGAAAACCCAATGCAAAGAAAAGAGCACAATGGGAGCTCACACAACAAATGATGGAAAAATGTGACCAAGTGTATAGATCCAGAGTGATCTAATAGGCAACAAAAGGTGAAGAATGGTAGGAAAAACCCTCCTATTTATAACAAAATATTGGGTCATTCTAGATCTTGGTGCATGATTAAAATAATGTTAAACAAATCTAGATCCACCTTTTATGGAATACTTTATTATATTTGTTGGAGGGAAAGGGTCTTTGACTTGGGTCAAATCCCTTGATTAGTCAAAAATAAATAAATAAATGATTTATTTATCTTTTTAAGGAAGTGGTTGGAAGATAATAAAATAAATAATGATTTATTTAATTATTTGTGGGTGATTTGGTCATATTTAACAAGGAATATTATCTAAATAAGATTTAAATAATTATTCCTAGAAAATAATAAGATAAATAAAGGTTTATCTAATTAATTTCTTTTTTTTTTGGGTTAAACATGACTGGGAATAATAATTAAATTATGGTTTAATTAATTATTCCATGAGGAAAATCAAACAAATATAGGTTTGTTTAATATTTCCTTTTGGGGTTTCCTGTTTGGACCATAAACAACCTAATAAATGTGGTTTATTAAGGTATTTAACATAGTGAAGGAAATTTTACTTAGGGTAAAATTGGTCTTACATGGTGTGCTTGGGTCCATCTAACGATAATAGGTTAGATGACCAAAAAATGGTGTAACAGATTGCCCCCCAGCGTGCGAGTGTCAGGAGAAAATCGTATGACCGAAGTACGTTGTAAGAACTCAATCACCAGACAACAAAAGGGAAGTCAGAGAGAGAAATGCAAGGTAGATAGTGTGCTGAAGAACTAGACCCTGAGGAGACGAGACTCACAGGTGCAACAAGTCTCTTTTTATGAGAGGGTACTTGTGCTGAAGGCGGCGGGGGAGGCATACCTATGCCTGCCAAGACAAAGTACAAAAGAATAGTGTGTCCAGTAAACAAGGGACCGAACCATAGAGTACAGCCGGCATAATCATGAGCCAGAGAAAAATACAATGAGGAATCCCACATACATGCTGTGCCTAGGATAACAGCCAGGACTGGTATAATAATATCTGAGTACATGAGATAAATAAAACCCAAATTCCCCCTGTAAATGGGGAAGGGCTCACAAAATCTAGCTGATACATGCAAATCAAAAAGGTGCTGCAAGTGGCTAAGGCCAACATCATCAAATATTTGGAGCTACATCGAAGGCTGCAAGGAAGAGGTCATCCGGGCATGTGGGGGGCTACCTGCAGGGCCACCCCCTCATGAGGGTTGAGACATCTCACACACACCTGGGAATCATCAAGAGCTGCTGCTATATCACTGAACCATCGAGTATACGGATCTCGGTCATGCTAAACAGAGCTGGAGAAACAATCAAGTCAAAGGGAAATGAGAGATCCCTTTTCCTGATTCGAGGCACTGAAAAAGAGTGGAAGCTGGAACCAAGGTACACTGCCCTCTAGACCTGGCTTCTGGAATGAATGAGCTGATGTTGACAGAAGGAGGTCTGCCACAGGTGAGGCAATGAGAAATCCTCAACTAAGGCGCGAGAGAAAATAGTAGAGTGACGGACAGACTGACACTAATGATGATAGGGAAATGGAAAGGACTGAGTAGCGAATGGACGACTTCCCTTGTTAGAGCATAAAGGGCATGAATGACATGGCAGCTACTGACACAATATCATAAGGGATAGGGGACAGTGGGACTGAAGGTCATAATGTGCGACACAAGAGAGAGACCAAGCAATGAAGGATGGAGGGCTATGGCGGGGTACAAAGGGACTCGGGATAGACTACATGAATGCGATGATGACTCAACTTGGATGCGCTAAACAAGGGCGACTCGATGGTGTTGCCACACAGTAAAGGCCCAATGGGGGACCATGAAAACATGAGTACAAGGTGGGAACTCATGACGAAAATCAACACGAACATGGACAAGTATGGAGGCGAAGTGGTGCCCCGAGTACAAGTGTCGTAAGTGAGGAAATTCGATTTAAAGTGGAGGTGAAGTGGCCCTTCTTGGACAAAATAGGTCATGACGAAGGATGAAAGTACAAAAGAGATGCTAGCTATCTAACAGAAAATAAAACACGCATCTCAAAAGGGAAATGCTAAGGGTAATATTTCTTAAGATAGAGTGCATTGCGAGGATTAGGAAGAGGATTTCCTTCGAAGTCCTCTAAAAAGTATGCTCCCTTACCAAGATCCTTACTGATGACGTAAGGGCCTAGACATAATGAGTCAAACTTCCCATGACCAAGGACATCATGGGCCTGGTCATATACTAGAACAAGGTCGCCTTCGTGAAAAGGACGAGGCTGGAATTTTTGGTCATATTGAGCTTTGGTGCGTTTCTTGGCCGCTTCTATGGTTTGCAATGCAACACGGTGGACTTCAGAGGCACGCTCAAGCAGGATAATTCATTTTTCTAGAGGTTTTGTGTCAGGGAGAAGTTCAACAGCTAGATGAAGGGAAGGGATTTCACACTCGATCGGTAAGACAACCTCCTCTCCAAAAATGAGGTGAGGAGGGTTATCGTTAAGGGGCATGGGTGCCCCCGAGCATGGTGTGGTCATGCCAAAATGTATTTAGAAAAAGGGGAATTGAAACACATTTTAATGATGTGGTGTGCCATTTGTTCTTGTTATGGTTATGCAGTTTGAGAAAGGAAATGGAGGATTACCAATCTCTTTTGGTACTGCATATAGGGATCAAATGGACTTTAAGTTTTCGAGTTGGCATACCTGGTGTCACTATCCCAAAAAGAGGATTTGGAGATAATGAACTAATGCTCTCGTAGAAAAGCTATAGGTTGGTCAACAATAATGTCTAAGAGACTCGGTTGATGATGTAAGACGAGGGAACGATAAGGGGTATCATCCCTAGAGTGATCTGAAGTTATATGGGACTCTAGAGGTTCTTCTAGATGTGGAAGAATACTGGGACTAAAGTCGACACGACCAGATACACTAGGAGAGTTGGGGAGAATTGCTTCTCTTGGTCTCTCAAATGTGGGTGCCCCCTCACCCAAACATTAGGTTTCAATGTAATGGCCACAAGGTGGATGTGGTGTGAACGCATGGGTTCGATGTAAGGGGGAATAGATAAAGTCAAGGGTGGGGATTTTTTCCATAATGTCATCATCGTGATAGAGGATGGGGTGACTGGTGGAAGAAAGACCACCTGACGTGGTGAAGCGACCTGAATCATCATCATGAGAAGAGAGGTTCACATGTGCATCGTCACAAGGGGTGACCGAAGAGTAAGTAGATAAAGGATCTACTGATGTTGAGCCCAAGATGATCGCTGAAGGAAGGTCAAGCGAAACAACAGGGGAGGATTCAGATGGAATGTTCCCCGAGGGTCTCATGGATGATGATAGGTAAAAAATGCTGGACGAAGGCTCCGTCATCTCGACATCAGGAGGGGGAATTTCAATGGGAGCAGTCATATCTGGTAGTTCTGCTGAAGCAGAATGCGCAAATAGGGGAGAGGTGGACTCATTGCGCTTGGCCTCGAATTGGTGGACCGCGGCGATAGAGGTGCGGAAGTCCTCGAGGCGGGGACAAAGATGGGTGTAATGGCCATGGAGATCACACAAAGCACAGGGGTGGTTGGTGTGAATATTCTTGGGGTTCTTGGCCGCGGTCGCGGAAGGAACAGAGGCTTCTGGGACCGCGGACTCAGGGAACGTGACATTAACCATGGGCTTGAGATGAAGCAATGCAGGACAGGTATGGGAGGCGAGACCGACAACATCACACAAAGCACACTGGATGGTATGCTTTGGAGGCTGAGGAGGAGCAGGGTTTGTCGGGGCAGCCTTGTCCTTTGATGCCCCCTTGCGAGCTTTGCCCTTCTTACCCGAAGCGGTCGCAACAGGAGGTGGTTCCTGTTGAGGTGACTGAGGCACTGATGCAGCGGGAGAAGGCATGGGGACCGGTTGAACCGGGGTCAAAGCAATATAAGGTTTGGGTTGACCAGGCAAGGTGGGGGCTGGAGGATCAAGGTACCAAACGGGAATCCCAAGGGTCAAGTTAGGAAGAGAGAGGGTGGCCATGACCGGTACCATGTACACTCCTGGTGGGGGAGCTAGGAACGGTATCTGACCAGAGGGGTAATGGCTAGGTGGGATGGCTCCTAAATGGCTAAGGCTTGGAGGAACCGTGCCAGGAGGATAAAGAGGCTCATGACTACCAACTGCAGGTGAAGGGCTAGGAGCAGGTTGCGGAGAGCGTGGTTGCTAACTAGCCGAAGCAGGTTGCTTGAGAGCAGCCCGAGACGATTACATCATGCAAACATTCGATGAGCTGGGGTCAGAGATAGGAGGAGGAAAAAGACCAGGGAAGGTTCCAAGCAAAGAGGAGTCTTTGTAGATGCCAGGAGAGACACTGGTCAAGGAATCGATGGTTTGCTTGTTGGCTACAGAAGAGATGGTCGTCTCAGGTGAGGTCTGAGATTTTGGCTCATGATATGTCAACTGGTCAATGGTGACTATCTTTCCATTATGGGGGAAAGACATCTTGCAAAAAACCGCTGATGGGACAGCAGACATAGCATAGGTGTAGCTTCGCCCCAATAGAATGTTGTAGTCTAGCGGGGCGTCGATGACTTCGACGTCAACGCAAACAGTCTTACCGGCGAGGGTGATAGGACAATTACGAAATAGGCCAATGGGCTGGGAGGCATGACCGTCCCACGCTCGAAGGGTGATCGTGGAAGGGGCCAGCTCAGGGGATCCGAGTTGCTTCCAAACTGAAGCGGACATCACGCAGGTGGATGCCCCCTCATCAATTATACACCGGGAAACGTTGGCGTTCCGGATTTTGACTGGGATTTGGAAGGCGACGGAAGGAGGAAGAGGAGGATGGTCCGATTGAGTGGTGTCGAAAACAATCATTTGGTCATCAGCAGGATCTACAGCACCCACGGTAGATAGTAGAGCCTTCTTTTGGGAAGGGCATGACTGGAGGAGTTCCAGTGTGGAAATGGCAGCAGGAGATTGCGCCAAATCATCTACTATGCTATATGAATGGGCAGCTCGACCGGAAGCAGCGTTTCGACGTAATGGTCCCTTAGAAATCTTGGTATGAACCTCAACTCTGGGTTTAGGGATATGTAAGGGGCCATTGGATGTCGAAAGAGGCTCTGTAGAACCTGAAGAAGGAGGTTCAGGGGCAGACTGAGCGGGAGGCTTGGGGTACTGGCGAGACTGAGTTTGAAGGTGAAGATCGACAGATGGGGACGGATCAGAGTTCATCATGAGGATCTGGTAATTGGAGGAACCAGAAGGGGAAGGTTGAGGGGCCACCTGTCCATCAGGTGGTTGGGTAGCCATGATTCCCTGCTGGGCATCCACCTGCTCTTGAGGGGACGGTGACTGTTGTTGCAAGGGTTGAGGAGGAAAGGGAGGCGAAAGCGCATATGCTAGAGGAGCTGGTGCACCAGGCTACGGATAAGGGTAATGGTTAGGTTGGGCAACATTCAGGTAAGTAGGAGGTTGGGAAAAAGGATGAGGCATGCCGTATCCTGGATGCGTACTACCGGGAGGGGGAGAAGTGCGGGAAGTGGTGCCCCCTCCCCCGGGAAAACCATAGCTCATGAGAGGTTGAGCAGATGGATGAGAGATAGATCCAACGATGTTGTCGGCGGTATGAGGTGCCCCCGGTGTACAGGCATCACCGGGTTTGGGGAGATCAGGTAGGACAGTATGATCATAACCTGTCTGAGCATAGATCAGGTCATATTTTAATGCCATTTGGAGGGCATCTTCTTCGGTTTGAGGAAAATGTGATGCGACATCTTTCCCGATAGGGGACAAGAGAGATCTAAGGAACCAGTCCATGTAGACACGGTCTTCGAAGGTAGGAGATTGACATAGGCTTCGTCTTCTTCGCCATTCCTGGACATGGGTAGAAAGGCGGGTCGAAGAGGTTTGCTTGAAGGAAGTCAAGAGTTCGATACCAGTGTCATAACGAAGGGGAAGCTGGAAGTAAGATAAAAAAGCCCGAGCAAGAGTTGCAAAGGTGGTATGGGAGGAAGTGGGCTGATCAACATACCACTTAGAAGCTTCGTCTGTAAGCGCGCATTGGAAAAATCTAAGACGAACATAGTCATCAGTAATGGATGTATATGAACACCACGTGTGGAAAGATCGAACATGATTTGACGGATCTTCTCCAGCACGGCCTTCAAACTTTGGGATATCGGAAGGGAGCTTTGTCGGCATAGCAGGCCAACTAGCGTCATGGTGTATAGGGTCATTTATCAACCAATCCAAATCGGGGAGGCTGAGGCCTGCCAAGAAGGGGAGCAAGGGCGCAGCCGAGGTAGTTCCTGTGGTGGTTCTGCTAGTAGTGGTTCCGGCATTAGGGCCGGGATTACCGCTAGCATTAGGCCCTGGAATAGACATAGTAAAGGTGACAGGGGGAGAACCAAAAGTAAAAGGAGAACCCAATGAACTAGAAGAGGAGTTGGAGTGCGGACTCGGAGGAGGACTAGCTCGACGACGGTGGGACAGAGTAGGTCGATCAACCGGAAACTAAGGGTGAAGGCCAAGAAGTCTCCGGGAAGTGCGCCTAGGGGGCGCAATGATGACAACAAAAACACGGCACAAGGGGAAGAAGAATGACCACAAAGGCAAGGAGGTGCAGAATCAAGTCGAAACAAGGGCAGATAGGTGCAGTGTCAATTTATTTTAAAGTCTTTGCCTGGCGGTGTAAACTAGGTTCCTCTTCGCTTAGGGTGAGTGTGTGGCGTGCGTTAATTTTAATTTTTAAACCCTTTTCGTTTTGAGAGCAAGAGAAAAAGTGTGCTGCGTAACTAAAAATAAATCTGCAGAGAACAGTATATAATGCTGAAATAACAGAAAAATAACAGCTACTAGTGCATCGATTCAACCCAAGAAGGCGGGTCGCTCAAAACTAATGTAAAAAAGGGAAAAAATCTAGTCAAAACACACTTAAAAAGAGGCCAATAGATCTAGGGTCAAAAGGGATAGGGATCTAAAGGATAAGCTGCTGAAAAGAGGTGCAGATCACAGCCAAGATACAAAGGCAAGGTGGCTGGAAAAAAAATGGAAGAAATCAGCAAAAAGTGAAAAGGACAGGGAGGGTGTCCTAAAGAGAGGTCCAAACAAAATGACAAGAGGTGATTTGAAAGGAAGGAAGGCTGATTTAAAGGAATCTGAGGAGGAGGTTCCAGATCTGAAAAAAGGAAGGTTGAAACTCTGAAAAACAGACGGCTGAAACAGCTAAAAATCTTCCACAAAAAGTGGAGGGTACTAAAGTCCTAGGGGGCTAGGTTCCCACTTAGATGAGTAGAAACAGATCAGAACTTTGTCAAAGCGAGCTTAGATAGAGGTTAGAAAACCATGACAGAAGCTTCAGCAAAACCCAGAAAAATTGCAGAAAAACCACTGAAAAATTGGCAGGTCGCAGGTTCTGACCTGTTTTCAGTGCAGGTCATAGAAAAGAGGCTAAAAAGTGCGACCTGGAGGTCCAGGTCGCAGGTTATGGGCCAAAAAGTGCAACCCCCTGTTTCGGTTGTCTCGGCAGCAGATTTTCAGAAAATTTGCGGTCTCAGTTGCGGATTTGGTGGCAGCTTACTGCTGTAATGAATGAGAAACACACGAAAGTTAGAAATTGTGATGTTTTAGGGTTTTATGTGAGAAAAACAACATAAAAAATAGGAAAAATAAACAGCTGAAAAGAAACCCTAGGGTCTGAAGTAGCTGGATATGCAGGAATATGAAAAACAACAGCGGTCGTAATTTAAAACCCGTGTGGAGTCGCCATTTGTTAGTATGAATCCTTTGTCAAAGTGTACGAAAAAGGACCACTTTAGCTACGCATAACTAATAGCCCTAACAACAAAAGTGGCTGCCAATATCTTCAGATCTGCGGTTAGTTGAACAAGAAAAGAGCTGCAAAAAACCAGATCTATGCATGGAAAGACATTAAGCAGTAAAAACAAGGTTTTGCTCCATATACCAATAGACAAGACAAGAACAATTTTTGAAAGAATTTTTATATTAATTGGGCACCTGGGAGGAAAACAAGAAGGCATATCCAATTCTCCTTAGTGGGATGGGTTCTTGGAAGTCCTCAGCACTTCAGATCTAAGATTTATCTCTCTTGTTGGTGTAGAAAACCCAATGCAAAGAAAGGAGCTCAATGGGAGCTCACACAACAAATGATGGAAAAATGTGACCAAGTGTATAGATCCAGAGTGATCTAATAGGCAACAAAAGGTGAAGAATGGTAGGAAAAACCCTCCTATTTATAGCAAAATATTGGGTCATTCTAGATCTTGGTGCATGATTAAAATAATGTTAACCAAATCTAGATCCACCTTTTATGGAATATTTTATTATATTTGTTGGAGGGAAAAAGTATTTGACTTGGGTCAAATCCCTTTATTTGTCGAAAATAAATAAATAAATGATTTATTTATCTTTTTAAGGAAGCGGTTAGAAGATAATCAAATAAATAATGATTTATTTAATTATTTGTGGGTGATTTGGTCATATTTAACAAAGAATATTATCTAAATAAGATTTAAATAATTATTCCTAGAAAATAATAAGATAAATAAAGGTTTATCTAATTAATTTCTTTGTTTTTGGGTTAAACATGATTGGGAATAATAATTAAATTATGGTTTAATTAATTATTCCATGAGGAAAATCAAACAAATATAGGTTTGTTTAATATTTCCTTTTGGGGTTTCTTGTTTGGACCATAAACAACCTAATAAATGTGGTTTATTAAGTTATTTAACATAGTGAAGGCAATTTTACTTAGGGTAAAATTGGTCTTACATGGTGTACTTGGGTCCATCTAACGATAATAGGTTAGATGACCAAAAAATGGTGTAACAAAGTCAGGAAAGGGTTTACTTGCTATTCAATGCGCATGCTTTCAATTGGGCTAGTCATCTAAAGCATTGCATCTTAAAGATGATAGTGTGGTGGGAAAGGCAAGAAAGAAGGTGAAAGCAAGGAAACCTCCAAGGTGACCTTTAGAAATTAGATCCAGGGACAGGGCATGCCATTGGACACCTGTGATCTAAAATCCAAAGACTAACTCTTCAGACAAGAAAAATTGAAGGTTTAGAACACAAAGTTAAAGACCTGAGATCATAGAGAGACTTTGAACTCTCAATGCTTCGGCCTCCAGCTTGAGGGATCTTAAAAAGGTTCAATTAATTGAAAAGGATCCTAGTGAGATAAAGACAAAGTTCTAGACCTCCCAGTGTTCCCAATTTGTTCAATTAAATCCTAACAAGAACATCTAAGAGCAGATTCATTTAATTCATACATCAGCTAGCAGGCAATGACATCCACTACACTAGTTAAATTAACTGAAACCAACCCTTAGATAACACATTTAGTAGAAAACATTGAAGGCAAGGAGAGCAGAAACATAGGGTACCTAACAAGGGTAAATCCTATGCCAGATTTTTGATGCGAGCCAGTAGAAATGAAATGAAATGGACTGCAAGTTAAAAACAAATACAGAGATAGAAAAACATCACTGCTACTTTAGATCAGGATCCAAAGAAATGTGCATGTCATATTGAAGAGAAACACCATTCAAGTACAACATTGCCAATAGCTAGATATTCAGTCTGAAAACATCTTCCTCAACCTATCTTACAACTTTACATAGAGACTATGTCTCAAAGGAAACAGCTTGCAATTCTCTGATAACTGATCAAAAACCTTTACAATTAGTTCCTTCATGAATTTATAGCTCAAGAGGAGCAGAGAAGGTAGGTGAAGACTAAATGTAGCATTAAAACTAGGAAGATGAAGAGGGTCGAGGCCTCGTTCTGTTTTAAATTCTGAGCATTTATCTATGGTACTCTTTGGATGAAAGAGTGGTCTTCGTTAGGCTTCCATTTACTCCAGGTATGTCTCAGATGTACTCGCTGTAACACTTTAGTGAACTAAAAAAATAGCTAGGATAATGATGCTAAGGTCTGCCATACTGTGTAACAAATGCTTCTGATAGCATAGGACTATTGTCAGGGCTGGAATTTCCTCAGGAACATGGTATAAAAGGGAGATATTTTGGGCACTTCGTCCTTTGTGGAAAGGACATACTACTGATGTGAAACCATGATAGTATTGTTTTCTACACGCTGGGCCTTCCATGCGGTCCATGATGTCTTTGAACTGATACCTTTGCCTTCTAAAGCCCTGAAAAAGGCTCAAAAATCTTCTATTATGTGCCTTGAAATCTCTACTGCTCCAGTACTATCTTTTTTTATGCAATCTGAGCTTTAATGGCACCGGAGAGGTTTTTCAGACTTTGAACTCTATCATTTGATGAAATTTATGTTGTAGACACCTTTTCGGACATTTTCCTGTAATATCAGGCTCTAAATTTAGCTTCTTTTGTGCACTGCGCCACTACAATAGTGTGTATGAATCATGGCATTTTTCCACCTGCCTATAACCCTGCAAAACATGAAAACTTGTTAAGAAAAACATGCATGGGGTGAGTGGCATGGATTACTACAAGAAATGGCAACATGGCATGGGTGGAGACGGTGAATGCAGAGGATTTAGTGGAGGGACACGGTGGATCAGCAGGAGACGCTTTGGAGGACGACGAGTTGGAAAATTTAATGAAAAACATTAAAATTTTCCCTTTGAATGAATTATATAGGGGGATGGACGAAAAAGTGATGAAAACATGTGGAATGGTGACGTGGTGGGACCAGTGAACGACGGGATATGTAGTTAAATATGGACCGTCCGATCTTAGGAGGAGATCAACGGCTGAAAATGTGTCGGAGGGCGATGGTTAGTGGGCCAGGGGTACGATTTCCTTGGGCTATCCCCCGTGAAACTTCATGGAGCGATCACCGTTGGATGGGTAGCTATGGATCGGACGGTGCAGATGCATATAGCATCGAGTTTTCTGCTGAACGATAACGCATGATGGGGGGGGGGGGGGTTTCAAACAGTGTCAGTGCCACGAGTCAGGCGGTGAGTGGAATCGCTACGAAATAAAATATACCGCCAGCTCTCAGATTGCGGTGCAATAAAAAACAGCCGGTTTTTGAACAGGGCGCGCTGGCATGGGGACCAACGGGCAGATAAACTCTGGGCCATCGGATTTGCGGGTAAATGAACGGTGGATGATGTGATCAGGCGGTGACAAGAGGTGGGTGATGAGTGCTATGGGGAATGCGACGACCGTCTGATCTATACAGATCGATGGTTCAAAATGCACCCGATACATATTTGCACTAAGCGTCTTTTCGGGCTAGCATGTGGTTTCGGCACCCGAGACACATGGTGGAGAAGGTTTAGGGGGCTGGCCGAAAGATGCTAAACCCATAGACATGAAAATATGGTTACTTGGCCTATTTTAGTGCATTTTCAGGCCAATAAAGGGTAGCGATAGGGGAAAGAAGGGGAAATTAAGCCACACTAGGGATGTGCATATGGTTTAGAGGGGATTTTTGGGAAAGTTTAGAAGTATTAGGCGAGGGATTTTGACAAGGGTGAAAAAAGGGATGAGATGGAGAATTCTGTAGAGGTACAGGGGCAAGTGTATGCCTTTTGGAGCATAATTTTTTGCAATCAGTGAGACCTTTTGGATGGATACAACAGTTAGGATCTTTAAAAAGGAAATGGACACACAGAGGCTTCAAGGATGAGAGATTTTCATTGGAAATGTATCTCTTGAATGCTCATAAAAAATTTAGCCACCTGTTTGCTTGCCAAAAATTTCATAGGTGGCTAACAGTGGCTCCACATGGGGATGGCTTCTTCTTGAAGGAGTCAAGAATTTAGAAAATGATCTTTGGTGTAGGCCAGATGCTTGCTGCTTGAGCCACCTTTCTTCTTTGATTTTCAGCTGCCATAATTGTGAAGACATCAATTAGCAGAAACATTACCCAAACAATCTACCTACCCATCCTACAATCCTAACATTTTTTCTTCTAGGGTACATTTCAACTAGCAAACCCTTTTCACCATTTTTATTTCTTACAAACAAGAAAATAAACCTATTCTATTTCTACCCTTATTGTTCCATGAGACCAGATTAAACTGTTGGTCTCATATGTTTCTCTACCTAATATAATATCTGCTGGGATTAAACTGTCCAAAAGATTTCTTCTCTATATTCTACAACAGAAATTTAAAAACAACCAAAATAGGATTAGATAATCTAGTTTGTTGTGGATCCAAGGCATAAAGACAGTTGCACATGGATAGAAACTTGCATAAAACTAAAAACAAAATCTTGAAGGCTTGAAATCTGAAATTTTGAAGCATCCTTCTTTCTTTTGTGACCCAAGTTTTGAGCTTGTTAGAGTCACTTTCTCTTCTTCATTCAGCTCTGGTTTTGGGCATGTTAGAGTTGGTTCTTCTTCCTTAATTGCTGGTTCAGATTTTGAACATGTTAGAACCAACTGCTTTCCTTATTTGGCTCAGGTTTTCATCATATTAGAGTCAATCTTTTGCATTTATGAGGTTCATGTTTCGAGCATGTCTGAACCTCTCCTTTTTTTCTGTTTTTTGGAACATTTTCTCTTTTTTCTTGAAAACATAACACAATAATGGTATTTACAATGGAAATGGAAACTAGAAATTTGAAATCAGCAGAAGTAGTGTTTGAGCATCCTGCCATTGACAGGACCCCCAAACAGCTCTGTGCCATCTAACTCTTGTAGAAAAAAGGCATTTGGACCCACAGTGGCCTGGATGATGTAGGGACCTTGCCACAAACTGTCAAACTTGCCGTGCTTTTCTTTGTCCTCTCTCCTTAAGTCTCACTTCAGAACTTTATCTCCAATTTTGAAATCAGAAGCCTTAGTTCTTTTATCAAATAACTTCTTTATATTTTCCTGAACCTTTAGGGCTCTGTTATAGACCTCTTCCCTTGTTTGTTGGAGATGAATTGTTTGGCTTATTCTCCTCACCATGTTGTCTTCTTCTGTCTGGATTTCTTGGACAAGTTTGATCACTGGCACTCCAAGGCTAGTAGGGAAAATTGCTTTTGTTCCATAGACAAGTTGATATGGTGACATGCCAATGGATTTCATTGTTGTAAGCCTATCAACCCACGGGGAATGCACTAACTTGTTATGCCATGAATTTTTGTTCTCTTCCAGTAGCTTTTTGATGATGGTCACCAGGCTCTTGTTTGATGATTCAGCTAAGCCATTACCTTGTGGGTAATAGGCAGTTGAATGACCAAGTGCTATTTGATACCTGTGACAAAAATCAACCATTTTCTTGGATCCAAAAGCAGCAGCATTATCAGTGATTATTTTCCTTGGGCATCCAAACCGAGAGAGAATATGACCTTCTAGGAACCTAATGATGACTGAATCTGTGGCATTCCTAGTAGGTATGGCCTCTATCCACTTAGTGAAGTAGTCTATGGCTGTTAAGATCCATTTGTGTTGTGCAGAAGAAGCAAGGTGAATTTCTCCTATGAAATCTAGGCCCCAATGCATAAAGGGACCTTCAACAGTGATGGGTTGTAGAGGTAAGGGGAGGAGCTTTCTTTTGCCTTCAAAAATCTAGCACTTGTGGCAGGAAATTATCATCTTATGGATATCATTGAAGAGTCTGGGCCAATAGTAGCCAGCTCTGAGTATTTTGTTTGCAGTGGCTTTCCAGTTCAGGTGGCCTCCACACTCTCCTGCATGGAATTCTTGTTTAATATTTTCTACTTCAGATTCAGGAAAAAATTTAAGAAATAGGCCATTTTCATTTTTCTATTATAAGCATTCATTCATGATGCAATAGATTCCGGCCTTTAGCTTTAAGAATCTGGCCTTGGTCTTGGATAGATCAGGAGGGGCATTGAGGTGTGTAAGCACATACAGAATGTCAGAATACCAAGGAGAGCTCTGAAACTTCTCCTCAACAATGGGATCAGGAAATCCTTGCTACTCATCTAAGGCATCTAGCATGTTAATGTCAAGGGCTTGTAGATTTGATTAAGCCATTAGTTGAGCTAAGCCCTGACTTTTGATCAGTTTGGTGGGTTTTATCTGAAGGTCATACTCTAAGATCATAGCAATCCATTTGCCCCTATTCCCATCTGGGTCTTGGGACAAAATGTCTTTAACCACTATATTTGGCACATAGGCTATGGTGTGGGAATGCAGAATGTACACCCTAAAGTCTTTCAAGGCCTTTACCAAGGCATAGGCCTGTTTTTCCATTATGTTGTATTTCAAGGTGTGTCTCTTAAAGCTTTGCTGAAGAAAGAAATGGGTTGTTCAATTCCCTCTGGATTTTTTTGCAGCAGAACTACAACTATTGTATGCTCGGAGGCAAATGAAAATATCGGGAAATCCTTTGAGAAATCTGGGCTGATTAGGACAGGAACCCGGGCAAGTGCAAGTTTAACTGATTCAAAATATTTCTTAGCTTCAACAGTCCATTTAACTCCTACACCTTTCTTCAACATTTTAGTCATATTCCTAGGGTGTTCAGCCAAATTTGGAGTAAACCTCCTGAGGAAATTGATTTTCCCAGTGAAGGACTATAACTCCTTGATGTTTCTTAGGTGTGTGATTTGTAGTATTCCCTCAACTCTCTGTGGGTCTATCCTAATCCCCTTCTCATATATGATGTGGCCAAGAAGTTTTCCTTCTTGCAGCCCAAATATAGTCTTTTTGGGATTCAATGATAGACCAAACCTTCTACATTTTTCAAACACTCTTCTCAGGTGTTCTAGGTGTTCTTCCTCAGTCTTGGAATAGATTTTTATGTCATCCAGATAGATGAAAATGAAGTGTCCTATTTCATCCGAAAAAGCTATGTCCATTGCTCTTTGGAAGGTTGCACCAACGTTCATCAGTCCAAAGGGCATCTTTACATACATAAAATTTCCCCATGGAGTGGTAAAGGCTATCTTGAGTTGGTCTTCTGGGATTACTAAAACTTGGTTGTAACTTGAAAAACCATCTAACAGGGAGATCCTTTTTGAGCCTACTACCTTCTGAAGAATGTGTTCCATTTTTGGCAAAGGGTAATTGTCTTTGAGTGAGGATCTCTTAATATTCCTAAAATAAATACATAGCCTGATCTCCCCTATTTTCTTTCTCATAGCCACTAAGTTTGATACCCAATAAGAAAACCGCACAGGCACAATTATGCCTGCCTCATACATCTTCTTTATTTCCTTTTCCACTGCAAGAAATTGTTTTGGGTTTATTCTGCGAAGCTTCTGCCTGAAAGGTTTCTGGTTCTCTTTCAAAGGTATTTTGTGTTGTATGATGTTTGTGTCATAGGCCTTTAAGTCCTCATAGCTCCATGCAAACACATCAATGAATTCTTTGAACAAGTTAATGTATTTTTCTTTCATGTTTGCAGGCAGGGACTTAGCCAATTTGATCATTTTGGGATTATCTTCAGTGCCTATGTTGCATTCCTCTACATCAGATTCTGCATGTTCTATAGTGGGCTTTTTTGCTACATCATCAAAGTCAAAAAGGTCTTCTAAAGGTGCCAGCTCCCTGGGTATGTTCTTATCTTTGGCCTGCAGCACCTCTACTTCTTCACTATCTGCGTTTTCACATTCTTCATTGGAATTTCCAATCTATTCATTTAAAGTGTTTATTTCTATGTTACAGGGTGATTCTTCCTCATCTGAGGGCTCTTCACTTAGGCAGCTATCGTCAGATTTAGAGTCTGAATCGGAAAATTCAAACTCGTTCCTGCCTATCAGGAAATCTTCAATCTGCTTATCACCCTCAAAGACTTGCCAATATTTTTCGTTATCTGGCACTGCAGGTCTGAATTTTGTCTGAATGATGATTTTTTGGTCACTGGGAGGTTTATGATATGAACTAGCCATGCAGGCTAATCCATTTGCAATTGCGTTCTGACTCCTAGGGACAAACACCATCTCGTATTCTACAAAGGTTTTCAATAAATCTAGAGTGTCATTCATGTATGCTCTCAGCCTGGGATGTTTCACTGTGTATTTTCCATTCACTTGTTTAATGATCAACTCAGAGTCCCCATGCATGGCTATCCTACGGGCTCCTAGTTTTTTCAACAAATTCAAGCCTAGGATAAGAGCCTCATACTCTGCAATATTGTTTGTACATTTGAAGTGCAGGTTACAGGCATGGCTCTCTCCATAGTTGCTCTCTGTGTTATGTATCCACACTCCTACTCCAGCAGTTCTCTTGGTGCATGACCCATCGAAATTCATTTCCCATAAGGTTTTGTTCTCAGGTTTATCATTGTTTCGTTCTTGGTGTGGTGTATGAGCTTGTGAAGGGTGAATAATTAGTTTACTGCATCCTATTTCTGGTTCATTCTGAGTTTCTATTTCGGTGAACTGTTCAATATTTTCTACATCGTTCTTCTCCGAGTCTAAAGTATCCATTATGTTAAATTTCATGGGCTCTGTTTCATCATGTGTATCTCTATTTTTTAATCCTGACTCCTCCAAAGATTCATCATTGCAAATGATGAAGGAGTCAAGATCTGTGTGTATAGAGTATAAAGGTGAATTTTCAGGTTTTTTGAGGCTACTGACCAAGAATTTCATTTTTTCCTCTCTATACAGTCTTCTAAGTTGGCTAAAGACTGGGATTGTGGCATAGGCCCCACCCCTTTGCATTGTACCTTGCAGCTTGGCTCCCCATGACCTTGATAGCAACATGCCATACTTAGGTGGCACATCTGCCACTACAACATCCGTGACCATGCATTTAGCTGGAATCTGGGTTAGGCTTACACATAAATCTTTGATCAGGCCAAGACACTTTACTCTGCTAGAGTCAAATGAATATAGGTCTTTATAGGGATGGGTTATCTCTAGGCCTAATCTTTCCATAACTATCTTAGGCATCAAGGTTTGTGAGGCCCCAGAGTCATGCATTTCATTGTGGAGGATCTTATCATGGATATTGAGACTGATATAAAAAGGAGGTACTACCCCTTCTTGAAATTTCCCTTCTATCTTGGGACCAAATAGAAGGGCTGGTTGATCATCACTCAAATTGACTGTGTCACTATTCTCACATAAATTTAATGCTTTCAAAATTTGGCCTTTATATACATCCCGAGTGGCCAGCTCAGAGAGTGGGACTGAGATTTTAATTTTTGCAATCTCACTCTCCAAATTGAAAGTGGACTAACTCTTTGGAATGTTCGACTTTGTTTTGTTAGCCACCACCTTGGTGGCAGAATCAGTGGGTTGATTCTCACTATGCACAGTTGCAGTGCTAGTGCTACTAGTCGGTTGACTTTGTTTATTAGTGTTTTGGTTGTCTTTTTCTTTGTTTTTTCTTGAACTCTCAGCTGTTGATTTGTTACTTTCAGCAGTTACTTTAGAAGTTTTCTTAGGCCTTTTTTTGATGGTAACCTCAGAAGCTTTTGGTTTGGCAGTGTCTAGGCTCTTTTTTCTTCTAAGTTCATATTGTTCTCTGACCTGCATGATGGCATATTCAAATCCTAACCTGTAGTCTTTAGATTCTAACCTTTCCTCATCCCAATATAAGGGTGAGGGTTGGTCTTCTTCTATGGAACAGTTGTGGATTGATTTTTCTACTTCAAAAATGTTTATTGTGTTTCCCTTAGACTCTTCTATGATTCCCTCATATTCATCAAGAAAAATCTCTTGGAATGGGGGAATAACTTGCTGATCTGATTCTCTTTGTCTGTTGGGAGCAGCATTGTTTCTTCTAAAGTTCTGGTTCTGGTTCTGGTTTTGATTTTTTTTTTTGGTTACTAACTGTGACAACCATTTTTTCCATCATTTGTTGTAGCCTTTCCAAATTTTTAGATAGACAGACATAATTTGGATCAGATGTGGAAGCTACATTGTCATCTCTATATGTTACTCTTTTTTTCAGCTCTCAGTCTTGCCTTTTTCTCAATCAGATTTTCTTCTACACTCACTGCTCCCCTTTGCATGTCTTCCAACGTGTTGTAATCCCTCTCCCTAAGTTGATAGGCCATGTCAGCATCAAAACCTTCAGGATACTTCACTAAAACCATACCTTGGGGAGGTTTCATGTGTGGAGGGAGAGCGTTATAAATGCTGTTAAACCTTGTAGAGTAGTCATGGACACTCTCTCCTACGTTTCTCTTAATATTCTTGTATTTTTCTAGGATTTGGAGAGGGTTATCCTTTACTTCCCATTTGTTTATGAAGGTCTGATATAAAGAAGGAAGATCTTGGATAGTATTAGGAGGTAGGCCTTTGAACCATTTCTTCACATCACCTCCTAAGCTCTGGGCAAAGATTCTCATTTTGACTGTATCATCATCTATCTCCATGTAGTCAAAAGAATCTTCCATCCTATCTACATGGTGTTGGGATGTGGTAGATTCTTTGGCAGTGAAATGTGGGATCTTTGATTGATAATCATTGGGTAAGGGTACTAGAGGCTGGGGTAAAACTAGAGGTGCATACCAAGCTTCCATAATGATGTTCTGATAAGGTAAAGGGTTGGCTTGAGTAGCTGGTATTTGGATGACAGGGATACTGGAACCAACAGAAGCTTGTTGGGCAGATTTAGGGTGGCAAAGCCCCAAGTTTTGAAGGAAGTGAATATCAGGGGGTGTGGATGGAGGGGTCTGTCTATCCCAAAGGTGTTCACCACTATGAGGTGGTGAACCTGAAGGCTCGAGGCCTGGCTAGTCTAGAAAACTGAATGAACTAGTTCTTGGTAAACCGTTTTGAGCGCCTAGGTCAGAAAAAAGGTTTGATAGAGCTGTAAAGTCTTCCGGTGTAGAATTAGCTCTATGGATGTGGCTAGAAATAGTTGATTGTTTAGGTGTAGGAAATCTCTTGAGGATGCTCTCAGGGTTGTCAACTATTTTAGGGGGGTTTGGGTTAGGATAAGCTCTTGTGTGAATGGCTCTGAAAGCCAGAACGTTGTTTTCCAACAAAGCAGCTTAACCCTACTTGTCACTGCTATTGTGGCTGATGTTGTTATGGAGGCTGGTCTCCCAATGGAGTCTTATGTGAACCAAGATAATCAGCAGGCCTACTGATCACCAGTGGAGTCTTTGATCTTTAAGGAGCTATGGAGTCGCTAGGTGGAAGGTTTAGGATGCTTTTGTAGGGTACACTTTCCACCACAATGCTTATGAGATGTCCCTTTTCAAGGATATCTTCAAAACACAACAAACTCTAACCAGAGATTGACTGGGAGGGTTTTTACCAGATATGTCACCTCTGAAAGAGTGTGAGATCTGGAGGCTACCTGGCCCTTTCCAGACTCTTTATAAGAGTGTGGGAGAAACACAAAAAATGGTATAGAAGTTGATCTGTGAATAGGAGTGTTTAACTGCCAACCTAACCAGAGATTCTGGGTCCGATCCCCAGTAGAGTCGCCATTATGTTGGGGTTCCCATGTTTTCGCCAGATTTGCAAGACCAAAATATGAGACAACATCAAAACCACTTTGAGACCTTAGGCTCTAGCCCTCTTGGGTCCAGAGATGGATCTCTCGATATAAGCAAGTTTTTATATCTTTGAAGCTCAAAATTAAGATGTTAGGCTAGTTATAAGGTTCGGAGTTTGTTTGTTTGATTGTTTGTTTGGTTGTTGGTAATTAGGAAAGAAGGGTTCAATATAAGACAAGGATGAGCAAAGAGGATTTTAGGTAAAGGAGAGATATTCCAGGGAACATTCAAGACCATTGGGAAATGGATTCAGGAAAGGGTTTACTTGCTATTCAATGTGCAGGCTTTCAGTTGGGCTAGTCATCTAAAGCATTGGATCTTAAAGATGATAGTGTGGTGGGAAAGGAAAGAAAGAAGGTGCAAGCAAGGAAACCTTCAAGGTGACATTTAGAAATCAGATCCAGGGATAGGGCATGCCATTGGACACCTGTGATCTAAAATCCAAAGGCTAACTCTTCAGACAAGAAACATTAAAGGTTTAGAACAAAAAGTTAAAGACCTGAGATCATAGAGAGACTTTGAACTCTCAATGCTTCGGCCTCCAGCTTGAGGGATCTTAAAAAGGTTCAATTAATTGAAAAGGATCCTAGTGAGATAAAGATAGAGTTCTAGACCTCCTAGTGTTCCCAATTCGTTCAATTAAATCCTAACAAGAACATCTAAAAGAAAATTCATTTAATTCATACATTAGCTAGCAGGAAATGACATCCACTACACTGGTTAAATTAATTGAAACCAACCCTTAGATAACACATTTAGTAGAAAACATTGAAGGCAAGGAGAGCAGAAACATAGGGTACCTAACAAGGGTAAATCCTATGCCAGATTTCTGATGCAAGCCATTAGAAATGAAATGAAATGGACTGCAAGTTAAAAACAAATATAGAGATAGAAAAACATCATCGCTGCTTTATATCAGGATCCAAAGAAATGTGCTTGTCATATTAAAGAGAAACACCAGTCAAGTACAACATTGCCAATAGCTGGATATTCAGTCTGAAAACATCTTCCTCAACCTATCTTACAACTTTACACAAAGACTATGTCTCAAAAGAAACAACTTGCAATTCTTTGATAACTGATCAACAACGTTTACAATTAGTTCCTTCATGAATTTATAGCTCAAGAGGAGCAAAGAAGGTAGGTGAAAAATAAATGCAGCATTAAAACTCAGAAGAGGAAGAGGGCCGAGGCCTCATTCTATTTTAAATTCTGAGCATTTATCTCTGGTACTCTTTGGATGAAAGAGTAGTCTTCGTCAGGCTTCCATTTACTCCAGGTATGTCTCTGATGTATTCGTTGTAACACTCTGGTGAACTAAAAAAATAGGTAGGATAATGATGCTAAGGTCTGCCATACTGTGTAACAAATGCTTCTGATAGCATAGGGCTATTGTCAGGGCTAGAATTTCCTCAGGAACATGGTATAGAATGGAGATAGTATGGGCACTTCGTCCTTTATGGAAAGGACATAATGTTGATGTGAAACCCTGATAGTATTGTTTTCTGCGCACTGGGCCTTCCATGCGATCCATGATGTCTTTGAATTGATACCTTTGCCTTCTAAATCCTTGAAAAAGGCTCAAAAATCTTTTATTACGTGCCTTGAACTCTCTGCTGCTCCAGTACTATCTTTGTTTATGAAATCTGAGCTTTAATGGCGCTAGAGATGTTTTTCATAGTTTGAATTCTGTCCTTTGATGAAATTTATGTTGCAGACACCTTTTCGGACATTTTCCTGTAATATCAGGCTCTAAATTCAACTTCTTTTGTGCATTGCACCACTACAATAGTGCGTATGAATCATGGCATTTTTTCGCCTGTCTATAACCCTACAAAACACGAAAACTCGTTAAGAAAAACATGCATGGGGTGAGTGGTGTGGATTACTGCAAGAAATGGCAACGTGGCATGGGTGGAGACAGTGAATGCAGAGGATTTAGTGGAGAGAGACGGTGGATCAGCGTGAGACGCTTTGGAGGATGGCGAGGTGGAAAATTTAACGCAAAACATTAAAATTTTCCCTTTGAATGAATTATATAGTGGGACGGATGAAAAGTGATGAAAACACGTGGAATGATGACATGGCGGGACCGGTCAATGGCGGAACATGAAGTTAAATTTGGACCATCCGATCTCAAGAGGAGATCAACAGTTGAAAATGCATTGGAGGGCGAGGGTCCGTGGGATAGGTGTATGATTTCCTTGGGCTATCCCCCGTGCAACTTCGTGGAGTGATCACCGTTGGATGGGAAGCTCTGGATCGGATGGTGCACATGCATAGCGCGCCGAGTTTTCTGCCGAACAATAACGCACGATGGGGGGGCGGTTTTCAAACAGTGCCTGTGCCATGCGTTAGGTGGTGAGTGGAATTTCCAGGAAATAAAAAATACCACCAGCTCTAAGACGACGATGTGATAAAAAACAACCGATTTTTCAACAAGGCGCACTGGAGTGGGGACCACCGGGTGGATAAACTCCAAGCTGTCAGATTTGCGGGTAAATGCATGGTGGATGATGCGATCGGGCGGTGACAAGAGGTGGGTGATGAGTGCTATGGGGAATGCGACAACCGTCTGATCTATACAGATCGATGGTTCAAAATGCGCACGATACATATTTGCGCTAAGCTTCTTTTCAGGCTAGCACGTGGTTTCAATGCCTGGGTCACGTGGTGGAGAAGGTTAAGGGGGCTGTCCGAAAGCTGCTAAACCCATAGACATGAAAATATGGTTACTTGGCCTATTTTAGTGCATTTTCAGGCCAATAAAGGGTAACGATAGAGGAAAGAAGGGGAAATTAAACCACACCAGGGATGTGCGTATGGTTTAGAGGGGATTTTTGGGAAATTTTAGAAGGATTAGGGGAGGGATTTTGATAAGGGGGAAAAAAGGGATGAGATAGAGAATTCTACAGAGGTACAGGGGCAAGTGTAGGCCTTTTGGAGCACAATTTTTTGCAATCAGTGAGACCTTTTGGATGGATACAACAGTTAGGATCTTTAAAAAGGCAATGGACACACAGAGGCTTCAAGGATGAGAGATTTTCATGGGAAATGTATCTCTTGAAGGCTCATAAACAATTTAGCCACCTGTTTTCTTGCCAAAAATTTCATAGGTGGCTAACATTATCAACTTAAAGAAAAAAAGCATGGTGTTTCAAAATGAGGGCACAAGGGTGATAGTCCCCCTAGACCCTGCATAAGGAGAACTGTATACAGAACCAGTGCATGAAAAAGAGGATGTGGATCACATTTATAAGTTAACCGCTCGGCACCAAGATTGGATCAATCCTATGGATGATGGTGTGCTTTGCTGGGAAAATGACAGCGAATGCTTCTCTGAATCCGACGGGGAGATAGAAAATTGGCAGAATCGATTACATGATGTATCTTCACTACAATGTCTTCGAATCATAAAGAACTTCCGATGCATCTCCTCATAGGTAAGAGAACTTCCCTACTTTGATGGTTCTGGTAGTATTAGGGAGTTTTTGGGAGCATTTGAAGCTGAAGTCCCATAGGAGCGAAGGATGTGGGCCCTTAATTTAGCCATGCGTGCAACCCCAACAAGGTGGTGGGAAACAAATAATAGGATGTTCCAGGATTGGGAAGAGTGTGAAGACATGATGATCCTATGGTTTGAACCCTCAATTCACCTACACATAAAGACTTTCCTTGGCCCAGGGGACCCGCGCGAGCACTTGTCCGCATGGATGGAGAAACTGTGCGAATGAACTACGGATGAATGGGCTCACCTGTTCATTCATGCCTTGGGGCCAATCCCCACTTCATGGTATTTAGATGTATAACTACACCAGCGCACCTGTGACAAGGAAACGTTGAAGGATGAATTTGTAGGGACATTTCGGTTGGTAGGTGGAACAAAGGCACTCGACGAAGCTCTGCAGGATATTGATGCCTTAGTACTTGATGAATCATGCCCTTGCGCAGCATAGGGGGCACCAACATGGGAAAAAAGGATGTAGGATATTGTCAAATTCCATAATTTATTAATGGAGGAGTGTGATGAAGACCCGCGAAATGTCTCTATCCTAGAGTCGGAGGGAGAACGCGTAGCTATTGGACCCCCACTACAGACCATTGATGTCACTAAGCCTCTAAAGTTGTGAGAAGTCAACATTGGAACGGAAGAGCGACCTAATCTATGTAGAAATTTGAATAATAGCTGAATTATTCACTGAGATTATCCTGATTACACACTATTTAAGCTTCATGCATAATACATAACCTCTTCTACAAATGATCATCAATATGCAGAAATAGAAGCAATCACTTGCGCACATTAAAACATAATCAAGCACACATAGAATGTAGTATGTAATGGGGAAAGATTACAGCTGAAAACCCCCAACTATCTGTATATTATAATGATAGAGAACATGTAACAATACATAGCACAAAGCTCTCACAACTCTCAGCACTATCTCCAAAAAGTTACACACAAACTAACCGAGATTTGAACAAGTCATGGGTTCAAATCTCCTCCACAAGTCTGCCTGCCTCTACTACGCAATCCAAGTTGATTAATGATGAGATCCAAGTTTGAATCCCAATAGCTCCAACTACGCAATCCTCATTGGAAATCTCCATCAATGTGTGTGCAAATCTCATGCACAGCCAATAGTCACAACTGATAGTAGACTCACCCTTTCACCCACCTCTAACACTAGTCTCCACTGAACTGTCCATGCATTGCAGTTAACTGATGTGTTCTTTAGTTGATTGATGAGTTAATAATTAGTGAATTAATTAATAATTAATTCACACCACTCATCACTAGTGTATTTGTCAGTTAGACTAAATACAACTAGTTCAACTAAGTTAAATAGAACACAACTCCGCCATCTGTCTCATCAACTCCACCAAACTCTGCCACATGAGTTCTAACTGAAGTCAACCATGCAATAGCTCAACTAACCCCTAGGAATAGCGTAATTCCTTCTGTCAGCTGCATGTGCCACATCCAAGCATCAAACTGAAGTGCTCTAAGAGGATAAGATAATTTTTATAGTCTAAATATTATTAAGGGTTAATAATATTTTGCTGTTCTATTTTTAGCCCGACAGTCTAAAAATAGAAACCGCCCAATGTCTAAAAATAGAGGTCCATATATTTTTACCAACTCGACCAATCATCCATAAATAGCATCCTGAAACTCATATACCATGATCCATATGTCTAAAAATAGACTTTGCACCAAAAATAGCCTGCGGGCCCACTTAGTGAAGGCGAATTAATTTCACTAAGCTCCATCATCTTGTTGCATTTTCAACACTCCCTCTCAACAAGATATGGATTATGTGCAACCCCTATCCTGCCTCTGTGGTATTCGAATTTTCTCCTGGTGAGCGCCTTTGTCAAGATATCAGCATCCTGATCCTCCGTGGGAATGTGTGAAAGTAACATGATTCTCCGCTGCACACAATCTCTGATATGATGGTACCTGATGTCGATGTGTTTGGATCTATCATGAAATACTGGATTAGACGAGATTTTAATGCAACTCTGGTCATCACAATAAATCACAGTAGGCTCCAAGTGTGACCCGAACAACCCAACTAGGATCTTCCTCTTCCATATGGCCTCGCATGCAGCCAAGCTTGCTGCCATATACTCAGCCTCTGCTGAACTGAGTGCCACGGATCTCTGCTTCCTGCTATACCAAGAAACTGTTGTCCACCCGATACTCAAGACCCTCCATATGTTCTCTTTCTTTCCGTTGGGCTCCCTACCCAATCTGCATCCGTGAAGCCACACAGCTTCACCTCATCCTCCTGTCTGTACCACAGTCCATATCCCGATGTGCCTCTAAGATAACGCAATACATGCTTGCCTGCCTTCCAGAAGAGCTTGGTAGGCTTAACCATAGCTTTCGAAAGGCTGGGTTAACCATAGCACCTGTCGGGTCGTGTATTGACCGGATACATAAGCGACCCCACCAACAGCTGTCGATAAACGGTGGCATCCACTACCTCGCGATAGCATCCTCCTTCCTCCAACCTTCAGGAAGAGGAGTATCAACAGGCTTGCAGCCATGCATGTTGAACTTCTCCAGTATCTCCCAGGCATACTTACCCTGAGAAACAAACAGTCCATCACTACGCTGCCAAATTTCCAATCCTAGGAAATAATGGAGGCCCAAGTCCTTCATCTCAAACTCTCTAGCAAGATCCTCCTTGCATGAAAGTATCAACAGCTCATCCCCCATCAAAATCAGATCATCTACATATAGTACAATGATCAGCAACTTCCCCTACACCACAATCTGGTATAGGTTAGGATCCACTCTTGGAGAATCCAAGTTCGGTGAAATAACTGTCTATCCGTGTGTACCAAGCACGAGGTGCTTGTTTCAACCCATACAGTGCTCTCTTGAGTCTGCACACATGCAAATCACTGCTGAAGATCTTGAAACCTTTGAGATGCTCTATGTACACCTCCTCCTCAATGACTCCATTGAGGAACGTAGTCTTCACATCCATCTAATGGATGTGCCACCCCATCTGTGCTGAGAGAGCCAAGATCATCCGTATGGAAGAATACCTTGCGACAGGTGCAAAGGTCTCCTCATAATCGATCCCCTCTATTTGTGAGAAGCCTCGGGCAACAAATCTTGCCTTGTACTTCTCCACACTCCCGTCAGACGCCTGCTTCACTTTGTAGATCCATCGCGAACCCACCACTGATTTCCCCTCCGGTCTTGGGACAATCTCCCATTCACTGTTTCTGACAATCGAATCATACTCTTCCACCATGGCATCTACCCATGCGGGGTCCTCCACAGCTTCCTCGAAAGAGGATGGCTCTGTCACGACACATTTTCTCACAAGAGCCATGTAGCCAGTGTACCGATCCGGTGATTGTCTATGTCTGCGCTGTGCTGTAGGTGTTCCTACAATCTTCTCTGCATCTTGAGCCAGTCGCTCAGCTTCTGTATTGCACTTCCGCCCTCTGATGGTTGGTGCTGCATGAGTGGTCTCTTCCACTCCATGAAATTCCTCTTGTGGCTGATCCACATCCGGAAGCTCATCCTTAGGAACTACTATCTCCTCATTTGCATGCCAGTGTGGCTCCCTCTCAAGCGAACACTGCATGGATTTCTCCTCCTGAAATTTGATATCCCGTCGCACAACAGTCTTGCGACTATCTGGAAAATACACATGATAGTTGTGGGGTGCATCAGTGTACCCCAAAAATATCCCAACTCTGCGGTCGGATCCAACTTCTTCCTGGCATCCTTGGTCACATGCAAGTAGACAGGTGAACCAAAAATACTCAAATGGGAAATATCAGGTCTCTTACCAGAAAACGCCTCCTCCGGTGTACTCATGCCAAGTATCTTGTGAGGACAACGGTTCTGCACATATACTGCAGTATTGCATGCCTTCGCCCACAAGTGAATGGGTAGGCCCTGATCATGCAACATCGCCCGTGCAGCACCCACGATCGTTCTGTTCTTCCGCTCAGCAACCCCGTTCTGATGTGGGTTATGAGGTGCTATGAGCTCTCTTCGAATTCCTTCTGCGCTGCAAAAGTCCTTGAATTCGCCAGAGATGAATTCACCACCATTGTCGCTCCTAAGAGCCTTCACCTGCTTCCCCGATTCTTTCTCAACCAGTGCCTTGAACTCACATAACTTTGAGTATTTCTCGCTCTTCTTCTGCATGAAAAAGATCCAGCACTTACGAGAAAAATCATCAACAAATATCACATAGTACCTGTGCTTTGCTGTCGAAGCTACTGAGAAAGGTCCACACACGTCTGTGTGAATTCTCTCAAGGATCATCATGGCGCGACTATCCTTCTCGTGAAAGGTGGCTTTCACAAATTTTCCCAAGGTACACCCCTTGCACTGATCTGACTGCGCAAGAGTGCCCTTAGGAAGCCCAGTAGAAATCTGCTACAGTATCTTCAAAGCTCCATGGTGAAGGTGGCCCAATCTCCGGTGCCACGGCTCGTCATAATCCCGGCTCACCACTCCTTCTACCTTCCATTCCATTGCTATGCAGCCATCTACTTGGAAATGATAAAGGTTCTTGACTTGAACCCCTATCTTCCGGGTTTCTCCAGTTGTCTTACTGTGCAGGAAGGCCTTTCCTTCGCTGAAGACAACATCGTACCCCTTTTCTTCTAACATCGCCACAGAGATCAGATTCTTCTTCAATCCTGTAACATGCATCACTTCCTTCAATACGAAGGGTTTACCAGACTCCCTCTCAAAGGAAATGGTACCGATACTGGTTGCACTGTATCTACCATCATCGCCCATCTCGATGTGCACTCCAAGATCTTTCTCATCCAGATCTGAAAACAGATCTCGATCTCCAGTCATGTCAAAAGATGCACCACTGTCCAAGAACCATACTGATCCCATCACACTTAAAACCAAGCATGCAATCAGTGAAGAATCTAGCTCAAAATGCGAGGCTAAGGCTTCTCCTACTGCAGATCCAGCAACATGCTTATTTTTCTTCTTCTGCGGACAATTTGTGGCATAGTGTCCGTGCTGGTGACAGTGAAAACACTTCACCTTGGACATGTCCTGCTTCTTGCCTTTTGCACCGGAATGAGAAGCTTTCTTGATCTTCCCCTTCTTTGCTTTGGCAGCCAAAGCACAACTTTCTTCATCAGATGACTTTGATGAAGATCCGTCCCTGGTACTCCGCCTTATCTCCTCTTGCACAAGATCCGACCAAAGTCGCTCCCATCTTGGAAATTTCTCCCGACCATTGACAGAATCTTGATAGGCATGCCAACTCTTCGGAAGACCAAGGAGAGCCAAGCTCACCAATTCCTCATCATCAACAGTCACCCCCACACTTCCCAGCTCATCCCTGCATTGGATGAACTTCATGAGGTACTTGGGCATATTGTCGCCTTTCTCCATCTTTATGTGTCTGAGTTTATCCTTGAGCACCAACTTCCTCTGGTCGCTCTTTCTTTGGAATAAATTTGTCAACGCTTTCCACATCAAGTATGGAGAATATTTTCCATGCATGCTGGATACAATGTGATCCTTCATGCCCTCCAACAAAATCCTTCGACATTTTGCCATCTTCTTTTGCCAAGCCTCAACTTGAGTAGCATCAGTAGGCTTTGGGATCTCAGCTTCTATGAAATCCTTCAGCCCGTTATCATCTAATACCGCCTCCATTCTGTCCTTCCATGCAACATAATTCGAACTGCCCTTAAGGGTATACTCCAGTTGCAATCCGTTGAAAGACATTTCAACTTTGGCACCAAGAAACTGCTGCAAATTCAAATTCCAAATTCTACTGCAAATTCGAATTCCACCAGCTCAAAACTCAACTGCTTCCGATCTTGTGAGAACAAATTATTTCTAGCACAGAGATCGACTGTAAGGGCATTTACTAGATATATCACCTTTCAAAGAAAGGATGGATTCAGAGGCTACCTGGACCGTTACAGACTCTGTCTACCGAAATAATTGTAATCACTATAATAGATCTGATGATCAATCTCGCTCTGATACCATGTAGAAATTTGAATAATAGCTTAATTATTCACCGATATTATCCTGATTACACACTATTTAAGCTTCATGCATAATACATAACCTCTTCTACAATTGATCATCAATATGCGGAAATAGAAGCAGTCGCATGCACACATTAAAACATAATCAAGCACACATATAACACAGTATGTAATGGGGAAAGCTTACAGCTGAAAACCCCCAACTATCTGTATATTATAATGATAGAGAACATGTAACAATACATAGCACAAAGCTCTCACAGCTCTCAGCACTATCTCCAAAAAGTTACACACAAACTAACTGAGATTTGAACAAGTCATGGGTTCAAATCTCCTCCACAAGTCTGCCTGCCTCTACTGCGCAATCCAAGTTGATTAATGATGAGATCCAAGTTCGAATCCCACTAGCTCCAACTACGCAATCCTCATTGGCAATCTCCATCAATGTGTGTGCAAATCTCATGCACAGCCAATAGTCACAACTGATAGTAGACTCACCCTTTCACCCACCTCTAACTCTGGTCTCCACTGAACTGTCCATGCATTGCAGTTAATTGATGTGTTCTTTAGTTTATTTATGAGTTAATAATTAGTGAATTAATTAATAATTAATTCACACCACTCATCACTAGTGTATTTTTCATTTAGAATAAATACAACTAGTTCAACTAATTTAAACAGAACACAACTCCACCAACTGTCTCATCAACTCCACCAAACTCTGCCACATGAGTGCTCAACTAACCCCTAGGAATAGCGTAATTCCTTCTGTCAACTGCATGTGCCACATCCAAGCATCAAACTGAAGTGATCTAAGAGGATAATATAATGTTTATAGTCTAAATATTATTAAGGGTTAATAATATTTGACTGTTCTATTTTTAGCCCGACAGTCTAAAAATAGAAACCGCCCAATGTCTAAAAATAGAGGTCCATGATTTTTACCAACTCCACCAATCATCCATAAATAGCATCCTGCAACTCATAGACCATGATCCATGTGTCTAAAAATAGACTTTGAGCCAAAAATAGCCTACGGGCCCACTTAGTGAAGGCGACTTCATTTCACTAAGCTCCATCATCTTGTTGCATTTTGAACAATCTGGATAAAATTGGGGACTACTTGGATGATGACACCGTAGGAAAAGTTGCAGAACTCCTCACGGAATACCAGGAATTATTCCCGACAAAATTTTCAGAACTCAAAGGGATTACAGGGGACCTAGGAGTCATGTGCATCAATTTAAAACCAGATGAGCTCCCTGTGAAGCAATACCCTTATCAGTTGAACCCTAATTACAAAAAAAAAGGTCAAGGAAGTAATGAAAAATGATAGCCGCAGGTATCATTGAACTAGTCGAATAGTCATATTGGGTAAGTCCTATGGTTGTTCAAGAAAAAAATACTAAGGGAGAGATACAAATCTGTGTTGACCTACCCAAATTGAATGATTCCTGCGTACATGATACCTTCCCTATGCCATTCTTAGATGAATTTATTGACAGTGTGGGGGGGCAGGAAGCATATTTGTTCACAGACGGGTTCTCGAGCTATCATCAGATCAGGATCACACCTGAATATCGTAGAAAAAACACATTCACCACCGAATGTGGATATTTTTAGTACATTGTCATGCCGTTTGGGCTCAAGAATGGCCCTGCCATATTTTTGTGGGTGGTGGTCGCAGTGTTCAAGGAGTTCATCCACAATTTTTTGGAGGTATTTTTTGATGACTGGACTGTCTTCGGGTTGGTAAAGAAGCATGTCTCAAACCTACATATGATGTTGGACGCTTGTAAAAAGCACCAGATTTCCCTGAATATCAATAAGTGCAGATTTTGCATACCCTTTGGGATCTTGCTTGGTCACATAGTTTGTCGACAAGGATTGATGGTTGATCCCACCAAGGTGGCAGTTATCACAAACTTGACAGTACCTACAACTAAGAAACAGCTACGCTCTATCCTCAGACACACAGGCTACTACAGGAATTTCATTCACTGTTACACACTGATCACAACACCTATGGAAAAATTGCTAAATAAGGACATTTCATTTTTTTGGGACAAGGAGTGTCAGAAGAGCTTCGATCTAATCAAGCAGAAGATGGTGTCTACACCTATTCTCATCTTTCCTGAATGGGCGAAGTTTTTTCATGTTCACGTAGATGCATTAGGAATCACCCTGGGAGTTGTCCTTAAGTAGCCTGGCGATGGAGACATTAACTATCCAGTGGCATTTGCTAATAGGAAACTTTCGGGTGCAGAGCGCAACTATTCCACTATGGAGTGTGAGGGGTTGGCCATGGTATACGCCTTGTAGAAATACTGGAATTACCTATTAGGGGGGCACTTCAAGATGTTTATAGATCACTCATATTTGAAGTACCTAGTGAATAAGCCTATGTTGGGGGGGTAAATCTGTCGGTGGCTACTACTATTCCAATAATATAACTTTGAGATCATTGTCAAGCGGGGGAAGTTGAATGTTGGGCCAGGCCACTTATCATAAATCAAAAGTGGCAAGGAAAAGACCAACCTAGAAGAAGGATTTCCTGATGCACATTTGTTCGCGAATAAGGTGGTTGATGCACACTTCGCTGACATCATTCAGTTCCTGACTACAAGGAGGGCACTCGCAGAGTATGCAGTATAATAGAAGAAAGAATTGGTAACCCGCGCAACAGATTTTACCATCATTACAGGCCATTTGTATAATTTGGGAGCTGATGAAGTGCTGCGAAGATACATATTGGAGCATGAAAGACACGCCATCTTAGCAGAAGCTCATGGGGGCGTAGTAGGATGACACTACGCAGGGAAAGCGACGACAAAAAAGATATTGAGAGGTGGGCTATGGTGGCCTAAACTACATAGTGACTCTCATGACTATTTCAAAGCCTATGATATATGCCAAAGGACGGGAAGGCCATCACGCAGAGATGAAAGTCCCCTACAACCATAGATGTCCCTGCAAGAGTTTGAAAAATGGGCCATCAACTTCGTTGGGCCCATCAACCTGCTAGGGAATGAGATAGGTGCATGCTACATCATCACCGCAACTGATTATGTAGCCATATTGGTCGAAACACAATATGTGAAGGATTGCACTGCAAACACCACTACACACTTCATTTTTTAGTAGATTCTAACCAAGTTAGGCTATCTGAAGATCTTAATGAGAGATAGAGGTACAAATTTTTTTAATGAAACAATACAGGTCTTGACTGAAGAATTTTGGATCCACCATGTGAAAAGCACCCCATATCATCCTCAAGCAAATGGAGCTATAGAAGCTTTTAGTAAGATCTTGGACTAGTAAGTGACCAAGGTCTGTAATTCCGATCACAGTGACTGGGACATGCACATCCCGTCAGTTCTTTGGGCCTCTCTAACCACCTACAAGAATTTGATGGGGAAGACATCATTTAGGATGGTATATGGCAAGGAGGCCATTATGCCCATGGAGTATATTGTTCCTAGCCTGTGCATCGCATCCTTTATAAACATGGTGGAGCCTGGTATCATGGAGGAGCGTTTAGTACATCTTGTGGCTTTGGAGGAAGATAGTTTCATTGTTATTTTCTGTCAACAGGTTTGAAAGGCTCGAGATAAGGCATGGCATGATCGATATATTCAGAAAAAGAAATTTGCGCAGGGAAAATTGGTCCTACTATATGATATCTAGTTTGCGAAACACCCGAGGAAGTTCTGTCAGCACTAACTAGGGCCCTATACGGTAACAAAAATCATGGATGAAGGAGTTGTTTGGTTAGCTACCCTACATGACGATGTGATACCAGGATATGTCAATGGTAGTTGGCTCAAACCATATCGGATCAAATGACTATATGGTCGGAGTAACTATATGGGGTGAAATACGTGCACAAAGGGAGGCAATTGCAGGCGAGACTGTGGTACACATGGGGATTGATCAAAGATTTGGAGGCTCGAAGAGGTGCGATGGGGGAATAGGGGTGTGTTTAGAGCACAAAAGGTGTGATGGGAGCGTAGGGGTGCACTAGGACTGAAGGAGGTATGATGGGAGCACAGGGGTGCACTGGGAGTAGAGGAGGTATGAAAAATAGTCGTTGGAATAGTAAAACTGGGTAAAAAGAAAATTTTACCGTTGAAAGGAGCGGGCAACTAGTAATTAATGAGGTGATTTCCAAATATTTTTTACCGTTTACTTGATGGTAAGTTCTGGATAAGTTTCACCCAACCGTTGCTTGATCTCCAAGGCTATAAAAGTTGAAGGATAGCTCATAAGAGGGTTTCGTGTACCTTGAGTAGTTGGTGTTTTATACAAGTCCATGACTATTGTGACTTGTTCATGTTTGAGGGTGATTCCTCCTCAGATAGTAGCCACCCTGAGTTCATTTTTCATGCTAGAATGACTGCATCTAATCCTGCCGAATATTCCCATCCCATGACCTCGACGGAGAGAGAATCTGAGGAAGTGTTGGAAGTTGACCCTGAAGTGGAGGAGGTTATGTCCACACCAAGGTAGGGGAAGAAGAAAGGGAAAGAAAAGGTGCAAGGGTTGGGGAAACTTGCAAAATTGGTTGGGGTGAAGCCCCACACTTCTCCTCGAAATGTGAAGTCCCTGCGAGTAGTGCCCCAAGCATGTTCACCCTGTCAACTCAAGAAGAGGCCTAGATTGACGAACTGAAAAATTGACTACTGCCCTATGTTCATCCTCACAGGCCTTTGACACACACGCCTAAGAATCTTGATGGCCTGCGCACCTATCTGCAAATACCATTGACTCCAGGTGAGGTCCCCATCATTGGAGAACCCTTTGGAAAACTCCACGAGGTAAAATTCGATGACCACGATCTAGCCAAATTGGAGGCCTTCCCTGAATTAGCATCAGAAATATAAATGAAAAAGGTCTTGGAAGATGATAGGATAGAAATAGTCCCCATGCCATGGGTGTGTGGATTGGCTAGTTCCAAGCTCTTAAACCTACTGAGAATGCCTCATTTTGGCCACTACAATGTTAGAGCCCGACTTGTGTGCCAGCTGCTTTCCCTGGTCCATGATGGCAGCTTGTGGATCCAGGATCGAATCCCCATTGATGTCATGTTTATTTTCCATATTACTTGTCTCCCCATGAAAAGGCCAGACCCTATGCTGTGCATTGGTAAAAAGCATGAGAAAAATATTTCCAAAAAGGTGTGTGAGGATTACCATTTGGAGTAGAACACTCAAGGATTCATGATCAACACCATGAGCGACCCCGGTGCACAGATGGGTACCTTGTTACTAGCATGCAAGATGATGCACAAAGCCAGGTTTCCACCGTCCTTGCGTATGTGAGTCAGCTGGGGTACTGATGCGAAAAGGTGGTCTGCTACAATCGGTCCCAGTACATGTGCAAAGAGTTTCTGGTGAATGTACGTGAAGCCCAGGATCAGGGACGAGCATTCTGCTACTTCTGGATGCTGCTTCTCATCACGTTGGTCCCATGGAAGGCCCTTGATGACTCGATCCTCCCTCAGCTCACCCCAAATATGTGCGAGGGAGCGCGATACGTGAATTTTTGGGACTCAAAGGATGCGCAACGTATTGAGGACGATCAAGTCTTTTGGGTCGTATTTCAGAGCGGGCTCACAATAGCAATCAATTCTTGGTTGCGCTTGTCACCAACAGTTTATGATAAATAAAAAAGCATTGTAGCATTTCAAGTAATCATGCATAATGTACAGATCATAGGTTGCAAGGATCTAGCATGGGTTTCACTCCCATACATGGTTGCTGATGAGGACATTAACCCCCTCATTGTGACTTGCCCTCCACACTAGAAGCTTGGCTTCAAATCAGGTACGAAGGACACTACAGGGATGAGCACCATGAAGGTCACCCCACTCGACACCACCAAGGAAACCAGAGGATAGGGCAAGGGTACAGGGAAGGGCATGGAACCGGTATCATAAAAGGGTTCGCAGCAAGACAAGAGTATTGAGAAGGGCGTGGAAATGGCATCGCAGAAGGATTCACAATAGGATCGGGGTATAAAACGCCTAGAGGCGAGAGGTGCTGAATCCCCTTGAGGTATGAAGTGAACTGGTGACCCTATTAAAGGGCCACGGAAGAAGCAACTTTCTCAATGGCCGGAATGCAACACAGGAGTTACATTGACAAAAGAGGACCTAGAGTAGATTGCAAATGCAGTAACCCTAGTTGCAGAAGACAAATGGCTATTTGGGTTTCAAAATTTCACTCATTACCATACATTTTTTACCTATGCTTCCATTATATCACCCATTATTCACCACCATGTCACTTCATTTTCCCTATTATTCACCACTAATGGGTCTAATTTATATTTTCCAAATATTATTTATTTTTAAGCATTTTTAAGAGAAATTCTTGATTAAATATTAGAAAATAACATATTTTACATTATATATGGAAAGTGGGTTGTTTTTGTGACATGTGTAGGTGCCAAGGAAGCTTCCAAGACACCTTTATGTGGCCTTGGATGATCAAATTCGAATTTGAGAAGATAAACCTCATGGAGAAGATTATGATCTCATGGAGAAGATCAAGGAAAAAAGGGGTTATGTGTCTAGAGTCTCCATTGAAGTGGTGTGCTTGTGGAGTTATGGAGGCCCCCCATGGCCTCACTTGCATGCGTATTTGCTTACTTTAGGTATAATTTAATTTATGTTTTTGTTTCATTTTAGCTTTCAAGTTTTTGTTAAATGTTCTAATATTGGAAGGATCTTATTTGAAAGTGTTTTTGTAAGAGAACCATAATATCTCATACAATTATCAGATTTAGGTTTGTTTCATTTCAGTTTTTAAGTTTTGTTAATTGTTCTAATATTGAAAGAGTCTTATTTGAAATTGTTCTTGTAAGAGAACTGTAAGACCTCATACAATTATTAGATCTAGGTTTATTTCATTTCAGCTTTTAAGTTCTTATTAGATGTTCTAATGTTGGAAGAGATCTTGTAGAATATGTTCTTGTAAGAGAACCATAGATCTCAAACAATTGTTAGATCTAGGTTTGATTAGTTATTGAAAGATATCTTAATGAATATGTTCTTGTAAGGGGACTTTAAGATCTTGGACAAATTAGGAATCTTTCTAGATCTATATATTTTAGATAAGGACTTCTAAGTTTACCTTCCTGGGTTGGCATTAAATTAAACTCTAATTGAAATCATCAATTAGACACAAAAATTTTGGCGCCGTTGCCGGGGAAGTGCAACTAGAATGATTTAGTAATTATTTTATGCATTTGTTTTTAATGGGCTAATTTGTGGAACTTGGTGACAACAGATTCATAAAGGAGTTCAAAGTTTAGAGCATTTTTATTTTCGCACATAGTTAATTTAAATTCAGTTTTTATTTTAAATCCCCCATTTCTCACTAATCCATCTACGGATGAGGACTTTGACAATGTTGAACAGGTACTTCTTGGAGAGCAAGGACAATAACCTTGAGCCAACTCTAAGATAGGTTACTCACATACTTGTAAAACACAATGTAAAATTTTTAAATCTTGATGTGAGCATGTTCGAACTTTTAATCCGTAGATGGCTTCACTGGAAGCATTCTTTTACTTAGGAAATAAATAAATCTTTCAAGCAAGATAGGTAGAATAGATTAGAAAAATAAAAATGAGATCTCATTAGAAGTCATTAGAAGTAGTTAGAAGTCATTCTCGTTAGAATTTTCTTTTAGTATTATTTTAAATCATCATGAATAAATGAATAAATTCGCATTTCTATGTCTTGTTTCTGTATCACGGGTGAGCCAGGAGCTTGATTATCGGAAAGCTTTGTCTTCTGAGAGTCTAAATTCCCCCGCGACATTGCAGAAAGAGTGTAGATAATGCGAGGTTTGATCATAGATCTTAATTGTGTTTTATCCATCCACGCTAACCTGCATAAATAAAAACAAATCAAGAGATTAATATGCTCTCTTCCTACGCTTCATGCGATCAGGAAGATCAGAAAATCTATTGATTTATTTCAAATAAAAATAATTTTGCTGGAAAATTAATGTGCGATATGACAATAAAGAATTTTGTAAGAGAAAAATCATCTAAAAAAATTAGATAAAATTTAGTTTTCTTTTAATTTTAGTTTAAAAAAAATATTAAAAATAAAAAAATCCCACAAAATAATAATAATAATAATAATAATAATATATATCTATATATATATTATTGTTAAAAAAAAAAATCTTTTTAAACTAACCATTTTTAGGATTCCATTTTTTTTTATTAAAAAAAATTAAAAACTCAACTCATTCAAATAAACAACAACAAAAAGACAACTAAAACAAAACCATAAAAACATTAAAAACCAAACATTAATAAACAAAAATAAAAAAATAGAATACAAACCATGCAATAAAATTCTTAAACAAAATAAAACACAAAACAAAAACCAACCAAAACAAATCAACACAAAAATGAAACAAACAAAAATAAAACGTGCAACAACATTCAAATAAGAATAGAAACAATTAACCAAAAAAAAAATAATAACAAACCATAAAAATTCAAACAAACAAAAAATATATCATAAAACATTCATATAAACCACGGATTTTTTTTGGTTTTTTGAGGGTTTGGACCAACGTTAACACATTATTTTCTCAATTTATTCATGGTGAATGTCACTCTTCGGCTACTGAGGGATTCCACCAGAAAAATACCATGCAGTTCAGATTGATGGCCAGATGGCAAAAGAAAAAAAAACATGTTTTGTATAAGAAGTGGTAGACCTTTCCCTTCAGCATTGCCGCAGCACACTAAAAAGTTGCAGATCCTTCCTTTGAGCTTTACAAAATCAAGAACTCGTGGATCGCATGAGTGCCTGCTGAAGCTCCTATTACAAGCTGCCTCTATCCACTAAAATTTCTTGCTGAGATGCATTGCTGGGGTTCTCATGTCACAGCAACGAATTTAATTTGAATCATTTTCTGTTCCAATTCTGAATTCCTTGAAAATGGCCCCAGATTTAGAGCGAATTCCTCAGCATCTCCCCCCAACCTGAAGAACTGAAGAAAAACCACAGCCAATGTCTTCACACAAGTCACCAACGCAGCAAATTCGTTCCTATTCCGCCTCATCCAGCACCACCAAATCCCGCTTTTTATTGTGCGTTTTGTATTTTTAGCTTTATTTTGTTTTGATTTCATTATATATTTAGTTATAATTTCTTAATGTTTCTTGTTATAATTAATATATTGATGTATTAATTGTATTAATATATTAATATGTTATTATAATTGTATTTTGTTGTTATTTATATTTTTAAATTTGTTGTATATATTTAATATTTGTTATAAAAATTGTATTAATATATTAATATATTAATTGTATTAATTATATTAATATATTAATATGTTTTATAATTGCATTAATTAATATAGTTATAATTTTTTGTTATTTGTTATATTTAATTGATTTTATGTTGGCTATGTATTTTGTTATTATGTTCTTATAATATATGATTGTCTTAATACATTTTTTTAGGTTATCATTGTTATTTTTATGTTATGATTGTTATTATTTTAAAAAAAAAATTTGTTATGTGTTTTGTGATTGTTTTTGGCATAAAACAAAACTTTGGTGACATGTAAATTGAGAGAATCATGAGAATTACAGGAACTGGTTGAAACTACAAGAGTTAGTACAAGTGCAAAATTAAAAAAATAATTTAAAAAAAAGAAGAAAAAACACTTTCCACAAAACTCACGTAGGTTTGAAAAATAAATAATGGAACACTTGGAAACAAAGTTCGAGGATTGATTTATCAAACATTTGGAGGATGATTATCTTGTTTTGATAGCTTCAAGTTGGAATTAAACTCATAACATTTTTCTGTTGAATGCTTTTATGTGACATACTAATATGCACGAACACAACAGATCTTTCTAATGCCAATATTTTTGTCGAGAAAATTTCATGAGTTATCTAACACAAACAGACAGTATTATTTTTCATGGTTATTTTTAAGAGTGGATTGATATTAATATCATGATTAAGTCAATTTCAACACTTTGATTGTCCTTAATATGTTTTATTTGGTACGAAATTTTTGCGTAAGAATCATGAAGGAACTGGCCATTTCTTCTTGAGCACACTTATGTTTTATTTGTACCAAGTTTTTTTACAGGTTACAGGATAATCAAGTATTCATTAAGGAGATTACATTGTGCGCACAATTGGTCTTCAAACGACTAAATTCATGAAAAACCATAAAGACAAATCCATGTTCACAACCACAACCTTAAACCTTCCTTTTTGCAAAAGATTTTGAATTCCACCAATTGTCAATCCATAAAGCATACCATTTCCATGTCAATTTTTCATAGCAAGAGTTCTTCTTCATTCACCATGAATTTCCTTTCATCTATTCCTAAATCATCAATAAAAATCCATTTTCCATTTCCATTTCTTTTTTCCTACCATTTTTCATTTCCTCCCTGCTTCTATGTATATCATTGAGTCAAAGTCCTAGAGTCTAATTATCTTTGTAAAAACACCTAGAGGCTTGCATGCCTTAATGGAAAGTACTCTTGCCAATGAACAATGGGAGTACATTAATATCCCTTGTTCGTTGGATCTTGTAGGTGACTCGACCACAACAAACTTATTCGTACCTACAGAGATGTGTTAGGCATCTTGACTCCCATTGGAATCAATGGTGGGAGCTCTCGTGTTGGCTAGTGGCATTAATTAATGGCCACTAAGTCAACAACTTCTTACTATGTTCGACACCAACACATTTAATCACATATTAGTATTTGTGCCATCGACCATTAAAGACTTGAAGACCCATATTTTGTAGCAAATGAAGCAGATTTCCATTCATTTCTTTTTCAGCTTGTCATGACTTGAGGACAAGTCAATAAATAAGGTTGGGGGGAGGAAAATGTAACTTATATATTTTGTATACCTTCCAAGCCTTATAGATTTTCAGCCATATTCAGCAGACTCATCAGATTCATCAGACTATCCAGCAGCAGATACGACAATACAGATCCATCTTTCATCCACAACTTGCAGAAGAAGCTTTAGATCAGAATTGCAGCAACTAAACATCCGTGATTCATCCACTTCTGTAGGTAAGTAAGGTATGATGTTTTCTAACCTTTAATCTTGAAATTATTTTTAGATGCTAAAATGATGATATTTGGAAAATATTCCACTATTTCATTATTCCCTTTCTCATTAAAAATTGCTAAAAACCATCAGTTGGGGAGGGGGGAATTTCACACTTCATTTTTTTTCCCTCATTCAATTACATCTTAAACCACATAGTCTTCCCGCAATAAAAACTACTACAAAATGATGAGCATATTAAATGACTTCTTAAAATGATTGATCTCAACAAAGTAAATAATGATTGTAAACACAAGAACCAATCATTAAAAGAGATCTCAACAAAGTAAATAATGATTGTAACACAAGAACCAATCATTAAAAGATGCAAATGCTTTGCAAAAATAAAAGTTATTCAAAGAAGTGCAAAGTTAAAAAGAATTCCATGATTGAAAGATGCTTGTTACACAAGAACCAAACATCTTGTAAAAGGAAGCTCATCTAAGAATCAAATCAGATAAGTCATTGTAGTAGCTTGCATGAGGACATGCAAGAGCTTCAGTTGGGGAGTATGTTTGGGTTTCAAAATGTCACTCATTACCATACATTTTTTACCTATGCTTCCATTATATCACCCATTATTCACCACCATGTCACTTCATTTTCCCTATTATTCACCACTAATGGGTCTAATTTATATTTTCCAAATATTATTTATTTTTAAGCATTTTTAAGAGAAATTATTGATTAAATATTAGAAAATAATATATTTTACATTATATATGGAAAGTGGGTTGTTTTTGTGACATGTGTAGGTGCCAAGGAAGCTTCCAAGACATCTTTATGTGGCCTTGGATGATAAAATTCTAATTTGAGAAGATAAACCTCATGGAGAAGATTATGATCTCATGGAGAAGATCAAGGACAAAAGGGGTTATGCGTCTAGATGGTTGAGAGATGTATGGAACTAAAAAGAGATTAGTGGATGATCATTATGAGTTTGTTACTCATCCCATTGTATAAATAGGAGTACAATCTCCTCCATTTGTAATCTTGAAGTTTTGTAATCTTAGAATTTTGGAGTATGTAATCTTAGAAGCTTAGAGTTGGTTTGTAATGGAGATTTTCAAATAAAGGATTCATACTTCGATTTTTCCTCTACATCTGAGTCTCCATTGAAGTGGTGTGCCTGTGGAGTTATGGAGGGCCCCCATGGCCTCACTTGCATGCTTATTTTCTTACTTTAGGTATAATTTAATTTATGTTTTTGTTTCATTTTAGCTTTCAAGTTTTTGTTAAATGTTCTAATATTGGAAGGATCTTATTTGAAAGTGTTTTTGTAATAGAACCATAAGATCTCATACAATTATTAGATTTAGGTTTGTTTCATTTCAGTTTTTAAGTTTTGTTAAATGTTCTAATATTGGAAGAGTCTTATTTGAAAGTGTTCTTGTAAGAGAACTGTAAGACCTCATACAATTATTAGATCTAGGTTTGTTTCATTTCAGCTTTTAAGTTCTTATTAGATGTTCTAATGTTGGAAGAGATCTTGTAGAATATGTTATTGTAAGAGAACCATAGATCTAAAACAATTGTTAGATCTAGGTTTGATTAGTTATTGAAAGAGATCTTAATGGATATGTTATTGTAAGGGGACTTTAAGATCTTGGACAAATTAGGAATCTTTCTAGATCTATATATTTTATATAAGCACTTATAAGTTTACCTTCCCGGGTTGACATTAAATTAAACTCTAATTGAAATCATCAATTAGACACAAACAATGGCTAGCTCTGGAAGAACAATAGAAAGCCACAGTTGATACACTCCAGGCTAAGCTACGAGCTCTGCAGCTCAAGAATAATAAATTACAATTTAGTATGATTCAGGAAAGGTTGAACCCATCAACAAGCAGCGCAATAATTAGTACGCCAAAAAACTGCCTCTACCGGCCACAACCCTCATACCGAGTCCACCCAACTTAGGAGTGAAAATATAGGCCTACACAGAAGTATAGTTGGATCTCAATTTCCTACAACATGAACCATTGTAGATCCTTCACATGTCCATATTCGAATAATTTCAGCATCAAGACCATCGAGTGCACCAACAGCTCACTACAGCTAAGCAGACAATTGAAGAAAAAACTGCTGAAGTATCTCAGGCACAGGCAACATGTACCCTCGTTGTCACACAGTAGACAGAGTTGGAGCAACTACTTATTAGGCTCTGCGCGAAGGTCACCAAATATATCCCGACTTCTACCACCCCCCAAGCCAAGATTGAGAGGGTTGGTCGCAGTGTAAAGGCCTCAAGGACCAAGATCCAGTCGGTCAAGACAGAGATGGAATAACAGATTGCGGCCTTGCAGGCCAAGTTACAACCAGAAACACCACCTGAGGTACGGGCCCAGTGAGCTGTGCTGGTTATAGAGGCCACCAATGTCATTATAGGTCAAATCTCTCAAGGGGTAGAACTATTAGAAATAGCTATGCAACTATGGACCAAGGTGCAGCGCGCCCCACTCCTACGCGAAATCAACCAAGCGTTGTGCCAGAAGGAAGAAGAGTTTGACCAAATGGAGGCTACACTGACCACACTAGTCCCCACTTAGTGCCTGGCCCGACTGCACACTAGCCATGTGATTATAGACATCATGGAAGCTCTTCGGCAATGAAAGAAGACTTTGAGTGATCACCTCAAGCCATGGGCAGATAAGGCCCTCAAGCTGTCTCAGGATGTCGACATCGCAGCTAAGCATCTAAATTAGACATTGGAGAGCATCACTACTACTACAGAAGGCCCAACTTCATAGAAGTTGGTGGAGATATCCCAGAATGGCCCCCTCTGGTGGATGTGATCAAGCAATTTTAGGAGAAGATGCAAAACCCACAACCATAGTAACTCGGGACAAGTCACAAGATTGTGTTGGGGGCCTATTGGAATGGGGCTCCCTAAGCTATGAATTTGGTATAAATTCTGTATTAATTAGTCTAACGCAGAGTTTTTGGGGCAGGTCAAAGCCCCGAATGCATTGTAATGGATCAAAGGGTAGACCTAGAGTCCGCAAACCATGGCTTTTGGACCACAAGATATCGTAGGCTATATCGATATAAATAGATGAATAGTTTGAGTCTAGAGGTAGGCAAGAATTAAGACTGATGCTACGTGCAAACTGTTAGATCTGTTTTGGATTGTTTTGGGTAAGGAATCCCGATGGCTGTGTGTGCGGAGATCCTTAGTCCTACTATGTGCGAACCCCACTAGGCTGTGTGCGCAGGTTGGTTGTGGTTGTAAATGGATCTAAACGTTAATGAATGCGAAGTATTGTTAAAGTATCTATGTGTTATTTGGATCTATTGTGTTTACTATTGATGCGAGTCTATGGTATCTGTTTAAGCTATGAATACATCGGTGCTATATTTTTATGCTGTGAATGTATACGTAGCTACTTTTATGATATTATGTGCTGGTAATTACTGATACGCACATGGATGCGAAGGTAGTGACTAGATCTGTGAATTTTAATAGCTTTGTTATGGTTAATAACTAATTATATTGTTAAAATCTTGAGAATAGAATTTCTCTGTGCGAATCCGATAAGTTGTGAACAAAGATCTACCTCACATTACCTAGTCTCTTCGAGGGTGTGGAAACCTGGTTCCAACACCCTCCCATACTACTTTTAGTGATACCTTGGCTTGCACAAGTAATTCATTGCCGAAAGGGCCAGTAGTATAGGGGTTTGTTGGAAAACCTTAACCTCCAAACCTAGGTCAGGACCCCTCAAGCCAACATGGAGTCCATGCTATCCAAGATAGTGAGTTATTGGGACCCATACCTAGAGGTATTTATCGTGCAGGGGCACTAGATCAAGTTGAATATTTAGGATATCTATTTCCTGACTAGTCTCCTACCACTAGGAGTGGTGGGAAATATCCAACAAGTATTACTGTGGGGGTGGAATATATTTGAGTTCGTGGAATTCCATTGCCAACCATATGCCTGTGTGAAGGGCATAGATATACCGATCTGATATCTATAGAGGCTAGAGACTTGGGTTGTCGACGTATCAGTGCTACATATCTTGGGAAACCAGGCCTTCAACCACATCACCGGAGGGAAGATGATGTTGGTTGAGAGTGTGTTGAGAGGGACCTGCTATGGGTGGGCCCAGATGATGTTGGCATCATTTAAATGAAAATTTTCACTATGCAAGTGACAAGTGAACTATGAATATGATTTTGGTATAGTTTTATGCTTGTTATTCTTCCAGAAAATCGCTACACTTTGTCCTCATGTGCAGATCTAGGATGGGGGCCCGCAAGAGCCTAGGATGCACTGCTGGGGGAAGCTACTGCAAAGAGGAGGTAGGGGAGTCAAATGAGTGTTATGACCCAAGTTCTTCCCACATTGGGAGTAGATGATGTTGTATATAGAAAACTATCCATATAGTGGTATGAACTATTAGGGGGACCTAGACTTGCCCCTTCCGCCAAGTTGAGCATGGGGACCAGATGGTAAGTGACAAGTTGTAATATTTTATGGTTCATTTAAAGTTTTAGAATTACGTATTTGGTACTGATTCATTGCTTTTGTTATGCATATATAACACTGATTAAATGGGTCGGGTATATGGGACGACCCGCAATTCCTGGGGCTTTAAATTCTAGCACAACTAGAGGAGATGATAGAGTGGATTTAGAGGCACTATTAGAGGATTTCCGCCACAAATGTGAGTTTTTTATGACCGGGGTATCAGAGCGCGGTTGGCATGATCTAGATGACCACTACATTGAGGCATGTGTCAAGCTACCCTCAGAATGGCAAGGGGTCATGCAGCACATGGTGATGGCTGGGGAGGGTATGCGGGATCTGCGGGCTGCAAGAGCTGAGCCATTGGCTTGGTACCCTCTTGATAATGATTAGATATAGGGGCATGTGGTTCCCCCAATTATGATTTTTGTAACATTTTATGGGCATGTCTGATGTATTAGAGTAGAGACTCCAAAACATTTATGATTTTGTAGACACATATTATGGATATGCATATTTTTATATATGATGAGTATATGGTTCGCCATTTTTTTATGATTATTGCCTTGTGTTAAATACATGTGACAAGTGCTAATCTATAATATTGTTTGTAATTATATCTACGTATTGATTATGGGCTCTAGGTACATGACTGAATGTAATGGTTTCAAATTCACGAACTAAGAACTTCACTCGTAAATATCTTCTAAAAAGGACATGGTTATTCACACGATATATAAAATTCAATTGCATGACAAGAAACCTGGAATATAAATGAACATGAAGATGAAGGATGTGATGTTCAAGGGCGTCAACTAACAAACCTATCATTGCATCATATTCAACCTGATTATTGGTGGTAGATCGAATGCATACCCTGTTGGAGAGGACTAAAAAATGCATGGGGTTAAAAATGGCCTAGGCTGTCGAGGCTAGATTCAGTGAGTAGAGAATTGCACCATCGACATAGCCGATATACAGTGTGGATGATGGATCCATCTGAAAGGTGCCACAAGACAACACATGAGATGATGAGCAATGCAAGTTGTTATGAAACCAACTCCAAAAATAGAAGAAAAGATATATCAATGCCTTATAAATAAATCACTTCAAGGGGGAAACCTCCAATACATTACATAAATGAATAATTCTTGGATGATACAAATGACCAAAACCTCCTTCTATATATAGGAGTCCATGGGGCCAGAAAATAATCCTAGCTGAGCTAACAATAATAATGCAAGGGCACAATAATAACAATATTGGGGCTACATAGGTACAACAATAAAAATAAGGGGGCTACACTAATAAAAATAAAGGACTAAACTAGTAATATGGGGACCTAACATGCCCCTCTCCTTCAAAAAAGTGTTTTCCTTAACACTTGAGTAGCTCTGGGTGCTTCTATATAAAATTCTCATCCTCCCATGTAGAATCTTCAGTGGGTAAGTTCTTCCACTTGATGAGATACTCTGAAATTGATCGATTTAATAACTGTCGAGTTCTTGTTTCCGTGACTGCTTCAGGTTCCAATATGATTTTTCCTTCCTCATCAAGTTCTAGAAATATTGTTTGAACTGGAATATTTTCACCTATAACCTTATTTAAGCATGAAACATGGAAAACTAGATGCACTCGCAAAGAAGCAGGAAGCTCCAATTTATATGCCATAGTACCAATATTTTGCAACACCTTGTAAGGACCATAGTACTTTGGTGATAGTTTATTATCCTTCTTAGCTTGCTTGAGGGACACTTGTTTGTATGGTTGTAGCCATAAAAATTCTTAGTCTCCTACATCAAAACTTCCCTCGCTGCGATGTTGATATGCTTGTTGTTTAATTTGATTTTGTGACAAATTTAGATTATCCTTTAAGAGTTGGAGAACTTCTTGTTGATGCTTGATGTGATCTTCCACTGCTTGAACCTAAGAATTTTCTCTTAAAGATGATGTGATGGATGGTGGATGATATCCATAAAGTGCCATAAATGGGGTTATTTTTGCTGTAGTATGGAAGGAAGTGTTATACCACCATTTAGCGAGAGGTAACCACTTGACCCATTTTGTTTTTTTATCAGATACAAAAAAATGAAGATTGTTAGGTCCCTATATTACTAGTATACTCCCCTATTTCTATTAGTGTAACCCCCTTATTGTTATTATTGTACCCTTGTAACCCCCATTTTGTTATTATTGTGCCCTTAAATTATTATTGTTAGGTCGGCTAGGATTACATTGTGGCCCACTAGGATTACATTATGGCCACATGGACTCCTATATATAGAAAGGAGGTTTTGTAAATTGTATCATCCAAGAATTGTTCATTTATGTAATGTATTGGAGGTTTCCCCCTCAAAGTGGCTTATTTCTAAGGAATTTATATCTCTTTTCTTCTATTTTTGGAGCTGGTTACACAACATTTGGTATGAGAGCCTTTGGATTCTAGGGTTTCACTGCTTCAAACAGGTCATCGTGGAATTTTCGCTAAAAAAAATTTCTACCAAGTTTCAGAAGCTAAAATTTTTAGGGTGCGAAGCTGAAATCCTGAGGAACAACATCAAAAACTTTCAGATCTTGGTTCACAATATTTTTGGAGATATGATCTGTGGAAGTTAGGTCTTTCTTCAGGCTCCTAAATAGGTCATCGTGGCATTTGCGCTATAACTTTTTTTCTACGAAGTTTCAGAACCTGAAATTTTTAGGGTGCGAAGCTGAAATCCTAAGGAAAATCTTCAAAAAAATTTAGAGCTTGGTTCACAACATTTTCAGATATATTATCTGTGGAAGGTAGTGCTTTTTCAGGCTCCTGAATTTCATCTCAAAGAAGTGATCGTGCGAAAATATTCATAACTCTCTCTCTAAGCATTGGATTGGAGTGCCGTAAAAAGTGATCGCAAGCACACGGACATTAGTTTCTTGGATATCAATTTTAGAGCCAAAGGACGAAACAGTGACACATGGAATGGCATACAAGTTCACTCTACTGAGCCAGTCCATAATTAGGTCATTGTGGGAGATTGGACACAATGTTATCTTGGAGAATCCAAATCAAGTCAGACCTGTGGCATTCGAAAGATAATTCAGAGGGCTATTTCTGTGCTAAATTCAAATATTGAAGTGATGCAATCACAGAGATAATCCAATTTCAATATCGAGCTCCTCAAAAGCAAGAAAAGGTGTGTGTGTGTTTTTTTTTTCCGAATTGCATAAGTCTTGTTTAAAGAATCAATTTGAATTGATTCTAAGGGCATACTGTAGAAAATATATCAATATTGGGTTCTAAAAGATGCCCTGTAAAAATAATTCAACACCCATTAAGCCTTCAGAAGGCTCTACTATGACTCATGAAGATGAAGAATTGCAACATGATCTATCAAAACTACAAGAGCAAGTGCACCAAATTTCGCTCTCGCAAAGAGAAACAAAAAATGAAATGGAAGTTTTAAAGAGAGGCATGGAATCGAAGATGGACGGTTTGAAGAAAGGTATGGAAGCTAAGATGGATAGCATGGAAGCGGGCATGGAAGCTAAGATGGATGACACGAAAGACAACATGGAAAACATGAAGAATGATCTAAAAGTAGACATGGAAGGTTTGACAAAGTTGATACAAGAAATGTTTCCTAATGGTGAAAAGATAGTAGAAGAACCTCATGATGAGAACAAAAATAAATGTTAATCATGATTTCATAAACTCTAATGTTGGCGGAAGAACCACCATATTCCAAAAATGGATATGAGGATTTGATGGAAAGGATCGCGTAACATGGATACTACAAATAGAGCAATCTTTTGATCACAATAATGTGAAAAACACAAAAAGGTATGCCTTGCAACTTTATATTTAGAAAAAAATACATTTGTATGTTATCGATGGATTTTCTCCCATAAAAAAATTGTCACTTGGTCAATTTTTATGGAGGAAATGATAACACATTATGATGATACAAAGAGCAACACCTTATTTAGCCAATTAATAAATCTCAAACAAAAGAGTTCAGTGGTGGAGCACATTGAGGACTTCCAAAAATTGAATATAAGGGTAGCTGATATTCCAGAGGAACACAGGATTGATTTCTTCATAGGGAATTTAAAGGATAATATCAAACATGAGGTTTTCCTTTGGGAGCCTGATTCATTGGAGAAGGCATTCAGGTTGGCAAGAAAAATTGAATGTAAAATTATGGAGACAGGAAGCCTACCCTCAGTGTCCTAAAGAGGAGGCTATTGCTACGCCTAGATTTCCACAACCTACAAGGTTGAGCCCACAACAATTGGAAGAAAAAGCAACAAGGGCTTTGCTACGATTTGTGATGACAAATACACTGAGTCATAAATTGTCTTTGAGAAGAAATTATTTTACACATAGATTGTGAAGAGGAAGAAGAAAATGAACAAGAAGAGGATATACACCAGGAACTAGCCCTAGAAGAGGAAGAAATGAATCTGACCATATCGTGTAATGCACTGGCAATAATTACCACTCCTCAAACTCTCAAGATAGAAGGACATTGTAAAATCACTTTCGGTAACAATCACATATAATGGAACGTTGTCGGCAACGTTCCATTATATGTGATTATTACCGAAAGTGATTTTACAATTTTATATGGATCACAGAAGCATAGATTCTAAAAAATAGAAGGACATATCAAGAAGAAAAAGGTAATAGTGTTGATTGATTCAGGTAGCACCCATAATTTTATTCATTATAAGGTAGCCAAGGAATTAAATTGTTTCCTATACCCAGCACCAGAATGTCAAGTGATGGTTGCAAATGGAGGAACTATAAATTGCTCAGGAAAATTCCATAACATCAAGCTAACCATGGGGGAATATGTATTGACTAGTCCAATGCTTTCCATTCCTATGGGAGGTGCTGATGTTGTACTAGGAGTACAATGGGTATAATATTTGGGGATGGTAGCTTTTAATTTTCAAGAAATTTTCTTGAAATTTTTTTCAGAAGGAAAGGAAGTTGAATTACGAGGTATTGCGCGGAAGCCAGGAAATATAATAAGCTCTAATGTCATGACAAAGCTTCTAAAGAAAGAACAACAAGGCGTAATTGCACAATTATGATCACTAGAAGTTCCAACATCAAAATCATCTATTTCTGCAGATCTCCAACAAGTCTTGGACAATCATTCCAAGGTGTTTGAAACTCCAAAAGGACTCCCACCTATTCGTGATCATGATCATGCTATTCATTTGATTCCGGGAAGTGTTCCTCCAAACATCAGGCCTTATAGATATCCTTACTTCCAAAAGAGTGAAATTGAACGTATGATTGCAGAAATGTTAGAGGCGGGTATAATTCAACCTGGTCAAAGTTCTTTCTCTGCTCCTGTAGTATTGGTACACAAGAAGGATGGATCATGGCGAATGTGTCCGGATTATAGGGAGCTCAATAAGCTCACCATTAAAGACAAATTTCCCATTCCTGTGATTGATGACTTATTGGATGAATTACATGGAGCAATTTATTTTACCAAGTTGGATCTTCGTTCAGGATATCATCAAATTAGAATGAAGACTGAAGATATTCCAAAAACAGCATTTCGAACTCATGGGGTCATTATGAATTTTTGGTCATGCCTTTTGGCCTTACCAATGCACCTTCTACATTTCAAGGGTTGATGAATTCCATTTTCAAACCCTTCCTTAGAAAAATTTTGCTAGTATTTTTTGATGATATACTAATCTACAGCAGGTCTTGGAAGGATCATGTTGAACATGTTGACAGGGTGCTCAAACTATTGCGGGAGAAACAATTATATGCAAAAAAATCCAAATGTTTCTTTGGAGTACAAGAGGTGGAATATCTGGGTCATATTGTATCTCACGAGGGTGTTAAAATAGACCCTAACAAAATTAAAGCCATTAAGGAATGGAAAGTCCCCAAGACAATAAAGCAGTTGCGAGGATTTCTCGGGTTAACAGGCTATTATCGCAAGTTTGTTAAGAATTATGGGAGAATAGCAGCACCTCTAACAACATTATTGAAGAAAGATGCATTTTCATGGACTCCTGAAGCAACTAAGGCCTTTGAACATCTTAAAGAGGCAATGTGCCTAGCATTGGTCTTAGCTACGCCAAACTTCACAAAAACCTTTATTGTGGAATGTGATGCCTCAAGAAATGGAATTGGTGCTATTTTAGTGCAGGAAGGAAGACCCATTACTTTTGAAAGTTGTCCAATCAAAGGAAAGTATTTACAGAAACCTATTTATGAGAAGGAAATGTTAGCAATATTGCATGCACTAAAGAAATAGAGAACTTACCTAATGGGAAGACACTTCAAGGTAAAAATTGATCATGATAGTCTTAAACACTTTTTGGAATTAAGACTATCTTTAGAAGAGCAAAAAAAATGGGTCCCAAAGATGTTGGGTTATGACTTTTGTTAGCCACCTATAATATTTTGTTATACCAAAAGGTGGCTAAGATCTTTTTTGAGCCTCCAAGGAACAAATTTTATCACTAAAAATTGTTGGCTCTTGAAGACTCCTTGTAGGCCTCATGCTTCTATCCAAAATCCTCATTTGCTGTCCCATTTTATACTCAAGAATTTCTGCTGATTCCAACTGAAAGACTGCTGAAAGATCGTCATTTCTCCTCTTCTCAAAACCTTTCATCTGCTCCCCTTTTTCTCCATCAAAACTACCTTGTTTTCATAAGTCCTCTTCTTTCCATTTATGAAAAATTCCCCTTTCATAGTTAAAAACTCACTTTTTAACTATTTCGGAACCCCCCGATCATATTATTTCCTCATATAACCATAGAGCCCGCAATCGGGCGATAAACCATTGAAAAATCCCTCTCCGATCAATATTTTCCTTTGTAAACCCAAAAACCCACTTTCCGAAAGTTTTAAGTTAAAAACTTAAAACCACGTGATAAATATAAATGGGTTGACTGAAAAGAGCCGATCGCGCAATCGCAATCGGAAACAACACAAATGGGTTGATCCGAAAGACCAGGCTCAATGGCCCGATTGCGATTGGCCCTTGTCTTTATACTCCCGGGCATATTACATTCCATGAAAACCACCGGCCCCGCAATTGGGCGCCTTTTTTCCTTTACTTATATATTTTCCGCCCGATCCATTATAACTTGTGTTTATTGAAAAAAATTTGGTTTTTCATATGTTTAAAGGTTTTTTCTGCCAATGCGTAGGTCGAAGAAATCCTGACCGTTGATCTAGTTCTTCAATCCAATGTTCCGCGCACAATCGCATCGCAACTTTTCCTTATTGCGCAATCGCATGCCCATCTCTGCGACCTCCGATTGTCGATCCCCGATTCAATCCCGACCGTCGATCTTGTTCTCAGATCAACGGTCTGCGCTCAATCGCAAGTTCCCTCCGATCGCAATCGCAAGCCTTCCCGTCTCACTCCCGATTGCGATCCGCCGATTCCATCGCAGCCGTCCATCTTTTTCGCAATCCGACGGCCATTGCACACCCTTGCGATCCCTCCGATTACATCCTATCCGTTCATTTCCCGCTGATCCAACGGTCATCGCTTGATCACACTGGTCGCCTGAACGCTAATCGCAAGCCTGTTCCACAGTCCTCCGATTTAATCCTAGCCGTCCATCTCCCTGATCATCGGACGGACAGTGCTCAATCGCATCGCTGCGTTTCAATCGCATCCCCTTCTCTGCCCTCCCCGATCGCGATCCTCCAATTAAATCTGAGCCGTCCATCCTCCTGAGGATCCAACGGTCCTTATTCCCTCTGATCACAAGTCTTGCCCCGTTTCAAAAACCCTCCGATTCCCTTCCGCCGTCGATCTGATCTGCAAATCAACGACCAGCGCTCAATCGCATTGGAAATTTACATCGCATGCACTTGTCTGCCACCCCCGATTGAGATCCTCCGATTAGATCAGGACCGTCCATGTGTCCAGATCGGACGGTCCAAAACCACCCCGCCTTATTTCTTCTCCCTGCTCTCATTTTTTTGTTTTGCGCCGATCTCCACCATTAGATATTTTTATTCGACGGCTACGCTCTGCCCCCGCCATTTGAAGCAGTTTAAACCTATTTTTCGCAGGATTTCTTAAATTGTTTTGTGTTTGATGCAGGTATTCTGAATGGTTTTCCATTGTATAATGAAGAAATGCCAAGGGATGGGAATGACGATTCGCATGCCCTCGTCTCATTACAGAGAATCCATTCACGGGGCTCTATTCCATGTTTCGTCAGTACTCTATGAGTATTGATGCCATAAAGCCCAGTGCGGGTCTGCACATCGACAAGACACTGTTTTAATTCAAACACAGTTAAAGAGTATCAGTTTTGAAGACAGAGCACAGCAGATGAAGATTGAAGACAGTTTTTATGGGGATTACGGCTAAGAGAGTTATCAAAAGCGTAATCCCCAATCTAAAACACAGTTTGAAAGAAAACCTAAAGTGTTTCATCAGGCATATTGCCTCCACCGCCATACTTTGAGGCAAATTGATTCCTCAACCACCGCAGTGCCACCTATTGCCTCAAAATGCTCAGTCAGAGGCTAAATTTATTGAACAGGATCAGATATTATGCCTCGGAACAGCCAAAGAAGTTATTTCTGCCCCAAATTTAATGACAGAATATCTGCAGAGTTACTCCCCACAGTACGCAGAGCCTCAAAGTCAAATAAAGCTCCTGTTGAGCTTAATTCATAAATGTAAAACAGTTAATACAGTGTTCCACCTGTGAATTTCTTCATCGAGCCCCTCAAAAGGCCACGAAGTCTTGAATCTGTATTAATTTCTTCGAGAGATCTTTTGTTAGGTCTCACCTCCTCATCCTTCTATAAATACTTCAGTAGAAGATGAGTGAAGGGTTGGATTAGTTGGTTGTTATGTAATTGCTAAAACATTCTATGTAACTGAGCTGAAAACTCTTGACTGTAGATAGTGGTTTCATTGGCTCTTGGAGCTCTACTTGTAGCAGATAGGTTAGGTTGTGAAGAGAGATGGATTAAAACATTGGACCTGAAGATTGTAACTGGTTTGAAGAATCAATACAAGCTGATTTATGGGATCCTGGTCTATGCTGATGGTGATGTTATTCTCACTGTGAACTTTTCATTTTATTTCCGTTTTCAATTTGTTTCATTTTCCACTGTAAAGAACAGTTTGAACAGTGTTAGGACTTACTGTATACCAATAACCTTCTCTGGTTGAGAAATATTTATTCCAATGTTTTCTTCTAATTGTGTTATTTAGAAATGATTTAATTCAGTCTAAGTACAGAGATGATGGCATTCCCTCATCTTTTCATCACAGCTGAATGTTATTTTTAGATGTTACTTTCAATATATGTTGTGTAAGGAATGAATTGAGGAAATCAAAGGTTAGCCCTGAGTCCCTTTCTTGTTTGCTCAACTATTCAATTGTTTCCCTTAGGATGTGTTAAAAGCTGACTAGTTTCGAAGTACTTATCAGATCTTAGACCATTCTGTGTTATCTTTGTAATTGTATTGGATGTAACTAAGTAAAGGAGAGCTAGGAGAGGATTAGGGTGAGCCCAGCCCACTAGTTTCTACTCCAAAGGTTGCCTTCAAGTTTCCCTTCGTTTTTATTTGTATTCTATCAGAAGTGTATCAAAGGCTGGATAGTTTCAGAGTACTTACCAGATCCTAGTTTGCTTCTATGTTTTTCTTAAGTGCTTGGTCAAAGGCTGGCTAGTTTCAAAGTACTTACCAGATCCTGGGTTGCTCTTTGTTCTGCATCTGTCTTTTCCCTTTCTTATTTGTATCACTCCATTCCATAAATCAAACTCTAAAGAGATCCTTAGGCATAGATGACTTGCCCCATAGATCATTCTTGAACCTGAATGTTTCAATTAAATCCTCTTATGACTCCATAGCCCAATGGATTGAAAACTTGCCATCATCCCCCTTCTTGATCAAAGCTTACTCTTTTGCTTGCAACTTCTCACCGTTGAACCTATTTACATATAGATCTTTCTGCCTCAGACAACAATTATGTTCAATCATCCGAAAAGCCCAAACAAAACCCTTGGACCTCATAACTAGCCTAATATCATCACTTTAAACTTCAAAGACAATATCCATCGTTGTACATATTGGAGAGATCCCTCTCCGGATTCAGGAGGGCTAGATCCTAGAATCCCAAAGTTGGTTGAAATGATGTTAACTCTGTGATCGGACTTTGCCAATCTTGCTTGTTACAGAGACCTAACATTTCTGGCGACTCCACTGGGGACCTGAGTGTTTTTAATACCTTTTAGAGGCCTCAGAAAACCATTTATTCGAGAACATTTTGAGAGTAAAAAGAAGACTTTTCAAGCACTACCAAGAAATGGTAATCATGATGGAGCTTGTTTGAATCAATGACAAGCTAGGTCAACCCTAGGATTCTTTTAAGTTTTTATCTAACCTTGGAAAATTAGCTAGCTTAGCCATAAGGATAGACTTTCTTTGTTTCATAACCGTAGCTAAGCTTTGAGGCAAATTTAGGACATTCTTATAAACCATAAATAAAACAATTCAAAAAATACCAAAAAACATTTCAGATTGGTAGTAAAACACCAGTTTTTGATATCTTGTTTACGTTTTGATGGGTTTTACTCTATACTCTTAAGACAGAGTCTAGAAAGGGCCAGGTAGCCTCCGGGTCTCATCCTCTTTTAGGGGTGACATATCTGGTGAATGCCCTCCCAATCAATCTCTGGTTAGAGTTTGTTGTGTTTTGAGATATCCTTGAAAGGGAATGTTTCACAAACACTGTGGTGGACAGTGTACTCCTTTGAAAACACTCTGGACTTTCCACCTGGCGACTCCACAATCCTGAACAGACCTTAAGACTCCACTAGGAAGAACCCTCATCATTACAATACCCTTTTAAACCTGGTTAAAAGGTTGTGGGATTAAAAATAAGAAAACAGATTAGTTGACCTTTCAAAGATTGTCATATCTGGTTGAAATTTTCTTGTTTACTTGGGTCTAAAAACTTAGCATAGTGGCTCCTAAAAAGATTCACACTAGAGCCCATCCTAACCCAGATCCACCTGAGATAGTTGAAAACCCAGAAAGAATCCTTAGGAAGTCTCCTAAGATACAATCTTCAACTGTTTTCAGATCACCACTAAGAGCTAATTCAGTCCCTGAAAACCTTTCAGCTCTTCAGAAATCACAAACGGACTTCTTAAACCCCTTTAGGACTAGGTCTTTTGGTGATTTAGATCAGTTAGATTCTGAGTCTTCACATTCGTCCCCAGAAAAAGGTGAACCTCTTGGGGATAGAGAATCAACATCTCCTGATTTCCATTTTCTACATAATCTAGGTGTCTCTCATCCAAGATCAGCTCAGCAATCTACTATTGTTCCATCAACTTCTGTTCATCTTTCATCCACTGTTCAAACCACTCCACTTCAACCCACACCTCCTCTTGTAAATCCACCACCTATCATGGCAGCATGGTATGCTCCCTTAGTCCTTCCTGTACCATTAGTCAATCTTCCACAGGACTATCAGTCCAAAATTCCATTGTATGATGCTAGCAATACTATAACGGCATCTCAACATGTGGACAAGATGAATGACTACTTTGACAGAAATGAAATTGATGATGATTCTGTCAATCTTAGACTATTTTCTCAAAGTTTGGGGGGAGAAGCAAGAAAATGGTTTAAAGGTTTAACCCCCCATAGTATTAACGATCTCCAAGCCTTCCATCAAACATTCTTAAACAAGTGGGAAGTGAGAAAGAATCCTCTCCAAGTCCTTGTTGATTATAACAATCTCCATAGGAACCCTGGGGAAAGTGTACAAGCTTATTGTACCAGATTTAACAGCGTGTATAATGCACTTTCCCCTGAACTAAAACCTCCTCAAGGCTCAGCTTTAAACAAATTTCCTGAAGGGTTTGATCCAGACATGACATATTCACTCAGAGAAAGAGTTTTTGCAACCCTTGAAGATATGCAAAGAGGTGCTCTTTCTATGGAAGTTAACCTTATGGAGAAGAGAGCGAGGATGAAAGCTGAAAAGAGAGTATCTTTTAGAGAGGAATCCACCCCTTCCACTTCAAGCTCAAAGATGGAAAGAATGATGGAAGAAATGATGAAGAAAATGAGCATTCTAGAGAGAGCGCAAGCAAGTTTAAATCAAAACACTCCTCAAAATAGAAACCAAAGCCAGAATCAGAATATTAGAAGAAATCAGCCTCCAAACAGACCCCGGGAAGATGATCAACATATCACCCCTCCCTTTCATCAAAAATTTTTAAGTGAGGTTGAGCAAGTAGAACAAATAACAGAGGAGGATGGTATAAACTTATTTGGGGTAGATGATGATGACTTTGAGGTTCATTATGATAATAAACAAGGTCTTTATACACCTTACGACGACAAAAGAAATGATAATGAAAATTATTATCAGAACATGGAAAACGCGGTCATAGAACCTTTAAAGGAATATGAACTCAGAAGAAAATATAATTAACAAACCCCCAACAATAAAACCTCTGACAAACCTTCTCAAAAAAGCACTGCAACCCAGTCTAAAACCATCAAACAAAAAGATAAAACAGTAGCTGTTAATTCTGGTAGTGGTAAAGAGAAAGACACTCAAAGTATTGAAAAACGGAGTGCAAACATTAGCAGTACTAACACCCCGGCTAGTACTCCTGGTAAAACAACTGTTCCAACTGTAGATAAAACAAATTAGCAAGTTGTTATTGCTGATAAAGTGGCAGTAAACAAGGCTGAAATCAATGTTTTAAAGAGTCAAAACCTTTTTAGCCTAGAACAGGAAATCTCAAAGATCAAAATTTCTGTTCCTTTGACTGAGTTAGCTGCCCAACATGTATATAGGTCCAAGATTTTGAAAGCTTTGAACTTAGAAGATAATGAAGATTCACTCAATCTTAATGATGACCAACCAGAGCTTATTTTTGGTCCAAATATTGAAGGAAAGTTCCAAGAGGGTCCTGTCCCTCCCTTTTACGTAAGCTTAAACATTCATGACAAAATTCTACACAACGCTATGCATGACTCGGGCGCTTCCCATAATTTAATGCCAAAAGCTGTAATGGAAAGCCTGGGTCTTGAAATTACCAGACCTTATAAAGACTTGTACTCCTTTGACTCAAGCATAGTTAAATGTCTAGGATTGATAAAAGATCTCTGTGTTAACTTAACCCAAATTCCAGCCAAATGTTTAGTCATGGATGTTGTTGTGGCTGATGTACCCCCAAAGTATGGAACGCTTTTGTCAAGATCTTGGGGGGCTAAGTTACAGGGAACCATGCAGATGGACATGACCTATGCGACTATCCCTGTTTTTAATCAGACTAGAAGACTTTACAGGGAAATCCACATGTAGTACACAGTGACAAGTCAAGACCAGCCTCAAAACTCTCCTTTGTACGCTGTAAGCACAAGCCTTGATTCTTTTATCATGTTTAATGATGAAGCACTTACAAAACAAATCATTTCAACAGAATCAATGGCTGAAACGGAGGAAGAGGACCACAGCGCCGAACTACCGAAACAGTCTAGTGTGTCTAAAAACCCTAGCAAACTAAACACAGGTCTTGAACTGCAAGTCATCAATCCATTAAAATTAAAACTTGATAGTCGAGAAGGCGATCCTCAACCCAATGAAAAACTGGAGGGATCAAATTATATAAAGGAGATACACCAAAAAAATAAAATTGAAAATGTTCCTCTCTGGACGATCTATTTTGATGGGTCATGCACTAAAACAAATGCTGGTGTGGGTGTCTAGATCACTAACACTGAAAACAATCATACAGAATGTATTTCATGTAAATTAAACTTTCAGTGTTCCAACAACATAGCGGAGTATGAATCCCTTCTCTTAGGCTTGCATCTCTTGAAAAAGCTAGGTGCCAAGAGAATCAATGTATATGGCGATTCCAAATTAATCATTAGGTAATTTAATGGGGAGTATAATGCAAATCACCCCAGACTTAGGGCCTACAGGAATGATGTTATGGATCTTTTAAAAACGTTTGAGGAGTCCAACTTGGTTTTTGTCCGAAGGAAATGAAACATTGCAGCCCACAATTTAGCCTTTGCTGCTAGAACCTGCCCAATACTGTATGATGACACCTCTCAGATAAAATTCAGACCAACTGTCGAGATAGCAATGTTAGCGTTTGACGAATGGCAGGCCAGAAACTTCATGCGGTCACCCGAGCTCATAGTTGATTCGGATTATGTTGAGTGCGATGAAGAAGAAAATTTCCTTGAGGGAGGAAGAAGAAACGTCTCTGAGCCTATGGGCAGTAACTTAGGCTATCGACTTAGAGACCAAGTAGAATTAAGTGCAAAGTCTGAAACAGAGGAATGGGAAACTCTGCATTCTAAGGATGATAGTTTTCCCAAGGGTTTGGCCCCTTTAGAAGAACTGTTTGATTTTGATGATGTGGCCAATAAACCAAAACTGGAGCCTGTAGAGACTGAAGTAGAGGAGTGCAATATAGGCCGTGAGGAAAAACCTAAAATGATCAAACTGTCCAAAACTCTGCCAGCTCACTTTAAACTCAAATACATAGAGTTATTCAAAGAGTTTTCTGATGTTTTTGCTTGGAGTTACGAAGATCTTAAATCCTATGACACTGAAATAATACAGCAAAAAATTCCTCTTAAAGAGAACCAAAAACCATTCAAACAGAAACTGCGCAGAATAAACCCTGTCCAGTTGCCATTGGTTAAGAAGGAAATCATGAAGATGCACAATGCTGGTATTATTGTCCCTATTAGATATTCTGAGTGGGTATCTAATCTGGTGTCTGTTAGGAAGAAGACTAGAGAAATCAGGCTTTGTATAGACTTCATAAATTTAAACAAAGCTTCATTGAAAGACAACTACCCTTTACCCAAGATGGATCACATTTTGCAAAGGGTGGTGGGGTCTAAAAGAATTTCTTTGCTAGATGGCTTTTCAGGGTATAACCAAGTCTTAATCCACCCTGATGATCAATTAAAGACGGCGTTTACTACACCATGGGGCACTTTCATGTATGTGAAAATGCCTTTTGGTCTAATGAATGCTGGAGAAACCTTTCAGAGAGCCATGGACATAGCATTCTCGGAAGAATTGGGCTTCTTCATCATTATCTATCTTGATGATGTAACTGTGTTTTCAAAAATGGATGAAGAACACTTAGAACATTTGAGAAAGGTTTTCGAGAAGTGCAGAAGGTTTGGAATATCTTTGAACCCTAAGAAGACACTATTTGGTCTCCAAGAAGGTAAGCTTCTTGGACACATTATTTCAGAGGAGGGTATAAAGATAGATCCAAAGAGGATTGAGGCTATATTGCAAATCTCTCATCCTCGAAATATCAAAGAGTTACAGTCTTTCATTGGAAAAATAAGCTTTTTGAGAAGGTTCATCCCTAACCTAGCCGAGCTCCTTAGAAATATCACAAACATGCTGAAGAAGGAGCAAGGGATAAAATGGACCTTGGAAGCAAAGACATCCTTTGAGCTGGTGAAACGAGCGTTAACCAAAACACTAGTTCTCATAAGCCCTGATTTTTAAAAATATTTTTATATCTTCTCATTTGCATCAGAACATACTATAGCTGCTGTCCTTTTACAGAAAAACCCACAGGGACAAGAGAAACCTATTGCATTCTTTAGCAAGGCATTGAGGGATGCCCCTTTGAAGTATAACATTATGGAAAAGCAAGCTTTTTCTTTGGTTAAAGCATTGAAAGACTTCAGAGTATATGTCCTTCACTCACACGTCATTGCCTTTGTCCCAAATTCGGTTGTAAAAGACATTCTAACCCAGGATCCAGATGGTAAAAGAGGTAAGTGGATTGCAGTAATTCTTGAATATGATTTAGAAATAAAACCCACTAAGCTCATCAAAGGCCAGGGTCTAGCTAAATTAATGGCTGAATCAAATTGTGAACTTCTTGATATTAATATGATCGATGCTTTAGATAACCAAGAAGAACTCTCAACTCCTATTGTTGAAGATCATTTTATGATTTCTCCTTGGTACGCTAATATTGTTTATGTTTTTCTTAATTTAAATACACCTCCTAGTTTATCGAAAACAAAGGCAAGGTTCTTAAAACTGAAAGCAGTAAACTATTGCATTGTAGTTAGGTGTCTTTATTGGAAAAATGCTAGTGGTATATTGCTTAAATGTTTGCCTGAGTTTGATGCAGAGAAGGTTAAGCGGGAATTTCATGAAGGAGAGTGTGGGGGTCATTTATATTGGAAGTCAACAGCCAACAAAATTTTGAGGGCTGGTTTCTATTGGCCTACTCTTTTTCCTGATGTTCACAAAAATACAACTACTTGCCATAAATGCCAATTGTTTGAGGGCAAGAGAAAATTATTACCCCTGCCGCTGCATCCAATCACTGTTGAAGCTCCTTTTCAACAGTGGGGTCTTGACTTCATAGGAGAGATTCATCCACCTTCCTCTGCCCAACACAGGTGGATTCTTACCGCCACAGACTATTTCACTAAGTGGATAGAAGCCATTCCTTGTAGGTAGGCCAATGATTCGGTTATCATAAAATTCATAGAAACCAATATCCTTTCCAGATTTGGCTTCCCTACCAAGATCATCACAGATAATGCAGCAGCATTTGGATCAAAGAAAATGGTGGAATTATGTCGCAAATATCAGATAACGTTGGGACACTCCACAGCCTATTACCCTCAAGGTAATGGACTTGCAGAGTCTTCCAACAAAAGCTTAGTGAACATAATAAAGAAACTGTTGGAGGACAACAAGAAGTCTTGGCACACAAAGCTGATCCATGCACTTTGGGCTAACAGATTAAATTTGAAGAAATCTATTGGTATGTCACCCTTCCAGCTTGTGTATGGTACAGATGCAATTTTTCCTAACAGCCTTGGTGTACCAGTTATGAAATTAATTCAAGAGTTGCAGACTTAAGAAAATGACATAATCAGAAGAATAAATCAGACCATTCATCTTCAGCAAACCAGAGAGGAAGTGTACAACAAAGCATTACAGAAGCAAGACCATATCAAGAAGATATTTGACAGAAGAACAAAGGCCAGCAATTTCAAGATTTGGGACAAAGTTTTAAAGTGGGACTCAAAGAGAGAAGATAAGGGAAAGCATGGTAAATTTGACAATCTATGGCTTGGCCCTTACTCCATTCATTCAGTTGCTGGAAACAATGCATTCTTCTTACAAGAGCTGAATGGAACAGATTTGTTTGGGGGCCCTGTCAATGGCAGGATGCTTAAGCATTATCTTTCTTAAAACCATTCTATGTTTTTAATCCTTTTTCCCTTTTCCATTGTAAACATTTCATCCATCATTGCATTCAAAGTTATGAAAAATCAGAAAAATACAAAAACAAAGAAAGAAAGAAAAGAGGGCAGAAATGTAAACAAGAAAGGCAAAGCCCCATGCCAAAAAAGAGGAACAAATCTGAAAGTGTGCAAGCTTAAATGCCACTCCTGCAAAACACACTTATAGTTAGTCAAACTATTTAATCTTGACTAATTAGCTTTCAATTTTCTGCTGATAGGGTAGTGAATTTGATTTGCCAAACCGTTTAATCTTGGCTTATCAGTAGATAGATTAGGATAGAAATTAAGGTTCAAACAAACTCAAAATCTGAACCAAAGTTTCCAAAGAGAGAAGACTCAAAACTGTTTTATTTTCTAAGTCATAAAAGAGGAAAAACTGGTTCTAATTTGCTCAAAATCTGAATCAAATATCAAGGAAGAGATAGCTCACAGAAAAAGGAAAAATCATAGCTATGAAAAGAAGAGAGAAGGCCATACTAAGAAGCTTTCAGATCTTAAGCCTTCAATTTTTTATGTTCAATTTCCGCAAATAATAATCTATGTGCAGCTTTTTTTTATGCCATAGATCATAGCAAATCGAACAGCTCAATCTTGACTTGACTATTTTTAAATTTCTGTTGTAGAATTTAGAGAATGAAAGTTTGTTGGACTGTTTAATCCCAACAGACAGTAGACTAGGTAGAGAAATATCTGAGCTCAACTGTTTAATCTGAGTTCAGGGAGAAATAAGGATTATAAATAGATTAGATTTCGTGATTTCAAAAGAATAAAGTGTTGTGAATAGAGTTTGCCAATCCAAGTGCACTCTCATGAAGAAAAAATGTTAGATCAGTAGGATTGGAGTAGGTAGAAGTTGTATTGATGAAATTCATTTTTCTTTCATGACTGATATTTTTATCAAAGAAAAGCAAGAGCAAGCAGTGGGTCAGGCACCAGTCAACATCCCAGAGAAATCAAGTCTGAATTCTTGATGCCTTCAAGAAGGCACCATCTCCAAGTGGAGCCACTGTTAGCCACCTATAATATTTTGTTATACCAAAAGGTGGCTAAGATCTTTTTTGAGCCTCCAAGGAACAAATTTTATCACTAAAAATTGTTGGCTCTTTAAGACTCCTTGTAGGCCTCATGCTTCTGTCCAAAATCCTCATTTGCTGTCCCATTTTATACTCAAGAATTTCTGCTGATTCCAACTGAAAGACTGCTGAAAGATCGTCATTTCTCCTCTTCTCAAAACCTTTCATCTGCTCCCCTTTTTCTCCATCAAAACTACCTTGTTTTCATAAGTCCTCTTCTTTCCATTTATGAAAAATTCCCCTTTCATAGTTAAAAACTCACTTTTTAACTATTTCGGAACCCCCCGATCATATTATTTCCTCATATAACCATAGAGCCCGCAATCGGGCGATAAACCATTGAAAAATCCCTCTCCGATCAATATTTTCCTTTGTAAACCCAAAAACCCACTTTCCGAAAGTTTTAAGTTAAAAACTTAAAACCACGTGATAAATATAAATGGGTTGATTGAAAAGAGCTGATCGCGCAATCGCAATCGGAAACAACACAAATGGGTTGATTGGAAAGACCAGGCTCAATGGCCCGATTGCGATTGGCCCTTGTCTTTATACTCCCGGGCATATTACATTCCATGAAAACAACCGGCCCCGCAATCGGGCGCATTTTTTCCTTTACTTATATATTTTCCGCCCGATCCATTATAACTTGTGTTTATTGCAAAAAATTTGGTTTTTCATATGTTTAAAGGTTTTTTCCGCCGGTGCGTAGGTCGAAGAAATCCTGACCGTTGATCTAGTTCTTCGATCCAACGGTCCGCGCACAATCGCATCGCAAATTTTCCTTATTGCGCAATTGCATGCCCATCTCTACGACCTCCGATTGTCGATCCCCGATTCAATCCCGACCGTCGATCTTGTTCTCAGATCAACGGTCTGCGCTCAATCGCAAGTTCCCTCCAATCGCAATCGCAAGCCTTCCCGTCTCACTCCCGATTGTGATCCACCGATTCCATCGCAGCCGTCCATCTTTTTCACAATCCGACGGCCATCGCACACCCTTGCGATCCCTCCGATTACATCCTATCCGTTCATTTCCCGCTGATCCAACGGTCATCGCTTGATCGCACTGGTCGCCCGAACGCTAATCGCAAGCCCGTTCCACAGTCCTCCGATTTAATCTTAGCCGTCCATCTCCCTGATGATCGGACGGACAACGCTCAATCGCATCGCTGCGTTTCAATCGCATCCCCTTCTCTGCCCTCCCCGATCGCCATCCTCTGATTAAATCTGAGTCGTCCATCCTCCCGAGGATCCAATGGTCCTTATTCCCTCCGATCACAAGTCTTGCCCCGTTTCAAAAACCCTCCGATTCACCTTCTGTCGTCGATCTAATCTGCAGATCAACGGCCAGCGCTCAATCGCATTGGAAATTTACATCGCATGCACTTTCCTGCCACCCCCGATTGAGATCCTCCGATTAGATCAGAACCGTCCACGTGTCCAGATCGGACGGTCCAAAACCATCCCACCTTATTTCTTCTCCCCGCTCTCATTTTTCTGTTTTGCGCCGATCTCCACCGTTAGATATTTTTATCCAACGGCTACGCTCCGCCCCCGCCATCTGAAGCAGTTTAAACCTATTTTTCGCAGGATTTCTTAAATTGTTTTGTGTTTGATGGAGGTGTTCTGAATGGTTTTCCATTGTATAACGAAGAAATGCCAAGGGCTGGGAATGACGATTCTCATGCCCTCGTTTCATTACAGAGAAGCCATTCACGGGGCTCTATTCATTGTTTCGTCAGTACTCTATGAGTATTGATGCCGTAAAGCCCAGTGCGGGTCTGCACATCAACAAGACACTGTTTTAATTCAAACACAGTTAAAGAGTATCAGTTTTGAAGACAGAGCACAGCAGATGAAGATTGAAGATAGTTTTTATGGGGATTACGGCTAAGACAGTTATCAAAAGCCTAATCCCCAATCTAAAACACAGTTTAAAAGAAAACCTAAAGTGTTTCATCGTGCATATTGCCCACTCCATACTTTGAGGCAATTGATTCCTAAACTACCTAGCAAGCACCTATTTCCTCAAAATGCCTGCTAGAGGAATAATTTATTGAACAGATCGGGAGTATTATGCCTTGAAATGTACCAAAGAAGTATTTCTGGCCTCAAATTTAATGACAGACATTCGCAGAGTTGCTCCCCACAAGACGCAGAAATTAAAGTCAAATAAAGTTTCCTTACGAGCTTAATTCACAAATGTAAAACAAGCTTAATACAGTTGTTCCACTCATGAATTTCTCTTATCGAGCTCCTCAAAAGGCCAAGTCTGAATCAGACAATTGTTTTGAAATAGATCTCTTTTGTTAGGTCTCACCTCCTCATCCTTCTATAAATACTTCAGTAGAAGATGAGTGAAGGGTTGGATTAGTTGGTTGTTAATGTAATTGCTGAAACATTCTATGTAACTGAGCTGAAAAATCTTGACTGTAGATAGTGGTTTCATCGGTTCTTGGAGCTCTGCTTGTAGCAGATAGGTTAGGTTGTGAAGAGAGATGGATTAAAACATTGGACCTGAAGATTGTAACCGGTTTGAAGCATCAATACAAGCTGATTTATGGGATCCTGGTCTATGCTGATGGTGATGTTATTCTCACAGTGAACTTGTCATTTTATTTCCGTTTTCAATTCGTTTCATTTTCCACTGTAAAGAACAGTTTGAACAGTGTTAGGACTTACTGTATACCAGTAACCTTCTCTGGCTGAGAAATCTTTATTCCAATGTTTTCTTCTAATTTTGTTATTTAGAAATGATTTAATTCAGTCTAAGTACAGAGATGCTGGCGTTCCCTCATCTTTTCATCACAACTGAATGTTATTTTTAGATGTTACTTTCAATATATGTTGTGTAAGGAATGAATTGAGGAAATCAAATGTTAGCCCTAAGTCCCTTTCTTGTTTGCTCAACTATTCGATTGTTTCCCTTAGGATGTGTTAAAAGCTGACTAGTTTCGAAGTACTTATCAGATCTTAGACCATTATGTGTTATCTTTGTAATTGTCTTGGATGTAACTAAGTAAAGGAGAGCTAGGAGAGGATTAGGGTGAGCCCAGCCCACTAGTTTCTACTCCAAAGGTTTCCTTCAAGTTTATTCTATTAGAAGTGTATCAAAGGCTGGATAGTTTCAAAGTACTGACCAGATCCTAGTTTGCTTCTATGTTTTTCTTAAGTGCTTGGTCAAAGGTTGGCTAGTTTCAAAGTACTTACCAGATCCTGGGCTGCTCTTTGTTCTGCATCTGTCTTTTCCCTTTCTTATTTGTATCACTCCATTCCATAAATAAAACTCTAAAGAGATCCTTAGGCATAGATGACTTGCCCCTTAGATCATTCTTGAACCTGAATGTTTCAATTAAATCCTCTTATGACTCCATATCCCAATGGATTGACAACTTGCCATCATCCCCCTTCTTGATCAAATCTTACTCTTTTGCTTGCAACTTCTCACCGTTGAACCTATTTACATATAGATCTTTCTGCCTCAGACAAAAATTATGTTCAGTCATCCGAAAAGACCAAAAAAAACCCTTGGACCTCATAACTAGCCTAATATCATCACTTTAAACTTCAAAGACAGTATCCATCGTTGTACATATTGGAGAGATCCCTCTCTGGATTCAGGAGGGCTAGATCCTAGAATCCCAAAGTTGGTTGAAATGATGTTAACTCTGTGATCGGACTTTGCCAATCTTGCTTGTTACAGAGACCTAACAACTTTGAAATAATCTACAAAAAAGGAAAGATTAATGTTGTTGCAGATACACTCTCAAGAAATAATGAAGAGGTGGAAGCATTGCTTTGTGCCATTTCTATTATCCAACCAAATTGGATAACTGAAGCAAGAGAGGAATGGAAGAAGGAGAAAGATGTATGGACACTCATTCAAAAGTTGCGGCAACATCCTAGTACATCTGATACATTTAGTTGGAAAAATGATTCCTTATGGTACAAAGATCGCTTATATCTTTGTAAGAATTCCAAAATAAAACAAAGGATTCTTCTGGAATTGCACACTTATCCTTTAGGAGGACACTCAGTATTTTTAAAAGCTTACCACAGGGTGAAGAAATAATTTTTTTGGGATGCCCTTAAATCTGATATTCAAAAGTTTGTTGTGGAATGTTTGGTTTTCCAACAGAATAAAGTTGAGACAATTAATACCCTGGGACTTCTACAACCTTTATCCATTCCAAGTCAACATTGGGAGGAGATTTCAATGGATTTTATCACAGGTTTACCTAAGTTCGAAGGAAAGAGTGTCATCATGGTGGTAGTTGATAAACTTACCAAGTATACACACTTTTGTGCATTATCTCATCCATTTAAAGCAAGTACAGTTGCTACTACATTTATGGACAGAATTCAAAAGCTACATGGAAGCTCAAGGGTTATTGTGAGTGACAGAGATCCCATTTTTACTGGAAATTTTTGGACGGAGTTATTTTCTTGTTTGGGTACTCAATTAGCTCATAGCTCATCTTATCATCCTCAATCTGATGGTCAAACTGAGATAGTAAATAATGTTTGGAAGGATATCTTCGTTGTTTTGTATCTGATAAACAAACACAATGGGTCAAGTGGTTACCTCTCGCTGAATGGTGGTATAACACTTCCTTTCATACTGCAGCAAAAATGACCCCATTTATGGCACTTTATGGATATCATCCACCATCCATGACATCATCTTTAAGGGAAAATTCGAAGGTTCAAGCAGTGGAAGATCACATCGAGCATCAGCAAGAAGTTCTCCAACTCTTAAAGGATAACCTGAATTTGGCACAAAATCGAATGAAACAACAGGCAGATCAACATCGCAGCGAGAGAAGTTTTGATGTAGGAGATTGGGTATTTTACGGCTACAACCATACAAACAAATGTCCCTCAAGCAAGCTAAGAAGGATAATAAATTATCGCCAAAGTACTATGGTCCTTACAAGGTGTTGCAAAAGATTGGTACTATGGCATACAAATTGGAGCTTCCTGCTTCTTCACGAGTGCATCCGATTTTCCATGTTCCTTAGCAATGTTGGGGCCCTTGTTTTGTTTAAGTTTTGAATTTTCCGCCAAGACATTTTGAACTTGGACTCTTTTTGAGTTGCGGAAGAAATACACATAGCTAACGCGACCGCGCCGCAGCGACGGAGTTGCGGAGATACCAAGGTGGCGTGGAAGCAATTGATAACGGAAGTTGAACAGAGATAAGTACGGATGAAAGAAATACAGCGAGAAACGAAGAAACATGCGGACATCGGGAAGAAGTTGGGAAAAAGCGAGAGTGAAGAAGAGACACGAGAGAAGCGCGATCGCGAGGAGGCGGGTGAATAAAAGGCGATCACCGTGAAGAAGTGGGTTGGTTGATTGGTTGGTGTTAGTGTTATGGCGAGGTTGAATGGATGCGCGGAAGCGGCGAAGAAGGATGGACACATCTTTGTATGATTCCTACGGTATATTTCTTCCTTACGTTCTAAAACCATCATGTCTGACTTATGACTTATCGGAGAAGAAAGCTATGTAATCGTGTATTGACCAGATGAATAAGATGAGAAGGATTCTTTGTCTCTATGCGTTGTGCATGTGTTCTAATGTGTTTACTGCTTGATTTAAAATTTTAAGTTGCGGCTTGCGACTGTCTGAATACTTAATTAGTGATCTTGCATGTGTAACTTGGTATATGTGATGGATGCTCTTTCTTTCTTTGGTTGCGGGTTTATTCCTTACCCGTGATCTCATCCCCTTATGCATGTGGTCGCGGCACGCCTCGGGTGAGACGCACTGCTCTCCCAGAGCAGGGTGAAAATGCCGGCGTGTTCCTAGACTACTTTGGACCCCTTGTTGGCCACAACTCTTGAACCTGGGTCTTGCCCGCGAGACCTAACTTTTCACCAACAAATGGTTCCGTTGCCGGGACCTGCATGTTCTGAGGGGATCTAGATCATGGTCTCGAGGATTTTTGAAGGAGCAATACGGCGCTGGTGGGATGATCATCTTGACCACTTCATTACTCAGCAAGCGGAGCTGATTAAGAAAAGGGAGGCGGCGATCAGGGAGCTTGTTCTCTTCTCTGACTCGGCGAGTGATACGTACGAAATTTTCTGGGGAAGGTTCCCTACGGACCTTTACAACTGGTTGCGGAGGTTACGAGCGACGGTGCCCCAAGAAGGCTCGCGGAAGATAAACCGCAGGTGGGTGCACGAAGACCTGGTAGCGCTGCATCGGGTAGATACCGAGCTAACCCGCGCAGTGGACTTTTGGGTAAGGACCACGTTGGAAGGATACGTTGTGGAGTTTGCCGCTGAGTGTTACCAATCCTTCTCGAAGGCTGAGGCTGTTTTTCACTCAGGGCTAAGGGGGAAGCTGTTGAAGGAGATTCCGCTGTGGATCAAAGCCCTGATGGTGGACGAAGGATTAATTGAATTCCAAAAAACGAGTATGGAAGCGTAAACCACCCGTACTGGGGGAAGGGTTGAGGGGACCAATGCTGTGTAGACTGTAAGAGTGGGGAGCGGGGGATGGACGTTGAGGCCGCATGCAAGTTGCGGGATTCACGTGCGCATCGGCGGGCACAGATCGCCGATAGGTGGCAAAGAAGGGTAATGAGAGATCTGAAGAGAAGGGAGATCGGGAGAAAGAATCAGAAGGAGGCACCTCAGAGGACAAGAACCATGGGTTTGGATACCCGGATAGGAGACGGGACGGCAGCAGACATGCAGTGGGTGCATGGGAGCCCAGCGACGCAGGAAAGCGAAGTAACGACTGGTGAAGATAAGAGAAAGATGCAGCCCGAAGAAAGTTCCGATGACGAATGCGCACGGCGTAATGCAGCAGATGTTCCAGGACCAGATGGCCCCCACCCCTCCAGGAAGCCCTACGTCCCACTTTCCGCATGGCCAGGATCCCGACCTTCCCCTGGTACTTTATCAACCTTTAAGAAATATTTTTATTCAGTTACAAGCATTAATTCAGTCATATAGTAGTTCAGCGGCGTCGGTAACGCCCAGTAGCACCAGCGTTACTAGTAGTAGTGTTTCCCCTAGTGGGACCGTTACGCAACCAGGACCCGGAGGTTTTATCCTGGTCAATTCTTCACAAGTATACATGGTTGGATCTTTCACCCGGTACCCAGAGTTCTCTGGCCGGGGAAATGATGACGTAGAACAGCACTGGTATCTGTGCGAAGCTATCTGGAGGGCTCGACAGACACCGGATGCAGGGAAGTTGATAGAGTTTCAGACCACGCTCAGAGAAAGAGCTCTGCGTTGGTTCATCAAGTGGTCCGAGGCGCACCCTAATCCTATCATCGCGGACGTGAAGCGGGATTTTGTCCGCGAATTCAAACTTCCCCAGATAGACCAGCAGGGCCTGTCCGAGCTGTGGGAAATTAAGCAGAAGGAAGGTGAGACCGCATGGGAGTTGATGCGGCGATTCAAGGACGCGATCGGGAAACTGAGCTACCCGATCGATCCAAACCACCAGAGGGGCCCCGGTTCATCAAGGCCTTTGCTCCTTGACACGAACCCCTCTCACACGAGCGAGAAGATTGATAATGCACGGACGCTTTGGATCGAGGCCATGAAGATTGAAGCCATGGCGGGATACGGGGAATATCGGGGGGTGGTGGCCCCGCAAGACCCTTCTTTGGTAGGGTTGCAACACCAGATCGCCAGCTTGACCGAAAATCTCAAGTAACTTCAGCCGGTGAGGCCAACGCGACCGAATGTTTGGTGTACACATTGTCTGGTCGAGGGCCACGTAGCAACCGAATGTCCTCGGTTGCGCGGCGCAGGAGTAGGACCCTCGGTCGCAGCTATCCAGGGAGGTCCACCACCAGGGGGTGGTGCAGGGATGAACCTGCAGGGAGTCTACAGACCTTTGCGGCGTTCCAACCGCAACCGACCTTTGCGGCGTTCCAACCGCAACCGGGGTCCTCCACCACAGAGTGCTGTGAGATTTGCCGGACAATGGGGCACCCTCCTCGGATGTGCCCGATATTAAAGAAGTACTCCACGGTCCCGAATAATGTATATTGCGAATTCTGTGTGTCTACGACCCACAACACTGAGCAGTGCAGGGCGCTTGACGCTCTTGCGGATCGATTGGATCGTCCCTCGTATAGGGTGAACGAGGCTCCAAGGGGAAGAGGTGGCGGCATGCGGGGAGGCCGAACAGGCGGACGCGGTCCAGTCAAATGCTACAACTGTGACTAGGAGGGTCATGTGGCTCGAGAGTGTCCCCTTATGATGTGCTGGTGTTCAGTGCGGGTCCAACGCCCATGCTGAAAGACTGTCCGGAGCTCATCAAGAAGTGGGAAGAACGGGTGAGGTAGAGGGGAGCGAATCTGATAAACTCAGAACCGCGCAGCACCGGAACCCCTGACATGTAGAACATTGCGATAGTAACACGGGGCGGAAAGAAGGCGCGACGATGCCCATGAAAGGGAAGGCCCGGCGCAGTGGTTGGCCGGCATCCCCAAAGTTGATCGGGCCAGGGACTCGGAAGAGTATTTCGAGGAGCCGATGAGGCATTCGCCCGATTGCGAAACGAGGGAGAATTTGGAGGAGCCCTGGCGGCGGGAATCCGGTGGTGAGATCTGCATGAGACATTGTGATTGATATTAGCTCACGGCTATTCCTTCTATTCCTCGGGATTGTTGATAACGACGGGAGCTGCGGCGCTCAAACATGCTTTAGACGAATGTTTGCATGGGCACGGGAGTCGAGAAATCCAGTGGACGTTAGGCCTCAATACGTGCAACGTGTCAAGAGGAACAAGCAACGAACAGGCAAAGAATTCCGGCTTAACACGCAGGTCGCGAGATTCCAAATCAGCGACACCATGTTGGACTTGGGGTCTGATGTCAATATATTGCCACGAAAGACATGGGAGGCTCTCGGAAAGCCACGGCTCGCCTATTCCCCAATCCAGCTCAGGATGGCGAACCAGTACTGTATTTTTCCAATTGGCCGACTGGAGGGTGTCGAGGTTGACTTTGCGGGGGTGAAGACATACACTGACTTTGAGGTTATTGATATCATGGGCGATAAGGACCCCTATCCTGTTTTACTTGGCATTGATTAGGCTTTTGAGAATTATGCGATCATCGACCTCAAGAAGGAGCTGATGATTTTTGAGGATGGGGAGGTACGGGTCACTCAGCCTCTCGGCCGTATCGGGATGTTGGTATACGAGAACGAGTGGATCCTAGGATAGTCGGGAGGATGCCCAGAGGATGGATCATCTCTATCAGATATTTGCGGGGAAGTGGAGGACGATTACATCAACCACCGCAACAGGGTCTATCGGTTGGCGGAGTATGCGGGAGCTCGGGCTCGGATCAGGAGCTTGCATGGGAAAGGCTGAAACAAGGGGTATGAGACTACCACGCGGAGATGTGCCTCCATCGCTCAGGTCCGGTGGGTAGGGACTGAGATCCGTGGATACCCCACACTATCAAACATGCAAGCAGTGAATACTTTTATTGCCAAGGTTGAAGATCGGGTCCCAGCGGAAAGTCGAATACCACTTTTGGATGTGGCCTTGAAGTCCACATCGGGACGATGGTGGAACAATCACCGCAACACTCTGTTGCAATGGGAGCGTGTGGTGGATGCTCTACGGGCACGTTTCAAAGAGGATGAAGGGCCGAGCATCACATTTAAACATCATGGAGCTTAGACCCGCGCGGCATTTGCAAGCGTGCGAGCAGTGGCGTAGATCAAAGTATCTACGAGGGAGCTGTGGGTCCACAGGTTTGTCCACTCCCTGGGTACAATTCCCCAGGCCTGGTACTTGGAGGAAGAGCGGAAACGGGGAACCCGCTCCTGGCAAGCACTCGCGGAAAAGTTCGTCCAGAGCTTCTCGTTCGAAGGGGAGGCAGCGCAGGAATATCACGCCCTACAAGCCGTCAAGGACGTTCTATTTTTCCGCCATCCTGAGCCTGGTGAGGGCCTGGTGGCGTTACGCTCCGGGGTCAAGCGCAAATTGGTTTGCCAACGAATTGATGGCGGCCCAGAGGATGATAGTTTGGAGGATCTCAGGAATCTCTATTTTGACGAAAAGGAAGGCGAACGCAACATCCGCGACGAACCGACGACAGAAGGAGTCCATTTGCAGCCCCTAAAGACAAAGAAGCTGAACATTGGGACGGAGGAGAAACCTAAGCTGGCAACGGTGGGAGATTACTGGGAAGAGGAGACGACAAGAGAAATTTGCAGCCTCCTTCGGGAGTACGAATATTTATTTCCGTCATCAGTTGCGGATCTGAAAGGGATCAAGGGGGATCTGGGCAAGATGCGGATCACACTGAAGCCGGGAGCCAGGCAGGTGAAGCACCGACCCTACCGGTTGAATCCACGTATCAAAGAGAAGGTCAAGATGGAGATCGACAAGATGTTGAGTGCCCAGGTCTCATCTTCCCGAGTAGAAGAAGCTGAGTGGGTGAGTCCCATTGTTATCCAGAACAAGAAGGACAAAGCGGAAATCCGTGTCTGCGTAGATTATCCGAGTTTGAATAATGCTTGTATTCACGATCCGTTTCCCACTCCCTTGAGCGACGAAGTTCTAGATCATGTTGCGGGAAACGAAGCTTATTCCTTCACTGATGGGTTTTCGGGCTACCATCAAGTGCGCATCACCGAGGAAGACAAGGCGAAGACAACATTCACGACTGAGTGGGGATCATTCGCATACCACGTTATGCCGTTTGGTCTGAAGCTGCAGGCTATGTTTCTCGGATTTTCATTTCTTTGCTTTCGGGGTATTCACAAGTTCCTAGAAGTCTATATGGATGATTGGACCGTTTACAGCCTGCTGAAGAAACACGCCTCTTTGTTGCGGGTCATGTTCGAGCGGTGTCGCCAGTTGCAGATTTCCTTGAACTTGAAGAAATGTATTTTTGCGGTACCATTCGGCACACTCTTGGGTCACGTGGTATGTAAGCAAGGGGTCTGCGTCGACCCTGCCAAGGTTGCGGTCATCGTCCATATGGAGGCCCCTGAGAACGTGAAGCAGTTGCGGGCACTGCTCGGGCATACAGGATACTACAGGCGGTTTATCCGCAATTATGCCAAAATCACTGCCCCTTTGGAGAAACTGTTGCGGAAATCAGAAGTATTTGAGTGGACAACAGAGTGCCGGAAGGCACTCGACACACTGAAGGAGAAGTTGGCAACGGCACCCATACTTGTTCATCCCAACTGGGATAAGCAGTTCCATGTGCACATTGATGCGTCCGGGATTGCACTTGGCACTGTATTGGCGCAACCCGAGGAGACGACAGTTGACCACCCGGTATACTTCGCCAGCCGACGGTTGTCGAATGCGGAGAAAAACTACACCACAACCGAACGGGAGGCGTTGGCGATGGTGTACTCTCTCCAGAAGTTCCGCCACTACCTTCTGGGCAGCAAATTTACATTTTTCACGGACCATTCGGCATTAAAATATCTGGTCAATAAGCCTGTGTTGGAAGGGAGAATCTGCCGATGGCTTCTACTTTTTCAGGAGTTCACGTTTGATGTGATCGTCAAGCCTGGGAGGTTGAACGTTGGTCCCGATCACTTATCCAGGCTGGAGACAGGAGAGAATGAAGGACCGTTGGATGATCAGCTACCGGATGCTGACCTATTCCGAGTTGAAGCAGTACCAGATTACCTGGCTGACATTGCCACGTATCTGACGACGGGACAGTGCCCTGAGGATTACACCCCTCTTCAGAAACGCCACTTGGTCGTCCGGGCGGCCGATTATCAATCGATCGCAGGGAAGCTGTACAAACTGGGCCTGGATGAGGTGTTGCGCAGGTGTGTTCTTGACCACGAGCGGGAAGCAGTGATGTGGGAATGTCACAGCGGTGTTGCGGGAGGACACGTGGGTGCTAAACCCACCGCAAGGAAAGTGCTCCAAGCTGGCCTATGGTGGCCGACGGTGCATGCAGACTGTAAGGCCTATGTAAAACGTTGCGACGTGTGCCAGAGAACGGGAAGGCCTTCGCACAGGGACGAGCTTCCGCTACACCCGGTGCATGTGTTGCGGCCATTTAGGAAGTGGGCTGTGGATTTTGTAGGCCCCATAGCACCAATCGCTCGCCATTCCAAAGCCCGGTACATCATTACCGCGACAGATTATCTCACCCAGTGGGCTGAGGCGGCAGCGGTCCGCGACTGCTCGGCAGAGACCGCTGCTCGGTTCATCTTTGAACACATCATCAGCCGCTTTGGCTGCCCACGGAGCTTGACCAGCGATCAGGGCACGCATTTCATTAATGCCACGGTCAAGTCGCTACTGGAAACATTTATGATTCAGCATCATAAGAGCAGCCCATACCACCCGCAGGCCAATGGTACAGTGGAAGCCTTCAATAAGATTCTTGAAAAGGGCTTGACAAAAATTTGCAACGCTCAGAGGGATGATTGGGATGAGCGGTTACCAGCGACGCTATGGGCTTACCGGACCACGGTAAAACGCTTGACTAACCAGACGCCATTCCAGCTGGTGTATGGCCGGGAAGCTATGATTCCTGCCAAGTTCACTGTACCCAGCCTTTTGATCGCAACGTCCCTTCACTTCTCAGAAGAAGCGTCACTGAGGGAACGCCTCCAAGAGCTACAGGAGCTGGATGAGGCTCGATTCCTCGCCGAATTCCACCAGAGGGTTGAGAAGGCCCGACAGAAGGCGTGGCACGACCACCACATCAAAACTAAAGCTTTCCAAGTTGGCGGCAAGGTTCTCTTATACGACAGCTGGTTCCAGAAATTTCCAGGCAAGCTCCAGATGCATTGGCTGGGACCATACTTTGTCATCGAGATCCGCGACTCAGGAGCTGTTCGGTTGGCACAACTGGACGGCACAGTTCTTCCGGGATGGGTGAATGGCGCACGCCTGAAGCCCTACCAGGAGTAGGTACCTCTCACTTTTCGTTAATAACTCTCGCAACCGAGAGAACCCGTAGAGTAGCGTAGTTGAATAACTCTTCGTAACCGGGATGAGCGTAGGTAGTCTTTTCCGTTCCTTTGCAATGCGTCAAATAAACAGTCAGTTGCGGTAACAATACCGCAACCGGCTGCGGTCGGGGCTGGCCAGTCCAGCGTGTCGCAGCACCAGTCTAGCGTGTTACTGCTCCAGTCCAGCGTGTCATGCACGGAGGATCCATCCTCGTGCCAATGTCAGTCCAGGTCATTTCCGTCAGTCCCTTTTTGTCAGTCCGTAGGATAGCTCAGATTTGGTCATAAATTCCCTTAATGGACAGTAATCATACCGTAATCATTTGCCATCAACCACAATTCCCTCCGCCGTCGAGTCCGGCCATCTCCCCATGATTCCGTCAGCAACTGTCAGAGTCCACACAGGCCTGCGATCGATCGCACGATTCTCGCAGGAAAGAAAGATAGCAAGAATTAATTGCCGTTATGGAGTCTCATCAACTCCGTGCGTGCCAGCAGGTGGCCCAATTTGCATGAAGGCTATTAGCACGAAGATGACAGACCAGTTCAATTTGGAAGTTGCAGCGATTCCGGAGCATTCGCAGTATCAGAGTACTCAGCACCTCGCAGGAAGTTGCAGAAAAATCGTCCAAGTCTATCAGAGACGCGCCAAGATGCCGAGAGCTATTCTCTCAGTTCCTAAACCAGCATTAGACAGCAGAATTCACCGGGTAGAGTCACTGGTCGGCAAGTACGACAATACACCCTGCATGGACGCTAACTTGTCCGACCCGGCTAAGTTTCCCCACCTGCACTGGCAGGTATTCATGGAACACCAGTACACGCCCGGGAGCAGCTCTAACAGTCGAATGCAGGAAGAATTCTAGGGCCTACAGCAGTCGACGTTGATGAATTTGAGAAGTCTTCCTGTCTTCGGAACCACCGGCCCAGCCCTGCAATGCACCCAGTTCCTCCTCAGTCGAGTGCAGAACGGGTCCATGTGGCTTAATGAAGAAATTCCAATACATGCAGCAGACATCAGTCGACTTACAGGGCTATCGCAGACTGGTTCCGATGTCTCCTCTGCGGGCCAGACATCCTCTAAGCGAGCCCGGAAGTCGGCGGAGGCAGACCTCTACACCAAGTATGGCACTCGCCGGGGTGGCAAAGGTGCCAAGATTGATTTGATAAATGTATCACAAATCAGGTTCGCTTGCTACCTGATTGCAAGCAAGACCATGCGCCATTACACAAAGGGAGAGTGCACTCTGGACACAATTTCTATTGCCGAGCACTGCGTCCAGGGAGCCAGGTTGAATTGGAGTGCGTTTTTGTTGAAGGAAATCTTTGCAGCTTGCGAAGACAACTACAAACGGACTACCAGATTCATCTATGGGTACTTGCTGTTAGCGTTCGCCATGTGGAAATGGCATCTACCCCCGATCCGGCCACCGGCGGAGATCACCGCGAGCCAGCCGCTCGCAATGAGATATTCCCCCTGGCAGCTGTCCAGGGACCCCAGCAGCAAGCAGGTGAACGCAGCGGCGTTCCGAGAATGGTATGGGATGATGGTCGATGTGGTCACTTCCCAGCAACGGGTGCCTCGGCACCTGTTGGATAACTACAGTGAACAGGTGTGGTTTGGCGTCAGCCACAGCCACACTTTCATTCGGCCGACTTGCGTACCACACCATACTTTTCATATGGCGCCCCTTCGTTTCCAGCTGAATGATAATCCTTTCCACAGGGAGGTCTCTGCGTGGCCGGGGGTTGTTCAGCCTGTCAGCGACGGAGTCATCCGTTACAATTTTGAGGGGATGAGGGCTGCACAGCAGCCTGCCGCGACCAGCGCAGGGGGGCTGTCACAAGTTGCGGCAGAGACCACACCAGACGCAGCAGGGACCGCAACGGACCTGCCAGAATCGCTGGTCCCCGTCGTCGAGCATTTCAATGACCAAGCGCGGTGCCTCAATGTGGTAACTCAGGTTGTTTCCAGTGGTGCCCCTATATTTCCTTCTTTTAATGAATTTCATATTAATCGGTCCCGTGGTCTTCCCAACACCGCTCCCCTCACTTCCCCTATCCCCACTCCCTTGTTCACTTCTGCTACCCCCCCTCATCACGAAAATGGGTGAACCGGGCCCCGAACCTGATTCCGTTGACCCACCTCCATCCAAGAGGGCCCGCACTACGGCCACAGATCCCGCGGTGGATCTTACGGAGGATGATCCACCAGCCACGCCGCCCACAGCCACTTTGATTCCGGAGGAACTGCTGATTGATCCAGCAGATTTCCTCCACCTTCGTCTCCCTCACACCTTGTTCACTCCATCTACCGCCCCCTCCACCAGATGTCCCCATGCCACCTCCCCCAATCCGTCCAATTCCTCAGCTACTGTGTCCGATTCGTTGATCCGGGAACTTTTTGGCGGTGACCACGGGGCGGAGGTTACCTCCAGTACTGCAGCCGTGGTACCAGCTGTTGACCCTGTAGCCACAACCCGGGATTCTCTTCCAAGTATATCTGTCCAGCAAGCCACAGTTGGGGCTGATTCAGCCGCCCCTTCTACAGAGCAAACCACGCAGCAGGACCGGCCGGAGCCTGATATGGCCACTTCGGTGCAACAGCAAACGCCGGTCCACCCTCCAGAGACTTCAGGCCGAGCAGTGGCCATGGGCCAATCTTCGTAGGAACAGACGCCAGAGCAGGGTGCACCCAGCACACCCAATGCTGCACATTTGAGTCCGGCACAGTTGTACCTGCTCATTCAGTGGGCGGCCCTTAAAGTAGAGCAGATTCACGACGAGCTACAGCGGAGGTGCACAGAGCAGCAGATTCAGATCACGGTGCTTACTGAACAGCGCACTCAGTTGCTGCAGGAGAAAACCTACCTCCAGGACCAGGCCAACATGGTCAATCAGGCGCTCTCAAGCGTATGGCCGGAGGCACGGGCTCACCATGCCCCAATCCCTGCTCGCATAGAAGAGGACAGCATTGCTCTACAGGCTCACCAGCTCAGGGAAGTCTTTACTGTTGTTTGCCGGGAAAACCAGGAGTTACAAGCGGCGTTAGCCGCACGGCCCACCCTTCTAGATCCACCCGCTGACCATTCAGGACAGGTGACTGCTAAACAGGCGCAGGCAGTCAGTATGCAAGCCACTCTGCATTCCACTACAGCCTCAGCTGCTGCCCTTCTGAGGAGTTTTCAGGAATGCTCCCTAGCGCTAACTGTCAAGACGCAGCCCATTGCTGCCCAGCTGCAACAGATCTCCAGCGAAATTCGGACGACCAGGGACCCTGCAAGGTTAGATCAGCTCTACGCCCAGTCGGACGAGCTAGAGCTTCACATGCAGATGACCGAGGCCGAATCAGCAGCGGCGAAGCACACCCTCCGGGAGATGCGGCCGCCCCTTCGCACCCATGCTGACGCGATGCACCAGCTGGATGCCAAGGCCGAGTCCCAGCTCGCCACGCTGTTCGGGGCTGCCCCGACGCCCATTGACGAAGCCGCCGCCAACCGCATCTCTCAGGACGCCGACTTGCTCATGCAGGAATGGCAACAAGCAGTGGCGACCTTCACAGAGCTTCGAGATTCAGCACTCCGCCGGGTCCCGGAGTTGGGGCCCTTGTTTGAACCAGCAAGTGGCGGAGTATAGCAGGAAAGGGTAGCGGAAGAAGGAACAGCAGAGCAGGGCACGGAAGCCAGCAGTGGAATGGAAATAGAAACTGTCATTTGTGATTGACTCGCGGACGAGTCAAAGAATTGTGGTCGGGGCCTGTTGGGGCCCTTGTTTTTGTTTAAGTTTTGAATTTTAGGCCAAGACATTTTTAACTTGGACTCTTTTTGAGTTGCGGAAGAAATACACATAGCTAACGCGACCGCGCCGCAGCGACCAGGAGTTGCGGAGATACCAAGGTGGCGCGGAAGCAATTGATAACTGGAGATTGAACAGAGATAAGTACAGATGAAAGAAATACAGCAGAAAACAGAAAGAGAAACATGCAGACATCAGAAGAGAAGTCGGGAAAAGCCAGAGTGAAGACACAGAGAAGCCGCCAGTCACGAGGAGCGGGTGAATAAAAGGCGATCACTCGGCCGAAGAAGTGGGTTGGTTGATTGGTTGGTGTTAGTGTTATGGTTGAGGGTTGAATGGATGCGCAGAGCAGCCGCAGAAGGATCAGACCTGCTCTTTCTATGGATTCCTACTTTCTATGTTCTTCCCTTCTGTTCTCAAACCCATCTGTATCTGACTTATGACTTATCAGAGAAGAAAGCTATGTAATCATGTATTCGGCCAGATGAATAATATAAGGAAGGATTGTTGTCTCTATGCGTTGTGCATGTGTTCTAATGTGTTTACACTGCTTTAAAAATTTTAAGTTGCGACTGTCTGAATACCTAATTAGTGATCTTGCATGTATAACTTGATATATGTGATGGATGCAATTTCTTTCTTTGGTTGCGGGTTTATTCCTTACCAGTGATCTCATCCCCTTATGCATGTGGTCGCGGTACGCCTCGGGTGAGACGCACTACTCTCCTAGAGCAGGGTGAAAATGCCGGCATGTTACTAGACTACACCGGACCCCTTGTTGGCCACTACTCTTGAACCTGGGTCTTGCCCGCGAGACCTGACTTTTCGCCAACACTTAAAGAAGGTTATAGGTGAAAATCTTCCAGTTCAAACAATATTGCTAGAACTTGATGAGGAAGGAAAAATCATATTGGAACCTGAAGCGGTCACGGAAACAAGAACTCGATAGCTATGGAATCAATCAGTTTCAGAGTATCTCATCAAATGGAAGAACTTACCCACTGAAGATTCTACATGGGAGGATGAGAATTTTATATAGAAGCACCCAGAGCTACTCAAGCATTGAGGAAAACATTTTTTTGAAGGAGAGGGGCATGTTAGGTCCCTATATTACTAGTATAGTCCCCTATTATTATTAGTGTAATCCCCTTATTGTTATTATTGTACCCTTGTAACCCCCATTTTTTTAATTATTGTGCCCTTAAATTATTATTGTTAGGTCGGCTAGGATTACATTGTGGCCCACTAGGATTACATTATGGCCACATGAACTTCTATATATAGAAAGGAGGTTTTGTAAATTGTATCATCCAAGAATTGTCCATTTATGTAATTTATTAGAGGTTGCCCCTCGAAGTGGCTTATTTCTAAGGCGTTGATATCTCTTTTCTTCTATTTTTGGAGCTAGTTACACAAAAAAGATATCCTTCCAAAAATTTATTCACTATCTCAGTTCGACCATCGGATTAAGGATGATAAGATGAGCTATGAGCTAATTGAGTACCCAAACAAGAAAATAACTCCTTCCAAAAATTTCCAATAAAAATGGGATCTCTATCGCTCATAATAATATTTGGGTTTCCACGTAGCTTTTGAATTGTGTCCATAAATGTAGTAGCAACTGTACTTGCTTTAAATGGATGAGATAATGCACACAAGTGTGCATACTTGGTAAGTCTATCAACTACCACCATGATGACACTCTTTCCTTTGGACTTAGGTAAACGTATGATAAAATCCATTGAAATCTCCTCCCAACATTGGCTTGGAATGGATAAAGGTTGTAGAAGACCTAGGGTCTTAATTGTCTCAACTTTATTTTGCTGGAAAACAAAAAATTCCGCTACAAAATTTTGAATATCAGATTTAAGGCCATCCCAAAAAAATTCTTTCTTCTTCGTGTGGTAATTTTTAAAAAATCCAAAGTGTCCTCCTAAAGGAGAAGTGTGAAATTAAAAAAGAATATTTTGTTTTAGTTGGGAATTATTACAAAGATATAAGCGATCTTTGTACCATAAGGAATCATTTTTCCAACTAAATTTGTCTTTGCTGCAACTTTTAAATGAGTGTCCACACTTCTTGTAATATTCCAAAATTAGCATGCAACTAATTGCAATATTGATTTTTTCTTTTGACACCTAGGAGATGAATAAATGGGTAAGGATGCCCATACATTTCTAAAATAGGAATAAAATCCCTCATGATGTGAAAAGGGGTCATAATAATAGCTGGATTTTTCACCCTCATGTGTGAACAAGGGAAAATACATGTGGACAAGGTCAAGTTTGACCAAGTCAACAACGCTAGAATGAATGGTGGAGATCATCTATGGAGACAACACAGTGATAGTGAGAGGAATATTCCTTGGTGGAGGAAACCCTAATGAGTGGGACCGAAGATGAAAAGGCTTCCACTTGTTTATAAGTAGGGCAAGGCATCCATAGTAAGACATGTTATGGATTATTGATTTTGTGGTCTGCATGACTATTGTGCATTCTTCAGCTGTTTAGTTGAGATTGTTGTGCTTCTTAGCACAAGGTATTCCTATTTCGGAATTCCATATCCTTTATTAAGAGGCCTCTTGAGGGATCTTGCACTTCATTTCTCCACATTCAGGCTTGAGGCAAAGCTACCTCCTTCAGCTATAGTGTAGTTTTTGTTTAGAGATGGGTTGTGATGCAGGGTGTTGTAGTGGAGGGTTGAGAACACCACTTCCCGAGCTATTTTTTTAGAGGAGGAAGCTTTATTTACTTTGGGAGATCAGTGAGGAATATTATGGACCTGATTTCACATCTTGGCACTTACCCAACATATTTTCCATCACCTACAACGTAGTACCTCTCCCTGACTGCGTTATTTCAATGAGTATTTGCAGTGAGGGGTTGCAGTGTTTGATAGGAGGGTAAGATCTTTAGTGTTAGGATCAAAATTTCACTTGAAATATCCATTAGAGGAGGTCTATTCATCTTATGCATCATCTTCAGCCATCTCCATCCATTTCTTGAGTTGCAGCTACTACTCAGCCCTAGGGTTGCACTTTGGCATTTTGTACTTTTTGCATATTTCAGGAAATCCTTTCTGGATTTCCTTGGAATTTATTTTGGGAGTCTATATCTTCACTCCCAACATTGTATGAGCCCTATATTGACATATCCATGTATTGAAATTCTCTAGTAGCATTTATATCTAATAAAATTGTGTTTTCATAGCCTTGGGAATTTTTTGTGTAACAATGATCTTATATTTTATGCCCATGTTCTCTTGAGGCTGATTTTGAATATCTTGAGTGACTATTTCCGCAAGATCTTGTATAAATTTGTTGCTATAATACTCATATGATGGCTATATGTTCCTCTCACATTCTATGAGTTGATTTATCACTGCTATTTCCAGTTTTATGTCTTGTATTGTTGCATTCCCCATTTGGGAATATTACAGTGGTATCAGAGAATAATATTGGCTCAGCCTGTGGATCTCATCCATTATGCTATCCGGAGGAAAAGAAGAAGAAGAAATGAATAGAAAAGACAAGAATAAGACTCCATTATTTGGAGGAAGGAAGGAAGAGAGGCTTTCAAATCTTATTTCTCAAAATTTGCAGAGCATTCACAGAGATCTTAAGAAGACGAGAAGGGAGATGTGTAGAAAATCTCCAAGAGAGTTTGAATCTGAAGTAAACTCTAGATTTTTACATAATGAGTGTGAGAATGCAACCACACATTATGATGCACAGTGTAGTCATATGCCCAGATCTGATATGAGGAAATTGGAAAAAGAAGAAATGCCTAAGGAGGAGACTCTTAGAGATTATCTGTAGGAATATGAATCTCAAACTAAGAGGTTCAAGGATCACATCACCTTCCAAGAGTTTTGCAAGATCAAGGTGGAGAGGAGCAAGAAACATAGCATGGGTAGATTTTTTCTATCTACTTTTGATGGGCCAGGAACATGTTCAGCTAGAGCTTGGGTGGAGGAGCTACACACCTATTTGCAACAACACCAAGTTTCTGAAGATGAAGCCATCAAAGTTGTAACATTGCATTTTGAAGGTAAGGCCTATGCTTGGTGGATATTTGAGTACTTTCCATTAAGAAATGAAAATAATTCTTCTTATGAAAATTTCACTAAGATATTATTAGAAAGGTTTGATGGAGGACATTCTAAAACACCTTTGATGAAGTTGAACAAACCAAAACAAACCAAACTTTTGCATGGGTTGGAAGGACCTATAAACTCAAATCCATTTCAGAAAAATATTGGAGAGGTAAGATCATTGTCTCATATTCGTGGACAAGAGGGCATGGAGATCCCTTTTTCAAAAGAGGATCCACTTATTGAAAAGTTTCCCATTCATATTAAGGAGGAAGAGAAGGTTGAGGGCAACAACACTATCATGTCTAGAGCATATATAGAACCTCATGCATAGGTAGATGGATCACTTGCTCCAACAAGATGGATTCTTGTATTATTGTGGGAAATTCCATAGGATATCATATGCAGAGATCAAGGCACAACCCATGATCAGCATGTGCCATTGTTGACATATTGTGAAACCATGCAGATAAAAGGAGGAGGTAAAGAGGAAGACCAGCATCATATGATGAGGAGCACACACCCCTATCTATTTCAAAGGGTTGATGGACAATATAGGTAGGCTGATTTGTGTAGTGAGGGTAGGGACACGGTTATCCATTTTTATATGCAATCCACTCTTGATATTGATGTCTCATTACATGGAGGCATCTCACCGAGGAGACCACTAGATCAATAGATAATGAGGGATGCTTCACATTTGGATGCACCACTCATTGATTCCAGAGGGGTGAGGACCTTGGGTGAACTTGGTATAGCACGGAGAGTCTTGGGTAGACTCAAGGAGAGGAAAGGCATTATCCCAACATCATCATTACCCACTCTCATTCCAGATTCTGCGTTGTGGCCGGAGCAGCATGGGAAGGATAACAGCCTTCCAACTTGCATCTTTGGCATGGGAGATGTCAAAGAGGAGGAAAACCATATGACAGATGTTTTTTTTGATAGATCATCAGCGCTGTCACTATGGAGGATAGATCCATATTGGAAATCCCAGCTGTTGGTGGATTATTCCAGGGATATTTTTACTTGTATGATATTGGATGACTAGTTGCATGGGGAGGGATATTCAGTCAGAGATGAGGTCATCTACTATCATGGTAGGATATTATTATCTAGAGATTCCAATCTCAAGGAGAAGTTACTACAAGCAGCTCCTGAAGATTTTCTCTTCAGCCACACTTATTCTATGAGAGCATACCACACCATCATGGAGGGGTAAATTTGGGAAGGCTTTGAGGAGGAGATATATCAGTATTTGAGGAGATGTATAGATCATGTGGAGATGGAGGAGATACATAATTCTTTGGGGGAGTTAACATAGCCACCTCCTTTCTCTTTGAGAATGAGAGAGGATTCATCTATGAACCACTCCATTTGCATGGGCAAAGCATATGGTAAGGATATTGTTTGGTTTCATAATGATTTATATAGTGAATATGTTCATTCCTTAACCATATATGTATAGGAAATTTCTAAAATAAGGAGCATTCTTCCTTCTATACTTCATGGTCTACTTGAGGCCATAAGCAGTATTGATGATGACCACTCCCTAGGATGTCTTGGGGAGATGATATCTTATGCAAGACATTCTCACTTTGTCCCATACATCATACACCTTCTCCAAACTTGTGAGGATATTGGGGCAGCAAGCAAGTGGTTGAGTAGCCACACACCATGTCATTTCATAATGCAGTTGAGAGTAAAACTGCGCTAGTTGCATTCGAGGGACCATTGTCCTTCTCCCTTGTTACATATGGCAGCTAGTATGATTCTCATTATGGTTCCCTATGTTGACGTTGTCCTTATATTTGTGGGAAGTATGCTGGGAGGAGAGAAACATTGGTTAGATGTGTCCATGGGGAATGAAAATTCCCACACCTTTCTTGTTCAATGCTTCAATAGGAGTATGGGAGATGGCTTGCCATGTTATGTTTGGCAATAACAGTTAGAAAAATTATGCTGTGACCACTTTCGAAACTATTGGTACCTTTTAGCACTACATGAAAGCTTCAGTATTTTTCTCATTTGGATGCCATATGATGATCATGTTCTATTCATCATATATGGGATGGTTTTGGTCAACTTGATTTATGACATTGGAGAGAGGATCTTTGGATATCTAGTCTCCTTCTTTCCACTTGAGGCAAACATTATTGTAGCCCAAGATCAGAAACTATTGTACACTTATCATAAGTGGAGAGAGGGACAGCATGGCGTAGGCTATTTTGTCTCCATGATCAGTTATTCACCCCACCTAGATTGTAGGAGCCAAAGATGGAGGATAATTTTCAAGAGTTACCATTTTGGAGGGTGGCTCATTTTGTATGGATGATAGCTTGGGGATGGAGGATCCACATGGGAATAATTACTCCCAATGCATTTCATATCCCATGCCTCACAGGTACCTCTAGACAATAGCTTATTTCCACCTTGAGTATTTTACTTCTTCATGATGATAGCTATTTAGCTAGCTTGCATGCTTGGGATGGGAAATATGGAGATTTATTGATGAGACAACATCTTATTCCTTGGAGGAGTTTATTATATGTCGATGCTACCGAAAGAGGAGAGGAGACTTCTCAGTTCTATCCTTGTGGTTGCTTGAGGACAAGCAACATTTGGGAGGGGAGGACTGTAAAATTCCAAAATTAGCATGCAACTAATTGGAATATTGATTTTTGCTTTTGACACCTAGGAGATGAATAAATGGGTAAGGAGGCCAATACATTTCTAAAATAAGAATAAAATCTGTAATGATGTGAAAAGGGATAATAATAATAGCTATATTTTTCACCCTCATGTGTGAACATGGGAAAATACATGTGGACAAGGTAAAGTTTGACCAAGTCAACAACACTAGAAGGAATGGTGGAGATCATCTATGGAGGCAAAAAAATTATAGTGGGAGGAAGATTAATTGGTGGAGGAAACCCTAATGAGTGGGACCCAATATGATAAGGCTTCCACTTGTTTATAAGGAGGTCAAGGCATCCATAGAAAGACATGTTATGGATTATTGCAATATCCCAAATTGGGAACTGCTAGCAAGGCATGACTGGAAAACGAATTTTCCAAGAATGGATGCGACAGGATTTGAAACCAAGACCTGTATCCTTTAGATCAATTTATCTAATACTTAAATCCAAGAGGTGGCTCAAAATAAATCCCTCTAGGTGGGTTAAACAAGTCTCCCACACCTAGTTGTCTTCAGAAAATGCCCGGTGAAGGGACTGCAACAATTCTTGAGCAAGAGATGGAACAACATCATTATTTTATTTAGAATGGGCACATAAAGATGCAAATATCCAAAAAATATGTATGATAGAAGCAATGACATACAAATCCTTAAGGAAAGAGTCACTCAAGCAAGCTATGCAGCCTCAAAATGGACATGTATATGAAAATAGAAGAACACTGCTACACATGGATGACTGTAGGCTAAGAGGACGTAGTTTATAAGAGGAACTAGTCCATATTAAATAATAATATAAATATATGGAAATATATGGCTCAAGAAATAAGGGGGAGCAAGCTCTCAACCCCTGGAAACAATAATACAACAATCTTGAGAAGGATTGGCTGAAATATACAAAAATGGAAAAATGTTGGAGTAGTAGTGTAGTAGCTGCAACTCAAAAAATGGAACTGGATGAAGATAGCTAAAGATTCTGAAACTAATGGCTGAATCTAATAAAATGGATCCTTCGGGTGAAAGGCTAATCCTAACACTGAAGATCTCACCCTCCAATCATTAGTTCAAAACCCCACAGTAAGTGCTCTATAGAAATAACGCAGTTACTAAAGAAAACTGTGCTGTAGGGGACAAGGAATGAGCTGGCCCAATGCCAAGATATGAAATAAGCTCCAATGTCTTATAAAATGATCTGCCGAAGGAAAGAGAGAATCCTCCTCTGAAAAACATGTGATGGAAGAGGTGTTGTGATCCCTCACTGCAACACCCTGCAACACAGAATTATCCTGCTTCAGGAATAACGCTGTCCTGGAGGAGGATGCTTGGCCTCCAGCCTATATGTGAGGAAAATATTTACAACTCCTTCAAGAGGCTTTTGAATAAAGGAGAAGGATTCCTAAACAGGAAATCCTTGTGCTAAGAAGCACAACAACTCAGCTAAAAAGTCAGGACTGCAAATAGTTTAAGAAAAAAAGAAAACAATATTCATATGCATGAATAAAAATGGCTGCCTTGCCCTCCATTTAAACACATGAGAGCTCCATCTGCACGGTTCCCACTCTTTAAGGTTTCCTCCTTCAAGGAATATTCCCTCCTCTTTCTCTGTGCCATCCTATAAGATGCTTTCCACCTCATACCTCTGCATTGTTTGACTTGGTCAAACTTGACCTTGCCTCTTTGCAAATGTCTCCTTTCACACATGAGGGTGTGAAATCTAGTTCCAAGGCGGATGCCCTTTCATAATAGAGGGAATTTATCCATGTTTTTATTATGAATGGGCCTTCTCACCCAATTATTCAACTCCTAAGTGAAAATAGCAAAATTTAATATTCCAATTTATTGTAGGAAAATTTTGAACTATTACAGTCCTCCCCTCCCAAATATTGCTCGTCCTCAGGAAACTACAAGGATAGAACTGAGAAGTTTCTCCCAAGGCATGGAGACTAAAATTTTTTGGGAAAAAGTCTTCCCCAAATGGATCCTCCATCTCCAAGAAATCATCCAAACAAAATGAGTCACCTCCCGACATGGAAACTCTTGAAAATCTCCTTTCACTTCAAGCTCCGGAAATGAAGGTGGGCTAAAAATATGAACATGGTAAGCATCATAGCCTACCCCATGCTATCCTTATCTCCACTTATAATAAGTGTAGAGTGTGTTTTGATCATGATCAGCAACAAAATGGGGAAAATAATGAAGGTTTCATGTGCTACAAGAAGGTACCAACAACTTTCCCAATAGTGACAGCACAGTTTTCCAAACTGCTACTTCAGAAAATTACAAGGAAAAATGTTTCTTGTTACATGGTCAATCATGCATGTCTTCATATGGTGAATGTTTGGGTGCAAAAAATTAAAATACATGTGGTAATAAAAAAATTTCCCAAGACCACATAAAATATGGCTGCCTCCATCATATAGATTGGCCCAACAATGATCATGGAGCAATGTGACAAGCTTGCCCTCTTGTGAAGCAATGCACTGTATAGTAATGGTAAGAGTGTGCAAATAAATGAATGTATAAACAAAATTCTTACCATATGCTGGAAGTAAGATGGTACATGGATCCATGAATGAGTCCTTCATAATTTTTTGGCATGCTATGAAGAATAATGTACCATGTACTGCAAGAAGATAATCCTCCTCATGCTTGGGAATCCAAGTCAAGAAGAATATGTCATAGTGATAGATGTCTCTATCCACTAATCTATCATCATCACCTCATCCTTGTTCACCAAGTGCATAAAATGTGAAGTGATCCTGGGGAGACTCCATCCATAAGCCTCTGCTCCAAAGTGACAATGCTGTGAGCTCACGCAAATAATCTCCTGCCAATACAAAGCTCTATTCTTTGACACACTCCTTGTCAAAGACTCCTCTAGCAATGCTGCTACAAATATGGAATACTTCCAAAGATAGAAGTGCTTCCAAAACATCCAAGGCCAAGGAGTAGCTCCTTTGCACCATGAGAGTGCCCTCTTCTACTCCTGCAACTTCACCCAACAAGTGAGAGCAAATATTCCCTTGCTCTCTCAATTACATCTCAAGAAAACCGAGTTCTTGCTACCTCCTTATGCTCCCATCATACAACTCATGTGATGAAGACACAATGAATGATATGAGTATCACATCAACACCATGCATACATACCCTATGCTTCCCAATGATGCAAGCATCCTGCCATATTTCCTCTATCCCTATCCTCCTTGGAATAGGACATGCCAAGTGATGGCCAAACTCCTTCAAGAGGAGCCAGCGCAGCCAAGCCTCATGCTGCCCGGTGTCATATATTTGAAAGTAGCCTCCCATCTCCTTTCTTATCAACCACATCCATTCAATCACTTGTGGACGTCTTCTCCTTCTCTTCCCCTTGGTACTCCCCTCATGAGGGCTACCATCCTTCCAAACCAAATCTTTCTCTTTGCATTCCATGGAAGTTTGAAATGCAGCTCTTTGGAGACCTTTGAGAAAAGATCTCTCACCCATGACTATGTTGAATCCATAAGGATCCAGATGTTATGAAGGCAACATATTTCCTCCAGCATTGTTTGAAAGCATTGTAAATATTTCCAAGGATGCATTGGTTGTCTCATACTCCAACTTAAGGATGGTTTCATGAGTCTTCATAAGAGTGTCATGGTTTGTTTCATCCTCCCAAATCAGATTCCTGTCTTTTCACTTCATGGGATTTTGAAATAAAAGCTTCTCAAGGATCAATGAGACCGTATAAGAACCCCAATAGGTGGTAGGAAAAAACTCCCATCATGATGTGTATGGCTCAAGGAATTTCCATCACAAGCATGAGAGATGTTATCCATCCTAAGATGTCCTCCATGTTCTACCTGCTCTTGCGAGAAAGGAAGAAAATATTTTCACTCCATGGTGTGTTGAAGTGAACCTCTGATGAGATCTCTCCATGAGACCTCCCTCTCAACAATATTCCTCCAAAACCAATGAGGTCTTGGATCTGCTGAAAGTAGAAGTTCCTCTTTGAGCTGAGAGGAGCTCATTGAGAAAGTGTCATCTTGAAAGGAGAGAGGTTTTCTCACTCCAAGATGTCTACTATCTTCCTTCAAGTCTTCAAACCCCAACCTCAAATGTGATATGAAATCCAACAATGGCTCATGAGGATGATGGTTTATTTCCTCCTTGAATGTTTCCATGTTGCGCAGTGCAGTACAACCAAGCTGCTCTACAGTAGTAGTGTGATTTGACCCTTGGTCATGTAAAATCAAATCTCCACATCTATCAAAAGAATTTTCTGCAACAAAATATTGTGGAAATTTTTTCATACCTTGATGAGATTTTGGAATCTCTTGTAGGGCTGCAAGAGCTCCTTCCTCCAATGTGTTGGCTGCCCCAATTGTTGATGCATGTGGATACTCCTCTATGAGTGTGATAGCATTATTACAAGGCTCCTCAAGTGGTGGTGTGAGATTTTCCTCCTTTGTTCTTTCTCCATCAAAGGTCTTGATCAACCTTTGAGTGAATGATGCAAAATTTTTCACCCTTGCATTGCTCAAGTGGATGAACCACTAAACATAGGCTCCACCCTCCAAGTGAAGTGTTGAGTCTTCAACAGATTCTTCCCCTAATATAGGATGTAGTAGGAAAAATGCCTCCAACTTTCTCACCCAAGCTTTCGCTGTAGATGACCCATCAAAGGTGGACAACATAACTCCATTGCCTTTGATTTCTCTTATGCTGCAGGTTCTCTTCTCTTCCTTCAACTGGATGAAATGAGGGAAAGCTAGAGTCTCCTTGAAGGCTCTAGGTTGAGATCTATACTCAAAAAGGTAATCACTTAGAATTTGATAATCCAAGTGTCCTTCATGCTTGTCTTCTTCTTGATGAGAATAGGAAGTGCAGTGTCTTTCCTCTTCTTATTCTTCAATATTATTAACCTCTTTGGAGAGGTCCTCTTTGGATCTAAACAATTATGAGAGTAATTTCATATTCTTCATCATTATGATATTCTTGGGCTAAGACTCACAGGCTGAGCGAAGAAAGTTGCTTTGATACCACTGTAATATCCCAAATTGGGAACTGCTAGCAGGGCATGATTGGAAAATGCATTTTCTAGGAATGGATGCTACAAGATTTGAAACCAAGACCTGGCTCCCTTAGATAAATGTATCTAAGACTGAAATTCAAGAGGTGGCTCAAAATAAATCCCTCTAGGTGGGTTAAACAAGTCTCCCACACCTAGTTTTCTTCAGAAAATGCCCGATGAAGGGACTGCAACAATTCTTGAGCAAGAGATGGAAAAAAAACGTTATTTTATCAATCCTAGGCACATAAAGATGCAGATATCCAAAAAATATGTATTATAGCAGAAACAACATACAAATCCTTGAGGAAAGAGTCACTCAAGCAAGCTATGAAGTCGCAAAAGGGATATGTATATGAAAATAGAATAACACTGCTACACATGGATTTTTGCAGGCTAAGAGGACACATTTTATAAGAGGCACTACTACATATTAAATAATAACATAAATATATGACAATATATGGCTCAATAAATAAGCTGGAGCAAGCTCTCAACCCCTAGAAACAATAATACAACAATCCTGAGAAGGATTGGCTAAAATATACAAAAATGGAAAAATGTCGAAGTAGCAGTGTAGTAGCTGCAACTCAGAAAATGAAACCGGATGAAGATAGCTGAAGATGCTACAACTAATGTCTAAATCTCATCCAATGGATCCTTCAGGTGAAAGGCTTATCTTAAAACTAAAGATCTCACCCTCCAATCAATACTGCAAAACCCCACAGCAAGTGATCTATGGAAATAACGCAGTTACTAAAGAAAACTGTGTTGTAGGGGAAAAGGAATGATTTGGCCCAATGCCAAGATCTAAAATAAGCTCCAATGGCTTCCAAATTGATCTCCAAAAGGAAAGAGATAATTTTCCTCAGAAAAGCAAGTGATGGAAGAGGTGTTGTGATCCCTCACTGCAACACCCTACAACACAAAATTATCCTACTTCAGGAATAACGTTATCCTAGAGGAGGATGCTTGGCCTCAAGCCTAGATGTGAGGAAAATATGTAAAAATCCTTCAAGAGCCTTCTCAAGAAAGGAGAAGGATTCCTAAATAGGAAATCCTTATGCTAAGCAGCACAACAACTCAGCTAAATAGTCGGGACTGTAAATAGTCGAAGCAGACAAGAAATCAATAATTATATGCATGGATAACAATGGCTGCCTTGCCCTCCTTTTAAAAACATGAGAGTTCCCTCTCCATGGGTCCCACTCTTTAGGGTTTCCTCCTTCAAGGAATATTCCATCATCTTTCTCTGCGTTGTCCCATAAGATGCTTTCCACCTCATACCTCTGCGTTGTTTGACTTGGTCAAACTTGACCTAGCCTCTTTGCAAATGTCTCCTTTCACACACGAGGGTGTGAAATCTAGTTCCAAGGCTGATACTCTTTCATAATAGAGGGAATTTATCCATGTTTTTATTATGAATGGGCCTTCTCACCCAATTATTCAACTCCTAAGTGAAAATAGGAAAAGTTAATATTCCAATTTATTGTAGGAAAATTTTGGAATATTGCAATTATTGATTTTGTGGTCTGCATGACTATTGTGCATTCTTCAGTTGTTTAGTTGAGATTGTTGTGCTGCTTAGCACAAGGTATTCATGTTTAGGAATTCCATATCTTTTCTTGAGAGGCCTCTTGATGGAGCTTGCACTTCATTTCTCCAGATTTAGGTTTGAGGCCAAGCTACCTCCTTCATTTCAAATATTGTTTAATATTTCCAAACCCATAATAGTTGTTAGAAATGTGAGAGATTTTTTTGTATTTGGACATATTAGGAACATAAACCTCTTTCACTTTTTAAATATCTATTTTGGATTGAGATATACAAAGGTATCATTGGACCCCAATTTTGCAGAATTTCTGGAGAAGAATGCACAAAGAAAGGAAACCGTTAGTGACTTGGATGCCTCATCATAAACTAAGAGTTGATATAAAATTTTAATTCTCCTCTTTGTCACCATCAATCCATAAGTATAGTACCAAATAGATGCATTAGTTTTGGGTGTCCTTTATTAAATTTCTATTTATGTAAAATAGTTTGAGATATTTGTAAACCAATCTTGATATTTTTTCAAGATATTCTAGTTTAAAATTTGTATAAATACTTGACTCTTTGAAGTATTAGAGTGGAATAAAATTGCTGAAGATTGTTATAGTCATTTCTTGTTGGACTTGAAATCTTTTGTGTCTCAAATTTTGAGTAGTAGGCTGGATCAAACCAATTGGCATCATACTTCAGGATTCCTGTGATGAGCTATTTGGAGTGAAGTATTTCCTTACTTGTCATTGTTATATTTCTTTGTTACATGCATGCATCTATGCTTTTTTCTAAATCTAAACGAATAACTAGGAGCATTACTATAGGATTTGTTAAGAGCACCCTCTTTTTAACTAGTTATCATTTATATGTTTTCCTCTTATTTCCAGTGCAGGGAACCCTTAATTTCTCCCTCTCTCATTTGACCTCTTACTAATACTTCCTTTTCCAGATCAAAGGATTATTAATTTTCCTTTACCCCGATAATACCACCTCATAAAAACAACTTTCCAAGATCTTCAAGGGTTATCTATCTTTCCCTAAAAAAATTTGACCTTTTGGTCTCAATCCCAGTATTGTTTGCTTGATTTTGACTCCTTAGCCCAATGGACAAACAAATTTCCCACTATCCATCCTTTCAAGTGATTTTTCCCACCAAATCTACCAAAACCAAACCAAATTTGCACATTCATAACTAGCCTAATATTTTACCAATAAAACAAAGTTAAAACTTAAAGAGAGAGCCCTCTCTGAAACCTAGGAAGGCTAGATCCTAGAGTTTGAAGTTGGTATGTGGTTACCTTGGTGAGTTCTCTCTTGAACCTAGAGAAATTACTGAGTGATAACATAATGGTGACCATACTAGGGAAAACTAACATTTTCTTCATAAATATTTTACAGGTTCAAATCTGATCTATGATGGTGGACAGTGATTAGACAGACAAAGGTTAAAATCATCCACCTGGTGACTCCAAATCAATTTCACAATCAAGACTCCACTGGAGGAATGAACCTGAAAGAAAAATTTGGAAATATCAAGCTTTTAACTTGGATCTTAATCCAATAAATTATGTTCTTTCTCATTAAGAATGTTTTTCAATGTATATTGTATTTTAGAGAAGATCTTAGATTATTTTTTTATTATTTTCCTTCAAAAATTGTAAATACTAATTCTCCTAATCTCTTTGAACAACTTTCTTCTGAATCTAATGATAATCATTTTCCAATTAAGAAGCCTCAAATAATAAAGAATGATCTTACAATCCCTGTACATTTTCTTGTACCATATAAAGTTCCTGATAGAATAACCCCCTCATTTAACTTCCTATACTCCATGATTTCCCTAAAAAATATTACAAATTTCTTCCAAGGTTTGATGGAGAAAATAATAACATCACTACCCAAAAACATATTCAAGGTTTTGAAAATTATCTATATTTATTTGAGATTGATGAAGAGGATGTAAAAATCAAAAAAATTTCTCTTTCTTTGCAAAATAGAATAAAGAGTTGGTTTAAGAATCTTCCTAATGCAAGCATCTCAAATTTCTAGCAGTTTGTCGAAATTTTTCTTGACAGATGGATAATTAAATCTAATCTTTTTGTGATCATAGAAGAATATAATCAGTTAAAAATACATCCAAATGAAACAATACAACAGTTTTTTGACAGATTTAATCAAGTTTATTATTCAATGCTAGAAAATATAAGACCTCCTCATGATTCAACTCTCTTGCATTACCCAAGTTCCTTTGATCCAGAAATATAATTTCAGTTAAGAGAAAGAGATCCAGAAACACTTGTACAAATGTAGAGCATTACAGTTGATGTAGAAGCTAATCTAAAAATCAAAAAGGAAAAGTTGAAAGAAGAAGAGGAAGAGAAGAAAAACATTGTAAAGGTAAAACTCAGCCTTTTGGTAAAAAAACTAGATGAAATCATATAGAAGATCACTATGAAAGATGAATTTTTTATTCAAAATCACCATGAAGAAATAGAAGAGGTTGATAGCCATGAAAAAATTCCTACTAATACCAATTATCATAGATCAGAAAATGGATTTATAGATCAATATGTGGAAGAGGAATCTACCGATTTAATGTGTATGTTGGATGACATTCCTTCTTTTGATGAATTTCCCAAGTATGATCATTATGATGATAGTTATGTTCTCCAAACTCAAGCTAACTTTACAGAGCAATCAAAAGCTAGTTTTTGGGATGAGGAAACTCAGTTTCAGTAGCCATAATACAGTGATGAACCAATACAGATCAGCCATTAAAGTGAGGAAGAAAAAGTACAAAATTTTTAAATAAAATAAGGTTCTTTACCTCTTTGTTTTGCTTCATTTCAGCTCATTAGAGACAGCTTTCAAGCCATCAATATTCAGCAATCTTTAGGAATTATGATTGACAACAAAGAAAATAATCAAACTCTTGATCAGGATATTTCAGTTTCACAATTGCAGTTATCAGTTCCAATTGAAATACATGATCAAATGACACAAGAAAATTCCATACCACTATGTTTTGAATCATTTATGATTTTAAAGGAAATGTGGTATAACATCATTAAAGAAAAGGATCAGCAACTTGTTGAAGTTTATGAAGTCCCATGGAATTCCATATCCAATAGATTGCAGCCATCCTCACAAGTTTTTCATGATCCAATAGCAGATATGTTGGATAATGAATGAATTCAAAGACTTTCTCCATTAACTAACTATGAGTTTTAGAATCAAGATGATAAAGGTTTCAGCAGTCAAACATTATAATCAGTAGGAATATCATCACAAAACATATCTGAAAGTTTGTAGGGAGATAAAGATTAAAATAACATTTCAGTTTCATGGCATGGAGGCCATCTAGAATAGATGTACAGTTGTTTATATCAGTTAAACATTAGTGTATATATCTTGGAAGATCGTTTTGAAAATTTTCTAGAGTCAACAAAGGAAATCAAGTATTTCCTTATCATCTCATTTGTTGACAAGTTTCTAATAGGTTGCAGAACTACAGTTTTGAAAATCAACAAGAACATGAAACAAAATACCTCAATGTATATAATGCTTGAATGGTTGCATTGGGTATTTAATTTTACCTAACCAGCAGTTGGACAACTGATTAGAGTAAATAGGTAGGATTTCAGCTTATTTCAGCTTTCAGTTTTCAGCTAGTTTGAAATAATTCATTAACATTTGAAGCCAAGGAAAAGGCCCTAAGATATTGATGATTTAGTAGTTTGGTTTGAAGGTTGCAGCACCTTTTAGTCTCAGATCAGATTTCAGTTTGCAAAGAAAGGTGTAAATTCAGTTCAAGGGTTTTCAATCACAACATATGCATGTTTGTGATTGGCCCAATGGATCAGGCTACTAGTCGATGGTGTTCTTGAAATCTCACAAGGAGATGCCATCCCCATGTGAATCCGTTGTTAGGGTCCTATAAATATAGGATTTATAATTTTGATTTGACTCTGTTAAAATTATTGAAATATTGTACATATCTTTTCTTTCTACAAATTTATTCCCATATTTAAAAAAAAATGAAAAGAGGGTATGTCCTAAAAGAACAATCAAAGGACAAAAAGAAACAAAGATCAAAAGAATATTAAATATGAACCCCGTCAAAAATAGATCATGAAAGTCTTGCAAGTTTAAGTGCCACTACTTTAGTTTGCTTTTGCAAATAAGATTGGGTGCAGCTTGTCCTAAATGCCACAATCCATGAGGGTCAAATAGCTTAAACTTGACCTCTCATGCTTTAAATATCATGTTGTTAGATAGAGAATAAAGATCTGTCGAATAGTTTAAACTTGAAAAATCAGTAGATAAGATAGAGAATAAATGAGGATCTCAAAAGTTTAATCTGAGCCCTTGGATGAAATAAGGTTAGAATTAGATAGTTTTTATGTTTTGAAAGAAAATTGATTTAGCGTTGCAAGCTCAAATTCACCCATGCAAATGAAGTAAAAAATGCTAGAAATAATGTTGGGTAGGTAGAAAGAAGTTGTGCAAGGCATGTAATAAAGCATCATCAGGAAATAAATTACTAATTTTCCCTCCCCCACAATGATTCAATATTATAAATCTTCAATTAAAGAGGCTTAGAGCATTTCTCTGACTTCTGTTGGGACCAGACCCAAGGCTTGATAACTGATTGATTAAAAATATTGAATTACTACAAAAAACCCAATTTTCATCAAAATTTACCCTTCATTCATAATCATAATCCCTTTTCCTAAGTAAAAGCCCATTTTTACTAAGTAAAAGTAAAAACCATAAATAATTAATTTCATTTTCATTTTAAATCGCTCAAAAACCCATAAAATGCATTTTTATCCTAAGTTAAAGTGTGAAAAACAATAATGGGACAACTATGCTTTATTTGTCTATATTTTTCACTTTACTTAGTGATTAAATTATGTATTTTTATTTATTTACCTACATTACACCTTTTTTCCATATTAATTTCTAACCTAGATATTAATTCCCTAAACTATACCCTCCCGTACATTATTAAATGTTTTATATTTTAAATAACCCCAAAACCAACTATTTAAAGTTTAAACCAATCTTTAAATACCCCAGGTAAAGAAATAAAACCTCCCCTTTATCCTGATCATACCACCTCATAAAAACAACTTTCCAATATCTTCAAGGGTTATCTATCTTGCCTTTAAAACAGTTGACCTTTTGGCCTTGATCCCAGTTCTGTTTGCTTGATTTTGACTCCTTAGCCCAATGGAAAAATAGATCTCCCACTATCTATCCCTTCAAGTGAATTCTCCCCACCTAATCAAACAAAACCAAAACCAATTGCACAATCATAACTAGCCTAATATTTTATTAAAAAAAAAACAAAGTTAAATCTTATAGAGAGAGCCCTCTCTGACCCGTAGGAATGCTAGATCCTAGAGTTTAAAATTTGGTCTATGGCTACCTTGGTGAGTTCTCTCTTGAACCTAGAGAAATTACTTAGTGATAACAAGCTACAACACAGTTTCTGTTTAGAGTTGGGTTGTGTTGCAGGGTGTTGCAGTGGAGGATTGATAACACCACTTCTGGAGCTAGTTTTTTAGAGGAGGAAGCTTTCTTTCCTTTTGGAGATTAGTGAGGAGGATTCTGCATCTGATTTCACATCTTGGCACTTTTCCAACATATTTTACATCACCTACAATGTAGTACCTCTCCTTGACTGCGTTATTTCAGTGAGTATTTGCAGTGAGGGGTTGCAGTGTTTTATAGGAGGATGAGATCTTTAGTGTTAGGATCAAAATTTCACTTGGAAGATCCATTAGAGGAGGTATATTCATCTTATGCATCATCTTAATCCATATCCATCTAGTTCTTGATTTGCAGCTACTACTCAGCTCTAGGGTTGCACTCTAACATTTTGTACTTTTTGCATATTTTAGGAAATCCTTTTCGGATTGTCTTGGAATTTATTTTGGGAGTCTATATCTTCACTCCCAACATTTTACGAGCCCTATATTGACATATCCATGTATTGAAATTCTCCAATAGTAGTTATATCTAATAAAACTGCACTGTCATAACCTTGGGCATTTTTTGTGTAGCAGTGATCTTATATTTTATGTACATGTTCCCTTGAGGCTGATTTTTCCTATCTTGAGTGACTATTTCCTCAAGATCTTGTATACATTTTCTGCTATAATATTCATATGATGGCTATATGTTCCTCTCACATTTTATGATTTTATTTATCACTGCTATTTACAGTTTTATGTCTTGTATTGTTGCATTCCCCATTTGGGAATATTACACTTCTTCATCCTTCTTCCATTCATCCCTTGCTTCGGTTATCTAATCTGGTTGGATAATAGAAATGGCACAAAGCAATGCTTCCACCTCTTCATTCTTTCTTGAGAGTGCATATGCAACAACATTTAGCTTCCCTTTTTTGTAGATTATTTCAAAGTAATAATGCAACATCTTTGTGACCCATTTTTGTTGCTCTTCTGAAGATAGTATTTGTTCCAAAAAGTGTTTAATATTATCATGATCAGTTTTTCCCTTGAAGTGTCTTCCCATTTGGTAAGGTCGCCATTTCTTTAGTGCATGTAGTATTTCTACAATTTCCTTCTCATAAATAGCTTTTGTAAATACTTTCCTTTGATTGGACGACTTTCAAAAGCATGGGTCTTCCTTCTTGCATTAAAACAGCACCAATTCTATTTTCTGAGGCATCACATTCCACAATAAATGTTTTTTTGAAGTCTACTGTAGCTAAGACCGGTGCTAGGCACATTGCCTCTTTAACATGTTCAAAGGACTTGGTTGCTTTAGGAGTCCATGAAAATGCATCTTTCTTTAATAATGTTGTTAAAGGTGCAACTATTCTCCCATAATTGTTAACAAACTTGCGATAATACCTTGTTAACCTGATATATCCTTGCAATTGTTTTATGGTTGTGGGGAATTTCCATTCCTTAATGGATTTAATTTTTTTAAGGTCTACCTTAACACTCTCGTGAGATACAATATGACCTAGATATTCCACCTCTTATACTCCAAAGAAACATTTGGATGTTTTTGCATATAATTGTTTCTCCTACAATAGTTTGAGCACCATGTCAACATGTTGAACATGATCCTTCCAAGACCTATTGAAGATTCATATATCATCAAAAAATACTAACACAAATTTTCTAAGGAAGGGTTTGAAAAAGGAATTCATCAACCCTTGAAATGTAGAAGGTGCAATGGTAAGGCCAAAAGGCATGACCAAAAATTCATAATGACCCTCATGAGTTTGAAATGTTGTTTTCAAAATATCTTCAGCCTTCACTCTAATTTGATGATATCCTGAACGAAGATCCAATTTGGTAAAATAAATTGCTCCATGAAATTCATCCAATAATTCATAAATCAAAGGAATGGGAAATTTATCTTTAATGGTGAGCTTATTGAGCTCCCTATAATCCAGACACATGCACCATGATCCATCCTTCTTGTCCACCAATAATACTAGAGAAGAGAAAGAACCTTGACTAGGTTGAATTATACTATCCTCTAACATTTCTACAATCATACGTTCAATTTCACTCTTTTGGACATAAGGATATCTATAAGGCCTGATGTTTGGAGGAACAGTTCCTGCAATCAAATTAATAGCATGATCATGATCACGAATGTTGGCAATATCATTCCTATGTCTTAATATGTTGTCCTTGATGGGAAATCTCTAGTAAAATATGGATTATATGTCTTCAGTAAAACCATAGGAGTTCATCATAAGAAATGTGTAATTTCCAAGAGAATATTTGGTAATATTCGTATTGAATATTCTATGTGTGGGTTTGTTCAGGCCAAGTCGCGTATACATGTGGATAAGAATGATCCAAGTCACGTATGACTTTTGCACTCCAAAAATATAATACCAGGGGGCGTTAGCATCATATTAGCCCATAGGATTGAGCGCCATGTCATCTATTTGTTTTCATCCAAGAATACCATCGACAGTTTTGTGGTTTTGACTCATGGTGTTGTTAAAGGCTAAATATATATAAGGAGAAGAAGATCATAGTGCAAAGTTGTGCATGTGTAACGGTTGTCACTAAATACTTCCCTCTGAAGTATATCTGCATAGGATGAGCTTTGTTTTATTGATAAATCCGAATTTATGATGTACCCTAGGATAGATTGATGGATCAATCTATCCATCAATCTAAATGACTATGACTATGTTATTGCATGATCCATTGAAGATATGATTAGCTCTGAGACCTAGCGCATGTTTGCTGAAGTGGAGTGAATAAATCTGGGTAAGTTATATAGATCTGAAACATTCTGTTTAATTAATACTTCTAGATCTATACGCTAGTTGGTCTTATTAAAAGCGCGTATATACGTGGGTTTTCTTCAGAAAAGGTGTGTATGGAAGTTAGGGTTTTTTGAAGCTTATTGCAGAGGTTTTTTTGTTATTGTTGCTATTTTTTTGTTATCTATCAATGAAGTCTTCATGTAGATCTAGGTTTCTTGATTTTTGTATATGCTGCTAAGTTGATTATGTACAAATCTGATCAATGAGTGAGAAAATATGTGTTATGATGACTGACTGATAAAGGGTTCTACAATTATGAAAAGATATATGATTGAATGACTCAGATCTTGATCTGAGATAGATCATATTCTGAAAAATAGTATTCACAGATCTATACACAGGTTGTTATTAAGGAAAGCGTGTATACACGTGGGTTCAGTGAAGCAAAGTAGCGTATTCTTTTTGAGATAATGAATGTTCAGGATTGAATTTGATTCTACATATTGATTATGAAATCTGGTTGTTACAGTGTTATTATTACAGCGATCTCACTGTTCAGTTTGATGTATTGGGTGAAGTTTATTATTGTTGATCTTTATGAAGGGTTGTGTTGAAGACATGTGATCCAGTATGAAAATTGAAGAAATGTGGTCTGCAGTGATTCTGAGGGAATTAGAATCTTCCTTCCAGTAGAAACGTGTTCTAATCAGGGGGTTGAAGCTCCCTTCCAGTAGTGGCTAGTGAAAGAGATCACGGGGTTGTAGCTCCCTTCCAGTTGTAGCTGGAAAATGAGAGAAATTTGCAACCTTTTGCAGGTAGATGTCTGCATACTGATATGAGTCTGCATCAGTACAATATTGTAAGCAGTTTTCCATATAATAAATATTGAAGACAGAGACAACAGCAGCGGTGTTTTTCTCCCAAATTGGGTTTCCACCTTAAATATTGGTGTTCTTGTGTGTTTCTCTTGTGTGATGATTTACTCTGCTGTTACTACACATACTTACTAATTAACTAACAGAGGCATTATTGATAAACTGAGTTAAATATTGTTTCTATAAAGCTTTTCTAACAATAAAATTATATCAGTATATGCTAGTTTCTTTTTTTATATGCATGTGTATACGTGAGTTGGGTTCATCAAAGCCTTGTATGGAATTCAGTAAAGAAAAAGGTAAAATTATTAGTAAGCTCTAAATATTGATTCACCCCCCCCCCCCCCCCTCCCCCCCTCTCAGTATTTTTCCCAACAATTGGTATCAGATCAGGTCCTTTTGAAGAAGCTTAATTGCTAGAAGGAAGATCAACCAAGATGAGAAATCAAGATAGGAAAACATCTATCAGGCCTCCACTATTCAATAGAAACAACGTAATATTCTGGAAGACAAGGACAAGATCCTATCTTCAGTCTCTTGGAGCAGATGTATGGGCTATAGTTGAAGGAGGTTATCAATATCCACCTTCCGTTCCAACAGATGTAGCAGCAAGAAAGAAATATGAAACCAATGCAAAGGTGGTTAATGCCTTATTGGGAATTTTGACTGAATTAAAATTTTTCAAAGTTATGTAGTTGAATATAGCAAAGGAGATATGGGAAAAAATAATTCTAAGCTATGAAGGTGATGCCAAGGTAAAAAGTGCTAAACTCCAAACTCTCAGAATTCAATATGAAAAACTTATAATGCACAATGAAGAAACCATTTCTAGTTTCTTTTTACATCTAGATGATATTGTAAATCGTATGAGAAATCTGGGTGAAACTATATCTGACAATATTTTGGTAAAAAAGGTTTTAAGATATCTAACTCCCAAATTTGAATCAAAAGTGTTTGCCATTGAAGAGAAGCAGGATCTACAAAATCTTATTGTTGTTCAACTTATGGGATTCTGACTACTTGTGAAATGAGAAAAGGAGGTCCATCTGAAGTCAAATAAGTTGTCTTCAGGGCTGCTGCAAAAGTAAAGGAGGTAGAAGAACAAGAAGGATCAGGGTATGTTTCAGAAGAAGATGAGATAAATTTTGTAAAGAAGCTACAACTTCGCACTGGAAGGTTTAGAGGTAAACTTCCTTTTAAATTTTTTGGTTGTGGAAGAGTTGGTCATTATGCTGCTAAATTTCCCCATAAATATAGTCATGAAAAGGGAAAGGAAGTGGCTAAAGGAAATAAGAAATGGCTTATCAATAGAAAAATATATTATACTCATGAAGATAGTGATGGTCTATCAAATAGTGAAGAAGGAGAATCTGATCAAGATATTAGACTACTCATGGCTTTTGAAAAGGACTCTAGTGATACTTTTATGGATGCTTTAGAATAAAATGATTTTCTTAAAGAAATAAATCATCTAAAAATATGTTTAGAAGAAAAAAAAAATTCCATAGATACTCTAAAAAATAAGCTTATGGAAAAGGAGAAGCACAATGATAAATTAGAATGTGAAATAGTAAATCTAAGAAAGGAAATTGAGAAAGTGAAAACTTTAAATCTTAGATTTGCTAAAGGATCTGAAACCTTAGATGAAATTATCAAGGTACAATGCTCTCCTTTTATAAAGGCAGGTCTTGGATGTATTGGAGAATCATCTCAGTCTTCCACGTAAATCTATCTAAATGTAGCAAAAGCCAGCCTACAACATTCTGTTTCTCAACAAAAGAACAAAGAAACTACATAGGTGAAGCATGACCACTTTAATACAAGGAAGAAGAATAATAGAAATATCAATCAGCAGGTAAATATAAATAGAAGGTTTCATGATCACACAAATTTCTTCTTTAATGGACAATTTTTCTCATGTCATAATTTTCGTCATAAGGCTGCTCAATGTGTTCCATATAAAACCATCATGACCAGAGAAGCAAGAAAGCAAAGAAATGAGACTGGAATAAAGAAGAATACTTATAGCAAATTTTCTCCTCTTCAAAATGAAGGCGAATGTCCTTATTGCAATAACTTTGGTCATGAAGAATTTGAATGCAAGAGCAAACTTCAGCCAAAAGATCATACACCTTCAAATTCCAAGGTTTGAAAAGGAAGGACTTACAATTTGAAAGTTGTGGCATAGAATTATTTGCATATTGGGAAGAAAATTAATGGTACATTGATATTGGATGCTAAAAACACATGACAGGTGATAGAAATAAACTCCTTTCATACAATTCTCTAGAGAAATAAAAGAATGTTACTTTTGGAAATGACTCTCTTGCTATCATTAAAGGAAAAGGTTATGTTTTTCTAAAAGAAAAGGTGAAAGATAACAATGTTATAAAGCACAACTTGTTCAGTGTGAGTCAAATGTGTGATCAAGGAAATGAATTTGCCTTTAGATCAAAATAATGTGTAGTACGTGAACTTGACACAGGAAAAACGTTCATAAAAGGAACTAGAACTCCAAGCAATCTGTATGTATTGAAAGGTTGCCAAGAACAATACTACTTGGGTAAATCTTCAGAAAATCAGTTATGACACAAAAGGTTGGGACATTTGAGCTTCTCTCAAATAAGAAAATCCAGCAGACTCAAATTTGTTTGTGATCTTCCCAACATCACTCTACCTGAAAGTACCATATGCAAATCATGCCAATTTGGTAAGAAAACCAGGGTGCAATTCAATGCTAAAGAAGGATAAAAAATTAAGCCTCTTGAACTTATACATACTGATCTATGTGTTCCTGTAAGGAAAAAGTCGCCTTGTGGAGAACAATACTATATTTTATTTATGAATGACCTCTCTAGAATGTGTTGGATCGGTTTACTAAACCATAAAGATGAAGAATTTGAAAATTTTAATATCTTCAAAGATTTGGTTGAAAATGAATTGCATCTAAAAATCAAACATCTTAAATCAGACTGAGGAGGAGAATATATATCATATGAATTATTTGATTTCTGTGAACATCATGGCATAAAAATATAGTTTTCTATAGCTGGAACCCCACAACAAAATGGCATGGAAGAAAGGATGAATAGAAGAATTCAACAAATGGCTCGGGCTATACTTGATGAATCTGGAACTACCAATACCTTTTGGGGAGAAGCAGCACATACTGTGGTAAATATTTTGAACAAGGCTCATGTTTAGGTGAACAGTGATAAAACTCCTTATGAACTTTGATATGGCAATCTTCCCACCGTAAAGCATTTTAGAGTTTTCGGAATCAAATGTTTTATCAAGAAAAATGATGAAAAACTTGGTAATTTTGAACCTAGAGCAGATGAAGGAATATTTCTTGGTTACTCTTCTAGAATTAAATCATATAAATGTTACAATAAAAGACTTCAGAATATTGTTGAATGCATTGATGTTATAATTGATGAGTCTCTCTCAACTCTAAAAAAGGAAATACCAACAAAAAATGAAGATGATGATGATGTATATCTTACTGCATCAAATAGCAACAATATAGAAGGTGAACCCAATGAAGCGCCAAAAGAAGAACCATCTTAAAAGGATCCATCCAGGTATGTTCAAATGAATCATCCAGAATTTCAAATTTTGGGAGAAAAGAGATCAAGTGTCCAAGCAAGAAGAAATCTTGTAGGATCTCCTAGCTATCTGGCATTTCTATCCACTATTGAACCACAAAATGTCAATCAAGCTAGCAAATATGAATGTTGGATTCAAGCCATGAATGAAGAACTTGATAATATTGAAAAGAATCATACTTGGGAATTAGTTCCAAGACCTCATGATAAAAATGCGATTGGAAAAAAATGGATATTAAAAAACAAGTTAAATGAAAATAGAAATATTATTAGAAACAAACCTAGATTTGTTTGTAAAGGGTATGCTCAACAAGAAGTTATAGAATTTGAAGAAACATTTTCTCTTGTAGCTAGACTTGAAGCCATAAGAATGTTTCTTTCTTTTTCAAGTTTTAAATGAATCAAAGTTTATCAAATGGATGTTAAATATGCCTTTCCCAATGGTGAACTAGAAGAAGAAGTTTATATAGAACAACCAAAAGGATTCATTCTCCAAAATGATGAAATACTTGTTTGAAAACTTAAAAAGGCCTTATATGGTCTCAAACAAGCTCCTCAGGCATGGTACTATCATCTTGACAAATATCTTCATCAACAAGGTTTTACAAAGGGATCTGCTGATAGTAACTTATACACAAAAATAGAGAATGATAAACTATTGATTGTAGTTGTATTGTTGATGACATCATTTTTGGAAGTAATGAAGACTCCATGAGTCATAAATTTGCTTCCCTTATGCAACAATAATTTGAAATGTCTTTACTTGGGGAACTAAAATTCTTTCTTGGCTTACAAGTGTAACAAGCAACAGATGGCATATTTTTATCACAAGAAAAATATCTTAAGATAATTCTGAAGAAGTATCGAATGGAAGACTACAAACCTGTGAGCACGCCAATGGTAACTGGATGTAACCTCAGTTCTCATGATGATTCTCCCATGGTGAATCAACTAGAATATAGATCCATGATTGGAAGTCTGCTTTATCTAACTAATACAAGACCAGATATCATGCATGTAGTTGGGATTGTTGGACGATTCCAAGCTAATCAAAAAGAGTCTCATCTTCAGGTTGTAAAAATAACATTCAAATATCTACAAAGGACTCAATACTTTGGTTTATGGTATCCAAATAATTATGATCTCACTCTTCATGCTTACATAGATGCAGATTGGGTTGGGAATGTTGATGATCAAAAAAGAACTAGTGGAGGTGCATTCTATATGGGGCCCCAATTAGTATCTTGGTTCAGCAAGAAACAAAGTTCTATTTCCTTATCTACAGCAGAAGCATAATATGTGGCTAATGCATCATGTTGCACACAACTCCTTTGGATGATGAAAACTCTACAAGACATTCAAATCAAATGTTCACCTCCCATCTCCATTTTATTTGATAATACAAGTGCTATTAGTATCTCAAAGTATCCTGTTATGCATTCCCTGACTAAGCACATTCCTATAAAATATCACTTCATTTGTGAACAAGTGCTTGGAAAAAAGGTTAAATTGGAGTATGTTCCCTCCAAAGAACAAGTTGTTGATATATTTAATAAACCTCTTCCCAGGGAAGCATTCAAATATATCAGATAGAAGTTGGGAGTTGTTTCTACCTCTCTGATTAAATCTTCTTAATTTCAGAAGTTTAAATTTGATACGCGGGTTTCATAAAGACTAATCGTGTATATTCGTGAGTTTCCCTACATAAAACCGCGTATGAGTTTTGCTGAAAAAAATTATCTGGTTCAGCACTCAAAATAGTTGTGGTGTTGTTGGGTAATCTCTGTTGTTGTTCCAGTATTCATATTTCTATATCATTCTGTAAGGTCCCACCTTACCCACCATCAATAAGATAGAGAAGTAGATGTCACATAATCACTAATACTCATTTACACAAAATCCTAAAGAATTAGTCACTGTAAAATTGTTTCCAACAACAAGCCCTTTTTTTATAAAAGCTTTAGATAATACAAGAAACAACTGTCTTATTCACACTTCAGCAAATTATTAAATTCATTTTCACATTCATACCAAAAACTTGCAGACATAGGAAGGAAGCTACACCCATTAAATAGTTTATTTATACTTTACAGTAACATAAAAACAACAGTAACTAATAATTTTACACTAACAATTTATATGCACAAAAGCTACAACCATTCAAGACTTTTGACAAACTTTTTGTAGACATGCACTCTACACTCATTGAGCCCTTATGACAAACACTTTGCAAGCATGCAATTAAAAGTCATTGAGGCATTTTGTCAAACACTTAGCAACAATGAATTTAAGATTATTCTTCAACATATTTATCTCATAAAATTCAGAAATTGAAACTTTAAATGTTGCCATCTTAAAACAAGGACTAAATAATCTTAGTCTTTCATCAAAGACTCAACAACAGGTACACATAACTCACAACAACAATTTTCCAAATAGCCCAGATTTTCAATCTAGGTTTTGAAAAGTATTTTTTTGGAATGAAATCATGGGTTACATGTCCATTAGACATGGATACCCCTTGATGTTGGGCTGAATCGAATTAAAAATGCCCAGGAATGCGATTATTGAAAACAACAAAAATTTATAGCCTAAATGTTTCATTTATGACTTTTTTCAAACATATGGAATGAAAACTTACAACTACACCTCTACATGAGGAAAAATAACCCAGAGTTATGCTACTAAGATATGCTCATTGAAATCACACATTTCTAAATCCACCATATGATTTCTTGAAACATTTTACCACCCACAAGCTAATTCATTTGACATGATTTTACAAGATTTTTGCAACAATTGCTACAATTTAACAAACATATGGCAGCCCTGAATGCTACAGCCATTAAGGCTTTCTGTCAAAATTCTAATAGTACTATTACAACAACTTGAATAAAAAAACATTGAATTATTGGTAAGAATATGAAACATAATCCATAACTAAAATTTATCTCCAACTTACCTCAAGCATTTGATCTTCCAAACCATATTTTAGTTTCCATTATTTTTTCATTTTCTTTTAAGGGTTGATTCTATAATTCCTCCAGGTATATTTTGGGTACATGTCCATTTTCTTACTTCTCTTGTAAGTTGCAAGTTAGCACTTAGTCATGCATAAATAACATTACTCATTCACATATTTTGTCAAATTCTTTTCAAAATATCCTAAAACCATTTTTAAAACATGCATCTAATTACTTGAAACAAAACCATAAATCGTGAAATACTTAGCCAAGTCCTTTGGAATTTATTTATTTCAATTACCTTCAACAATATTTGGCTTTCCTTTCTCAAATGCTACAATACCAAGATTAGTACCATAAACTACACCAATAATAACTCCAAAATTGAGATCTAAACATCCATACATATAGATTAATCTAGTCTTCATTTTTAACTAATCAATAATATTCTAGATAACATAAGCCTAAACCAAAATTAGATGCTTACAACAATTTAAATGTCTACATTTTATTTTATGCTAAAGCTATACTATAATTTTAGGACAATGGAAATTATACCTGAAGAGATATTCAACTCCAATCGTTGAGAATATGATCCACCTTCGATCCCTTAACCAACTCATTTGAACCATCCATTTATCCACCCAACCATATCCAGGGAGAACTACTCCCCCTGGAACCCCTGAGCTGTAAAAGCTCACAAACAGTACCAAAATATAGCAATAGAGAGAAAGCGAAGGCAAGTTGAGGAAGATAAGTTTCAATTCCTCCAAATACCACTCATGGTCAGCTGCACCATGTATAAATACTTAGTAATTTAGTTTGGGGATTTCAAATTCATTTCAAAAGAAATTGGCTACTCTCCAAGTCCCTCCCTCTCATAATTTTTTTTTTTCAAATCTCTCCAACTCTTGCTACCACCATGCACCCCCGTAAGTGAGAATACATGAGGCACATACATAGGAGGAGCAACAAATTCTTGTCATAAAAGAGGATTAATATGCATGCCTTGTATTCCTTTTAGAAGAGTGTAACTCATGCCATTAAGGAGAGGTATGCATGCCTCAATTAAGGAGAGTGTAACATATGCATTAAAGAGAGTGTAAGAGGAATCTGCCATTCTTTGATGAGTGCATGAAAGAGAGTGTAATGTATAATTAAAAGAGAGAGGGAGAGCGATTTACATAGAGCCATGATTATCATCAAGGAGAGAGGTGTGAAGTGATTGAGGAGATATAATTCCATTTTAATAATAATATCATAGTCTCATAAAAGATAGTAACAATATTAATAATATTAATAATATTGAGGATTAAGTCAATATTGAACTATTATGATTGATTAATCATAAGTTAAGTTATTTTCCTTCATGTATACTTGATTACCCATTGATTGGAGGTGATTTGCTAATTTTGGAAACTCATACTTGAAATGGTAGACATGAATTTCTATTTTTAGAAAGTCACTCCAAAATTTTTAGGAATGATATTTTATTAAGGAAATTCATCCGTGAGCTGCCCATGAGTGGTATTTTTCTTCCAGAGAATAGGGATTCCACACCGCTATTGTATGCCTCTCTGTGACATAGTAGATTGAGGACTCTGCGCCCTAATCTACTCTAAAGATCCAATTTTCCACACCTTGATATTTTTAAATATTCAGGACTCCATGCCCCAAACATTTCATTATAGATCCAAGATTCCATGTCTTTATATTTCATGGATTTAGGACTCCGCACCCTAATCCTTTTATTATATATCCAAGACTCCACGTCTTTTTATTTCATGGATTTAGGACTTCGCGCCCTAATTTCCATGGCTTCTCATCTACTCTACTTTGAAACTCCGTGCTTCACCTTAAGGTACTGATTGTGAGCTCATACCCATTTGATGGTTCGTTGGTAAGGTCTTCTTCCAAGACCTACACACATCACAATATCATAGATCAAATAAATCAAATGAATTTCATAATTTACTTATTCACATTTTACCAAAGATTATGCATGACTTCCATAGTCATTTTTGTTTTGGAGAAATGACTTCCACAGTCATTTATAACTTGAGCATCCTTGTTGGCAATGACCAAGTCCCCTGCCACATAATGGTTAGTACGATATTACGAACATATAATCATACAGATCATGTATCATACGTAAATCATAATTAACCATATGTTCCACATAACCATAATCATCTATGGATCTATGTCTCAATCTTGAATCACCATTCATGTAATACACCTATGTCCAAAATAGGATACCCAAAGAGAAAACATTGCTAATATGCTCTTAACCTAAATCAATTCTTATACACACAACCATAGATATTATCATAAGCACACAACAACCAAGCGACCCAAACTAGGTCTATAGCATATAAGCATGTACATAAGTCTATCATGCATAATATTATATCATTATATCAAAATCACCATCTCTAAGTGTCATCAAATCTATCTCACTAAGAAGGGACACTACACATTCTCTGACAAAGATGCTTTGATGAATTGGTTGTTAAAGGTGTTAAGGATGCATCAACTTAGGGGGATATTTTGGTCCTGTTAATGAAATATCATTTTTGTAATTTGATGAAAAGTGGATGATGCCACTCATGATGTAAATTTTTCTATTCAGACATGTAAAGACTAGTTCTAATTTTGTAAACCTACTTGTTTGGGTAGTTGAGTCAAATCTGTATTTCCTCTTGGTTAGATAATTAATGTAATTATGAGTCCTTGGTGATAGGAAAGGTCATACTTGGTTGAGTTATACAGTCATGTACTTCATTGAAAATATCTAAAAATTCGGCATACACTCAAGGGGAGCATGGTCAAAACAGTGCCCTTTGCTCTTGATGTCAAAGGGGGAGATAATTTTGGGTGTTTGAAGTATTTGAAAAATGGTTATATATATCTATCTGTTGTAGTGATAAAACAATATCATGGTTGCCATCAAGTCCAAAGGGGGAGATTGTTGGCAATATGATTCCTATGTCTTAATATTATGTCCTTGATGGCAACTCTCTAGTAAAATATGGAGTATATGTCTTTAGTAGAACCATAGGAGTTCATCAGAAGAAATGTGTAATGTCCAACAGAATAATTGGTAATATTCATATTGAAGATTCTATATGTGGGTTTTTTCAGGCCAAGTCACTTATACACGTGGATAAGAATGATCTAAGACACATATTCCTTTTGCGCTCCAAAAATATAATACCAGGGGGCATTACCATGGTATTATCCCATAAGATTGAGCGCCACATCGTCTATTTGATTTCGTCCAAGAATACCATCAAAAGTTGTGTGGTTTTGACTCATGGTATTGGTAAAGGCTAAATCTATATAAGGAGAAGAAGATCATAGTGCAAAGGTGTGCATGTGTAAGGGCTATCACTAAATACTTCTCTCTAAAGTATATCTACATAGGATGAACTCTGTTTTATTGATAAATCTGAATTTATGATGCACCCTTGGATAGATTTATGGAGCAATATCTCTAGATCTGAAATGACTATGTTCTTGCATGATCTATTGAAGATATGATGAGCTTTGAGACCTGGTGCATGTTTGTTGAAGTGGAGTGAAGAAATTTGGGTAAGCTCTATAGATCTAAAACATTCTTCTGAATTAATACGTACAGATCTATATGCTAGTTCGTCTCAGTAAAAGCATGTATATATGCTGGTTTTCTTCATAAAAGGCGCATATGGAAGTTAGGGTTTTCTGAAGCTTATTGCAGAGGTTTTTCTGTTATTGTTGTTATTTTTCTGTTGTCTGTGAATGAAGTCTTCATGTAGATCTGGGTTGCTTGATTGTTTTATATGCTGCTAAGTTGATTATGTACAAATCTGATCAATGAGTGAGAAAATATGTGTTATGATGACTAACTGATCAAGGGTTCTGAAATTCTAAAAAGATATATGACTGAATGACTCAGATATCAATATGAGACAGATCATATTCTGAAAAACAATATTCACAAATATATACGGAGGTTGGTATTAAGGAAAGTGTGTATACACGTGGGTTCAGTGAAGCAAAGTAACGTATGCTTTTTGAGATAATGAATGTTCAGGGTTGAGTTTGATTCTGCATACTGATTTTGAAATCTGGTTGTTACAGTGTTCTGATTAGAGTGATCTCACTGTTCGGTTTGATGTATTGGGTGAAGTTTATTATTTTTGATCTTTATGAAGGCTTGTGTTGAAATGGTGTGATCCAGTATGAAAATTTATGAAATGTGGTTTGCAGTGATTATGAGGGAAGTAGAAGCTTCCTACCAGTAGAAGCTGGTGTTCTGATCAGGGGGTTGAAGCTCCCTTCCAGTAGTGTCTGGTGAATGAGATCAAGGGGTTGTAACTCCCTTCCAATTGCAGTTGTAAAACGAGAGAAGGTTGTAGCCTTCTGCAAGTAGATGCCTGCATACTGATATGAGTCTGCATTAGCACATTATTGTAAGTAGTTTTCCATATAATAAATATTGAAGACAAAGACGACAACATTGGTGGTTTTCTCCCGAATTGGGTTTCCACCTTAAATCTTGGTGTTCATGTGTGTTTCTCTTGTGTGATGATTTATTTTGCTGTTACTACACATATTTATTGATTAACTAATAGATGCATGACTGATAAACCGAGTTAAAAATTGTTTCTAAAAAAAAATTCTAATAATAAAATTATATCAGTATATGCTAGTTTCTTTTTATATATCTGTGTGTATACGCGAGTTGGGTTCATCAAAGTTGTGTATGGAATTCAGTAAAGAAAAATTTAAAACTATCAGTAAGATCTAAGTACTAATTCACACCCCCCCCAGTATTTTTCCCAATAAAAAATAGTTGGGAGTCCTTTTGGAGTTTCAAACACCTTGGAATGCTTGTCCAAGACTTTTTGGAGATCTACAGAAATAGATGATTTTGATCTTGGAACTTCTAGTGAGCATAATTGTGCAATTCTGCCTTGTTGTTATTTCTTCAAGAGCTTTGCCATGACATTAGAGCTTATTATCTTTCCCAGCTTCCCTGTGATACACCATAATTCGACTTCCCTTCCTTTTGAAAAAAATTCAAGAAACATTCTTGAAAATTAAAAGCTACTGTCCCCAAAGATTGTAACCATTGTACTCCTAGTAAAACATCAACACCTCCCATTGGAATGGAAAGCATTGGAATATTCAATACATATTCCCCCATGGTTAGCTTGATATTATGACATTTTATAGAGAAATTTATAGTTCCTCCATTTTCAACCATCACTTGACATTCTGGTGCTGGGTATAGGAAACAATTCAATTCCTTGGCTACCTTACAATGAATAAAATTATGGGTACTACCCAAATCAATCAACACTATTACCCTTTTCTTCTTGATATGTCCTTCTATCTTGAGATTATGGAGTCATAATTCCTACCAATGCATTATATGATATGGTCAGACTCATTTCTTCCTCTTCTATGGTTGGTTCGTGGTGTATATCCTCTTCTTTTGAAGATTCTTGTTCATTTTCTTCTTCCTCTTCACAATCTATGTAAAATAATTTCTTCTCGGAACACTTATGACCTTTAGTGTATTCCTTTAGTGTATTTTCTATCACAACTGTAGCAAAGACCTTTTGTTGTTTTCTCTTCCAATTGTTGTGGTGTCAACCTTGTAGGTTTTGGAAGCCTAGGAGTAGAAACACTTCCATATTTATATATGTGAGTGGTAGGCTTCATTGTCGCCATAATTTTACATTTAGTTTTTCTTGCCAACTTGAATGCCTTTCCCAATGAGTCAGGTTCCCAAACGCGAAATTCATGTTGGATGTTATCCTTTAAAGTCCCTATGAAGACATCAATCCTGTGTTCCTCTGGAATATTAGTTACCCTTATATTCAATTTTTGAAATTCCTCAATGTGCTCCACCACTAAACCCTTTTGTTTGAGATTTATAAATTGGCAAAAGAAGGTGTTGCTCTTTGTATCCTCATAATGTGCTATCATTTCCTTTGTAAAAAATGACCAAGTGACAATTTTTGTACGGGAGAAAAGCCATCGATACCATACAAGTGTATTTTTTTCTAAATGTAAAGTTTCAATGCGTACCTTTTGTGTGTTTTTCACATTATTGAGATCAAAATATTTCTCCATCTGTAGTGTCCATGTTACAGGATCCTTTCCATAAAACTTGCTCATATCCATCTTTGGAATATGGTGGTTCTTCAATACAACATTAGAGTTTATGAAATCATGGTTAAAATTTATTTTTTTCTCATCATGAATTTCCTCTATTGTATTTCCACCATTAGGAATCATTTCTTGTATTAACCTTGTCATCAAACCTTCCATGTCTGCTTTTATATCATTCTTCATGTCTTCCATGTTGCCTTTCATTTTTTCATCGATCTTATCTTTCATGTCATCCATCTTAGCTTCCATTCCATTCTTAAAAATATCCACCTTAGCTTCTATGCCTTTCTTCAAACCATTCATCTTAGCTTCCATGACTTTATTCAAAAATTCCATTTTAGTTTTTGTTGCTCTTTGCAAGAGCGAAATTTGGTGCACTTTCTCTTGTAATTTTGATATGTCATGTAGCGCTTCTTCCTATTCATGAGTCATAGTAGAGCCTTATGAAGGTTTAATGGGTGTTGAATTATTTTTAGGTGGAATTTTATAACCCAATACTGATATCTATGCTTCAATATGCCCTTGTAATCACTTCAAATTGATTTTTCACACAATACTTATGAAATTCGGAAAAATAAAATTACACACCCTTTTCTTGCTTTTGTAGAGCTCAATATTGACCCTGAATTATCTCTCTGATTTCAGATCTTTAATATATAAAATTTGGCCCTCAATTAGCCCTCTAAATATTATTTTGAATGCCAGAGGTCTGACCTGATTTGGATTCTTCAAGGAAAAGTTATGCCCAATCTCCCACAATGACTTAATTATGGACTGGTTCAGTAAAGTGAACTTGTATGAATTTCCACGTGTCATTTTTTCCTCCTTTATCTCTAAAATTGATATAACGAAAACCACAGTCTATGTACTTGTGGCCAATTTTTACAGAATTCCAATCCGACGCTCAGAGAGAGAGTTATGACATTTTTCCCATGGTCACCGCTTTGAGATGAAATTAGGGAGCCTCAAAAAATCATAACTTCTACAAATCATATCTATAAAACTGTTGCGAACCAATATTTGAAATTGTTACAGGAGGTTTCTTAGGATTTCAGCTTCACAATGTAAAAATTTCAGATTCTGAAAAATTGTATACGAAACGTTATAGCGAAAATTCCATGATGACCTGTTTTAGCTGAAATTCGGGAGCCTGAGAAAAACCCTAACTTCCCCAGATCATATCTCCAAAATATTTCGATCTTAGATCTAAAACTTTTATCAAAGTTTCCTCAGGATTTCGACTTCGCGTTTTATAAATTTTAGTTTCTGAATCTTTATAGAAAACATGTTATTGAAAAAATTCCACGATGACCTATTTGGAGCAGTGAAACCCTAGAATCCAAAGCTCTAATACCAAATGTTATGAAACTAGCTCCAAAAATAGAAGAAAAGATAGATCACCACCTTAGAAATCAACCACTTCGAGCGGGCGACCTCCAATACATTACATAAATGAACAATTATTGGATGATACAAATGACCAAAACCTCCTTTTATATATAGGTGTCCATGGGGCCACAATATAATCCTAGCCGACCTAACAATAATAACGTAAGGGCACAATAATAACAATTTTGGGGTTACATGGGTACAACAATAATAATAAGGGGGCTACACTAATAACAATAAGGGACTAAACTAGTTATATAGGGACCTAACACAATCTACCTAAATGTGATAGAAATAAAACATGCATCTCGAAGAGAGATGTTATGGGAAAAATTTCTTAAGGTAGAGTGCATTGCGAGGGTTAGTAAGAAGTTGGCCTTCGAAATCTTCTAGAAGGTATGCCCCCTTACCCAAATCCTTACTAATGATGTAATTTCCTAGCGATAATGAGTCGAACTTCCCATGACCAAGGATGATCCGGATTTTATGCAGGAACACAATAGAATACATAAATAACCATGAACATAGAGATGCAGCGGAAATAATGCTTCATTTCATTAATATCAAATAACAGAAATATGCTTACAGGCATAGTGGAAATACAATAGCTAGGGTGTTGGTAGCGAATCTTTGAGAAGAGATGTGATGGCTACAGACCCATAAAATATGTTAAAATGAGGCTTGAGGGCCTATTTATTATTGAGAAACAATGTAGAATCCAAAACGTCCAAAAACCTAACCATAGGAGATGAGGCGCCAAAACTGTGGGTGCCCGTTTGGGTAAATTGGTGGTTCAACTTCCTGGCAGCGTAACTTTGGCATCCGATCTCTGTTTGACACGCTCAATAGCTCGTTACTAAAATATCTATCCAAGGAGTGCAATTTTTGAATGAGAAAAATCGGTCCATGGACCCATGTTTCTCTCTGTTTTCCCAAAAAACGTCGTTTAGGGCCTCAAAATAGCTCCGAAAGTTCAGCACCCGAAAAACTGCTAAAAATAGTAATTTTTGTTGCAACTTGAAAACTGAAAGAACTGATGGTGGGGGTTCAAATGGAATAGGTGGGTGGCCACCAATATCCACCTAGATCATTAAGGCCCCAAAACAGCTTCGGGAATGGAGGACCCGAAAACCTGCTAAAAATAGTAAGTTGTGCTGAACGTGAAAAGCTGCAAGAATTGATGGTGCTAGTCCAAATGGAATAGGTGGGTGGCCACCGATATCCACCTGGATCAAAGGACATCACAAGCATGGTCATACATAAGAACAAGATCACCTTCATCAAAAGTACAAGGGTGGACATTTCAGTCATATTGAGCATTGGTGCATGCCTTGGCTGCTTCGATGGTTTTTAAGGAAACACAACAGTCTTCGGAAGCACGCTCAAGCATGATAAGTCTTTGCTCTAAATGTTTGGTTTCAGGGAGAGGTTCAGTGGCTAAGTGATGGGAGGGTATTTCACACTCGATTGGTAAGACTGCCTCCTCGCCAAAAACAAGGTGGAAAGGAGTAAACCAAGTGGTCGTTTTAGTAGAAATTCTATAGGCCCACAAAGCATGGAAGAGAATAAGGTGCCAATTGATTTTTTTCTTGTTCACCATTCGTTTAAGCATGGTTTTAATGATTTTATTGACCACTTCAACTTTACCATTACCTTGTGGGTAATAGAACGATGAATATTGGTGCTAAAAGCCCAACAGAGAGGATAGTTCACACCATATATCATCTTCAAGATGTCGGACATGGTCAGAGACCAATTGTTTCAGAACCCTGATTCCAGTGATAACATGGTTAAATAAAAACAAAGCTTAGGTAGCTGATGTGTTATTGAACGTTGGCATGGCCTCAGCCCATTTAGTGAAATAGTCAACCGCCACAAAGATATACTTATGGTTACTAGTAGATGGAGGTTGACACTCCATAAATTCAATGGCACACTTTCATAAGGGACTAGTAGAGATGACAGGATGGAGAGGAGCAGGAGGATCTCATGCCTTTGGGACGAAATGTTGGTAGTTGGAACAATGTTTGATTACTTCAATGCAATCATCGAAGAGAAAAGGCCAAAAATAATCAACACACATGTATTTCTAGGTAGTAGCGAAACTAGAGAGGTGGCCACCACAAGCTACACTATGGCATGCATTAAGGAATTTCTCAACTTCAGTGTGTGCAAGACAACAATGAAGGATAGAATCAACATCATGACGATAGAAATCGTCACCTATGAGAAGGTAGCGGGGGGCTTGGTGTCATATGCATTGTCAAGCATCACAATCAATATCGGAAGTAAACGTTTGGGTTACCAAGTAGGTAAGGATGTTTCCATACCAATGGTAATCCTAAGTAATGAGGAACAAGTGCTCATCCGTAAATCACCATTAACTAGTGGATCTTGCATACCAGTAGAAAATTCATAAATGAGTTCACCAAGGGCTAAAACTTTCTTACTCTTGGGTGTGAAAAATTTGAGATCGAACTCCTGAAGGATAGCGATCCAACGGGTGTACTTCCCATTGATGATCTATCTATGTAATTTCCCAAAATGGAAATCACACAGCAAGCCTACTAAAATAACACACTCCTAGGAATTCAGTGCATTGAAATGCGTTTACAACTCTTGTATCCCTTATATCAACTCATCTAATATCTAAATCCAAAAGAAGAGAAAAAACAAATCAAACTAGGTGGGTTAAACAGATCTCCCACAGCCTAGTCTAGCTGAAAAACACCCAAAGAGAGGGGTTGGAACTATATGCAAAGAACTGCTTCAGAAATAATGAAAATGATCAATTTATAAGCATGAGACCAACATGTAGGTCCATCTTCCAACTATACAACAACAAAGTAGATCTACAATGCAACTTACACAGCGTATAACAGGAATAGAAAGAATATACAAGACAAAAGCCTCAAAATGAGCTGCTACAACAACATGAAATGGCAGAATAAGATTGATAGCATTATTTTCATTGCTGAAGCATGCAGTAGATTATAACTCAGATCTAGAGCAGATCTATACACAAAATAATAGATCTATTTCAGATTTGTATACAAGATAAGCTCCTTTATACACTCCCCTTGGGGATCTCAGCAAAACATGAACAACAGTGAGTAGATCTGAGATTTACTACAGTAGATCTGAAGAATGATTTAGAAAATTCTAAATCATAACATATGTAGCAGATCAGATCTGAACTAACATGAATTGGTTGGAAAATCCATGGATCACCACAGTGACAGGAAGAATCCAATCACTAGATATCTCTCCTCTAAACTAATGCCAAGTCTCCCTGCAACTCTGCTCTTGCAAATAATGTAGTCATGGAAGAGGGACTGTGTTATATGCTCTAAGAATGCTTTGGCTTGCTACAAATGTGTGGATCTGAAGCTCAAAGGGTCTAGAAATGACTTATCAAAGGGATGGATGACTTTCCCAATGAAAAGGAGTGCTAGAACTGCATATATCTGAAAATATCTATTCTCCACTTGTTGCGGCTCATGTGGACAACCCAATCCTAAATAGGACTACACTATAGATGAAAGATGTGGCTTGGCCAAATTCCAGATAGTGGACTTGACAAACAAGGCTCCTCCAATAGCTTCTCAAGGAAGAAGGTGGGATTCCTAAACAGGAAAACCCAATGATGAGTGTCTAAACAGACAAGACCTTTAGAAAATAATATCATCAACAACCCCTTCCTACTTTCCTCCTCATGCTTTTATAAGATGAAATCCTTGTCAAACCCTAAACCACCTCAATGAGTTAGCTCCTTGCACATGTGGAGCCTCCATCTAAAACTGCGTTGTGTATCCATGAGGTTCATTGCACCTAGACTGCGCTGTTAATTTGGTCAAGGTTGACCCAGTCTCATGATTCAAACCCATTCACACCTGTAAGAGTTTATTTACATGGCCTAGATATGTCTCTGTTTATATAGGCATTGATTTATTCATTGTTTTCAAGAGTTTTACATGTCCTCTTTTATTCATGAAACATAAAATAAGACAAAAATGCATATTCCTCTTAGCTGAAGCTAAGTAGGAATGTTACTATCCTCCCTCCAAAATTTTTCTTGTCCTCAAGAAACTGATAGGGTGAGTGTTGCAACACTTCTCCTCCATTTGTGTCATCATCAAAGATCAAGCTCTCATCATAAGCTAGATGCTCACCAATCCAAACCTCCATGAATTGTTCCTCCAAAGTCAATATGAGATGTGCAAAATCCGTCCCACATGGAGTCAATAAATCATAAGAAAGAAACATGGCTGAACCAATACTCTCTCTAAAACATGTATCATAAGGTACATAAAGAGTCTCCATCCCATGAGGTACACATATGCTCCCCATCCTCCCTCCGTACATCCCCATAAATAGTACATTTACATCATCAACGTATGGAAATAAAAGTACATATAAACAAATAGAAATTGGAGCATGATGAGGTGGGTCATAATCCCACAAATGGTACCAGTGCAGGGCGTCTCCTGCCTGCAATAGATCAAGGTTTGGTAAGTGGTTTCCCCACCAATTACTTGTTGCAAAAATCATCTCACTATGGCTGAAGATGTGAGATATGTTTGGTGCCTTTGGGAAGCACCCAACATGAAAATTAATCTCCCTTTGCACAATAAGGGAGCGGCAAATTTCAGAAATTTTGGTGGCCCAAAAAATGCCATGAGTTCTACATGATATATCACTCCCTTTAGGAGTGATGGCCTGCACAAAAATAGTGAAATAATGCATACAAATAGATAATGAAATATGTTTTACACACGTATGTTCTTCACCCAAAGTTATCCTTATACAAGTGGAGGGGTGTATGGATCTTTCTCCTCTTCCCAAGGTGGGAAGATGTGGCTGAAATAACTCTGTCAAATAGCCTTGTTGTTGCCTCATCTCCACATACTTAATGCATTCTCGAAAATGCTAATGTAGCTCCCTTCCAAAACCTTCCCATTCAAAGCATCTCATAATAGTGTTGTAGATCTTCATAGAATAGGTGTGGTTGAAACAGAACTCTTTGCAAGCTCTTTGTCGTATCTCCTCCTTAAGCTTGGAGGCTCTATGTAAGAAGACCCTACCATGATGGTAGATGACTCCTTCATAGACTAGATATACTTCTATATACATCTGACCATCAAACATCACACAAGTGTGCATATCCTTGGAATAATCTACCAACAACTGGGATCTCCAATACAGATCTACTCTCCCCAACAATGACAGTGTTGATGATGCATCCATAGGGATGTTTGTCATGTTGTTGCTCCCCTCTTTGACAACTTTTATGTAAAATTTGTGTGTTGGAAGGATATACCTTTCCAACAGCATAGAATCAGAAATGAAGCTGGGTGTTAATGATGAGGGAAGAGATTCTCCCTTTTCCTTGAGGTCACCCAATCCTTCCAGCGCTGTAACCTTTTCTTCTAATGCTCCCATCCCTCCTGGATCTGATCTTGGAGCATCATGTTGTGAAATATGTCCCACCCAAACAGAATCAGGTGGTTTACCACAATATAATTATCTTTCATGGTTCATCCTCACCTGCCAATTGGATGGAATCATCATACTCCTGCTTCCACTGTGCAATTCTATCTCTTCTCCTTGTGTGGAAGACCCATGGTAATGTGGCATCACTCTTAAGGAGGAAAGAGTGCTTCTGATTGGGGTACTTGCTTCTTTCTCTTCTTCTAGAAAAATTGGATCACCCTTTGTCATGTCAACCTTGTGATCCCTCCTTTTTTCTGTCTCGTTGTCTTCCATTCTAGAAACATGTTGCTCATGTACTCCATATGAAATATCCCTTGGAATTTCTTGCAAGGATGCAAGGGCTCCCACAGTGGAAATAATTTCTTCTCCCCCATTCTTTGACAGAAAAATACCTCCTCCTACTATTACAGCACTAGAAGATCTTCTCTGTTCTTCCCTTCTTCCTTCCCCACCAGTGGAGAGTGCATCATCATTAAGAGATCATTTCCCTTGATCTCTCAAAGAAGGAACTCTCATGATTTTTCTCTGAGGAAAGATTTCTTGCTAAAGAGGGGCTTATGCCCTTAGCAAGATATGCAACAGATCTTCAGTCCTTTCAGCATGGTTCATGAGTGGAGTTGGCTCCATGGATTTTTCAAACTCATGCAAGGATTTAGACTTCATTGAATTAGCTTGCTTCCTCAAAGAAGCTTTAGATTGTACTTCAAATAATATTACTAGTCTCCTAGTAAACTTTGCATAAGAAGAAATGTTTACATATTTCAAGGAAGATGACATAAATAGCCATTAGGCATAAGACTTACCTTGAAGATGTAGCACAGTTACTTTCAGGGCTTCTTCTTCTTAAACTTGATGCAGTTGTAGATATGTGTCAAACTCCCTTACCCAAGATTGGGCTGAGCTTTCAGGTGATACATCAAAAGTAGGTAGAGAAAATCTACCCAAAGTGGGTTGCAAACACCCTCTTCTTCTATCATAGCTACAGGATCTCATTCCTTCTCTAGGATGACAGAACTTCGGGAAACTGATATGCTCTTTGAATCTCACTATTTGAGACTCATATTCTTGGAGATAATCACCAATATTTCCCTCCCTTGGTGCTCCTCCTTTTCCTTCTTCCTTTGACAAGAAAGTAGGCATGTTACAACGTTGTAAATCAGATTATGTGGCTGAATGCTCACACCCATAGTAATAAGTATTGGGCTTTCTTCATGAGAAGAGATTCTTAAAGGATCTGCATGCCATTCCGTCCTCATTCCCTTGATTTCTTCCTTCAGCTCTGTTAGCCATCAGTAAATTTTTGTCATAGAAAATGATGGCTAAAACAGGTCTTAAGCCTTCAAGAGATTTTTTCATGGAAAAAATGCTCATTCTTGAAGCTTTCTGATGCTGCCTAAACTTAAAAAGTAATCTTCACTATTTTTTTATTGAGAAAAACCACCAAGAAGCCTTGTTGACATCCAAAGAAACTGTTTTCTAGGCTATGTTACATCATTTTCTAAACCTATTTTCACTCATTTTTTCCCTTATTCATCCTCCATTTTCCTCTGAAAATTCCCATTTTCTCCTTCTCTTCACCCTTCATTTTTCTTAAAAACCTCCCAAAATCCATTTTAAACTCATAAAAATCACTTTTTATGATTTAAATTACCCTATTTTTCCTATTGGAACGCTAAAAAATCATAAAAAAACCCCTAAAAAACCTTTTCTGCCCCTTTTTAAGCCTTAAGCCCCCATGGCTTAAAGCCCCCTCCCTTGTTACCGCCATAAAACCCTGCTCTATGACCAAGCACCTGGCCACTAACCCCTTTCCCTCCGCTCCTGGTCACCCTTTCTCCACAAGACCACGCCCCTACCTTATCCCTAGCCCCTTCCCTTACCTTCTATTTTTACCCTCGTTCCTATGGTAAAACACAATTTTTCTTTATATCTCCCCCTCCCTATTTGGAAAATTCCACTTGAATCCTGGCCGTCGATCTATATGATCTGACGACACAGATTCATTTCCCCCTTCTCCTTTCCTCTCTTGCCCACATTTATTCGTTCCTTTACTTCATGCCTTTTCACTCCATGAAACAATCTTGGCCGTCGATCTATAAAGATCAACAATCATTACACCTCCTCTCCCAACCTTTGATCACCCAACCTTTACCTATTCCTCCACCCTCCACATTAAATCTTCGTCGTCGATCTATATGATCCAATGACCCCGATCAAACCCAACAACCCAACTCCGCCGGGGCCTACCATCCACTACGTAAAGTGCCCATCCAATCACTCACTGACACCTGGCCCCCACCAAATCTCCCGCCATGCACCTTTCCCATCGTGTTTCTCTCCCAACCATTGGATTTGCCCCTCCTCATCCAAAGGTCGATATCGCATATCGCATGAATTTTCTATCCGGATTTTAATGATCCAAAATCGCATGAGACCACCAGTTTTACAAAGGCCACACATCCCTTTTTTATTGGATCACATTCGATTCAACATAAATTGCTTACCGCCCATTTACTGCGCGAAAACTGCCAACGGTTTTCATAAAACCACTATGCCATTTTTAGCACCTGTATTCAAATTTAATGCGGTTTTCATGGATTTTTGCCTCTTCACCATGAAAATATCCTCCTCTTCTTGCATATTCCGTTCCTCTGCATATGCTCCTCCACCTCCACTAGCCTCCAAAGCAATGTCTCCAACACCGTAGGGTTTTTTTTAACATGTTTATTGGTTTTATGCATGGTTTGATATCCGTATTAAAGGCGGAAACCCTGTCCACAGCCCACAAAGGGAGAGAGCCAAATATTTCCACCTCTAAGGCCAAATCATGAAGAAAAGCAGCTACCAAGTTTCATCTCATCGTTTGGTTAGTGTTATGTAAGCGCTGGTGGTTACCATTGAACCCTTCAACACATTTAAAGCCACCTATATATAGAGAAGAAGAAAGAACAGTGAGGATAAAGCTTGAAGATAAAGTTTAAATTAAAAAGCTTAGAGATAAATGACTTAACCAAATATTTAAAGAATTAATACAAAGGATTACAAGGAAAGTCAGCAAATGATTAAAGTTAAAAGGGTTGATACATAAAATTGAAGGATTAAAGGTCTAAACCTACAGTTATAAGGTTAATCCACATTTTAAAAGGATAAAACAGTTAGCAAAAAGAAAAATGAAGACCGAAGAAGGATAAAGAAGGCATGATTAGCCCTAAAGCACAAAATCAGAGTTAAATCAGGGTTTTAAAGTACTAAGACAAATAGATCAGTAAGGGAAGACTCCAAATGCCACATCATTGAGGCAATTACTCCTAAAAAATTCCACCTACAAGCTCATTTTTCTCAAAAGAATACAAATTAAATGCACAATCAAAGATATTTGTCAAAGACAACTCAGAATTAATTTCCAGCCTACCAAATCCCCCAAAGTCAACAAAGATGACTTTAGTTGATAAAATTTAATGTAATAATCAATTGGCAGAGTTAAAACATTTGAAAAATTCTCCATTTGGCCCTTCAAAGGTCGAGAAGCACTTACTCTGTATTAATTGAACAGATAGACCTTTTTTCCACTCCACCTCCTCATTATTCTATAAATACTTCTCTATAAGACAGTATTGGAGTTGGTCTTTGAATACTCATTGAATGCAAATAGCTATTGAGGCTGCTAAAGCTCTGTTTTGTAATAGAAGAAAGACAGGCTGAGATGAGAAGTTTGAAGCTGTAAAGACCCATTGGACTTGAAGATTGTAACTAGTTTGAACATCAAATATACAAGCTTATTTATGGGATCCTGGTCTATGTCAATGGTGATGTTTTTCTTATTTTAAATTGTTATTCTTTGCATGTTTTCCATACTGTCAATTTTCTCTGATAAAGAACAACAAATATAGATTAGGATTTACTGTCAAGTACCATAAATATCACTGATAAATATTTATCTTTATATTTTCTGCTAATTGTGTATTTGAGGATAATTCAATAAAGTGTGATCAGTCAAGGAATGTAGGTGAGCCCTTGTCTTGATGAGTAAAACTTGAGATTCTGTCCTTGAATGTTCTTGAAAAGTCTGCTAAGTAAAGTTGAACTAGGGAAGTCTATGGTTAGCCCTGTCCTCTAGTTTCTTCTCCAACAGTTTCTTTGAAAATTTCCCTTAATAGTATGTCAAAAGCAGGCTCGTTTAAAAGTACTTACTTGACCTTAGACTACTTTTTATGTTCATCATGAATGTTTCCCTTTGAGAATATGATGAAAGCAAGCTAAGTTAAAAGTCTTTACTTGATCTTAATCTATTATTTGTTTTTTAATGTTTTCCTTTAAAAGTATATCAAAAGCAGGCTATTTTAAAAGTACTTACCTGATCTTAGGTTGCTTTGTGTCTTTCCTTTGAGTATGCTGAAAGTAGGCTAGGTTAAAAGTCCTTACTTGATCTTAAGTTTCTCTTTGTTTTATTATATGTTTGCTTATTTCACCACTTCTTAATGTTTCATTCCATAAATCAACTTAAAGAGATATGTTTACATAGATGACTTGCCCCATAGACCACTCTTGAAACCTATTGTCAAATTAAACCCTTTTGTGACCTCATAGCCCAATGGATTGACATTGTTTCTTACCTATCTTATCAGCTGAACCTTTTTCAACCTGCTCACACCTTTACCCCTCAAAAATACATCCTTAATTTTAATGATATTCATCCCAACCAAAAAAAACAAAAACCCTTGTGCTTTATAACTAGCATAATATCATATCATAAAGCTTAAAGAAACATCTTTGAAAACACACATATAAAGAGATCCCTCTTTGAATCTAGGATGGCTAGATCCTTAGATTCCAAAGTGGTTTTGATGTAGGCTCTGTGGAATTTGTACTTTCCAATCTTGCAAACTACGGAGACCTAAAAATCTCATGCAAATATTGAGAAATAATGTTAGATAACTCTATTCCTTTTATTCTTCCATACAAAAGGGTTTCATCCTCGCTTGCTTTGTCTTTGGTGTAATCATTTTTCTTCAGTCCTCTTCTATGATACCTCTAATTTCTATCAGTGAGAGGCTATCCTTCTTCTGAAGAAATATTGGCCCAAATAATGCACAGGTTGGGCCAAGAAAGATGCTTTGATACCACTGTAGTATCCCAAAATGGGAATCACGCAGCAAGCTTGCGGAAATAATGCACTCCTGAGAATTAAGTGCACTAAAATGTGTTTGTAGATCCTAGATCCCTTAGATCAGCTCATCTAATATATAAATCCAAAAGGAGAGAAAAAACAAATCAAACTAGGTGGGTTAAACAGATCTCCCACAACCTAGTCTAGTTGAAAAACACCCAAAGAGAGGGGTTGCAGCTATATGCAAAGGACTGCTTTAGAAATAATGAAGCTTATCAATTTATAAGCATGACACCAACATGGAGGTCCATATTTCAAATATACAACAACAAAGTAGATCTACAATGCAACTTATACAATGTATAACAAGAATAGAAAGAATATACAAGACAAAAGCCTCAAAATGACCTACTACAACAATGTGAAATGGCACAATAAGCTTGAAAGTGTTATTTTCATTTTTGAAGCATGCAGTATATTAAAACTTAGATATAGAGAATATCTGTACAAAAAATGATAGATCTATTTCAGATTTGTATACAAGATAAGCTCCTTTATACACTCCCCTTGGGGATCTCAGCAAAACATGAACAAAAATGAGTAGATCTGAGATTTACTGTAGCAGATCTGAAAAATGATTCAGAAAATTCTGAATCATAACATATGTAGCATATCGGATCTAAACTAACATGAATTTGTTGGAAAATTCATAGATCACCACAGTGATAGGAAGAATCCAATCACTAGAGATCTCTCCTCTAAACTGATGCCAAGTCTCCCTTCAACTCTTTTCCTACAAATAACGCTGTCATGGAAGCGGGACTACACTGTAGGCTTTGAGAATGCTTTGGCCTACTACCAATGTGTGGATATAAAGATCAAATGGTTTAGAACTTACTTATCAAAGGGATAGATGACTTTCCCAGTGAAAAGGTGTGTTAGAACTGCATAGATATGAAAAGATCTATTCTCCACTTGGTGCAGCTCACATGGAAAAACCAATCCTAAAAAATATTGCGTTGTATATGCAAGATGTGGCTTGGACAAATGCTAGATAATGGACTATAAAAACAAGGCTCCTCCAAGAGCTGCTCAAGGAAGGAGGTGTGATTCCTAAATAGGAAAACCCAATTAGTAGAATATAAACAGACAATACCTTCAAAAAATAATATCATCAACAACCCATTTCCTGTTTTCCTCCTCCTTTTTTTATAAGATGAAAGCCTTGTCAAACCCTAAACCACCTCAATGAGTTAGCTCCTTTCACATGTGGAGCCTCCATCTAAAATTGCGCTGTGTATCCATGAGGTTCATTGCACCTAGACTGCACTGTTGATTTGTTCAAGGTTGACCCAGTCTCATGATTCAAACCCATTCACACCTGCAAGAGTTTATTTACATGGCCCAGATATGTCTCTGTTTACATAGGCATTGATTTATTCATTGTTTTCAGGAGTTTTACATGTCCTCCTTTATTCATTTATTCATGAAACAGAAAATAAGACAAAAATGCATATTCCTCTTAGTTGAAGCTAAGTAGGAATATTACAGTCTACTCAATAGTAAATCCATAGGGTTGGAATTGGTAACGACCTTGGTGGAACGTGTAATGATATAATGACAAAGTTTATGGACCGTGAACACAATGGACAACCCCAATTTCTCTTCATGCAAGTATAACACAAGGGGACCCACAAGGTTATTATTGAAATAATATATAACATGTTCGTTTCCAGTGTCATATTCTTGTATAAGTACCCCAGTGACCGAATGGGTGGAGGCTGAGATGTACAAGATGAAATCCCTCTCAAAGTTAAGAGGATTAATCAAGGGAGCAGAAGTGATAGAATGTTTTATGGCAACAAAATACTATTGACCATGGTCATCGCAAATGAATGGAATGTTATATTTAAGGAGTCTTAGAAACCCATGCACGGTGGTGGAATAGTCAGGGATGAACTAACGAAGGAAATTAGCTTTCCCTTGGAGGCTTTGTAACTGGTGCAAGGTATGAGGAATAGGAAGCTCAAGGATGGCTTGAACTTTGAGGTGATCAAGTGTTATACCATCTTTGGACACAATGAACCCCAATAGATGGTCAACAGGGATTAAAAAGACACACTTCAGTGGGTTGTGATGGATATTATACTTGCAAAATCAAAGAAAGATGGTACGCAAACCATAGAGATGTTGTGCCCGATGCCTCGAACGAGTAGTAAGGTCATCAAGGTAGGCAAGGATAATATGAGCCAGGTCATGGAAATAGTATGACATGGCCTGCTGAAAGGTGGCTCTGGCATTCTTTAGGCCAAACGACATGAACCTATAGGCAAAAATTCCCCACGTAATAATGAATTCTATCTTTAACTGATCAGAACAATGCATAAATTTCTGGTTGTATTTAGATATACCATCCACGAAGGATAGAAACTCATGCCCCGTGCACTCATCTATGATCTTATTAATTAACAGTGTGGTGAAGTTGTTTTTGGGATAATATTTGTTCAGGTCGTGAAAGTTAGTGCAGACATGGATAGTCCCTTATTTCTTGATAATGGGAATTGGGTTATAGACCCAACTGGTGTATTCAAAGGGATAGATAAAACCAGCCTGCTTGATTTTATCGATTTTGGATTTTATGGCCTCTCATCTAGAAGGATTAATGGGTTTCAAATTTTAACAGAAAGGATTGGCATCATGCCATGTATCGATATGATGTTCAACAATGGTGTGATCAAGTCTTGGAATATTTGAGTAGGACTAGGCGAAAACATCAAAGAATTCCTTGAATAACTTAGTGTAAGCCTCAATTTATTTCGGAGTGAAATCTTCCCCCAAGACGATGTTTTTTCTATGTCTGTTTTATCTGAAATGTTGGTTTTAATGGTAGGAGAGATATTGGCCATATTTCCTTCTTTGAAAGCATCAGGTGTAGGAATGGGATTTCTAAACTAATTGACCTAATCAGTGATGAAGTCTTTAGACTCCACAACATACTGGTCATGGGAATGTTTTGGAAGTAAGTACACACGTTAGTGCATATCATCCCAAGGAAAGTCAGGGGTATTCATTTCTTCCACAATGTCTTCATCAAAATGAAATATGGGAGGATTGGTAGAAGAAATACCACATGACGCGATGAGGCTACTTGATGCATAACCATGAGATATATGATTCACATATGCATTGCTACGGAGTGTAGACAAAGGGCTAGTAGATGAAACATCTACCAATGTTGAGCCCAAGGTGATTGTCGAAGGAGGTTCAGTCGAAAAAGAAGGGAATGATGCATAGGGGTTTTCCATCAAGGATCTCATGAATGATGATAGATAGAGGATAGTGGATGAAGGTTTCGTCATCTTGACATCGTGTGGAAGTATCACAATAGGTGAATAAATGTCCTTTAGTTTAGCCTGAGCCAAATGCATGAGTAGAGGAGTAGAGGATCCAGTACGTTCGGCCTAGATTCCGCAGACATCCTCAAGGGTGTCGCGGAAATCATCGAGATGGGGACAGAGGTTAGAATAGTGGCCATAAAGATCACACAAAGCTGAAGGGTGATTCCTGCACAATGATTTTATTTTCTTAGCTGAAACAAGTAAGGTAACAAGGAAATCTGGGATATCAGATTCAGGAAACGCCTCATTGACCACAGGTTTGAGACTAGGAAGCTCAGGAAAATTTTTGGTGGCATGACAAACAACATCAAAAAAAGCGCATGGAGGTGACCACTTTGGAGGCTGAGGAGGAGAAGGATTTTTTTGGGCAACCTTATCCTTAATTTCATTCTTTCTAGGTTTACCCCCCTCACTGGAAGATATTGCAACAAGAGTTGAGGTGGTGGGAACGTGAAGCAAGTCCTGTAAACGATTCGACTAGGGTCAAAGTGATATAATTTTTGAGATGACTAGGAGGGGTTTTGGTTCGGGGATCAATGTACCAGACTGGGATCCCTAGGGTCAAATACGAAAGGCTCAATGTAGCCATAACATGCACCAAAAATACTTGAAAGGGGGGAACAACAAATGGTATCTGACCATAAGGGTAATGGCCTGGTTGAATGGCTCCCAACTTGTTAAGGCTAAGGTGAACTATTCCTGGTTGAAACATAGTTGAAGAGACACCAGTAGAGGGAGAATTTCCTTGAAAATATGGTCCTAAAAGCTCCATTAACTGACCGCCAGAAGGTTGTGGAGGTGATGGCTACTGGCTAGTTGAACGAGACCAGTTGTGGCTAGTCCAAGACAATTGCATCATGCAAACATTTGATGATATGGATTTAGCGATAAGAGGGGGGATACCAAGGAATGAAACAAAAAAGGTGGAATATTTAAAGACTCTAGATGAAACACTAGTAAGAGGTGTGACTGATTGATTATTGGCCACCGAAGATATGATAGACTTGGGGGAGGTCGAGACTTCACTTCGTAATATGTCAAATGATTAATGATAATGATATTTTCATTGTGAGGAAAGCACATCTCATGGTGAATTGTAGGTGTGAAAACAAATATCACATAGGTATAGCTACAACCCAAGAGGATATGTAATCCAAGGGGGCGTCAATGACTTCAATGTCAATACAAACAGTCTTTCCCGCAAGAGTGGTAGGAAAATTCCAATACATGCCAGGGGGATGAGAAGAGTGACTGTCCTAAGCACACAAGGTGATGGTTGATGGGGCTAGGTTGGGTGATCCGAGATTATTCCGAACAAAGTGTAATATTCCAAATCTGGAACAGCTAGCATGGCATGACCAGAAAATGCATTTTCCAGTAATGAATGCTACAGGAATTGAGACCAAGACCTCGATCCCTTAGAAAAATGTGTCTAAGTGCTAAATCCAAGAGGAGGCTCCAAAATAAATCCTTCTAAGTGGGTTAAATAGATCTCCCACACTTAGATGTCCTCAAAAAGTGCCCGATGAAGGTACTGTAGCAATACATGAGCATAAATGGAACAAAAACATTGTTTTATGAAGTCTGCACATATGAAGAAGTAGATAGCAAACCAATGTATAATATAGCATCAAATGTGTACAATTATTTGAGGAATAAATCACTCAATCTGGGCAATGAAAGCCTCAATGAGAAATGTACAAGACAATATAGCAACACTGCTATGTAGAAATATCATATGGCTAAAATACCGCAGTTCATTAGAGAAACTGTAACAAAATACATGATAATAGGATGATATAACAATATCATCTCAAATAAATGAGGGGGAGCAAGCTCTCAACCCATGGAAACACTAATACAACAATAATACACAATCCTTGGAAGGATTGGCTACAATATACAATAAAATGGAAAAACTGTAGAAATGTCGGAGTTGCTAGGTAGCAGCTGCAACTCTGAAAATAGCTGGAGATGGATGAAGATGATGTGCAATATGAAATAACCCTCCTCCAATATATCTCTCAAGTGATAGGCTGATCCTAACCCTTCTCTTCCCCCAAGATGATGGTGCAACCCATCACTGCACATATGCACTAAAATAATGCAGTATGGAGAATGGACTACACTGTCTATGATGGGAGATGCTTGGCCTTGATGCCAAGATATGAAAATCAGCTCTGAAACCCTCCTCACTAACCTTTCCAAGGAATATATTCCCCCTCCTCTGAAATATGAGACAAGGAATGGTGTTGCGGAACCCTTCCACTACAACACCCAACAACACTACATTATACTTTAGCAAAAATAATGACTAAAGAAGTGGCTTTGGCCTTGAGCCAAGATGTGGAGAAAATGAAGAGAAATCCATCAAGAGGCCTCTCAAGAAGGAGAGGAAATCCTAAAAAGGAATCCCTCATGCTAAACAACACTGTAACTCAGCTGAATAGTCGGAGACTGCAAATATTCTGAACAGACAAATATCAATATACTCAAAGATGTCTCACTATGGCTGCCTCTTCCTCCTTTTATACAAGTGAATGCCTCTTTTCCCTGGACCCCACACATTAGGGTCTCTTCCACAAATAATATTCCTCCCTCTCAATCTGCATTGTCTTCCCATGCAAGCTACACCTCTTAGGCAACGCTGTTGGCTTGGTCAAACTTGACCTTGTCCTCATGCATTTGCCCTTTTTCACACTGGAAGGTGAAAACTTAAGCTGCACCATTGATCCCTTTCACACTATGAGGGATTTTATTTCTGCTCATGGGCCTTTTACCCATTTTATTCATCTCCTATATGACACAATAAAAAATTAATATTCCATTTTGTTGCTTGCAAATTTTGGAATATTATAGTCCTCCCCTCTCAAAGATTTCTTGTCGTCAAGCAAGTGCATGGATAGACTAAATTCTTTCCTCTCCCTGTATCATCCATGTATGATGATCTACTCCAAGTTAATTGATGCTATCTCATCAATCAAGTCTCCACATTGCTCCTCCTCAGCATGTAAGTTAGCTATCAAGCTATCATCATGTAAAAGTGAAATACTCAAGAGGATGACAAGGTGATGTCTAGAGGTACCTTTGAGGAATGGGATATGAAATAGGATGGGAACTATCTTTCCCATATGGATCCTCCATCCCCAAGCTATAAGACATGCAAAATGAGTCACCTCCCAAATAAGCAACTCCTGAAATCTTCCATCCACTTTTGGCTCCAACAAAGTAGGTGGGATGAAAATCTGCACATGGTAGACAATGTAGCCTACCCCACACTGTCCATATCTCCACTTATGATAATTGTAGAGTTTCTGATAATCCTAGACTTCAATAAAGTTTCCCTCAAGTGGCAAGATGAGAACTATATCTCCAAAGACCTCTCCTCCAACGCTGCAAATCAAGCTGGCCCAAATACCCCATATATGATGAGTTGGAGGTCATCATTATATGGCATCATCTCCATCATATGGATCACCTTATAAGGAAACAAATGTGTAGTCAAGGTTACCATATCATATCCCATGCTCCCCTTAGAACATGTAGTGAAAAATGTGTGAGGAATATGTCCCTCAAAGGACACATCCACATAATTTGTCTCTCTCCCAAGCATGCTCCTCATAAATATAGAAACAATAGATCCATAGGGAGAAAAGATAACAATCACGCTTGTTGCCATATGCAACAAATTTGAAGGAAAATGGTCCCTCAAGTGCAACCAATGTAGCTTGACCCTCAACTGCAATAGAGACTGATAAAATGAGTGGCTTCTCAACCACTTTCCTGCTACACCAATCTCCTCATAAGTATGGAGGAAGTTAATAATGTAAGGTGTGCAAAAAGTGTGTCCTCCATAATATGCCTCTTCCCTAAGTCCTCCTAGGGGATGGTCATCAATCATGCTTATGGCCTCCACTAGACCACGAAGCTCACAAGAAATAATGCTCCTCCTTGGAGAAACATATTGCACATATATGGACATACATCATATAAATAATCATGTAAATAATCATCACCCTTACCATATGCTCTGCTCATACAAATGGAGTGGCTCATAGATGAGTCTCCTCTCATATCCAAAGGGAAAAGAGGTGGCTGGGCTAACTCTCTTAAAGAGTCATGTATCTCCTCCATCTCCATCTAGTCTATGCATCTACTCATATGCTGATATATCTCCTCCTCAAAGCCCATCCAAAAATACCCCTCCATAATGGTGTGGTATGCTCTCATAGAGCAAGTGGGGCTGAAAAAGAAATCCTCATAAGCTGCTTGTGGAAACTTCTCCTTGAGCTTGGAAACTCTAGGAAAGAAGATCCTACCATGATATTAGATGACCCCATCTTTGACTGGATATCTCTCCTCATGCAGCTGGTCATCCAATATCATACAAGTAAAAATATCCTTGGAATACTCCACCAACAGCTGGGAGTTCCAATATGGATCTATCCTCCATAGTGATAACGCTGATGATCTCTCATGAAGAAGACATATCATATGGTCACCATCTTCTTTGACATCTCCCATGCCAAATATGCAAGTTGGAAGGCTGCTATCCTTCCCCTGTTGCTTCTGCCATAGCGTAGAATTTGAAATGGAAGTGGGTACTGATGATGTTGAGAGAATTCTCTCTCTCTCTCCTTGAGTCTACCCCAGACTCCGAGTGCTATATCAAGCTATCCAAAGGTTCCAACTCCTCTGAAATCACTGAGTGGTGCCTCAACTAATGAAGCATCCATCCTCCTCTGTTGATCTAGTGGTCTCCCTAGAAAAATGTCTCCATGCAATGAGACATCATCATTAAGAGGTGATTGCATATATGAATGACCAAATCTGTCCATGCTTCCACTTCATAATCCAATCACCTTCTTAGGTGCATCAACCTCCAGAAATGGATAGGTATGTGTACTCCTCATCTCATGATGTTGGGTCTTCTCCCTACCTCCTCCTTGCGTCTCCATCGTTCCACACCTCCTCAATAATGGCACATGTAGAACATGAGTTGTGCCTTGATCTCCACACATGAGATCCTGGGGACTTCCTTGCAAAGATGCAAGCAACCCTCTATTTGGAGCAAGAGCTCCTCCTTCCTCTACATGAGGCACTAGATAATCTCTAGACATAAAATTTTGTTGCCATCAATCTCTGCAACATGCATGGGCAACCCTCCAATGATTGGCTCCCTTTTTTAAAAAGAGATCTCCATGATCCTTTGCTCAAATGTGTGATATGGAAGTTTCTCTTTCGGCAAAATATGGTGCAAGTTTTTAGCCTCCTCCATGGTATTCTGAAATGGCATTGTGTTTTCATGCAAGGGTTTTGCTTTAGTTTTCTTGTTTACCTACACCATATGTGTTTCATGAATCCTTCTATCAAATCTCTTCACTAATGCTTTAGTGAAACTAGCATAGGATGCAATGTTTACATTTCTCAAAGAAAAGGATTCAAATATCCACCAGGCATAGGCCTTACCTCTCATATGCAGCGTTGCAACTTTGATAGCTTCCGCTTCAGGAATTTGGTGCTGCTGCAAGAAGGTATCTAACTCCTCCACCAAAACTTTGGCTGAACATGTAGGTGAACCCTCAAAGGTAGATAGATAAAATCTATCCTGCTACTCTTTTTCCTTCACCTTCATCTTGCGAAACTCTGAAAAAATGAGATGATCTCAGAATTTCTAAGTTTGAGACTCATATTCCTTTAGGAAATCACTAAGATTTTCCCTCCTAGCAACCTCTTCTTCTCTTTCCACCTCTCTTTTGGAAATCCTGGGCATGTCACTGCGCTGTGTATTAGGATGTGTAGCTGCTTGCTCACACTCCTCATGTAACAATATAGAGTTTGCTTTAGATTCAAACCCTCTTGGAGATTATTCATACATCTCCCTCTAGATATTCTTGAAGTCCTCATGAATTTTATGTACATATTTAGGAAGAAGATTTGTAATCTTATACCCCTTTTCTTTTTCTTCTCCAAAATATGGAGTCCTTTTCCTGCTTATTTCTTTGTCTCCTTCTCGATGAGAATAGGAAGTGCAGGGTTCTTCCTCTTCTTTCTGCTTATCCTCCTTGGGGAGGTTCTACATGGATCTGAAATATGATGAGGTAAAACTCATCCTCTTCAATATTCTTATCTCTTGGGCTTAGACTCACAGGCTGAGCCAAGACTATGCTCTGATACCACTGTAATATTCCAAATCTGGAACAGCTAGCATGGCATGAATGGAAAACGCATTTTCCAGTAATGGCTACTACAAAAATTGAAAACAAGACCTGGATCCCTTAGAAAAATGTGTCTAAGTGCTAAATCTAAGAGGAGGGTCCAAAGAAATCTTTATAAGTGGTTTAAACAGATCTCCCACACTTAGGTGTCCTCAAAAAGTGCCCGATGAAAGGACTATAGCAATACATGAACATAAATGGAACAACAACGTTATTTTATGAATTCTGCACACATGAAGAAGTAGATATCCAACCAATTTATAATATAGCATCAAATGTGTACAATTATTTGAGGAATAAATCACTCAAGTTGGGAAATGAAAGCCTCAATGAGACATGTACAAGACAATATAGCAACACTGCTATGCAGAAATATCATATGGCTAAAATAACGCAGTTCATTGGAGACACTACAACAAAATACATGATAATAGGATGATATACCAATATCAGCTCAAATAAATTAGGGGGAGCAAGCTATAAACCCCTGGAAACACTAATACAGTAATAATACACAATTATTGGAAGGATTGGCTACAATATACAAGTAAATGGAAAATCTCCAAAAATGTCAGAGTTGCTGGGTAGCAGATGCAACACTGAAAATAGCTGGAGATGGCTAAAGATGATGTGAAATTTGAAATAACCCTCCTCCAATAGATCTCTCAATTTATAGGCTGATCCTATCCGTGAAGATCTCTTCCTCCAAGATGATGGTTCAACCCCTCACTACACATATGCAATGAAATAACACAGTATGGAGAATGGAATGCATGGTCTATGATGGGATATGCTTGGCCTTGATGCCAAGATATGAAAATCAGCTCTGAAAACCTCCTTACTAACCTTTCCGAGGAACAGAGACTCCCTCCTCTGAAACATGAGACAAGGAATGGTGTTGTGGAACCCCTCCACTGCAAAACCCAACAACACTACGTTATACTTCAGCAGAAATAATGAAGTGATTGAGGAAGTGGCTCTGGCCTTGAGCCAAGATGTGGAGAAAATGAAGATAAATCCTTCAAGAGGCCTTTCAAGAAGGAGAGTAAATCCTAAATAGGAATCCCTCGTGCTAAACAACACTACAACTCAAATGAACAACTAGAGACTGCAAATAGTCTGAACAGACAAATATCAATATACTCAAAGATGTCTCACTATGGCTGCCTCTTCCTCCTTTTGTACAAGTGAATGACTCTTTGCCCTGGACCCCAAACATTAGGGTTTATTCCACAAAGAATATTCCTCCCTCTCAATCTATGTTGTCTTCCCATTCAAGCTACACCTCTTGGGTAGCGCTATTGACTTGGTCAAACTTAACCTTGTCCTCATGCATTTGCCCCTTTTCACACTGGAAGGTGAAAAATTAAGCTTCTCCATTGATCCCTTTCACCTTATGAGGGATTTTATTCCTACACATGGGCCTTTTACCCATTTTATTCATCTCCTATATGACATAAGCAAAAATTAATATTCCAATTTTTTTCTTGCAAATTTTTGAATATTACACAAAGGTAGACATCACGTAGGTGGATTTTCCTTCATAAATGGTACAATGTGAAACAAGAGCATTAAAAATCTTGACTGGTTTTTTGAAGGTGATGGATGAACGTAAGGGGGGATTTTCTAACTTGTAAACATAAAATATGATCAAACGATCATCTAAAGGATCCAAAATGCCCATAGATGATAATAGATATTTACATTGTGAAGAGCACGACCTAAGGACTTCTTACATTTTCATGGGAGCAGGAGATTATGCCAAGTCATCTAGTATATTTTAAGTGTGGGCAGCTTTGGAAAAAGAAATAGTTCAGTGTAATGGCCCTTTGGGGATCTCTAGAATTACCTTTTCCCATTGCTGAGGGATCTGTAAAGGAGAATTCGATGTGGAACTGGAATATGTGGAAACTTTGGTTTGGGACTTGATTGCAAACGAAGAGGGTGGCTTGCCATATTGGCGCGATCGAGTTTGAAGGTTGACATCAACGGTATTAACCTCTTATGAATTCATCATGAGAATCTGGTATTTAGGATTACCAGATTGGGAAAGTTGAGGGGCAGCCTAATCTTGAGGGGGTTGGGTGGCCACATATACTTGCCGAGGGAAAGGATTAGCGAAAACATCCGGTTGAACTAGCATATTATTTTGAGGAGTCGAAGGAGTGGTATGTTGTCCTCTAGATGTTTCTTGTGCTTCCCAGAACTGGTGCATCTAGGGTAAAAGGGGACAATCGTGAGTATAATGGCCATGGACACAACAACAACAAAAAAGGCTTGTTCATATGAAGAGGCCTAAGCTTCTTAGGTTGACTGTTCTATTTATGTTTGTCAGTGTTGGATTCATTCCCCTGGGGTGTGTTCAAAATTTTATCTTGGTGCCCTTGATTACCTTATGCTGGTTGATTTTGGTTACCATTCCTATTTTTCTTGGAATTAGGAAGATTATTCATACTTTGTTGCACATACACTTGACTCGGAGGGGGAGATGGTTGCTGTGGTGGAGGTTGAGAAGGCATGGGAGGTTGGGGGGCGAATTCCATAAGGGCTAGAGCACCTGGTTGTGGATAAGGATACAAAGGAGGTTGAGAAACATTGAGCTAAAAAGGTTTAGCAACGACAGGCCCTGGCATCGGTTTATGCAATGGTGAAAATGTGCTTTGTCCAGGATACATGTCGCCAGGAGGGAGATAAGTTCTAGAGGAGCTGGCCCCTCCCTGAGGGAAACCATAACACATGGGACGATGAGTATACAAATGTGAAAGCGATCCAACGATACCGTCGGTGATGTGAGATGCCCCTACTGCATTGGCACCACCAAGTCTAGGAAGATACGGTAAAATGGTATAAACATAACCAGATACGGTGTAGATCAAATCATATTTCAATGTGATTTGGAAAGCTTATTCCTCTTTCTGAGGAAATTGAGATGCGACATATTTAGCAATAGAAGGAAAAATAATTCTGAGAAACCAATCCTTATAGACATGTTCATCGAATGTAGGAGCTCGACATAAGATTCTCCTTCTATGTCATTCTTGGACATGGTCAGAAAGGAATGTGGCAAAATTTTGACGGAATGCGGTCAACAACTCGGCACTGATATAATATCAGATAGGTAGCTGGAAGTAGGATATATATTCTTTAGCAAGAGTTGCAAAAGTGGAGTGAGAGGTAGAGGCCTGATCGACATACCACTTTGCAGCATCTCTAGTGAGCGTGTGCTAGAATAACTGAAGAAAGATGGAGTCATCAGTGATAGATTTGGACAAACACCACATGTGAAAGAATCATACGTGATTAGTAGGGTCCTCTCTAGTGTTTCCTTTGAACTTATGGATTTCAGAAGGAAACTTAGTTGGAATTACAGGCCAACCTAGAGCATGGTGTATAGGTTTGTTAATTAACTAGCTGAAATCAAGAGGCTTAAACCTTCCATAAAAGGTAGCAAAGGAGTATCTGAAATAGTTCTGGTAGAGGTTCCACTAGTAGCATCTCTAGAAATTAGGGTCAGAGCTACCACCAGCTTGAGGAATAGCACCTAAATTGGCACCTGACATGGTGACAGAATGAGGTGGAGAAGAACCAACTTGGAAATCAAAGGGAGGGCTCGACGGACCAGAATCAGAGTCAGTATGGGGACTCAACGGAGGACTAACTCAGACTCTATGCTTTGGAGTAAGTATTCCTAATAGAAACTGAGGATGAAGGCCTAAGAGTTTCTAGGATAAGTGCCTTGGGGGTGCAATGATGGCAAGACACAGATACCCAATAAGATGGAAGAATAATAAACAAAGGCTCAGAGGGGAAAATAAATTAATTATGATGTTTATGTCTTGGCTTGAAAGTGTAAACCAAGCGATATTGGATTTATATGTGGTGTGTGCAAGCCATTTGTTAATTTTACTTAAGCCCAGATGGTTGTGTACAAAGAAAAAAGAAAATATGTTGAATAACTGTAGATAAAACTGAAATGAAAGTAAAATAAACAACTCAATATGCATAAATTCAACCCAAAATAATGGTTCCCAAACAATTTTTCTAAGAGGCAGGCGAAATTGACTCAAACACACACAAGATGGAAAAAAGATCTAAGGTCTAAGGGAAAGGGATCTAATGACTCAGATCAGCTAGAAAAGGTGCATAAAACAACAAGAAACTAGAGGGAAAACTGCTGCAAAATGGGAGGTGAAAGTTTAAAACCCTAAGGGAAATAAGGGGAACCCTGAGGGAGAGACCCAAAAAAAATCAAGAGGGGGTTTTGGATGGAATAATAACCGATCTAAATGGATATGAAAGAATTATATATAGACCCTAAAAAAAGGCTCAAAGCGCTGCAAAATCTCAGATTACCTACTTAGCTAAACCCCTCCTTAAAATTTGGAATCATAATGAAACCCTAAGGGGCTTGGTCCTACTTGAAGGATACAAAATAAGCATATCTAGGCCTAAGAAAGGTTGAGACAGAGGTCAGACAACCCTGAAAAGGGCTAGCGGAAAACCTTGACAGAAACAAAAAAATCTCGCAAAAAGTTTCACCTCGTAGGTACTGACCTGTTAGCTATTGAAATCACAGTTTCTAGCCCCATAGGTGCAACCTTAGCCTTAAATCATAGGTTCTAGGCTGAAAAGTGTGAGTTGCAGTTCCAAGAGTCTCGAGCAGTAGGTTGCAGACAAATTTATCGTCTCTAATGCAGTTGATACTTGTTTCTTGTAGAAAACACCCAGAAACACTCAGAAGTTATAATTTTTACTATTTTAGGGCATAAAAGGTAAGAAAAACATCAATAAATTAAAAATAGTTGAATAAAAACCCTAGTTGCTGAAGTCGTTGGCCACACAGGAATCTAAATAAAACCCAGTGGAGTCATCAATTGTTAAAATGAATTCTTAACGTAGGTGTATGAAAAGAGATCACTTTAGTTGCACATGAAAATTATCCCTAACAACAAATATGGTTGTGGAACTTCCTTATATCTGCGATAGATAGTCAAAATAAATGCAACATAAACCCATATCTATGCAGTAAAAGTAGCTAAATACTAAAATGAAAGAATAGTTTCTCCAAATATCCAATGGAAAATTCAAGATATATAAATAATTTTATATCATGTTAACACATCGGAAGGGAAAAAAGAATGATGTTACTAGTCCCCCTCAATTGGATGGGTTCTTGGTTGTCCTCAACGCTTCAGATTCAAAGTTTCTCTCTCTCAATGTTGTATAAAATCCAAGACGTGTTGAACTCAATGGGAGCTCAAGAAGAAAAAAAGTAATAAAAGTGATCAAAGTATCACAATGAAAAGAGGATCAAAGTACAACCATGATAAAAGGATCAAAGGTAAATAATGAATGGAAAACCCTCCTATTTATAAAAAAATATTTAGTTATCCCTGATAATGGTGCATAATAAAATATTATTAACCAAGGTCTAGATCTAAGTACTTGGAATATGTTATTATATTTTGTTGGAGGGAAAAGGAACTTAAATTGGTTTAATCCATTTATTTAGAAATAATAAACTAATAACTGATTTCTTTATCATTTCAAGGATGGGGTTAAGGAATAATTTAAGAAATAATGATTTCTTTTATTATTCCTAAACGATTTAGTCAAATTTAACAAGAAATATTAATTAAATAATGATTTAATTAATTATTCCTAGAGAATAGTAAAATAAATAATGATTTATCTAAATATTTCTCATTAATTGGGTTAAATATGACCAGGAATATTATTTAAATACTAGTTTACTTAATTATTCCACGTGGAGTTTCCTATTTGGACCATAAATAACTTAATAAAATATGGTTATTAAATTATTTCTTATAGTGAAAGAAATTTTACTATGGTAAACTTGGTCTTACATGGTGTACTTCGATCCATCTAATTGTAAATGGTTAGATGACAAAATATTGGTGTAACACTACCTACTAAACTCAACTCCTCCTAAAAAGGTGGAAGTGTACTTAAACCCTAAGGGGCTTGGTTCTACTTCAACGAGACAAACTGAGCATATCTAGGACTAAAAGATGGTATGAAAAAAGGTCAGAAAACCCAAAATAGTGTTCACGATAAAGCCTCATAGTTTCAGAACAAACTCAGAAAAAAAATTCTAGAAAGAAAATTCTAACCTAGAAAGAGGTGATGTCATACTTTTTGGGTAGATAAGTGTGATTTCTAGGAGAAATCACACTTTTTAGGTTGAAAAGTGTGATTTTTTCTCCTGATTTCTCGAGTGGTAGGTTGTAGAAAAAGTGTCATCTCCAGTGTGGCTAGTATCTGTTACCTGTGGAAAACACTAGAAAACCTTCGGAATTTTTAATATTGACTGAATTAGGGAAAAAACCTAGAAAACCACATCAAGGGACTTAAAACAACTAAATAAAAACCCTGATCACTGAAGTTGATGGTAACCCAGGAATCTGAATTACAAAAGTGGAATCAACATTTGTTAGTGTAAAATATTTCGGCAAGTGTACCAAAATACCTTACTAAAGATACGAATGACTTATAGCCCTAAAAACATAAATGGTTGCTTAGCCCTTTAGATCTGCAATAGAAATTTGAAACAAACCCTAAAAAAATCGTGCTCTATGTAGCAAAAGAATTTAAACAATAAAAAGGAATAAGAATTGATGCAAAAGTAACTCCAGTTGACTAATAGACAAGGGAAGTTTAAATAATGATTTCAATATTATATAACACCTAGTGAAGGAAACAAGTAAAGTGTTACCAGTCCCCTCAATTGGGATGGGTTCTTGGTTGTACTCAATGCTTTAGCTTCATGAGTCTTTCTCTCTCAATGATATGAAAACCCGAAATATGTGATGAACTCAAGTGGGAGATCATATGGCAAAAGAAAATGGCAGCGACAATGAGAATAATCAAAGTGGAGAATGAATGGAAAAACCCTCCTATTTATAACAAAATATTGAGTTATCTTCGAAAATGGAGAATAATAAAATATGATTAACCATAATCTAGATCTAACCACTTGGAATATTTTATTATATTTTTTTGGAGGGAAAAGATATTTAAATTGGTAAATACTTTTATTTAGAAATAATAAACAAATAAATGATTTATTTATCATTTCAAGAATGTGGTTAAGAAATAATAAATAGATAATGATTTTTTTAATTATTCTTGGGTGATTTAGTCAAATATAACGAGGAATAATAACTAAATAATGAATTAATTAATTATTCCTAGAGAAAAATAATGATTTATCTAATTATTTCTCATAATTGGGTCAAATGGGACAAAGAATATTAATTAAAGAATGGTTTGATTAACTATTCCTAGAGGAAAATAAGATAAATAATGATTTACTTAATTATTCATCATGGTGTTTCTTGTTTTAACCAGAAATAACTTTAAAAAATATGGTTTATCAAATTGTTTCATATAGTGAAAGCAATTTTACTATGGCAAAATTGATCTTACATGGTGTACTTCAATCCACCTAGTAAGAAATGGTTAGGTGATCATTTTTTGGTGATAACAATCAAAGTCTCTTCCAATATATACCCTTCTCAAGGGGTCGAATAGGCCTCTCCTAGGCTAACTTTGTCTGGGAGGGCCGACTTGGTCTTGGAAGAAAAAATTGACTTTCTAGTTTAAAATTTTAATTTTTCTTTCTTGTTACAAAATTCCTAAATGGGGCTTTGACATATGATAATGAATATTTCGACTCATTAAACCCTAGGATCATGAAGAACATGCTTGACCTAGATGAAAAAAAAAATTGAGCATGAAACCCATGCTTGAAAAATAATATCATTTTTCATTCTTTTCAATTTTACAATTAAATATACAATGACATAAGTACAATAATAGTGATGAAGACAAAACCAAGTTATATTTTCCTACAATCCCTCTTAACTAGGGAGGTATTCATAATTACAATAGGTACAAGGATTCTCAAATTGAAGTATTCTCATAAGAAGAGTCAAATTCATCTATATCATAATCAACATGTATGATTGTAGGGATCAATATATAACCTAGGTATTAGAGAACTTTCGAGGTCTAAAATGGGCCTTCTAAGAAAAAATTTACAACAAAAATAAACTTTATAAGAACCAATAGGATTTAATTTGATGATGTCAACCATGGGTGTTGGCATTTCTAGTATCCTAGTATATTGAATTGATTGTCCTTGATGGCAACTCTCAGAAAACCATCAGCAGTTCTATACAAGCAGAATATACGACTGAATGTGAATTGAACGAAGCTTTGTATTTAAAGGGAAATTCGATGTAAATAAGGACAAGTTAAATCATGTGTGAAGATTTTCTTGAATAATTTCGGTGTATGTATGCATCCTGATGGTGGATAAAGGAAATCCTATGTAAGATTGAGTTCCGGTGATACTAAGATGGGTGGAGAATACCGAGAGTATTTGGGCATTGATTGGTTCAATTCTCATACGGAATGCCCGGAAACTCTGTGTGAAGTCCTGTTGGAAGAGTGAGCCACGGACGTGCTCTATGTGTGCAGGGCACATAAGCTCTATCGGTCAAAGTAATAGTGCGTTCCGCATGTGTTAGACAATACAAAGAAAGGTGTCCTTGTTGAATGCAAAAGAACCAAGTCGAATAGTCCATCAGGATTTCATCGGAGTTGTATAATAGTTTTATGGTTATATGAACTGATAACGCGAAGGAAGAACAATTAAAACAAAGTTATGCTTTTGTGGAGAAACGTAGCAATGACGGAATAAAGATAGACGAAACCTTGAGCGAAGGAGAGGAACCACGAGCAGAATAAACAGGAAAGGGGGTTTCCGGTTTTCATCGCACCGCTCTCGACGGGCAAGCGGTATTCAAGAGGTTGGGAGTGATTCCATAGAACGAGCGACACGCATCCCTGAGCGTATTTACAAAACTGCTATCACTGCGCGCCATCGCACGTTAATGTTCGACCAAGGATGCCGCGCGATATTGTTGAGCACCGTCGATCTGGAGGGAAGCCATCGGACGGTGGTCATATGAGGAAGATACGCGAAGGTTAACCAAAGTACGGCGGCCATCGCGCGCTATTTTTCGCGAGTCTTCACCGAGCGATATCCGTCCGATCAAATGAGGCGGCGCAACGCAATAACAACCGTCGAATGGAGACGACCGTTAACGTTGGGGCCCATACACATGTATTGAGGTTTGCGGGTTTAACCCAAAGTATTATGTCATGTATTAAGGGTGTGGGATCTGATTTCCCTTCACATTATTGGTTCAATATACGTTGTTGTGTTATGCCGAGATCTTCACTCGACGTGGAAGACAGCTGTGACCAACTCAGTGTCTTGCGTCACTACGGGGGAACTCAAGGTATGGATGAAAATTTTGGCTAGTGCCCCCACACTCAATCTCTGCCATTCATCTTTGTTGTCCTCGCAATAAACTCAGTCAACTGTGGAGGCACTTGTCTCGATATCCGGTGCGCTAGTTGTGTCCGCGGGTTGGGTCTTTTGATAGGAACTTTAATTATCAGTGCAGATCCCCAAGTCGAATATTAAATATTATTGAAGGGCCCGAAAGGTTATATGGATATATATTATTGCTGGGTTTTTATATAATTCAGCGACACCTTAATGTTTGTAACAACTAACGGGGGAATTTGATTAATATCTCAATCTCAGATTGAGATATTAAAAAGCTTTAGATTAATTAATTTCCAGATCAAGAAAATAAAACAATGAAAAGTTGTTTGGGGCTTGGGTATACCCCGCTAGATTACCTATTTTGATCATGTTCAGGAATACCATTAGCGGTTGAGTGGTTTTTACTCATGGTATTGATAAAGGCTAAACTATATAAGGAGAAGAGGATCATAATACAGGGTGTGCATGTGGAAGGGTTGTTAATAAATAAATCTCTTTAAGAGATATCTGCATATATGATGCACCTATGGATATGATCTAGAAATGATGAATCTCTATGATGATCTGCAAAAGAAATGATGAAGACCTGACGGAAGGTTGATGAAGAAATTGAAGAAATCTGGTGGATCTGAGGGTTGAAGCCTTCTATATGAAAGTGGAAGTATCCTACCAGTAGAAGCTGGTGTTAAAATCAGGGGGTTGGAGCTCCCTTCCAGTAGTGGCTGGAGAACAAGAGAAGGTTGTAGCCTTTCTGCAGGTGGGTGCCTGCATGGTGGTATGAGTCTGCGCCAGTACAAAATTGTAAGAATTTTTCTTTATAATAAATATTGAAGACAGAGATGACAGCAGTGGTGGTTTTCTCCCGAATTGGGTTTCCACCTTAAATACTGGTGTTCATGTGTGTTGCTTATGTGTGATGGTTTATTCTATTATTACTACACATGCTTACTGCTTACTAAACATATGATGAATGAATGATGCAATGATCTAATTAAAGAATTAAACATATAATAAGATCTCTGGACATGTGCAAGTTTTCTTAAGAATATCCACATTTATATGCGAGTTGGGTTCAGTAAAGTAACGTATGGGTTTAAGAGAAACAAAAAGAAAAGTTTTCATTCAGCTCTAAATACTGATGCACCCCCCCCCCCCCCTCTTAGTATTTTTCCCAACAATTGGTTTCAGAGCAGGTCCTTCTGAAAAAGCTTAGCCGCTAGAAGGAAGATCAATCAAGATGAGCAATCAAGATGGAACAACATCTATCAGGCCTCCGCTCTTCAATGGAAACAATTTAATCTTCTGGAAAACAAGGATGAGATCCTATCTTCAGTCTCTGGGAGCAGATGTATGCGCTATTGTTGAAGGAGGATATCAATATCCAGTCGCAGTACCAACAGATCCAACAGAAAGAAATAATTACGAAACAAATGCAAAAGCGGTCAATGCTCTATTGGGAAGTCTAACTGAATCAGAATTTGTCAAAGTCATGCAGCTGAATACAACAAAGGCCATATGGGATAAAATCGTTCTAATTTATGAAGGTGATGCAAAGGTAAAAAGTGCTAAACTCCAAACTCTCAGGATTCAATATGAGAATCTGAAAATGCATAATGAGGAGAGCATTGCCAATTTCTTTTTACGTCTTGATGATATTGTAAATCATATGAGAAATCTGGGAGAAACAATAACCGAATCTACTTTGGTTGAGAAATTTTTAAGATCACTAACGACAAAATTTGAGTCAAAAGTTGCTGCTCTTGAAGAAAAATAGGATCTTCAAAATCTTACTGTGGTGCAACTTCATGGCATACTAACTGCATATGAAATGAGAAGAGGAGGACCATTTGAAGTCAAAGAAGTCATCTTTAGAGCTTCTACAAAAGGGAAAGAAGTACAAGAAATAGAAGGATCAGGGTATATCTTAGAAGAACATGAGGTAAATTTTGTAAAGAAACTCCAACTTGGTACAGAACGGTTTAGAGGTAAGCTTCCTTTCAAATGTTTTTCTTGTGGAAGAGTTGGTCATTATGCTGCTAAGTGTCCTCACAAAGGAACACATGAAAAAGGAAAGGAAGTAGCAAGAAGGAATAGAAACCGATTTAGCACTAGAAAAAGTTACTATACTCATGAAGACAGTGATGGGTTATCTGACAGTGAGGAAGAATGTGAACAAGATCTTAGACTTCTCATGGCATTTGAAAAGGAATCTAGAGAATAAAAAGATACTTTTATGGATGGTTTAGAGGACAATGATTTTCTTGATGAATTCAATCAACTCAAAATATGCTTAGAAGAAAGTAAAAGATGCTTAGAAGAAAGTAAAATATCCATAGTAACTCTAAAAAATCGGCTTGAAGAAAAAGAGAAACACAATGAGAAATTAGAATGTGAAATAGTAAGTCTAAGAAAAGAAATTGAGAAAGTGAAGACTTTGAATCTTAGATTTGCTAAAGGATTTAAAACCTTAGATGAGATTATCAAGGTACAACGTTCTCCTTTTATAAAGACAGTTCTTGGATATATCGGAGAACGTTCTCCTTTTATAAAAAACTTCTTGCATATAGTGCTCTAGAAAAAGAGAAGAATGTTACATTTGGAAATGATACTCCTCCTGTTATTAAGGGAAAAGGGTATGTTTTTCTAAAAGAAAAGGTGAAAGTTAATAATGTCATGTATGTAGATGGATTAAAGCATAACCTGTTAAGTGTAAGTCAAATGTGTGATCAAGGAACTGAAGTTGTATTTAGTTCAAAAGAATGTGTGGTACGTGATCTTGATACAGGTAAAGCAATTATAAAAGGAAAAAGAACTGCAAGAAACCTGTATGTATTGAAGAACTGCAAAGAACAATGTTACTTGAGTAAATCTTCAGAAAATTGGCTATGGCATAGAAGGTTGGGGCATCTGAGCTTCTCTCAAATCAACAAATCAAGCAAACTTAAAGTTGTTTGTGATCTTCCCAATATTACTCTACCTGAAAATATCATATGCAAATCTTGCCAATTCGGTAAGCAAACCAGAGTACAATTTAATGCCAAGGAAGGATCATCAAGTAAGCCTCTTGAACTCATTCATACTGACATATGTGGACCTATGAGGAAAAAATCACCACGTGGTGAAGAATACTATATCTTATTCATTGATGATTTCTCTAGAATGTGTTGGATTGGGTTGATTAAACACAAAGATGAAGCATTTGAGAAATTTCAGATCTTCAAAGCACTGGTTGAAAATGAATTATATCTAAAAATCAAGTGTCTTAGATCTGATCGAGGAGGAGAATATACATCAGATGAATTCCTTGAATTTTGTGAACAACATGGCATAAAAAGACAGTTTTCTGTAGCTGGCACTCCACAACAAAATGGCGTAGCAGAAAGAATGAATAGAACAGTTCAACAAATGGCTAGAGCTATGCTTGATGATTCCAGAACACCTGACACATTTTGGGGAGAAGCAACACATACAGCGGTAAATATTCTTAACAAGGCACATGTTCATGTAAATAGTGATAAAACTCCATATGAACTCTGGTATGGTAATCCTCCCACTGTGAAGCATTTTAGAGTTTTTGGAAGAAAATGATTTATCAAAAATAATGATGAAAAACTTGGCAAGTTTGAACCTAGAGCAGATGAAGGAATACTTCTTGGTTACTCCTCTAGGAGTAGAGCATATAAATGTTACAATAAAAGACTTTGGAAGATTGTTGAATGTATTGATGTTGTTATTGATGAGTCTCTTGCAGCTCCAAAAGAAGAAAAACAAACAACAGATGAAGACGATGGTGACATATATCCTTCTACATCAAATAGAAATGATATAGACAGTGAACCCAATGAAGAACCTGAAGATGATTTATCTAAAAAAGCTCCATCCAGATATGTTCAAAAGAATCATCCAGAATCTCAAATTTTGGGAGAAAAGGGATCAGGTGTACAAACAAGAAGGACTCTTGTGGGATCTTCTAGCTATCTGGCATTTCTATCCACTATTGAACCACAAAATGTCAATCAAGCTAGCAAATATGAATGTTGGATTCAAGCCATGAATGAAGAGCTTGATCAAATTGAAAAGAATCACACTTGGGAATTAGTACCAAGACCTCATGACCAAAATGGCATTGGAACTAAATTGATATTCAAAAACAAGTTAAATGAGAATGGGGATGTTATAAGAAATAAAGCTATACTTGTTTGCAAGGGGTATGCTCAACAAGAAGGTATAGACTTTGAAGAAACTTTTGCTCCTGTAGCCAGACTTGAAGCCATAAGAATGTTTCTTGCTTTTTCAAGCTTCCAACAAATCAAAGTTTATCAAATGGATGTTAAATCTTCTTTTCTCAATGGTGATCTAGAAGAAGAAGTTTATATAGAACAAATAGAAGGATTCATTTTGGGAAATGATGAAAAACTTGTTTGTAGACTTAAAAAGGCTCTATATGGTCTCAAACAAGCTCCAAGGGCATGGTATTATCGTCTTGACAAATATCTTCATCAACAAGGATTTTCAAAGGGGTCTGCTGATAGCAATTTATACACAAAAAATGAAAATGATAAACTATTGATTGTGGTTGTATATGTTGATGATATCATTTTTGGAAGTAATGAAGAGTCTATGAGTCAGAAATTTTCTTCTGATATGCAGCAAGAATTTGAAATGTCTTTACTTGGGGAACTAACATTCTTTCTTGGCTTGCAAGTGCAACAAGAAACAGATGGCATCTTATTATCACAAACAAAATATCTTAAGAAAATTCTGAAGAAGTATGGTATGGAAGAGTGCAAACCTGTAAGTACACCAATGGTAACCAGATGTAATCTCAGTTCTCATGATTATTCTCCCACAGTGAATCAACCAGAATACAGATCTATGATAGGAAGTCTACTTTATCTCACTGGGACTAGACCAGACATTATGCATGCAGTTGGAATTTTTGGACGATTCCAATCTAATCCAAAAGAGTTTCACCTTTAGGCTGTCAAAAGCATATTCAAATATCTACAAGGAACTCAAGACTTTGGACTATGGTACCCAAAGAATGTTGATCTCACTCTTCATGCTTACACTGATGCAGATTGGGCTGGAAATGTTGATGATCGGAAAAGTACTAGTGGTGGTGCATTCTACATGGGGCCCCGGTTAGTATCTTGGTTCAAAAAGAAGCAAAGCTCTATTTCCTTATCTACAACAGAAGCAGAATATGTGGTAGCCGCATCATGTTGCACTCAACTTCTCTGGATGATGCAAACCTTACAAGACTTTCAAATCAAATTTTCACCTCCTATATCCATTATGTGTGATAACACAAGTGCCATCAGTATCTCAAAGAATCCTGTTATGCATTCCAAGACCAAGCACATTCCCATCAAGTATCACTTCTTACGTGAACAAGTAATTGAACAAAAGGTGAAGTTGGAATATGTGCCCTCCAAAGAACAAGTTGCTGATATATTTACCAAACCTTTACCTAGGGAAGCGTTCGAATATCTCAGACAGAAGCTGGGAGTAGTCTCTACCATGCAGAAGATCAGATCTACTTAAATACATAAGATTAAATTGGATACGTAGATTTCCTGAAGGACAGAAAACCGCGTATGGGTAGTTACTGACAAATTTTTTCTGGGTCAACATTCTTCAACACAGCTGCGGTGCTGTTGGGTATCTCTAGATGCACAGGTTAAGGGGGAGCATTGGTCTTGTGGAAAGGATGCATTGTTGGCATTCTAATTATGTTTGAAGATGCAACATGATCTCAGGGGGAGCATGGTATTGTCGGTACAAAGGATCTTGATCTATCCTTTGCCCTTGATGTCAAAGGGGGAGAATATTTCTGAATGTATTTCTGGTCATGGTTTCCATCAAGTCCAAAGGGGGAGATTGTTGAAATTTCTGGTATCCTAGTATATTGAATTGATTGTCCTTGATGGAAACTCTCAGAAAACCATCAGCAGTTCTATACAAGCAGAATATACGACTGAATGTGAATTGAACAAAGCTCTGTATTTAATGGGAAATTCGATGTAAATAACGACGAGTTAAATCATGTGTGAAGCTTTTCTTGAATAATTTCAGTGTATGTATGCATCTTGATGGTGGATAAAGGAAATCCTGTGTATGATTGAGTTCTGGTGATACTATGATGGGTGGAGAATACCAAGAGTATTTGGGTATTGATTGGTTCAATTCTCGTACGGAATGCCCTGAAACTCTGTGTGAAGTTCTATTTGGAGAGTGAGCCACGGACGTGCTTTGTGTGTGCAGGGCACATAAGCTCTATCGGTCAAAGTAATAGTGCATTCTGCATGTGTTAGACAATACAAAGAAAGGTGTCCCTGTTGAATGCAAAAGAACCGATTCGAATAGTCCATAAGTATTTAATCGGAGCTGTATAACAGTTTTATGGTTATATTAACTGATAACGCGGAGGAAGAACAATTAAAACAAATTTATGCTTTCGTGGAGAAACGTAGCAATGACGGAATAAAGACGGATGGAACCTTGAGCGAAGGAGAGGAACCATGAGCAGAATAGATAGTGAATGGGGTTTCCGGTTTTCATCACACCGCTCTCGACGGGCAAGCGGTATTCAATAGGTTGGGAGCGATTCCATAGAACGAGAGACATGCGTCCCTGAGCGTATTTACAAAACCACCATCACTGCGCGCCATCGCACGTTAATGTTCAACCAAGGATGCCACGCGATCTTGTTGAGCACCGTCGATCTGGAGGGAAGCCATTGGATGGTGGTCATATGAGGAAGATGCGTGAAGGTTAACCAAAGTATGGCGGCCATCACGCATTATTGTTCACGCGTCTTCGCTGAGCGATATCCGTTCGATCAAATGAGGCGGCGCGACGCAATAACAACCGTCGAATGGAGACGACTGTTAACGTTGGGGCCCATATGCATGTATTGAGGTTTGCAGGTTTAACCCAAAGTATTATGTCGTGTATTAAGGGTGTGGGACCTAATTTCCCTTCACATTATTGGTTCAATATACGTTGTTGTGTTATGCCGAGATCTTCACCCAACGTGGAAGACAGTTGTGACTAACTCAGCGTCTTGCCTCACTACGGGGGCTCTCGAGGTACGGATGAAAATTTTGGCTGGTGCCCCTGCAATCAATCTCTGCCATTCATCTCTGTTGTCCCCACAGTCAACTCGGTCAACTGCGGAGGTAGTTGTCTTGATATCCGGTGCGCTAGTTGTGTCCACAGGTTGGATCTTTTGATAAGAACTTTAATTATCAGCGCAGATCCCCAAGTCGAAGATTAAATATTATTGAAGGGCCCGAAAGGTTATATGGATATATATTACTATTGGGTTTTTATATAATTCAGCGGCACGCTAATTTTTGTAAAAACTAATGGGGAAATTGGATTAATATCTCAATCTCAGATTGAGATATTAAAAAGCCTTAGATTAATTAATTGCCAGATCAAGAAAATAAAACAATGAAAAGTTGTTTGGGGCTTGGGTATACCCCGCTGGATTACCTATTTTGATCCCATACAGGAATACCATTAGCGGTTGAGTGGTTTTGACTCATGGTATTGATAAAGGCTAAACTATATAAGGAGAAGAGGATCATATTACAGGGTGTGCATGTGGAAGGGTTTTTAATAAATAAATCTCTTTAAGAGATATCTGCATATATGATGCACCTATGGATATGATCTAGAAATGATGAATCTCTACGATGATCAACAAAAGAAATGATGAAGACCTAACGAAATTCTGATGAAGAAATTGAAGAAATCTGGTGGATCTGAGGGTTGAAGCCTTCTGTATGAATGTGGAAGTATCCTGCCAGTAGAAGCTGGTGTTAAAATCAGGGGGTTCTAGCTCCCTTCCAGTAGTGGCTGGAGAACAAGAGAAGGTTGTAGCATTTCTGCAGGTGGGTGCCTGCATGCTGGTATGAGTCTGCGCCAGTACAAAATTGTAAGAAGTTTTCTTTATAATAAATATTGAATACAGAGACGACAACAACGGTGGTTTTCTCCCGAATTGGGTTTCCACCTTAAATACTAGTGTTCATGTGTGTTGCTTATGTGTGATGGTTTATTATGTTATTACTGCACATGCTTATTGCTTACTAAACATCTTATGAATGAATGATGCAATGATCTAAGTAAAGAATTAAACTTATAATAAGATCTCTGGACATGTGCAAGTTTTCTTAAGTATATCCACATTTATATCCAAGTTGGGTTCAGTAAATTAATGTATGGGTTTAAGAGAAACAAAAAGAGAAGTTTTCAGTCATCTCTAAATACTGATTCACCCCCCCCCCCTCAGTATTTTTCCCAACAATGGGGGATGATTCACCATTTTTGGGGTAAAAAAGTAAAAATATTAAAAATTAATAAAATAATAAACTATTGTTTCATCTTGTATTTTCAATTTATCTCCCAAAGGTTTTACTCAAAGTTCAAGCGGGAGTACTCGTTCAATGAAAAAATTAATACCTCATACAAGGAGTACCCATGTTGCATACTTTCAATGCACCCTACTACACAAAAAATGAGAAATACATGAAAAAAATGATTGCAATCATAGTTTTCACGTATTTCTCATTTTTAGTGTAGCATGGTCCATATAAAGTATGCAACATGGGTACTCATTGGATGAGGAATCACATTATGCATCCAATGAGTGTTCCTGCTCAAAATTTGAGTAAACCCGTAGGGAGATAAGTTGAAAAAGTTTTTTTTTTATTTTTTCTCTCTAAAATTTGATGATGTAATCTAATCTTATTTTATTATTTCAACTATTATTTTATAATTTCCTTATGAGGCCCATTTTAGACTTAAAAATTCCCGTAATGCTACTTCCAAGGTAGGAACCCAACAAACTTCAAGGATCTAGGTACCATCGAGGTTACTTCCAAGGTACGAACAAAACATCTTACATGGATATAGGTACCATCTAGTCTAATTCTAAGGTACCAACCCTCCATCTACAGGGATCTAGGTACCATCTAGGCATCTTCCAAGGTACGAACCCAACATCTTACAAGGATCTAGGGACCATCTAGGCTACTATTGGGATGGGGTCCCCTAAGGTAATGTTTTTAATATAATTTTAGTTAAAAAAAATTAAACACGTTGTGCGCATAAGTCAAGGGGATTTTGGGAGGGTCAAAGATGTAATATTCCTAATTAGCTTTTAACTAGTTGGAATATTAAATTTTTCTTTCATTCATAACTTAGATAAATAAGTGGGTAGAGAGACCCTTAAATCTCTTTAGTAGGAATAAAATAACTTCCAGTGTGAAGATGGATCAGTGTAGCTAGATGAAATAAAGAAACTCTTACTGTAAATGGGGTCAATGCATGTAGTTGGGGTCAATGTTGACCAAATCAATAGTGTTTCCATAGAGAGAGTAGAGCTATTGGAGGACAACTTAGTTATAGTGGAGGAGTGTTTGCATGGAAGTAGCATCTTTGATGAGTGGGGCGAAGGGTGAGGAAGCTCAAAAAACATATAAGGAAGGGGATGAAATCCATAGAAGACATTCTTAATGTTGTTTATGTCACAGTATTTTATGACTTTCTGCACGCTTCAACTGTTTAGGGGATTCTAATGTGTTATTTAGCACAAGGGTGTTTCAGGGGGGAAATACCACCCTCATCCTCAGGGGACTTCGAGTTCCCACTCAGGGGAGGTACATTGAGCTTCATTTCACCATCTGGCATCAGGCCAAGCTTCATCCATCTACCATATCGCAGTCTCCTTCGGAAACTACATTATTTTATAGGGCAGTTGTAGTGGAGGGTTGAGAGACCCATTTTGTGATCTAGTTCCTAGTGGAGGGAGAAACCTTTGATTGGGAGGATATATTGGGAGGATTTTTAGCTATTTTCTTGTTCTATCAACCACCTCCTTTCAGTCATGGAGTTGCAGAGCATTATTCAACCCTAGGACTGCATTTTTCATAGTGTGTATTTTTGGAAACTCTTTCTGGGTTGCCTTGGAACTGTCATTAGGGGAATTTTGAGGTCTAAAATGGGCCTCTTAAGGAAGTTATAAAATAATAGTGGAAATAATAAAATAATATTTATCATCAAATTTTAGAGGGAAAAAAGAAAAAACTACTTTTTTAAATTATCTCCCACAATTTTTACTCAAATTTCGAGCGGGAGTACTCGTCGGATTCAAAATTTAATTCCTCATCCAAGGAGTACCCATGTTGCATACTTCTAATGGATCCTACTAAGCTAAAAATGAGAAATACATGAAAAATGTGATTGCAATCACATTTTTTCATGTATTTCTCTTTTTCGCTTAGCAGGTTCCATCGAAAGTATGCAACATGGGTACTCCTTGGATGAGGAATTAAATTTTTCATCCAACGAGTACTCTCACCCGAAATTTGAGTAAAAACATTGGTAGATAAGTTTAAAATACGAGTTGAAAAAGTAGTTTTAATATTTTAATATTTTTTAATATTTTTACCCTTTTACTTAAAAAATGGCGAATCATCCCCCATGGTTGACATCATCATCTTGAATCCTATTGGTTCTTATAAAGTTTATTTTGGTTGTACATTTTTCTTAGGAGGCCCATTTTGGACCTCAAAATTCCCCTAATGGCTTGGGAGCTTAGATCTCTATTCCTGACACTTTTTGAGCATTGTATCAGTAGAATAATATATTTCTATTTTATAGATGTAGTTATTCCCTCATATACTGTGCAATCATAGCATTCTGGAATTTTATGTATTAACAACATTTCATATTTTGATGTATTGGATCATGGGAGGCTTTTTTGCCTAGGTTGAATGAATGTTTCCTCAAGACTTTGTACTTATTTTTTGCTATTAAAGATAACGAAATGGCTCTATGATTCTACCATGTTTTGATGTATTTACATTCACTGCTATTTCTAGTTTTATTTTAAATATTGTTGTTTTTCCTGTTTTGGAATATTACACTGGTTTCAGAGCATAATCTTGGCTCAACCTGTGGGGCACTGCATCTATAGCAATGGAGGAAAGAGAATTTCCAAAAAAATTTCTCCAGGCCATGCAGAATATTTCCAAAGAAATAAAGGAGATAAGGTTAGAAAGGCAGAAGGAATCCCCTAGAGGGTTTCAACATGGAGAGAGTTCTGGAACCTCACATACTTGGTGTGAGAAACCAGAATTACAACCTTCTTCACAACGCTCCACCATGACCACATTCCTAGCAGTAGGAAATGAGGTGGGAGGGCCACAAAGAGAGGAAAATCTTGGTGATTATTTCGTAGAGTATGAATCTCAATCTCAGAGGTTCAAGGAGCACCTGGACTTCCAAGAGTTTTATCGGATGAAGGATAATAGAAGACCCAATAATCACAATATAGGTAGAGGGTACATGCAGAACAATGATCTGCAACGTAATATGGGTAGATTACTTTTTTCTTCTTTTGATGGGTCACCCAAGTGCATAGCCAAGGCTTGGGTAGAGAAGTTGGATACTTATTTTCAATTGAACTGAGTTTCAGAGATGGAGGCCATTAAGATATCAGCGTTGCACCTTGAATGTGAAGCAAATGAGTGGTAGTTTCATGGCCTATCTACACCAAGGCATGCTAGTGTGACTACTTCTGCAGAATTTACCTGGAGGTTTGTGGAAAGATTTCACAACAGGAATCTAGAAGCACATTTTGTTGATCTAGCCAAGCTTAAGAAAATGGGAGAACTAGATACTTATATCTCTGAATTTCTCGAACTCTCAGTTATGGTGTCTAATATATCTATAGCTAGGAGAGTATATATGTTTATTGATGGGCTAGAATAACCTTTTCATGGGTTTGTAAAATCCACTAGACCAACTATGCTCCAAGAGGATATTGAGAGGGCTAGAGATTTACAGCATGCTTTTCCAAAGGCAAAGGCTCCATTCCAGCAGAAGTTCTCTTCTCAAGCAAAGGGAAAATATGTGAAATTTCCTTCCTCAAAGGAGAACCATGAGAGGGGATCTCTTAGTGATGATTTCTGAGGATATCTAAGGAGGAGAAAACTTTGCTTCACTTGCCAATAGGCATGGAAACCGGGACACCGGTGTGCTATCGGGAAGGCACATTATATTGAGGTGTTCTCTGATGATGACGAGGAGGAATCAGAAGACTTGGAGGAGGATACAAACGTTGTAGCATCAGGAGGAGTTGCACCACCATCAGGAGGTGTGAAGGGAGCATTTGCTCCAACTAGAGGGAGACCTGTAGCTTTGCGGGGAGTTCCCAAGTATCTAACATTGAGGGTTAGAGGGACTATTCATGGGAACAAAGTGTTGGTGTTGATAGACAATGGGGCCACCCACAACTTATTGATAATCAGTTAGTGTAGAGGAGAGGTATCCCCATAGATGATTTTGAGGGCTTCTTAGTCTTTGTTCTAAGAGTTAGATCCATGCAGTGTGTCAAGTATGTTCTAGCACTAACTATCACTTTAGGGACTTACACATTGACATACCACTTATTTTTGGTTTATATTCCAGACACCAATGTGATATTGGGTGTTCAATGGTTAATCACCTTGGGGAAGGTCACCACAGATTGGGAGACCTTGGAGATGGAATGGACAGATAAGGGGAGTGGTAAGAACCAGAAGCTGAGGGGCATGCACACTTATCAACCCTAGATTATCTCAGCACATAGAATGGAGTTCTATTTTCACAGAGGAGACATAGAGTGGGTAGTGGAACTGCGTATGTCGGAGGCAGGAGGCAAGGGTGCACACGACACCTGAATGTGCATTCTATTCTAGACCGTTATTCTACAGTATTTGGAGATATAACACGAGGGAGGCCACCTGACCGAGGATTTGAGCACACTATTTAGTTAGATTAGGGGATCCAAGAAGTGATCACCACACCCTATAGGCATCCCAAAGCCTAGAGGGATGATATTTCAAAATCCATTCAGGAGCTCCTGGCTTTAGGACATATTCGACCCAACACTAGTCCTTTTTCTTATTTTGTGGTCCTGGTAAAGAACAAGGATGACACATTGAGGATTTCCATTGACTATAGAGATTTGAACAAGAAAACAATGAAGAATAGGTACCCAATCCCTAGGATCGATGGACTGATGGATGAGATAAGGGGATCCAAGTACTTTTAAAAGATTGATTTGAGGTCGCGGTACCATCAAATTAGGGTGAGGGATCAAGATATCCCCAAGACTGCATTTAGATGCCACTATGGCCATTTTGAGATCTTGGTGATGTCCTTTGGGTTAACTAATGCTCCAGCAACTTTTCAATCTTGCATGAACCACATTTTCTGTGGTCAACTGAGGAAGTTTATGTTAGTATTCTTTGATGACATTCTTATTTACATCCATGCATGGGAAGAGCATTTGTGACATATTGAGACAATATTGCGCATTCTTGAAGAGCAACAATTCTATGCTAAGATTTCCAAGTATGATTTTGGACTCACAGAGATGCTCTATTTGGGCCACACCATTGGACTAGATGAAGTGAGAATTCATGAGGAGAAGATTCATGCTATTAGATATTTCCCTAGCCAAATAATTCCACATAAATTTGGGGGTTTGTAGGCATCTGTACCTACTATCGAAAGTTTGTCAAAGGGTTCTATCAACTAGCACCACCACTTACAAATTTTACCAAGAAGGGACCTTTGGTTAGAAAAACACAACGTAGAGGGCCTTTGATAGGCTCAAGGAGGTGATGAGAAGATGCTTGGTGTTTTTTTACCAGATTTTACCCAGCCCTTTGTGCTAGAATGTGATACTTCAGGGGAGGGCATTGGAGCAGTCTTGATGAAAGGGGGTCACCCCATAGCTTTTGAGAGTCGGAATTTTCTGCCTCATGAGAGGTTGTACTCTATATATGATCAGGAAATGTTGGCTATCATGCATGCATTAACAAATTCTAACAATTTTTTGTGGGAAACGGATTTTGGGTGAATACTGATCACAATAGTCTTTAGTTCTTCATTGAGTAGAAGCACCTATAGGAGAGGCAGTGGAAATGGGTGAGAAAGATCCAAGCATATGAATTTAACATTGAATATGTCAAAGGGAAGAGCAATGTAGTGGCAGATGCCCTGTCACAGAGACCAATAGAGCTGTCATTGATGTGTGTGGATACAGATTGGAAGGCCCAGTTGTTCGTGGAGTATTCCAAAGAATTCTTTGCATGTGAGATCCTAGATGGACAAGTGACCGATGAGAGGTTTATAATAATGGATGAGGTCATATATTACCGAGATCGGATCTTCTTGACTAGAGATTCTAGAATCAAGGAGAAGATTTTGTAGGAAACACATGATTCACCACTTTTCGGTCATCAGGGATTCACCAAGACATATTGGTCCATTTGGGAGAGATTCTCATGGAAGGGTATCAAGGAGAATGTGCTCCAACACATCAAGGAGTGCATAACTTTCTAGCAAAACAAAGGAGAGAATAACCATCCTACAGGATTGTTGCAACTAGTCCCTATTCCGGAAGGAAAATGGGAGATTATTTCCATGGACTTCATCACCAGTCTACCTACAGTACAGGGTAAGGATTGTATCTTTGTAGTTGTTGATCGACTAAAAAAGTATTCATGTTTCTTTGTTATTTCTGCATGATATAGTGCTTCACAGGTGGTCAAGCTCTTATTTAGAGATGTATTTAGACTCCATGGTATTCCAAAGACCATATTAAGTGATCAAGATAGCCACTTCATGAGTGGCTTTTGGAAGGATATTTTTTGGTTAGTGGGTACCAAGTTGACACCAAGTACCAATTATCACCCTCATACCGATGGAAACATAGCGATAGTAATACAGTGGCTGGAAGGCTACTTTCGAAACTATGTTTCGGGGCAGAAAAGAGCATAGTTATGCTAGCTCCATTTTGTAGAGTATTGCTACTGTTGGAAATACTAAGAAGGGGGGTGAATCAAAATTCCTTTCAATTAGTATTATTATTAATATTTCAGAGCGTTAGTTAATATTAAATTATTATTAGTGTTTGTACAATGATAGCAATAAACAAAAGGAACACATATGCACATATTTTTTAATGTGGAAACCCCCTCTGGGAGAAAAACCACCTGAATGATTTTCTAATAATTCTTTAATATTCAACTCCAATTGAAAAGAAAGGTCCAACTTCCTAGAATCTAGAAAATCATTCTTCTCCATCTCCCACTGGATGGACGCAACAATGCCCGAGATTCTTCCGTATTCAACTGAACATATGCCTCAACACCCAATGAGATACAACTCACCCTAACACCACCCTACCACCCTATAAAATAATAAAATAATAATGTACTCCTGTATCAGGGAAAATGGTCCACTTTTCAATGATATAGAATGATGTAGAAGAGGAAGACACACTAAACCATAACCCCAACTATAACAGAACCACCTAATGATGATCCTAGACCTCTTGACACTGCCTCTTCAATTCTTGGAAGATAGACAGTTGTAAAATTTTTAGAATGATGCTTTTACAATGACTCAGTACAATGATACCTTTACAATGATTGTATGCAATGCTTCCCACTTGAAGACTTCATGTTGTGAACTTGTTTCTTTTGTTCTACACCTTGCTTTTTTCTCTTATCATGCTACCATTTCTCACTCTTCATAACATTAGATAATTCATTTAGTATTACCTTGATGAATATATAATACCTGCAAAAATTCTTCAAGGAATTATCCATGACATGATAATAACAAAACTTACCTCATCCTGTAGAGCATATGTCAGTGCTAAAAATAAAATAAAATTATAATACAAAGAACCTAATGAAATTAAGAGATGAACATGCATATACATAATATAATTACCTAGATATTACCTTTTTTGCACCTTGCTTTGCTTTTCTACCCTAGAAATTCTGGTCCTTTGCAGCCCTTGACATCCAATGATCTAGCTTTTTCTTGCCTTCTAGGAGCTCAATATTGAATCTAGTGTATATTTCTTATTTTAGATATCCAATATGTGATTTTTAGTCCTTTAGTATTCCTCTGAGTCTTATTTCCAATGCCATAGGTCTGACCAAATTTGGATTCCTCAAGACAAAGTTACACTCAATCTCTCACAATGACCTAATTATGGACTAGTCTAGTAGATCTAACTTGTACGGACTGCCACATGGCATTGTTTCCTCATTCGGCTCTAAAATTGTTACACAGAAAACTAAATTTCGTGAAATATCCTACAATTTTTACAGAATTCCAATCCGATACTCAGAGAGATTTATGACGATTTTCCTAAGGTCACCTCTTTTAGATGAAGTTTAAGAGCCTGCAAAAACCCTAATTTCCACAGATCATATATCCGAAAATATTGTGAACCATGATCTAAAATTTTTACACAAGCTTCCTCAAGACTTCAGCTTCGCCTGTAAAAAATTTCAGCTTCTGAAGCTTCTTATAAAAAAATTTATAGAAAAAATTACACAATGAATTGTTTCAAGTAGTGAAATCCCTACATGAGTGGGATATGAGCATCACAATTTATATAAATTCTTACGTTAAGAGGTTCTTCAACAAGTGAACATGGGAGGGATTTTATGAGCTTAAAATTATTAATTATTTACTATTAAATGACCACAACCAATTATTAGTTTTATGCCACAACCCCATGGGGTTTTAGCCCACTAATTGGGGTTACTAACTTCAAACATGAATATCTCTCAAACTGTGAAGAATTATGTGGCGTGCAATATATCAACGGAAACATATCGAAAAGTAGAAACCATAAATAATATCCTTGACTTAGAATATAGTAATTTTATAGATCAAAATTCCCATGAAATATTGGGGTAGCCCTTGGTGTAGCTTGGGTTGACATCAATGACAACCACTGATCAACAACTACAACACAAATTTTCACATGTCCATCGGCATGTCTCCATTTCAGGCTCTTTATGGATATGATGATCTATCATTTTTTGATGTGATTTTTGGAGCAAGAAAGGCTCCTAGAGCCAAGGAGTGGATCTAGGAGAGTTAGGATGTACTCCATGCTCTCAAGAACAACATTTCTACATGCAAGAACCAACAGAAGTTGTATGCAGACCTTGGTTGGATAGAGAGGTAGTTTGAGGTTGATGATTTAGTCTATATCCATCTTAAGCCTTCCATACAATCTACACTAAAGGATAAGGGAACTAAGAAGCTTAAGCACCAGTTCCATGGGCCAAACAGGGTGATCTGTCATGTTGAGTTGGAGCTCCCCATTGGGACAATAGGTGGTTTGCACCATGAATATCCCACCTATTGATGATGAGGGGCATTTGGTTTTATAGCCAGAAGCTATCTTAGACACTCAGGAGAGGCAACTAAGGAGCAGAGTGATTAGAGAATATCTAATTTGATGGAGGAATCTACCAGATAAGGATGCCACATGGGAAGGAGGGAAGATTTTGCAACATCCGTCTTTGCAGTTGCTCGAGGAAAAGAAACATTTGGGAGAGGAGGACTGTAATATTCCTAATTATATTTTAGCTACTTGGAATATTAAATATTTATTTCATTCATAACTTAGATGAATAAGTGGGTAGAGAGACCCTTAAATATCTTCAGTAGGAATAAAACCACTTCCAGTGTGAAGGTGGATTAGTGTAGTTAGTTGAAATAAAGCAACCCTTAGTGTGAATGGGGTCAATGCATGTGGATGGGGACAAGGTTGACCAAATCAACAATGTTGCCATAGAGAGAGTGGAGTTAGTGGAGGACAACTCAGTTATAGTGGAGGAGTGTTTCAATGGAAGTAGAATCTTTAATGAGTGAGGCCGAGGTTGAGGAAGCTCACCAATCATATAAGGAATGGGATGGTAGCCATAGAAGGCATTCTGAATGTTTTTTATGTCTTGGTATTTTATGACTTTCTGCACACTTCAGTTGTTTAGCAGAGTCTACTGTTCTATTTAGCACAAGGGTGTTTCCGGGTGGAAATCCCACCCTCATCCCTAGGGGACTTCAAGTGCCCACTCAGGAGAGGTACATTGAGCTTCATTCCACCATCTAGCATCAAGCCAGGCTTCATCCACCTACCACAGCGCAGTCTCCTTCAGAAAATGTGTCATTTTGGACGGTGGTTGCAGTGGAGGGTTGAGAGACCCATTTTGTGAGCTAGTTCCTAGTGGAGGGAGCAGCCTTTCATTGGGAGGATCTATTGAAAGAAGTTTCAACTATTTTCTTGTTATATCAACCACATCTGTGCATTCATGGAGTTTCAGAGCATTATTCAGCCCCAGGGCTGCATTTTTCATAGTGTGTATTTCCGAAAATCCTTTCTAGGTTGTCTTGGAATTGTGCTTGGGATCTTAGATCTCTATTTCTGGCACTTTTTGAGCATTGTATCAATATATATATATATATATATATATATATTTATTTATTTATATTTTCTAGCTGCATTTATTCCCTCATAGACTGCGCATTCATAACATTCTAGCATTTTATGTATTAGCATCATCTCATATTTTGATGTATTGGATCATGGGAGGCTTGTTTGCCTAGCTTGAGTGACCTTTTCCTCAATACTTTGAACTTATTTTCTACTATTAAACATAATGGAATGGCTCTATGATTGTCTCATGTTTTTATGTATTGATATTCACTGTTATTTCCAGTTTTATGTTAAGTATTTTTGCTTTTCCTATTTTGGAATATTACAAAAGGTCCTTTATAATTTTGATGGGTGAAAAAGGGAAACCATGAGTCTTAAACCATGCTTTGAGACCATGGTATATGCATGTCCAATTTCTTATCAATATGTAAGGGTTGAGTCAAGTAAGGATATATTTTCTTTGTTGATATTTATGGTATGTTCATGTTCTGATCATATTTTTTTGCTAGTTTATGTTCGGTCTGAGTAGAAAGGCTCATGTTGGCTTTATGCACGGAAACCTAGTCCTGAGTTGTGTGCAAGGACTCTACTACTATGTGCATAGAAGGAAATAATTGTACTGGAATGAAGAATTATTAATAAAGGATAATTTTTTATGAAATATGTTGCAATTTCTAAGTTTATGCATGAATGCTTTAATTAACTGTTGATTATTGCAAGTTATAGATAATTTTGTATTTAATTCTGCATTTATCTAAGTTAAATATATGTGAAAGATATTTTTGTTCACGCAAGGATTGCATCTATGTTAAGGGTTTTACTAGAAAACTATCTATGTTATCATGCAAGTGTTGTTTATGCTCTGATAAGATAGGTCTGATTGAAGTGTAACAATCTATTTACGCATATTTGTTAAGCCTTTTATCTGCATCTATGTTGGAGCAGGGTCCCTTAGGACTGCATTTTTGGGGTTAAATAATACTATTTTTGTAGTTTTGAGTCATTCTCGCTAAGAAATGAAGATTCAAGGGGCTTTGGGGAGGGTCAAATTCCCTTCATGAGTTGTAATGGGTTAAAGGGTAAATCTAGGAGTCTTGAACCACGGTTTGAGGACCTTAGTATGAGTGCAGGCTAAGGTATAAGTATAGGTATAGATTGAGTCAGATAAGTAAATTTTTGATGGAGTTAATGAATATATGTTGATATGAAGTAGGTTTGTGGTAAGTGTTTGTGTCTGAAAGTATCATGTTGGCTGTGTGCACGGAGACCTTAGTCCGACTATGTGCAGACCCCGCTGGCTGTGTGCGTGGGTAGATTTGAAGAATTGTAAGGCTTTCTATGAACAACTGATAAATAAAGATATGTTTTGGCGAACCTGAGTATCAAATGCATTTGTGAATTATGTTGTGTTTTGTATTTTCATATGATTTATGCTTCCCGCATATGATTTCTGTCAAAATGTGATTGGATCTATTGTATACCTGTTTTACTGTTCATGACTGATAATTTCATAGATCTATTATTTTGAAAGCCAATTATTACATTGTAGAACAGTTAAAGGGATTGTGGATATACTATCTATGCACACACAGTGTTAACATGTGTTAATTAACGTGGGATTTTTGGTTAGGGTTTTTGGTGCGTAAGTATGTCTATGTAATAATATAGACCTGAAGACCTCCACTTCATTTAATCCTCTCTCAGGATGTGGACACCTGGTTCTAGCACCCCCCCATACTACTTCGGGTGAGACCTTGGCCTGTGCAAGCAGGTCATTTCCGAAAGGGCCAGTAGTAAGAGTGTTTTTTTGACTAAGCACTAACTTTGAACTTGGGTCAGGACCCCTCCAGTCAAAAAATGGATCCGTTGTCGAGACAAGGATCATTTTTAGAGAGATTAGATGTTATGTTAGCCCTCAAATATTGAATTATAAGACTGGTTTGAGAAAAATATACGTGAATTATCCATCGAGAAGAACAAAAATAAGAAGTTGTCTATTGAAGAGTGGGAACAGAAGTATATTTTCACAAAGGTCCACGAAATCTTCTTTGTGACCTTAGGACATGAATTACAGGAGTGGTTATTAATATTAGTTGAGCTTTAGACTTGCTAGAAGGACGATAATATTGCTCAGTGAACAACTAAGTTGATCCAAAAGTTAGAGAATACTGATAAATCCATCACCCGCACTGTAGACAATTAGGTTGACAACATTCTAGGTGGATTTCTGACGGAGTTTGCAGTTGATCAGTATGTGTCATATTCTAAAGTAGAAAGTAGGTTCTTCAAAGGACTGAGAGGTAAGTTCATACACTCTCTGCCTTTGCTGATTAAGATGCTATTGTGTGAAAAGGGTATTCTATGCAGTCATATCAAGGGAATTACCCCAAAAAAATTTGAAAACACTACGCGCAACAGAAAGTAATTTTGGGTGAACCATAGAGGAGACAGATCATTATACATCCCTCTGAGAAACCCGCCTAATAGTGATACAGTGGGTGGTGAGGCTACGCGCGCCAAAGGTAGTCCTCCAGCTACCCCGCAGTCAAACTCACGTAGGGGTAAGTCATCTCCTACTACACCACCACCAGGAGGTGATATGGTTGCACATATGAAGCTACCCAACTTCAAGGGTGTGGGAGATGAAGAAATGGAAAGATTATAGTTTTTTGCAAATGAAGTATGGACTACGCAAAATTTCAAGACTAATTTTGTCAAGAGGGCGTAGCTAGATATGGCATTTGAGGGTCATGCGTTGGACTGTTTATGGGATATATAGCTCAGAACACTGATCCTACTGTCAATAAAATCAAGATGGCTTTAAAGCAGCATTTCAAAAAACCAAATTCCTACTCTTGGCAGATAGACACTAGTACAACGTTTTACAATAATGTATTTACAATGACTTAGTACAGTGATACCTTTACAATGACTGTATGTAGTGCAGCCCACTTGAAGACTTCATGTGATGAACTTCTTATTGTTGTCCTGCACCTTGGTTGCTTCTCTTATCATGCTACCCTCTGCTACACCTTTCTTTGCTTTGCTTCCCTATAAAGTCTAGTCCTTTACAGCCCTTGACAACACATGATTTAGCTTTTTCTTACCTTCTAGGAGCTCAATATTGAATCTGGTGTATCTCTGTTATTTTAGATTCCCAATATGTGATTTTTGGTCCTGTAGTATTCCTTTGAGTCATATTTCCAATGCCATAGGTCTGACCCAATTTGGATTCTTCAAGGGGGAGTTATTCCCAATCTCTCACAATGCCCTAATTATGGACTGTTTTAGTAGAGAAAAATTGTATGACACGACACGTGTCACTGTTTCTTCATTCAGCTCTGAAATAGTTAGAAAAAAAATTAAACTCTATGCACTATCTTCCACTTTTTACAGAATTCCAATCCAATACTCAGAGAGAGAGTTATGGCAATTTTCCCAAGGTCACTTCTTTGAGATGAATTTCAGGAGCCTGCAAAAACACTGACTTCCACAGATCATATCTTTGAAAATTTTGCGCACCTTGACCTAAAATTTTTACAGGAGCTTCCCTGGGATTTCCTCTTTGCTACATATAAATTTCAGCTTCTGAACCTTCGTAGAGAAAAATTTAGAGCGAAAATTCCATGATGACCTATTTTAGATAGAAAACTCCCTACATAAGGAGGATATGAGGATCACAATTTACATAAATGTTTAGGTTGAGAGGGGCTTCAACAAGTGAACATGGGAGGGATTTTAAGAGCTTAAAAAATATTAATTATGACTTTTCAATGACCCATGCCACAACCCCATGGGCTTTTAGCCCACTAACTGGGGTTACAAACTTCAAACATGAATATCTCTCAAACTGTGAAGAATTACGTGGTGTGCCATATATCAACGGAAACATCTCGAAAAGTAGAAACCATAAAAATCATTCTTGACCCAAAATATATTAATTTGGTAGGTATAAATTCCCATGCAATATTGGGGTAGTCCCTGGTGCTACTTGGGTTGACATCAATAACAATCGTTGATCAACAATCTCTCCCTTTGGCATTGATGGCAACACAAGTGCTCCCCCTGCGATCATGACACCTCTTACTACAACATTCTCTCCCCCTTTGAAATCAATGGCAAAGGGCTACTCCCCCTAGCACACAATCATCTTGCGTACCTGTACACACTTCCACTCCCCGTAACACAACCATCCTGTGGACATGTACACACTTCCACTCCCCCTTTATATTATGAATAAGGAAAATCTAATGAGAACTTGAGAGAATCCCAAGCTTCTGGTGAAGATATTCTAATGCTTCATGAGTACTCTCATGATCATCAATGCTTCCTGTCCAATCTTCATCTTTAAAGGCATGAATAATGAGATTTTTACCCTTGGGATAGCACAAGTCATATTATGTTGTTCCCTTTAGATATCAAAGAGTTCTTTTGATGGCAATAATATGTGATTCTTTTGGTGCTGCTTGGAATCTTGCTACTTTTCCAACTTCTTGCATAACATCTAGCCAGGAGGATGTTACATATAGAAGAATACCAATCATATATTTGTACAACCTTTGATCCACATCCTTAGATGAGTCGTCTATGCTCAATTTTCAACCTGTTACCATCAGAGTAAGGATGGGTTTGCAATATTCCATTTTGAATTTCTTGAGAATTTACTTGATGTACTTGGCTTGACATATAAATATTCATTTCTCTTGCTGAGATATTTGAAGCCCTAAGAAGCATGTCAGCTCACCAAGTAAATACATCTTGAAATCAATTTGCATATTTTTAGAAAACTTCTTACTTAGTCGATCATCATTGCTACTACCAAATATTATATCATCCTCTTTCGCTATTAGAAATCCTTTAGTTGCTTCATCCAGAACATATATGTCGTTTGGAGATCGACTTGCTGTAGCCACAATTTCACCAGACCTCCCTTTCCTGATTTCACATTTTGTGGAGTTGAATAGTATTGTGTGTCCTTGATCACACATTTGTCCAACACCAAGCAGATTTTGATTCATGTTTTAAACCAATAGAATATTCTTGGATATAACATCTTTTTCTACGAGAGTGACAGTACTTGATCCTATAACATTTGAAGATCCATAATTTCCAAAGGATACGATTCCATCCTTATTCTCTTTCAAAGATACAAATTTCCTTCTATCTCCAGTCATATGCGTTGAGCAACTAATGTCAACATACCACACATCTTTGTTGTTTTGAGCCTTGCGAGCGAGAGCACAATTATCAGTCTGCTTCTTCTTCCACGTTCATTTGTTTTGTGGTTTCGAAGATTCTTCTGGAGGATTTTCAAGTCTTTAGTCTTTGGCTATGTGTCCAAAGTTTCGACATTTGTAAGATTCAATATTATTTCTTAAATGTTCAACTTTATTGATGTTTTGTTGAGCCTTGGGATGTTCATATTTGACAAATCTTCTGGAATTGTATTCATTCCTGGGGTACGTGTGACATTATACAGCTTTATGACCAAATTTTCCACATGAATAGCAGTAGCCATAAAAAATATGTTGGTACCTGGATGGAAATATTCGTCAAGGAATTATCTTCCAAGCTTGTTCTTGTGAATCTTGTCCAATGAATTCTACATGCATGTCAGATCTCATAGGTTCATTGTATTTTGTTGTAGAAGGTCCTGATTCTTCTTCTTTGTAATTGATGCCAGTTCTATCATTGTAATATCGTTGATTTTTGATGAGTTCTTCCAATGCCCTTGAGTTTTTTCCATAGTTTCAGATAGTTTTTCCTTTCTTCACTTCCTTATGCAGTGAGACTACTTCAGCTTCTAATTCTTCCATTTCTTGGTTGCTTTCTTCCAACTTCTTTTGAAGTGACTCTTCAATGCATTTGTGTTCTTCAACTTCAATTTTGAGACCTTGAACTTGTTCTTCAAGAGTATTGGAACATATCTTTCCTTCCTTGAGCTCTTTTATACGCTTGATTTCTTCCTTAGAAAATTCTTCTATGGTCAATCCTTATTTTTCGTTATTTGATACCTCATTTTTATTGTGCTTGGCCATAAAAAATACTCTCCCATTGGCTTCTTCTTCACTGTCATTGTCTTCATCGGATGATGAAATATATTCTTTAGAGAGAAAGTTGCTTTTGGATCCTTGCTTGTTGAATTTATTGAAGCCTTTATTTCCTTTTGAGTTTCCATCACTTTTGTTCGGCCATTTTGCTGCAAAATGCCCAACCTCACCACAGCCGAAACATATCAATGAAAGTTTACCTTTGAATTTTCCCTTACCAATTTTTAGTTTTCTCATAAATTAAGCATATTCTTCATCTGAAAGACCTGCTCCATCATCTCTTTTTCTTCACACTTGTAGGTGCATGTCTTTTCAATTGAAAGTTGTTTGTCCTTATTGGTTTTCTTAGATGCAACGAATGCGGTTTCTAGATGTGAAGTACCCTCTTCTTCATCAAGTCTCATTTCATATGCTATGAGAACTCCATGTAATTCCTCTTTGCTGAGTTTGTCCAAATTTTCACTGTATTCTAAGACCGATACCTTTGGGTTGAATCTCTCTGCTAACGTTCTAAGAATCTTTTGTATAATAGTCTTCCTGTTAACTGGCTCTCCCAATCCTTCTAGATTATTTGTTATTTCATCAACGTATTGGAAGTATGCAGCAATGTTGCAATATTCTTTCATCCTGAGTTGCTCAAATTTTGCTTTATAGATTTGAAGCTTTTCTTCTTTGACATTTGAGTCACCTGCATATATATTCTCAAGCTTGTCCCATACATTTTTTGTGGTCTTACAACCCAACACCTTATGAGAAGTAGATTAAATAAGTCCACTGATAATAATATTCTTTTCTTTTACATAATTTACCAAATTCTTCTTACCTTGTTCATTCGCAGTTGATGTAAATCCATTTTGAACAGTGTCCCATACTTCGTAAACTTGCGCCAAGAGATAGACCTCCATTATTCCTTTCCAGAGTGCATAATTATTTTCATTGAATAGAGGTACACCATTCTTGCTATGCTCCATGACCTCCTTCCAACTGTTAAACTGCTATTGAAGGAACCAAGCGCTGATACCAATTGTTGGAAATACTGAGAGGGGGGGTGAATCAATATTCCTTTCAATTAGAGAATTAGTTAATATTCAATTATTATCAATGTTTGTACAATGATAGAAGTAAACAAAAGGAACACAAATGAACATAATTTTTAAGGTGGAAACCCACTCCAGGACAAAAACCACCTCATGTTTTTCTAATAATTATTTAATATTCAACTCCAATGGAAAATAAAGCTCCAACTTCCTAGAATCTAGAAAAGCATTCTTCTCCAGCTCCCACTGGATGGACGCTCCAATGCCCGAGATTCTTCAGTAGTCAACTGAACAGATGCCACAACACCCAATGGACTACAACTCACCCTAGCACCACCCTACCACCCTATAGAAGAATAAAAGAAGAATGGACTCCCATACTAGGGAAAATGGTCCACTTTTACAATGATATAGAATGATGTAGAAGAATAAGAAAAACTAGACCATAACCCCAACTATGACACAACCACCTAATGATGATCCTATACCTCCCTACACACTGCCTCTTCAAATCTTAGTAGATAGATGCTAGTACAATATTTTACAATAATGTATTTACAATGACTTAGTACAATGATACCTTACAGTGACTATATGCAGTGAAACCCACTTGAAGACTTCATGTGATGACCTTCTTGATTCTGTTATACACCTTGGTTTATTCTCTTGTCATTCTACCCTTTGCTGCACCTTGCTTTTCTTTTCTGCCCTAGAAATTCTGGTCCTTTGCAGCCCTTTTACCACACATGATATAGCTTTTTCTTTCCTTCTACGAGCTCAATATTGAATTTGGTGTATCTCTGTTGTTTGAGATTCCCAATATGTGATTTTTGGTCTTTTACTAGTCCTCTGAGTCATCTTTCCAATGCCACAGGTCTGACCCAATTTGGGTTCTTCAAGGGATATTTATGTCCAATCTTTCACAATGCCCTAATTATGGACTATTTCAGTAGAGAGAACTTCTATGACATGCGACGTGTCAATTTTTCTTCATTTGGATATGAAATTGATAGAGGGAAAACTAAAATCCATGCACTTTTTTTCACTTTTTAAATAATTCCAATCCGATACTCAAAGAGAGAGTTATAATGATTTTCCCAAGGTCACTTCTTTGAGATGAATTTCAGGAGCCTGCAAAAATACTGACTTCCACAGTTCATATCTACAAAAATTTTGGACAACTCGATCTAAAATTTTTACAGGAGCTTCCTCAGGATTTTGGATTCTCCTCATAAAAATTTGAGCTTCTGAACCTTCAAATAAAAAAATTTATAGCAAAAATTTCACGATGACTTGTTTCAGATAACAGAATCCCTACATAAGGAGGATATGAGGATTGCAATTTATATAAATGCTTAGGTTGAGAGGGGCTTCAAAACGTGAAAATGGGATGGATTTTAGGAGCTTAAAAAATATTAGTTATCACTCTTCAATGACCCATGCCATAACCCCATGGGGTTTTAGCCCACTAACTAGGGGTACAAACTTCAAACATGAATATCTCTAAAACCGTGAAGAATAACGTGGCATGCCATATATCAACAGAAACATATCGAAAATTAGAAACCATTAAAAGAATTCTTGACCCAGAATATATTAATTTGGTAGGTCAAAATTCCCATGAAATATTTGGGTAGCCCCTGGTGCTACTTGGGTTGACATCAATGACAATCGTTGATCACCAAGTATAATCGCCATGGACACCACAACAAGAATAAGCCTTGTTCATATGAAGAGGATTATTCTTCTTAGGTTGATCACCCTATTTCTAGTTTTTAATGTTGGGTTGGCTCCCTTGGGGTGTGTTCGGCTGGTTACCTTCGCACCCTTGATTACCTTGCATTGGTTGATTTTGGTTTCACTTCCTCTTTTTTTGGGAATTAGGAGGATTAATCACACTCTGTTGCTCATACACCTGACTTGGAGGGGGAGGTGGTTGCTGAGGCAGAGGTTGAGAAGGCATGGGAGGTTGGGGTGCAGATTCCATAGGGGTTAGAGAACTTGGCTGCAGATAAAGATAGAAAGTATGTTGAGAAACATTGGGCTAAACAGGTTAAGCAATGGCAGGCCCTAACATCGGTTTATGGAATGGGGAAAATTTTCTTTGTCCTGGATACATGTTGTCGAGAAGTGGATAAGTGCTAGAGGAGTTGGTCCCTCCCTGAGGGAAACCATAACCCATGGGAGGATGAGTATGTGGATGTGAAAGAGATCCAGTGATATCGTCGGTGACGTGAGATGCCCCTAGTGCATTGGCACCACCAGGTCTAGGAAGATCTAATAAAACGGTATAAAAATAACCAGATTAGGCATATATCAAGTCATATTTCAATGTGATTTAGAGATATTCTTCCTCTTTCCGAGATAAGTGACATGTGACATCTTTACCAATATAAGGAAAAAGAATTCTAAGAAACAAATCCATATAGACACGGTCGTAGAATGTGGGAGATCAACATAAGCTTCACCTTCTGCGTCATTCTTGGACATGGTTAGAAAGGCGAGTGGAAACATTTTGACAGAATCAGGTCAACAACTCAATACCGATATTATATTAGAGAGGTAGCTAGACGTAGGACATAAACGCTTTAGAAAGAGTCACAAAAGTGGAGTGAGAGGCAGAGACCTGATCGAAATACCACTTTACAGCATCTCGAGTGAGCGCGCGCTGGAATAACCGAAGACGGATTGAGTCATTAGTGATATATTTGTAGGAACACCACATGTGAAAGGAGCGGAAGTGATTAGTAGGGTCCTCTCTAGTGTTTCCTTTGAACTTAGGGATGACAGAAGGAGGATTAGTTGGCATAAGAGGCCAACCTGCATCATGGTTTATAGAGTCGTTAATTAACTGTCTAAAATCAAGGGGGCTTAAACCAACCATAAAAGGTAGCAAGGAGTATCCGGAATAGTTCTGGTAGTAGTTCCACTAGTATGTAATATTCCAAAATGGAAAAGACAAGAATATAGAACATATTCAACATTCCAACTAAATCAAAACAAGAACATAGCACTAAAATATGGAAAATGCTAGAAATATGCTACAATTGGAAATTACATGAAGACATCATAATCTATGAGAATAAATAGTTGAGCCATATCATTATAATCAATAGCAAAATAAAGTACAGAGTGCTCCAAAAATGAATGCACTCAAGCCACAAGATAGCTAAAATACACTAAAGGAAACTAGCACTGGAAGTGTGTGCTGCTACTACTGCTACTGGGAAGAATAACCATGTGTGGAACGTTTTTGGAGTGCTTAGAATGATCTGGTATTTTAATCATGGATTCTACTCAAAAAACCCAGAAAAACCCAGAAATGGTTTAGCCCTATTTTAAATTTGGATTTTCAACCCTTTTTAGGTTGCACACTACACCCCTGCTGACTGAGTTACGCACTACCTAAATAAAATTGCTGATATGGGGCTGAAATATTGATCTATAAGCTGTAAAAAGACCCAATAAACTCAATAGGTGGAGGGCTGGTCCCCTCATTGGAAAAAAAGCTCATAAATTGTAGATCTCTCTCCTCCACTGCTACACCCTGCAACACAACACAAATCTAAATAGAAATTGCGCTATAGTTGAAGACTGAAGCTTGGATGGATGTATGGATGTGGATTATGCAGCTCAAAAATATCTCCTGAGTAGGATGAGTGTGGGATTCCCGCTCGAGGAACACCCTTGTACTAAGCAGTCCAACAAACCCTGCTAAACACCAAAGCATGCATAGAAATGTCACCTGACAATTTCTCGATCTAAAAAGATCAAAATCAATAATCATCTAACATGCCTTCTATGGTTTCCTTTCCCTTCCTTATATGCATTTTGAGCCTTCTCACCTTGGGTCCCACTCATTAAATACACTACTCACATTGAGACTATCTCCCATTAACTCTGCGTTGTTATTGATGTTCCACTCTCTCTATACCACCATTGTTGATTTGGTCAACATTGACCTTGTCCACATGATTTTTCCCCTGTTCACACATCGAGGTGCTTTATCCAGCTATCATGATGATCCATTTTCACATTAAGAGGGATTTTATTCCTACTAAGGAGATTTATGGTTCTCCCTACCTACTTATTCATCTATCTAGAAGACAAAAGAAAAAATTAATATTCCAATTAGCTACAAGCTAATTTAGGAATATTACAGTCCTCCCCTCCCAGATGTTGTTATTCCTCAATAAAATACAAGGATATAACTGAAGAGCCTCCTCTCCTCCTCCTGTAGAATCCTCACATGATAAGCTACTCCAATGAACAAGATGCTTTCTCATCAATATGTATCCAAGTTGCTCCTCCCAAGTGTATAAGCTAGCCTTTGGTGACATCCAAAGGGTTCTCATCATGAAGTTGTGGGATATCCATGGAGGCAACTATATGTTTTCTAGAGGCCTTCTTGAGGTATGGAATCTAAAATATATTGGGAACCATAATTCCCATGTGAAGCTCCCATCCCCAAGCTATCATCCACACAAAATGAGTCACCCTCCAAAATGGCAACTCAAAGAAAAAATTCTCCACCTTAGGCTCCTGCAATGTAGGTGGGCTGCATAGCTAAAATTTATAGAACAAAGTGTCTATATCACTTTGTCTCTCTCTCCACTTATGATAAGTGTAGAGTGGCTGTTGATGTTGGGCTACAATAATGTTGCCTTCAAGAGGCAAGGAGAAAACTGGATCCTCAAAGATCCTCTCTCTATTGTCATGAATCATGTGTGCCCAAACCATACCATATATGATGAATAGGACATCATCACCATATGGCATCCAAATGAGAAAGATATTGAAGGTTTCATGTAGTGATGGAAGGTACCAACAGTTTCCCAAGTGGTCACAACGCAGTTTTTCTAACTACTATTTCAAAACATAATATGGAAAGTTGTCTTCCAACCATTTTCCAGTTATGCATGTCATCTCATCTACTAGAAAATAGTAAATGGCATTGTGTATAAACTGAGCATAAAAATAATAGCACAACACTTGCCCAAATCCATACAAGAAGTAGCAATCTCCATCATTGATGTTAGTCTTGCAAATACCATGAAGCCCAAATAGAATCTTGCCCTCTTGTGGAGCAATGCACTGTATATAAATGGCAAGAGAATGAAAATACTATGTTAGATGATCAATAAGTGAAAAAACACAACTCTTACCATGTAATGAGAGTAGGCTAATAATGATATACATGGATGATCTCTCCATAGTGTTCTGATATGTCTCCAAGAGACCCTTGTGAATGGAAAGGAATGAACCATGTGATGCATACAAAGTCTTCTTCTTATGCTTGGAGATCCAAGTCAAGAAGATCATATCATGGTAATAGATGTCTCCATCTACTACTCCATCACTCTCATCTGTTACTTGCCCATCAAGTGCATCATATGTGAATTGATCCTAGGAACACTCCATCAAAAAATCCAAGCTCCCAAGTGACAACATTTTTTACCTTTGTGATAAGGCTCCTATCATCTTATGACTCCATTCTTTGACATGTGAAATGCCAAAGTCATCTACCATAGTTCTGCTATATATGTGAGAATCCTTCCAAAGTGAAAGTACCTCCCGATCCTCCAAAGCTAAGGAGTAGCCCCTTTGCACCATGATTGTTATTATAGGTCAATTTGGGCACCATTCTTGATGACCTGGTTAAATGGACATCATCTCCAGGACCAATGATCAAGGGTCTATCATTCCCTATCATTTCAGTTTATACATGCCCTAAGACAAGAAACAAGATAAATCAAGAAAGAATTTCATCAAGCAAAGGTTTCCATGGTCTGAAGCTTATTATAAAGTATATGAGAGCTCACCAATGCAGGCTCTAAGGGGCCTAAGTGCGTTGCATATGCAGGTAGCCCCATGCAAGGCTGCTCTACAAAGCACTTCCTGACATTCACAGGTGCCTTGGCCACATTGGGAGCGGAATTCTCATTGTTCTGGAATCTCCACTTGGCTAGTGCCTTCTAGAAGATTTCACATGTGTCAAGCTTCAGATCCAAGCATTTCACATCTACATGACTGGAAACATTTCTTTCCTATTTTTGGAAAGCTATTGATTGCAAAACAACCTACAGTTCATCTATAAATTGAGCACAAATCTAAGTGCTTGAGGAGGAAGAATTTGAGTAGAGAAATGCTGAAGAATTTTCAATTGGGAGCTAGATTTGTGAAGCTACTGCTAGAGATATTTATACTGTGATGAGGCTTGGGAACGTTGTTGAAAGGTCACTTCAAATCAGTCATTAGGTTGTAACCTCTCCTTCTATCATCAATAAATAATACTGCTTTTTTTTCCCTATATGCATCTGTATTGACTTTGATTTTCCATATTGCAAGATCTTGGTTGATGTATATGGTTTATGCTTTACTGATTTAGCTACCTAGCTTGAATAGATATCTATATTATTGCATCTTCTTATGTTTCATTGTTCTTTCTTGCAGGAAGCATTCATCTCACAAACCGCTTGAATTTGAAGCTGCAGTGGAAGTGACAGAAGGAGCCATTTGGAAGCGACTTAACAAGTAAGCCTCCAATCCTCTCTGTGTATCTATTCTAAGTTAGGAGAAATAGTCGTATAGTCTTTCACCTATTGTTATAGACTAGCACTTGTCTAGGGAAGCGTGATTTATCCGTAGTTCACAATTCTAGTCCAACAAATTGGCGACTCCGTTGGGGATCAATTTCTCGTAGTGCTAGTTGTTTAAGCCTCTGATTTTATTTGTTTATCCACCCAGTAGTTGTTACACATAAATATTAAACTTTTTCATAGCTTAATTTGCAAATACAATGAGTTAAACAGTAGTATTTTTCTTTGTATACTGTGCCCAATGCACCCTTAGACAGGACACAGTGCTTTACAGAGCACTGTCTCCCCTTGGAGACTGCGTTGACTCCTGAAAGTACCCAAATTCCCTTGAATTTGACTTTGCAACTTGCTTCAGTTTTTTTTTTTGTTGTGTTCTGAAAATTTTGATTCTCAATTGACCAGTGACTCTACATAATTCTTCTCCTTTGACTGAAAATTTGTTCAATGTTGTTTAAAAAAAAAATTCTTTATCATTGACAAGTTGATTTCAAAGTATTTTTTATGGTCTCATTAAGAATCATTTTCTTTCGAAATAGGAAATTGTCGTAAAATATTCATTTCCTTGATAGGAGAAATTATTGTTGAAATCCTCATTTTTCCTTCAAAAGGGAATTTTTTGTTTGTATTCTTCGTTTATCGAAAGTGAAAAGCATTTAAATTGTTGATTTAGTGCAACTAGTTTCTTTTTTGCATTCATAACATTAAGGAAACTAAAAAGAAAAACTTGCATTTGCATGTAGAATAATGTGTGTTTTGGAAAAGGAACATTAGGAAATCTGCATTTAGTTTGAGATTCATTGATTTGTTTTGTTGATTGATTTGTTTGCTCTCAAATTATTTTCTCTCTTCCCTTAGTAGCTAGGTTCTTCATTGAAAAAGCTAAAAGTGAAAGATTGTTTATCATTATTAGCTTGCATTTTAGGAATTTCATACACATCATCGCGGTGAACCTTTGAAAGGAAAATTGTTAAGCAAGATCAACACAAAATTAATCTCAATTTACTTAACAATGCATTGGAACAATAACGATAACATTTAGAAGGTCTAGGCTAGAGATGTGTTCCAGCGTCATAAAACATAGAAGTTGTCGTTAACTTGTTTGTGATACATTCCATGTGCGATACCTCACTCCACGTACGTAAGTATATCGTAGCTCATCTACGTACTTTCGAGTATATCGGGTGGTGTTATAGTATGATAAGTATAAAGGGGTGCTCTCACTATGCGGTTTTGCATCAGATAGCGCTAATACGGACTTGGGCCTCCACGTACCTTCGGGTATATTTGGGAGGACAAATTTTAGGTGCTATCCATCCATAGTGAACCTAGTCAGCCACCTTGAAATTTTGGTACACTAAACACAACATTCAGGGAGATTACCTGCCCATACTTCTTGGTTCGCCAAGAGGTATTCTGCAGTTCATTGTTTCTTGGTAAACCCTTTTTCCTAGCATTACCCTTTTATTTTTTTTATTTGTTTTTGGCTAAAATATATCAGTAATTGTGGAAGAACAAAATCCTTTCCCCCGTCGTTCGCGTAGACATCACTCTACCGAAACCAGTACCATCAGTACCTCTGGTGAAGCATCATATTCCCATATATTTTAGTTTCTGTATTCCCTAAGTGGAAAAAATCTAGATCCTGAAGTTAAAAAAACGGAATTTGTTTATATATTGGTCACTCCACAATCTATTTTAGCCATTGAGTCTGCCATATCGCACAGTCAACCACCTGAAACATACTTTGGGCTAGATGGTGAAGTTCGTCCACCTGGTTTTATTTCGATTTAAGAAATATCAAGAGACGAGACACATTTAACTCCAACTCATTTTCAGTAGGAGCTTTACTTATACAAGTATTTTCCTCAGTCACCTTCCTTTACTTTTGTTGATCTTGTTTCACTTCGAATCCCCGTAGATTCTATAGGGTATACACTGGGTCATTTAACAATGGTTGAGATAACATTCCAGAATAAACCATCTATTTTAGCTGCGACAATATCTACTGTTGCTTCATCTTCAATGTTTTGTCCATTGAATTCACCCATGTCATCTTCTGGAATCCTATCTGGTTCCTCCTTTATGAGTATTGAATGGTTTGATCCTTTATTCACATGTTTAGTGCAATATCAAGCTGATCCCATTAGTTATTCTCCTTGGTGGCCGGTGATACCACAGAAATTACCCTCGGAAATTCAAAAATTCAATGAAAGCCCTGGAGAAGACCCGTCAACACATGTTATAACTTATCATTTGTGGTGCTAATAAAAATCCTTAAATGATGACTCTGTTAGACTATGTCTTTTCCAACACACACTCACTAGTCCAACTACACAATGAGGATGGTTATTTTTCTATGTCAACCTCGTTAAAAAGTGAAACAGAGTCATGAGGATGGTTCTTTTACTGTGTCAACCTTGTTAAAAAATGAAACAAATTCATGAGGATAGTTCTTTTTTCTTGTGTCAACCTCGTTAAAAAATGAAACAAGTGCCTATGAGGATAGTTATTTTTTCTTGTGTCAACCTCATTAAAAAATAAAACAAGTACCTATGAGGATGGTTCTTTTCCTGTGTCAAGCTCATTAAAAATGAAACAATTCCTCTCCTAATTATGACAAGTCTTCCATCTGATCTCGTAAATGAACCTTCATTCCATCCAGTTATTAGTAACCAATAATTTACTTAAGTAAATGAAATGAAGCTTGGAGGGCATCTTCTCTTGCAGGGGGCATTTGACATGTGCTCTTGCAGAGGGCGTTCAAAGCATTCTTACCAATTTCACGCAATCGACCGCTGAAGTTCGGGGGCAAAATAGGTTCAAAGCTCCAAAATGCAAATGGTAACTATGGAATGGTAAAAATGAATAGTAAAACACTTTTTAATAGTCATTTAATTGTTTGAAAATTATATTTATTGCTATGACTATGGTTTTATTATGCTTTTATCATGAAATAGGTATTTTTAACCCATTTGATGTTGTTCTGAACAAGTCGTACAACTTATGAACAGATTAGTCGTGCAGATTTATTTCAAAAAATGACTTGACCACAAAGCATACTTTTTCTCCTTATTTTTTGAGCTTTATTAAAAACGAAATTTTTTTTGAAGTGCACTTTTATCTCTTTTTTGAGATTCGATAATAGCAAAAAAGGAATCCCTGGAGTCTTCTTTAAGCTCTTTTCAGACTCCGATAATATGAAAATATTTTCGAGCACTTGTCTTTTCGAGCTCATAAAAGTAAATGAAGAGATATATACTCAATATAAGTTTAACCCTTTTCTGGACTGAGATAGATTATTTACGAAAAAGGAATACCTTGGTTAAACATGACCAAAGAGGTTCTTTCAGATATTTTTTTACACTTTTTTGGATCTGAGAAACAAATTTACAAAAAATTACTTTTGGTGTTCTCTTTTGTCCTCTTTTTTAAACTCTCTAAATATGAAAAAGGACCGAGCTATCACTTTCATTAAGCTCGTTAAAACATAAAATAGCGATGGGCTTGTCAATCATGGCAAGAATCGAGTTCCATTCATCGCTAAACTCACTAAATTATTAAATAGCAATACTTTATTTTCCTGAAGGGTTGAATTATAGATCAATAAAATGTTATCCTCCTCAAGCTTGTTAAAAAATAAAGAGGTACTGGTCGACAAATGACCGGGGAAAATTTGGGAAAAGTAAGCAAAAGTTTCTTTTGGTAGCAAGTCGCTCTTGAACATGACACTTCTTTCACTCCATGTTCGTGACTGTTTGGGTTGGGTAATCATCTTGATGGTTCATTCACACCTATGGTTCATCACACCTTCACTTCGGTTTTGGGTAAATGTTGCCAACTCATCCCAGTGTCACCGATATGTTCAAGAGAAGCCATCTAGTTATTAAAAACTCATCCTTCTACAATACTTGTAAACCTTCATTTTCATGACCTTCATCCCTAAAAATTTCTATATCAATTCATACATTTGTCTCCGAAATCAGTAACTCATGTTTTGCAATAAGGTGACTTCCTGTCAACGACAAATCAATATCCAGGAATTTCACTTAGAAACATCAGATTCCAGTACCATAAGGCTTTTTACAGCATCGACAAGATCCTCGCTTCCGATCCTTTGACCGAAAGATTTTGTTTTGAGTTCGACATCAAATCATCTATTCACTCCTTACGAAAGGTATTGCAGTACCTTGAGGGCCATTAACATTAATGGTGGTTCTCTCACATTTGTTAACAACTCACATTATTGGTTGATAATCAAATGATGTCTTTCCATGTTCGACTACAAATCATATATTCGCATGGCTAGACTTGTACCCAAATGATCGAGTGAACACGATAAGAAGACCCTGGATCTAGTTTCAGCCATCTGGGCTATGATTTTAGGATTTTTGTACACATCATCTGTACAATGACCTTAAATACATATTTTCATCCAAACATTGGCCTATATCTATAAGCATTTCTGCATCTGGGAAACATTCCAATGAAGACGACTTTCTAAATTGTGTACAGGTTATTACATTGTTTATGTGATGAATGTGGAAATGCCCACAATCAACAATTATGATCAAAGAGGATATTTCATGATGTAATTTATTGTAATATTGATGTAGGTGACAACTCCACTTTGTTTCCAGGCTCATCACAGTGTAAAGCATCTCAATCAAATGTTTTTATTATTTGGATCTCATGCTTTAGGGGGAAATTGTTATAGGTCAATTTGGGCACCATTCCCAATGACCTGGTTAACTGGAAATCATCTCTAGGACCAATGATCAAGGGTATATCATTCCCTATCATTTCAGTTGCTACATGCCCTAAGAAAAGAAACAAGAAAAATCAAGCAAGACTTTCATCAAGCAAAGGTTTCCATGGTTTGAAGCTTAGTATATAGCATATGAGAGATCACCAATGCAGGTTCTAAGGGACCTAAGTGCATTGCATATGCAGGTAGCCCCATGCAAGGCTGCTTTGCAAAGCACTTCCCGACATTCACAGGTGCATTGGTCACATTGGGAGTGAAATTCTCATTGTTCCGGAATCTCCACTTGACCAGTGCCTTCTAGAAGAGTTCACATGTGTCAAGCTTCAGATCCAAGTGTCTAGTTTACATCTACATGAATAGAAACATGTCTTGCCTATTTTTGGAAAGTTATTGATTGCTAAACAACCTACAATTCATCTATAAATGGAGCACATATCTAAGTGCTTGAGGAGGAATAATTTGAGTATAGAAATAATTGAGAATTTTCAATTGGGAGCTAGATTTGTGAAGCTACTGTTGGAGAGATTTATACTGTGATGAGGCTTGGGAATGTTGCTGGAAGGTCACTTCAAATTATTCATTAGGTTGTAACCTCTCCTTCTATCATCAATAAAGAATACTGCTTATTTTTCCCTATATGCATCTGTATTGACTTTGATTTTCCATATTGCAAGATCTTGGTTGATGTATATGGCTTATGCTTTACTGATTTAGCTAAATAGCTTGAATAGATATCTATATTATTGCATATTCTGTTTTTTTGGTGTTCTTTCTTGCAGGAAGCATTCAACTCACAAACCACTTCAATTTGAAGCTGCAATGGAAGCGACAGAAGGAGCCATTTGGGAGTGACTGAACAAGTAAGCCTCCAATCCTCTATGTGTATTTGTTTTGAGTTAGGAGAAATAGTTGTATAGTCTTTCACCTATTTTTATAGACTAGCACCTATATAGGGAAGCGAAACCAGAGATTCTGGGTTTGATCCCCAGTGGAGTCGCCAATTTGTTGGGCCATAGTTGTGAATTAAGGATAAATCATGCTTCCCTAGATAGGTGCTAGTCTAGAACAATAGGTGAATGAATATATGACTATTTCTCCTAACTCAGAATAGATATACAGAGAGGATTGGAGGCTTACTTGATCAGTCGCTTCCAAATCCCTCCATCTGTCACTTCCACTGCAGCTTCAAATTCAAGCGGTTTGTGAGCTGAATGCTTCTTGCAAGAAAGAACACTGAAACAACAGAAGATGCAATAATATAGATATCTATTCAAGATATTTATCTAAGTTAGTAAAGCATAAACCATATACATCAACCAAGATCTTGAAATATAAAAAATCAAAGTCAATACAGATGCATATAGGGAAAAATAAGCAGTATTCTTTATTGATGATAGAAGGAGAGGTTACAACCTAATGACTAATTTGAAGTGACCTTCCAGCAACGTTCCCAAGCCTCATCACAGTATAAATCTCTCTAGCAGTAGCTTCACAAATCTAGCTCTCAATTGAAAATTCTCCAGCATTTCTCTACTCGAATTCTTCCTCCTCAAGCACTTAGATCTGTGCTCAATTTATAGATTAATTGTAGGTTGTTTTGCAATCAATAACTTTCAAAAAATAGGTAAGACATGTTTCCAGTCATGTAGATGTCAAATGGACACTTGGATCTGAAGCTTGACACACGTGAACTCTTCTAGAAGGCACTGGCCAAGTGGAGATTCTGGAACAATGAGAATTTTGCTCCCAATGTGACCAACACACCTGTGAATGTCGGGAAGTGCTTTGTAGAGTAGCCTTTCATGGGGCTACCTGCATATGCAATGCACTTATGTCCCTTAGAGCCTGTTTTGGTGAGCTCTCATATTCTATATAATAAGCTTCAAACCATGGAAACCTTTGCTTGATGAAAGTCTTGCTTGATTTGTCTTATTTCTTGCCTTGGGGCATGTAGCAACTGAAATGATAGGGAATGATAGACCCTTGATCATTGGTCCTGGAGATGATTTCCAATTAACCAGGTCATGGGGAGTGGTGCCCAAATTTACCTATAACAATTGTGCCACCATCTACTCCTGCAACATCCTGCAAAGTATGGGAGAAAATCAACCCATACTCTCCCAAGAGTATCCAAATCAACAAAAACTCCTGTTGCCTCCTCATCTCCTCATCATACAAGTCAATAAGTAACATCATGATGAATGACTTGTAGAATTCCCCATGCAACCAAATATTCTACTGCCATAACATATGGGTGCCATGAATATACCCAACCCAAAACATACCCTTTGAGATAGGATATGTCACCTGATGGCCAAAATCTTTCAAGAGTAGCCAATGCAACCATGCCTCTTGCTGCCCCATGTCATAGATCTGCAAGCGGCTCACCAACCCCTTGCTGACCATCCACTCCCATTCATCCAAATGTTGGTGTCTCCTACCATGCTCAAAATTGGTATCCCTCCAATGGAGAATACCATCCTCCCAAATCAGGTTACTAATTTTTCACTTCATGGGATGTTGAAGTACAACCTCCTGGAGATATCCAAATGAAGACCACTCATCAATGACCAAGTTGACCCCATAAGGATCCAAATATTTTGTAGGAAAAAACTTCTTATTGAGATGTGAAGTGTTCATTAATAAAGATCCATCATAATAATGGGAGATAATATGCCTCTCATCAACCATATGCCTATCCAATACTACACAAGTATATTGGTAATTAGAATGTCCCAATACTAGTTGGGCCCCCAAATCATCACTGCTACTCAATGACAGTGCTTGTGATCTCCATGATGGTGCATCTACTATCTCATGATCATGCTCAATGTTGAACATATAGTTATGCATTGGATGATTTAGGACAATACTCGTCCTATCCTCCAAAAATATACACTCCAACCCCAAGAGTTGTGTGCAACTCAACAATGACATACAAGGATGAATGTATATTTCCTCCTTGATTATATCAAGGGTCCTTTGTGCAGTTCTAATCTACTGCTCCAAATCAGTAGTATGTTTTGATCCTAAGTCATGCAATGGAATTTCCCCACAACCTTCTATATGATGTGATGAAATAAGAGAAATTGGAAACATTTGCATACCTTGGTTTTGCTTGGGAACATCTTGTACTGCTACAAGGGTTCCTCCCACCGGTGTGATGACTTCCCCAACTACTAATGATGATGGTTTCTCCTCTATGGCTGCACCAACACTAGAATAAGTCTCCTCCTCCTCATGAATCTCCATAATAGTGCATGGGACTCTAAATGTCAAGAGATCAAGACCACTTTGCAAATTTTAAAGTGTTCTTCCTCCTGATGTAAGTGCTCTTGCAGCAAGTGGTGGTGGAAGTTTCTTCTCCTCTGATTTCTTCTTGTCAAATTTCTTGATCATCCTTTGAGTAAAATATGCATATGCAATCACTTTTGCATGACTCAAATGACTGAACCACCAAATTTTTTCTTCACCCTCAGGTTGCAGCGCTGCAATCTCAACAACTTCTCTCTCCACTACTGTATTTAGCAAGAAGAATGCTATAAACTTCATTACCCAAGCCCTTGATGTGCATGTGGATGACCCATCAAATGTAGACAATAGAAATCTATTTCTGCAAGGTCATCTTTTTTCTTTGAGATGAATGAACTATGGGAGAGTTAGATTCTCCTTGAAAGCTCTTGATTGAGATTTGTATTCTGCAAGATACTCACCTAGAAACTCATGATCTAAGTTTCCTCCATCTCCATGCCTCTTGTTTTCTTCAAAATAAAAGGGAATATTATATTTCTTTGGAGCTCTATGTAATACCAGTTCTTTCTTCTGCTAATATGAAGTGCATGGAACTTCCTCATCTTGAAACCCTATATATTTCTCATTGCATCTCTTCTTTCTCATTTTCTTGACCTCCTTGGAGAGGCTCTTCATAGATCTGAAAAGTGATGAGACAAAGCTCATTCCTTCCATCTTTGTAGATCTCTTTTATTCTTCTTATAGCATATTGGATGAAACTCATAGGTTGGGCCAAGATTATGCTCCGATACCACTATAATATTCCAAAATGGAAAATACAGAAATATAGAACATATCCAGCATTCCAAATAAATCAAAATAGGAACATAGCATTAAAATCTGGAAAATGACAAAAATATGTTGCAACTGGAAATTACATTAAGACATCATAATCTATGAGAAGAAACAACTGAACCATATCATTATAATCAATAGAAAAATAAAGTACACAGTGCTCCAAAAATGAATGTACTCAAGCCACAAGATGACTGAAATACACTAAAGGAAACTAGCACTAGAAATGTGTGTTGCTACTACTGCTACTGGGAAGAAGAACCATGTGCAGAAGGAAATTGGAGTGTTCATAATGATCTGAGATTTTAATCATAGTTTCTACTTAGAAAACCCAGAAAAACCCAGAAATGGTTTAGCCATATTTTAACTTTGGGCTTTCGGCCCTTTTTGGGTTGCACGCTTCACCATTGCTAGCTGAGTTATGCACTCCCTCAAGAAAACTAATGATATGGGGCTGAAATATTGATCTATCAGCTGCAACATAATCCAATAAACTCAATAGGTGACATGATTCTCCCCTCACTAGAAAACAAGCTCAGAAATTGAAGATCTCTCTCCTCCACTGCTACACCCTACAACACAACACAAATTTGAATAGAAATTGCATTGTAGCTAAAGATTGAAGCTTGGAATGATGCTTGGATGTGGAATATACAGCTCAAAAATCTCTCTTGAGTAGGATGAGTGTGGGATTCCCACTCGAGGAACACTCTTGTACTAAACAGTACAACAAACCATGCTAAATAGAAAAAGCATGTATAGAAATGTCACGTGACAGTTTCCCAATCTAAAAAGATCAAAACCAATAATCATCTAACATGCCTTCTATGGCTTCCTTGCCCTTCCTTATATATAATGTGAGCCTTCTCACCTTGGGTCCCACTCATTAGAGACACTACTCACATTGATACTATCTCCCATTAACTCTGCATTGTTTCACATTGACGCTCCACTCTCTCTATACCAGTGTTGTTGATTTGGTCAACATTGGTCTTGTCCACATGATTTTTCCCCTTTTCACACATGGAGGTGCTTTATCATGCTATCATGATGATCCCTTTTTACATTAAGAGGGATTTTGTTCCTACTAAAGAGATTTATGGGTCTCCCAACCCACTTATTCATCTATCTAGAAGACAAAAGAAAAAAAGAATATTCCAATTAGTTGCATGCTAATTTAGGAATATAACATAGTAGTAGCTCTAGAATTAGGGCCAAGCCCACCACCAAGTTGAGGACCAACACCTACATTAGCACCTAACATGGTGACAAAATGAGGTGGAGGATAATTTCATTTGGAATAGGAGGGAGGGCCTGAAGGACCAGAATTAGAGTTGGTATGGGGACTCAGAGGAGGACCAATTTAGACTCTACGTTTTGGAGTAAGTCTTCCTTACGGAAAATGAGGATGAAGGCCTAGGAGTCTCTGGGGTAAGCACCTTGAGGGTGCAAATATGGTAAGACACAGATACCCATTAATATGGAAGAGTAATAAACAAAGGCTTAGAGGGGCAGATAAATTAATTAAGATGTATATGTCTTGGTTTGGTGGTGTAAAACAAGTGCTCTTCACTTTAGGTGTGCGTGTGTGAAAGTGGTGTGTTAATTTTAACTAAGCCTAGATGATTGTGTTAGGTCCCTATAATTTGTTACATTGGTGAGAAAAAATGAACAAAGGTAACATTAGACCGGTCTTTGGAGTCCTATGACCTAGCCTTCCTAGACTTAGAGAGGGCTCTCTATTTTGTGCAAAGGATGTGAACTTGTTTTCTTTTAGGGTTTGATTTTAGGCTAGTTGTTCAGTTTAGGGTTTGTTTGTTTATTTTGGTTGGGTAGACGATCCGTATAATAGATGGAGTGAGGAAATCGTCAAATCATTGGGCTATGGAGTCTATAAAAAATTCATGGAAAGTTCAAAAATGAATCAGGGTGCATCACAGGGCAGGTCTAACCTGGTCAAATGGATTTTCAAGGTTTGTGTGATGTGAGATGTACATCAAGTTTGTGAACAAAGTAGGGGAAAGGGAAATTAAGAATCCTTTGTCAAATACTTTAACAAGAAGAGCCTTCAACAATATTCAACATAAATAAGTAATCATACGATAGGGAAAACCAATAACTCTTTGATTCAACTCAAGAAAATAAGAATTTAAGACAAACAATTCAGTGAACTATAGAAGGTGAGAAACTCATTTAACTTCTAGTGATTTCACCTTCAAGGTTAGAAAACATTTAAGATAAACATAAAAAAATTAATCAAAGAAGAGGGAACTCTTAAACATCATTGATCATAGCCTTAAAGATCTCTGAAACAACTATTCAAGCATGGACAAACGGTATGATTGAAACATAGCCTCTTTGGCAAACGTAATTAGTTGTACTTCAAAGAAATATCTCAAGAAAAATGTTTTAGTGACATCAAAAAAGTAGGGCTAACCATAAAACATCTATGATATCAACTATATTGAACCCTTCATAAGATAAAAAATCTTGGGTGGGTCTAGAGAGTAACTAAGAATTCTCTAAACTAACCTAGCAGAGGAAAACATAGAGGTAGTGAAGAAAAAATAGAGCTAAGGTGCCTTTGAAGAAAATTTATTAGTATAAAACCTTTTTCCTACTGCAATATAGAAGGATGAAACACAATAATACATAAGAAAAAAATAACTGAATAGAAGCGCATCACCATTAACCAAGCTCAAGGATCCTGCAAGAAAGGCTTCTCCATCATCAAGCCAAATAAGCCATTCACAAATCCCACAACACCAATTTCTTCTTCAATCTCCAAAAAACCATATATTTCTCTCAAGAGTCATCAAATGCCAACATTTTAAAATAAGCCCTTCATGCTCTATTTATCTATAAAAGGAGGGAAAAAACCCTAACTAGGGTTTGAAAATTTCAAAATCATTCATAAATGTCATTTATGCCTAAGAGACCATGCAAGGCCCAAGGCACAAAATATTTCATGAAATAAATGCAAAAATAACTCTTAACACCTAACTTTGGATTGATTTTCCTTAAAAAACACTAAAATATCATTTTTCGATTAATGAGTGTCTTTTTTTGACTTTTTGGCTAAAAACGCACAGTGAGGTCTGAAAGCGTAGCGCCTCCACGAGCAAAACTAGGTCCACTTGCAAGCAAGTTTTGATGACCTTCCCGATGTCGGAATTGGCTCCGTTATGGCTCGTTGGAAAGCCTGCTAAGTATAATTTCTAAAACTTTCTTTTTTTCTGATTGGGCTCCATTAACCAATAAAAAAATAAAAACTCCAAAAACTTCTCTAGGTGCAGCGCCAAGCCTGAAAATGAGGCAGAAATGTGAAAAATGAGGTGTTTTTTTTGCCTTTTGAGGGGTAAAAAATTCTCCAAATGCTCTGAAATTTGGTGAGCATACTGTAATTGATGTGAGTATTCCAAAAATGAAAATTTTTCTTCATGGGGATGCCTGAGATGAAAGTGTAGTGCCAGGGGTGCTGCGCTTAGAGGCCTCCAAATTTGCAAAAAACCAAAATTTGTCAAAAATTTCTCAAAATTGGTGGATGTCTTCATCATGGAATTTGAGAGGCTTGTAGAGAAGATTTAGCCAATATTACAAGGTTTTCTTCGTATTTTTCCCCTTTGATTGTTTTTATATTGGCATGGACCTTTTTTAGTTTATCCCTTGCAATTTGGTTTCTCCGAGCATAATGCTTGGTCATCTTCCTTTGGAGATAAAGATCTTTATTTGCTTTCTCCAATTTAGCCTCCAAGTGTATGTTTGATATTTATAGCCAAAGCTCCCATTCATGCTCTATCTCCATGGCAAGAAGCTCATCTAGAGGGAGTAGCTCTGCCAAGGCTAATCCTTGTTCTTTCTATTTTTTCAAGCCTTTCTTCAAACCCATTGTTCTTGGTCTCCTCCTAGCCTGCCCTTCTTCATATTCACTTTCCTCATAGGTGCCCATGAATTATTATAGCTTCACCTGTGCCTTTTGAGCTTCTTTTTGGGATTTGATTGCTATAGCCCCATAAATGGAAATTTTTGATCCTAGCTACATGTTCTCCATCTCAAGGGCATCATTTACACTCTTAACCCTATCTAGTTTCGCTTTGAGGTTTTCAATTTGGGCATTTTTGTTCTGGAGTAGCAAGTTTGAGATCCTGACCTCATTTACTTTGTCACTGTTACACAAAAATTTGTCACTGTCCCTGTAATCCCTCGCCCCACATATTGGAGGGTCTTTCCTGTGGTGTCATACCCTGCAAACACCTTCTTTGCATCCTTATGGAGAAGAACATCATTTCTCCTATTGAACATTTTCTCAAAAATCCCACCAAAACATATGTTTTGGCATTAGCGTGGGTAGTCAGTTCACTCCTCGCACCAATATGGAGGATGTACACTAGATCCCACGCCATCTGGCACTCTGTCTCTTTGTTGTGCCTGCACCAACCTTTTTGGGAATGTTTTTTAACAAACTAGAGGCGCAAATTTCTTTTAACCACCTCAGGGATGAGTCACATGAAGTGGTTAATTGGATGAACCACAGATCTCCCTCTTTAGGTAGTGGTTTCATCCTCCCATGAGACACTCCTAGAAGATAGGTCCCCCTTCCATAATTATAGGGATCCTAACCTCTCCCTCTCTCCATATATAAATAGTCTTTCTCCCATTATGAAAGCTAGCTGAACAAAGAGGATAATACAGCTGAAATGCTGAACTTGGAGAACTAAGCTATAGTTGAATAAATGAGAAGGTAGATCAAGAAGAAAGTCCATCAAGAGGTCCCTTATCCCATCTGAATTCCCTGACAAGATTTGAGACATGCTTCACCCGAGCCCCCCTGTAGGAGACCGCAATGTCAGAGCATGGTTGTATCTCTTCTTTCTACCTATTAATATAAGTGACTATTGTCTGGTTCCCGTCTTGTGTTTTGTCTTTATCGAATGTAATATTCTAGTATTCTTTGACTGAATAGTGGGTTTTGGATGGAATTAGTATGTGGTATGTGGTTATTGTTTTCTGATCTCTGTGCAGGTGTCCAAACGCGATAGGCAGAGGGGTTGTGACTTGTCTTTGATCAGGAGCGAGAGGCTCTCATCATCACTACAGGTGTCGAAGATAACTTTGGACCATAGGTAGGCCATTTTGTCGCATCCTCTTTCATTCAAATATCTAAGAACCTAGACTCTAGCATGATTCCTTGTTTCTAGACCCACCCTAGGGCTAGAGGGATCATCTCTATCCGCAGAGAGGATTTACCTGAGTAACAAGTCGGCGACTCCACTAGGGATCAATGTGAGTCTGTCTTTCGTCCATTAGGTCTTTTCTTGGTCTTTGTCTACTTATATTTCCTTGTCTCATTTTTCTTGCTGAGTCTAAGACCCCTGTTCAGCCCCAGAGGATCATATCTGACCTCTATTTTTTCAAAATTTTCATTTTTTCTAGGGTTGGTTTGATTGGCATGGTTTCCAATTTGATAGTCGCACCCACTGGTGCTTGTTTCCAGTTCATCACCCACGCCATCCCCTGTCTGGCACTGATTATAGCTAGACAATCAGGCCATTTCCTGTAGGTGTTAGGGTTTCCGATGTTTTGAAGTTTTTTGTCAGTACTGGTGCCTCTAGGTGTTTTCTTGCCTTGATTTGAGTGCTTTGGGATTGTTTATGACTATGAACAGCCTTCTCCCTTTGGTTGTTTGTCCATTTCTTGTCAGCATAATGGCCTTAGGGTTTTCTAGTGCTTGGGTATGCTGAGCCTCTCGTAGGATCTTCGATCTTTTGTTTCACATCCACCTTTGTTCCTTGCTTGATTGCATTTAGCTCTTTCAATCCATTTGAGTGATTGTATTTGGTGGAATGAGCCTTGAGTGAGTCTTGCCCCTTTCATTCAGTTTTTCTTCTTAACACTCCAAGCACAACTCACATTGCTTGTATGGGTCTGTTCCGAAATATTTCTTTGATTTGAGAGATTGTGACATTGGTTTGAGTTTTAGTTTTGTTTTCTTGTGAGTTGATTGAACTGGTTCGCTTCAAATATTGCATAGATGTTCTTGAAATAGTGTGAAGATTTGTTTTTCATGTCATTTAGCACATTGTTTGCTCTATTACATTGAAAAAAAAAATAAATGATTTGTGCTTGCATTTTTTTTTTTCATTTTGGAATTGGAAAATCTTTCGCATAACTAGAATTTGGCATTCTAGGAAAGATTTATCATTTTCATTAGCTTGCATCAAGTTCTGTAGTGGAGGCTTCTGTGTGTTCTCATTATTTTCTATCGCTTGAAAACTCCTAAACTTTCTCGTAGATAGATTTTCATCGAATGAAATGGTATTTCATGGCATGTAGCTTGAATTCAGGGATTTGTGAGATCTGACATTCGGTAGGACCTTGGAATTGAAACATAAATACAGATCAAATTAAAATTTATTCAATTAACCTAAGGAAACATTGAAAATTAATGAAACATTTAGTGGTCTAAGTTAGAGACGTGTTCCAGCGTCTTTAAACCTAGTAGTTGTTGCTCGCCATCTGGCTTCAGATAGCACTAGTACAGACTAGTGCTCCCCGTACCATCGAGTATATAAAAGGAGACCCCTCTAGGTTGCAATCCTTTTATCTGTAGGAAGCCAAGTCTTCTACCTTGTAACCATGATACACTGCACACAACATTTAGGGAAACTACCTGCAAGTACGTCAAGTCCTTGGTTGATTCTTCTTTCATTTTATAACCAAGGTGTATATGGCAGTTCACAGGAACCTGGTACACCCTTTTACCTATACTACCTAAGCCGTCATTTTTTATCTTTACTGACTCCATAAATTTGAAAAGGTCATCGAGCACTTTTCCTTTCATGCTTGTTTCAACCTAAAAGTGATAGAGTCACCTTTTTCCTGTTTCTGGACTCTTAAAATATGAAACGCCAGAGTTTTGTTTCAATGTCTTAAAAATTAACTGCCCATGAAATATTCCTGGTTGAAGTTAGTTTCCTTAGGGTGTTGTTTTAAAGTTGTTTCTAATGGCCATGTTTATGGATTTCACTAAACCAGGAATCCCTTCCAAAGGGAATCCTGGTCCTTTTCCTGCTTTTGGGAATGTTGGTGTTCCTTATATGGCAACGTTGTCTATGCCTGGGTTAACTGTTGGGTTGCCTGTATGGTTATTTTCAACCTCGGTGGTCCCGAGTGTTCTGTCCACTGTACAGCCATCTCCTCCACCAGAACAACATCATGTTGCTTCTAAGGTGCACCTCTCCCCTTCTTCACCTATTTCTTCATCCTCCTCTTCTACTTCGCCTGGTGAAAGTCTAGATTCTAGTAACCAGGTGGCTAAGAAGAAGAAGAATAAGACAAAGAAGAAGAAGCCAGATAAGAAAGAGGCTAATGCTGCAACTATTGCACTTAAAAAACCTTCCATTGAGGAATCATCCAAACTTCCATGGAAATTCAAATTTCCTTGCATGCTCTGCAAAGGTAACCATTTTCTTCGAGATTTACCTGGCATTCCCAAGGTACTTGATGCATGGTCAGACGACCATCCGTCGTTGATTTTGGCTTCTGGAAGTCATATTGATAACACATATTCGACTAGCTCTGGTAAGACTCATAAAAGACAAGGTACGATTACCAATCCCTATAAGTTGTGTGAAGGGCATCATCCCATTCACCTTTGTCCTTATATGGATGAAGCCAAGAGAGTGTTGGACAAATCTATTTTTTCTGCTCCCTACCTTCCAGCTGGTTACCATAATCTTTCTTTGAGTCCTCCGCTAGTTGATTCCACGCTTGGTCAAGCTTCATCCTTGGTCGATCTCGCTCCCCCAGAAATTCAATTTTAGGAATCCATTCCCGACCAATAATTGGACGTGGAATCAATCGACTTGATTCCGCCTATGGTCCACCAGGTTTTTTCCGTTGAAAGTGGATCTCACCCCCCCCATGTTCTTCTTATTTCTTTAGATTCTTCAGACTTGGAGAAAGATTCTTCCGTCCCTGTAGTTCAAGAAGATGCTCCTCCTACTCCCATGATGGAAGTCCCGGAGGGTGCTTCTCTTGCTCTAGTAACATAGGTGGAAGACCATATCAGTTCAATGGTATCCCCTCCAAGTAGTTTGGTCACTTCCTTTGATTGGAATCGATTTTCCATATACCGCCTTTCGAGATAACGGTACAAACCTTTGATTTGGTCGTACCCAACATGATTGTAAATGAAGGCGTGTATGTTAGTATTTTGTCTTCCACTACTTAGAAATCTTTTGGTTCTCCACTGCTTATGCCTATTACCTAGAATATGTTGGCGTTTAACATAGGAACCAGTCAACCATTAGGGATCCTTCCAAAGTTGCTTGTTACTTTGAGAAGGAAAATCATCCATATCGACATGATAGTTGTTTCTGGCCCCTTAGATTTCAATTTGCTATTGGGGCATGACTATATTTATGTCATGGGGGCAGTGGTCTCCTCCCTCTTTCGTGTGATCTATTTTCCACACAAAGGTTGGATCGTGACCATTGATCATTTTTCATTCATTGGTCCTGACATGACATCTTTTCCACCGTCATCCCTTCTGGGTCTTTATCTGCCGGTTGTATCTTCGTTGCCACAGGTATGTGGCTACCTATCCTGTGCCCACAGTCAGTGATGGTGCCATTGTGCATCATGTGCTGTGGGCATTGGGTCCTAATTTTCAAGATGTTTTTCTCTCATCTGAGTCAAACCTCTTGGAATCTATGACCTTTTATTCGTCGTAATGAACAGTCGTCGAAGCATAGTTCGTTTTCTTGTGTCAAGCTCCTTAAAAAATGAAACAAGTTGGTTCAAGGATAGTTCGTCTCCTATGTCAACCTCGTAAAAATGAATTAGCTCATGAGGATAGCTATTTTAATGTGTCAACCTCGTTAAAACAACGAAACATGTTCTCATTCAATTCGAGGTTTTGCTAGATCTCGTAAAATCCCAGTTGAGTTTTCCTCTTGATCTCGTTTTTTTAACCTTCGCTCCATTTCCTAGGGACTGAAGTTGGGGGGGCATGTACACCTCGAATTGAGTCACCATGCTAGGGGGCATGCCTATTTTTCAAGCATATTTTACTCTTGTTTAAAGCTTGTGTCAACATGAAACCAATCTCAAGCATAGTTTACTTTTTCTTTCAAGCTTGCATAAAAATGAAATATTTTGGTTTTATACCCTTTGTGAACATTTTTCCTGATTCTTGGGTCATTACTTATTATACATATTATTTAACCGGTACATAGCTAAACATTGGATTAGGCATTTGCATAATTTGTAACAAGCATCATCACATGTGTTAGCTCCTGATCTAGACCCCAGGATGAAAGGGAAAAATAGGGTAACATCTAAACCACACCCAGCCTTGTAGCTAGCCCTACAAGGATAGGAGAGGGCTCTCTCCATGAAACATATTCAAATAAAGTTCAAATAATGGACTGATATTAGGCTAGGTATATAAATGGGAAAATTTTTAATAAATGAATGAATTTTTCAGGGATGTATGGGACAATAATGGTAGTTTGAATCTAGGGAATTAAATCAGGACATAGGGTATTTCATGGGGCAAGGTATGCAGGAAATTTTAGCAATAAAGTTTAAATAAGGATGGAATGGAAAGACTGGTGAGGAGCTAAAAAGGGCAAAGAAATTGGATCCTTTTCAGACAGAAGAAAAACACAGAGTATGAATGATTTCCCAAGGCAGGGCATAAAAATGGATCCTACATTTCTGTCTTGAAAGCATTCAACAGGAAATGTTTATGGATGAAAGGTGAAACATAAAAAATTTACATATGAAACAAAGGAGAAAACAAATGCTAAAACTCATACCACATGGATCCCACAAATTAGAGCTGCATCTCTTATTAATTCCATGTCAAACTGTACAATGGAGAACAGAGCATTCTTTCCACACTATTCCCCTACTTCTGACTTACAAACTTGTTTACAAATGATTTTAAAATTACATTAAATAGGCTGAAATGTGGGAACATAGATCCACAGAAAAAGGGAGATGTTTTTACAGCTCAATGACTAAAATCCAAATATGAGCAAGAAACCAATAGACTACCCCTAAAAAGAAGGAATAGTAATACATTTTTGGGACATCTAAAAATTCACTGTTACACTAGATAAAAGAAAAATAGGCAATCCGAAAACAAATTTCCTACTTTGCTACTACTGTAACAATCTCTATTTTATATTAGCATCTCGGTCTTTTGACTATTGCTTTCCATTATTTCGTTGAAGAAAACTGACTTTAATAAAATGCTTTGAAATAGAATGAAATAATGCCTTCGGTGAAGGGAAAACTGATTTTTTAAATGGAAGGAACAAAGGAAAGGAGGCAGGACCCACATCGCAATCGCAATCGGGATCAATGGGAAAGGGGATATAATATATAACAAAAAATTTAAAAATACATGTCTGCGATGGTGTCATGGCGATCAGAGGAATGAGAGGGGATGTATTTGAACAAGGGTAAAAATCTTCCGATGCGATTGGAAATGTTAAGAAAAATACTGAGAGGAGGGGGGGGTGAATCAGTATTTAGAGCTGACTGAAATTTTTTTCTTTTTCTTTCTCTCAAAACCATACGCTACTTTACTGAATCCAACTCGCGTATACACGCAGATATCCTTAAGAAAACTTGCGTAGGTCTAGAGTTCTTATTATGCATTTAATTATTTACTTAGATCATTGCATCATTCATTCATCATATGCTTAGTAAGCAGTAAGCATGTGCAGTAATAACAGAATAAACCATCACACATGAACACCAGTGATTAAGGTGGAAAACCAATTCAGGAGAAAACCACCGCTGTTGTTGTCTTTGTCTTCAATATTTATTATAAAGAAAACCTTTTATAGCATTGTACTAATGTAGAATTATATCAGTACACAGGCTTCTACCTGTAGAAGGCTGCAACCTTCTCTCGTTTTCTAGCTACAACTGGAAGGGAGCTCCAACCCCCTGATCTCATTTACTAGCCTCACCTGGAAGGGAGCTACGACCCCCCGATGTTAGCATCATCTTCTACTGGCAGGAATATTCCACGTTCATACAAAAGGCTTCAACACTCAGATCCACCAACTTTCTTCAATTTCATCATCAGACTTGCACCAGGTCTTCATCATTTCTTTTGCATATCTTCCTAGAGATTCATCATTTCTAGATCTAGAGATCTTGAACCTTCATCATATCTACAGGTGCATCATAGATTCAGATCTATCAGAGTTCAATCATGCAGATATCTCTTAAAGAGATTTATTTATTAACAACCCCTCCACGTGCACACCTTGTACTATAATCCTCTTCTCCTTATATATTTTTAGCCTTTATTAATACCATGAGTCAAAACCACCCAACCGCTGATGGTATTCCTAGACGGGATCAATTAGATAATCCAGTGGGGTCTACCCAATCCCCAAACAATTTCTCATTGTTCTATTTTCTTGGTTTGGCAATTAGATAATTAATCTAAGGCTTTTTAATATCTCAATCTGAGATTGAGATATTAATCCAATTCCTCCTTTAGTTATGAACTCCCCAAGGCATATATATATATTGTATATATATTGACCCCAGGTTTATATGTTCGTGAGATCAACGCATATATTAACCCACGTTCATTACATCACAGGTTTCATATTTCGCCAACTTCACATATTCAACATCCTTTATTAACCCCACAAACCTTAGTTTAAAAGGTCCCAATTAATATAATTTAGAACCCCCCCCCCGCGCTATCGACCTTCCACATCCGACGGCGAAGAGCTCGTCGCTCGGCTTCAAATGATCCGACGTATATCGCTTGGCCAAGGTGCACGAACATTAACGCAACATACCTTTGTCAAATACGGGTGCCCATCCAACAGCTGAGAGCACGTCACGCTGCTTTGTTTTATCGGACGAATATCACATGGCATAGAAGCACAAACAATAATGCACGATGGCACACAGTGGAGGTGGTTTTCCAAAGTCACTCGAGGACACGCGTCGGTCGATCTATGGAATCGTTCCCCCCTCCTCAAATACCACTCACCATGTAAAGGTGGTGCGATAAAAACCAAAAACCGCCTTTACTGTTCTGCCTTCGTGGTTCCGCCCTTCTACTCCAGGTTCCGTCATGCTTCCTTTTGTTGTGTTCCGCCCTTCTACTCCAGGTTCCGTTCATAATTTCGAAGTGTTGTTCCAATGAGATTTTTATGGCCTATACTCACATAATTCAGTTACTGAGTTCCCTGTTGGTTGCAGGGATTCACAATTACACTTGCTCAATTCAATAAAGGCACAGACCATACCGAAATCAATTCGTAACATTGATCTCAATTTACATTCAGTCTTATATTCAACGAATATATATAACTCTATTGTCTACCAGTTTGGGATACATTTTCGATCGTATTAACATCAGTTCCTCTAACTATATACAGAGCACCATTAATCCCTTCACAGGGTTTCTTAATTATCACGGATTTCAATTATCCTCCATCAGGCTAATTGACTTACAACCACTAGCTAGCCAGATCTTCAATCTGATGGCCTTCTTCCCCTATGCAGCTCTCTGTAGGTACAGGCAGGTCTAGGTGCAGGCTCTGTGCAGATACATTCACGTGTCCTTATTCACATCAATTCTCCCATGAAATACAAAGCTTCGATTAATGTACATTCAATCTTATATTTTTCTTGTCTAGAAATGCTGATGGTTTTCTGAGTTCTTCATACAGTCATTATCTGCATCCTTTGTCAGAGAGTTGCCATCAAGGACAATCATATAATAGGATACAAGAAACATATTGCCAACAATCTCCCCCTTTGGACTTGATGGCAACCGTGACCTGAAATAAGTTCAACAATATTCTCCCCCTTTGGCATCAAGGACAAAGGATAGATCAAGATCCTTTGTACCGACAATACCATGCTCTCATGCTGCATCTTCAAACATAATATTCAATGAAATAACAGAAATGACTTATACACTCAAGATCAAATATTCTTAAGAATGAGATCAGACTACAACAAATAATTAGAATGCCAAAAATGCATCCTTGCCACATGACCAATGCTCCCCCTTAGCCTGTGCATCCTGAACATTTTCAACAGGAGCGTATCCAATTTAATATTCTGAATGTAAGCAGATCTGATCTTCTGCATGGCAGAGACTACTCCCAGCTTCTGTCTGAGATATTCAAATGCTTCTCTAGGTAAAGGTTTGGTAAATATATCAGCAACTTGTTCTTTGGAGGGAACATACTCCAACTTCACCTTTTGTTCAAGCACTTGTTCACGTAAAAAGTGATACTTGATGGGAATGTGCTTGGTCTTGGAATGCATAACAAGATTCTTTGAGATACTAATGGCACTTGTATTATCACACATAATGGAAATAGGAAGTGAACATTTGATTTGAATGTCTTGTAAGGTTTGCATCATCCAAAGAAGTTGAGTGCAACATGATGCGGCAGCCACATATTCTGCTTCTGTTGTAGATAAGGCAATAGAGATTTTCTTCTTGCTGAACCAAGATACTAACCGGGGCCCCATATAGAATGTACCAAAACTAGTGCTTTTCCGATCATCAACATTCTATCCCAATCTGCATCAGTGTAAGCATGAAGAGTAAGATCAGCATTCTTTGGATACCATAGTCCAAAGTCTTGAGTTCCTTGTAGATATTTGAATATTCTTTTCATAGCCTAAAGGTGAGACTCTTTTGGATTAGCTTGGAATCATCCAACAATCCCAACCACATGCATAATGTCTGGTCTTGTCCCAGTGAGATAAAGTAGACTTCCTATCATAGATCTGTATTCTGGTTGATTCACCGTGGGGGAATCATCATTAGAACTGAGATTACATCCGGTTATCATTGGTGTACTTACAAGTTTGCAATATTCCATACCATACTTCTTCAAAATTTTCTTAAGATATATTGCTTGTGATAAGAATATGCCATTTGTTGCTTGTTGCACTTGTAAGCCAAGAAAGAATGTTAGTTCCCCAAGTAAAGACATTTCAAATTCTTTCTGCATAGCAAAAACAAATTTCTGACTCATATATTCTTCATTACTTCCAAAAATGATGTCATCAACATATACAACCACAATCAATAGTTTATCATTTTTAGTTTTTGTGTATAAGTTGCTATCAGCAGACCCCTTTGAAAATCCTTGTTGATGAATATATTTGTCAAGACGATAGTACCATGCCCTTGGAGCTTGTTTGAGACCATATAGAGCCTTTTTAAGTCTACAAACAATTTTTTCATCATTTCCCAAAATGAATCCTTCTGGTTGTTCTATATAAACTTCTTCTTCTAGATCACCATTGAGAAAAGTAGATTTAACATCCATTTGATAAACTTTGATTTGTTGGAAGCTTGAAAAGGCAAGAAACATTCTTATGGCTTCAAGTCTGGCCACAGGAGCAAAGGTTTCTTCAAAGTCTATACCTTCTTGTTGAGCATACCCCTTGCAAACAAGTCTAGCTTTATTTATTATAACATCCCCATTCTCATTTAACTTGTTTTTGAATATCCATTTAGTTCCAATGACATTTTTGTCATGCGGTCTTGGTACTAAGTCCCAAGTGTGATTATTTTCAATTTGATCGAGCTCTTCATTCATGGCTTGAATCCAACATTCATCTTTGCTAGCTTGATTGACATCGTGTGGTTCAATAGTGGATAGAAATGCCAGATAGCTAGAAGATTCCACAAGAGTCCTTGTTTGTACACCTGATCCCTTTTCTCCCAAAATTTGAGATTCTGGATGATTCTTTTGAACAAATCTGGATGGAGCTTTTTCAGATAAATCATCTTCGGGTTCTTCATTGGGTTCACTGTCTATATCATTTCTATTTGATGTAGAAGGATATATGTCACCATCGTCTTCATCTGTTGTTTGTTTTTCTTCTTTTGGAGCTGTAGGAGACTCATCAATAACAACATCAATACATTCAACAATCTTCCAAAGTATTTTATTGTAACATTTATATGCTCTACTCCTGGAGGAGTAACCAAGAAGTATTCCTTCATCTGCTCTGGGTTCAAACTTGCCAAGTTTTTCATCATTATTTTTGATAAAGCATTTGCTTCCAAAAACTCTAAAATGCTTCACAGTGGGAGGATTACCATACCAGAGTTCATATGGAGTTTTATCACTATTTACATGAACATGTGCCTTGTTAATAATATTTACCGTTGTATGTGCTGCTTCTCCCCAAAATGTGTCAGGTGTTCCGGAATCATCAAGCATAGCTCTAGCCATTTGTTGAATTGTTCTATTCATTCTTTCTGCTACGCCATTTTGTTGTGGAGTTCCAGCTACAGAAAATTGTCTTTTTATGCCATGTTGTTCACAAAATTCAAGGAATTCATCTGATGTATATTCTCCTCCTCGATCAGATCTAAGACACTTGATTTTTAGATCTAATTAATTTTCAACCAGTGCTTTGAAGATCTGAAATTTCTCAAATGCTTCATCTTTGTGTTTAATCAACCCAATCCAACACATTCTAGAGAAATCATCAATAAATAAGATATAGTATTGTTCACCACGTGGTGAATTTTTCCTCACAGGTCCACATATGTCAGTATGAATGAGTTTAAGAGGCTTACTTGATGATCCTTCCTTGGCATTAAATTGCACTCTGGTTTTCTTACTGAATTGGCAAGATTTGTATATGATACTTTCAGGTAGAGTAATATTGGGAAGATCACAAACAGCTTTAAGTTTGCTTGATTTTTTAATTTGAGAGAAGCTCAGATGCCCCAACCTTCTATGCCATAGCCATTTTTCTGAAGATTTACTCAAGTAACATTGTTATTTGCAATTCTTTAATACATACAGGTTGCTTGGAGTTCTGTCCCCTTTTATAATTGTTTTACCTGTATCAAGATCACGTACCACACATTCTTTTGAACTAAAGACAACTTCAGTTCCTTGATCACACATTTGACTTACACTTAACAAGTTATGCTTTAATCCATCCACATACATGACATTATTGGCTTTCACTTCTTCTTTTAGAAAAACATACCCTTTTCCCTTAATGACAGTAGGAGTATCATTTCCAAATGTAACATTCTTTTCTTTTTCTAGATCACTATATGCAAGAAGTTTGTTTTTTTCACCTGTCATGTGTTTTGGGAATCCACTATCAATGTACCATTGATTTTCTTCACCTTTTGCAAATAAATCTATGCCACAATTTTCAACCTATAATTCCTTCTTTTTCCACACTTTGGCACTTGAAGGAAAATTCTCTTTTGGCTGAACTTTGATCCTGCATTCAGATTCTTCATGGCCAAAGTTATTGCAATAAGCACATTCAACTTCATTTTGAAGAGGAGAAAAGTTGTTATGTGTATTCTTCTTTGTTACAATATCAATCCTTTTCTTTCTTGCTTCTCTTTTCATGATGGTTTTATATGCAACACATTGAATAGCTTTATGACCAAAATTGTGACATGAGAAACATTGTCCATTGAAGAAGAAATTTCTGCGATCATGAAATATTCTACCTGAATTTACCTGTTGGTTGGTGTTTCTTTGAAAGGTACTCCTGTTAGTGTTCTTTGAATTAAAATGGTCATGCTTTACCTGTAAATATTCTTTATTCCCTTGCTGAGTGGCAAAATGCTATGTACTGGTTGTAGCTGTTTTTAGATAATTTGGTGCTGAAGCCTGAGAAGATTCTCTGATATATCCAAGACCTGTCTTTACAAGAGGAGAACGTTGTACCTTGATAATCTCATCTAAGGTTTTAGATCCTTTAGCAAATCTAAGATTCAAAGTATTTAATTTCTCAATTTCTTTTCTTAGACTTACTATTTCACATTCTAATTTCTCATTATGTTTCTCCTTTTCTTGAAGCTGGTTTTTCAGAGTTTCTATGGTTATTTTACTTTCTTCTAAGCATATTTTGAGTTGATTGATTTCATCAAGAAAATCATTGTCCTCTAAAGCATCCATAAAAGTATCTTTTTCTTCTCTAGATTCTTTTTCAAATGCCATGAGAAGTCTAAGATCTTGTTCACATTCTTCCTCACTATCAGATAACCCATCACTGTCTTCATGAGTATAGTAAATTTTTCTAGTGCTAAAACGATTCTTATTCCTTCTTGCTACTTCCTTCCCCTTTTTATGTGTTTCTTTATGAGGACACTTAGTAGCATAATGACCAACTCTTCCACAATCAAAACATTTGAAAGGAAGCTTACCTCTGAACCGTCCTATGCCAAGTTGAAGTTTCTTTACAAAGTTTATCTCATCTTCTTCTGAGATATATCCTGATCCTTCTGTTTTTTGTACTTCCTTCCCTTTTGTAGAAGTTCTAAAGACTGCTTCTTTGACTTCAGATGGTCCTCCTCTTCTCATTTCATATGCAGTTAGTATGCCATGAAGTTGCACCACAGTAAGATTTTGAAGATCCTACTTTTCTTCAAGAGCAGAAACTTTTGACTCAAATTTTTCCGTTAGTGATCTTAAAACTTTCTCAACCAAAGTAGATTCGGTTATTGTTTCTCCCAGATTTCTCATACGATTTACAATATCATCAAGACGTAAAAAGAAACTGTCAATGCTCTCCTCATTATTCTCTCTGAGAGTTTGGAGTTTAGCACTTTTTACCTTTACATCACCTTCATAACTTAGAATGATTTTGTCCCATATTGCCTTTGCCATATCCTGCTGCATGAATTTGACAAATTCTGATTCAGTTAGACTTCCCAATAGAGCATTAACCACCTTTGCATTTGCTTCATAATTATTTGTTTTCATTGGATCCGTTGGTACTGCGGCTAGATATTGATATCCTGCTTCAACAATAGCCCATACATCTGCTCCCAGAGACTGAAGATAGGATATCATCCTTGTTTTCCAGAAGATTAAATTGTTTCCGTTGAAGAGCAGAGGCCTGATAGATGTTGTTCCATCTTGATTGCTCATCTTGATTGATCTTCCTTCTAGCGGCTAAGCTTTTAAGAAGGAACTTCTCTAAAACACATTTTTAAGAAAAATACTGAGAGGAGGGGGGGGGGGGTGAATCAATATTTAGAGCTGACTGAAAACTTTTTCTTTTTCTTTCTCTCAAAACCATATGCTACTTTATTGAATCCAACTCGTGTATACATGCGGATATCCTTAAGAAAACTTGCGTATGTCTAGAGGTATTATTATGCATTTAATTCTTTACTTAGATCATTGCATCATTCATTCATTAGATGTTTAGTAAGCAGTAAGCATGTGCAGTAATAACAGAATAAACCATCACACATAAGCAACACACATTAACACCAGTAATTAAGGTGGAAACCCAATTCGAGAGAAAACAACCATTTTTGTTGTCTCTGTCTTAAATATTTATTATAAAGAAAACCTTTTACAACATTGTACTGATGCAGACTTATATCAGTACGCAGGCTTCTACCTGTAGAAGGCTACAACCTTCTCTCGTTTTCCAGATACAACTGGAAGGGAGCTCCAACCCCCTGATCTCGTTTACTAGCCTCACTTGGAAGGGAGCTACGACCCCCTGATGTTAGCTTCAGCTTCTACTGGCAGAAAGCTTCCACGTTCATACAGAAGGCTTCAACCCTCAGATCGACCAAATTTCTTCGATTTTTTCATCAGACTTGTGCTAGGTCTTCATCATTTCTTTTGTAGATCTTCCTAGAGATTCATCATTTCTAGATCTAGAGATCTTAAACCTTCATCATATCCATAGGTGCATCATAGATTTAGATCTATCAGAGTTCAATCATGCAAATATATCTTAAAGAGATTTATTTATTAACAAACCCTCCACGTGCACACCTTGTACTATAATCCTCTTCTCCTTATATAGTTTTAGCCCTTATTAATACCATGATTCAAAACCACCCAACCGCTAATGGTATTCCTGGATGGGATCAATTAAATAACCCAGCAGGGTCTACCCAAGCCCCAAACAATTTCTCATTGCTCTATTTTCTTGGTTTGGAAATTAGATAATTAATCTAAGGCTTTTTAATATCTCAATCTGAGATTGAGATATTAATCCAATTCCTCCTTTATTTATGAACTCCCCAAGGCATATATATATATTGACCCCAGGTTTATATGTTCGTGAGATCAACGCATATATTAACCCACATTCATTACATCACAGGTTTCATATTTCACCAACTTCACATATTCAACATCCTTTATTAACCCCGCAAACCTTAGTTTAAAAGGTCCCAATTAATATAATTTAGAACCGCCCCCCCTGCGCTATCGACCTTCCACATCCGACGGTGGAGAGCTCGTCGCTCGGCTTCAAATGATTCGACGGATATCGCTTGGCCAAGGTGCACGAACATTAACGCAACATACCTTTTTCAAATCCGTGTGCCCTTCCAATGGCTAAGAGCATGTCGTGCTGCTTCGTTTGATCGAACAGATATCGCACGACGTAGAAGCACGAAAAATAACGCGCGATGGCGCGCAGTGGAGGCGGTTTTCCAAAGTTGCTCGAGGACACACGTCGGTCAATCTGTGGAATCACTCCCCCCTCTTGAAATACCACTCACCGTGCAAAGGTGGTATGATAAAAACCAGAAACCGCCTTTACTGTTCCGCCTTCATGGTTCTGCCCTTCTACTCCAGGTTCCGTCACACTTCCTTTTGTTGTGTTCCGCCCTTCTACTCCAGGTTCCATTCGTAATTTTGAAGTGTTATCCCAACGAGATTTCGACGGCCTATACTCACATAATTTAGTTAGCGAGTTCCATGTTGATTGCAGGGATTCACAATTACACTTTCTCAATTCAATAAAGGCACAGACCGTACCGAAATTAATTCGTAACATTGATCTCAATTTACATTCAATATTATATTCAACGAATATATATAACTCTACTGTCTACCAGTTTGGGATACACTGTCGATCGTATTAACATCGGTTCCTCTAACTATATAGAGAGCACCATTAATCCCCTCACAGGGTTTCTTAATTATCACGGATTTCAATTATCCTCCATCAGGCTAATTGACTTACAACCACTGGCTGGCTAGATCTTCAATCTGATGGCCTTCTTCCCCTATGCAGCTCTCTGCAGGTATAGGCAGGTCTAGGTGCAGGCTCTATGTAGATACATTCACACGTTCTTATTCACATCGATTCTCCCATGAAATACAGAGCTTCGATTAATGTACATTTAGGCTTATATTCTTCTTGTCTAGAACTGCTGATGGTTTTCTGAGTTCTTCATACAGTCATTATCTACATCCTTTGTCAGAGAGTTTCCATCAAGGACAATCAAATAATAGGATACAAGAAACATATTTCCAACAGGAAAAACCCGATGGGTAATGCAATAAGAGAGCGGGAAATCCCTTAAGAATAAACAAAAAATGATTTTTCGCTTGGTATAAAAGGGAGGAATGATTTTTATTGAAAGGGCGGAGGGTTTAAGGTGGGATCGAGGATTATACATTGCAATCGGAATCGGGCTTGGGAGCGGAAGAAAAGCATGTGTGAAAAGTGTCGATGCGATGGGATAAGAGATGGGGGTGAGTTTCTTTATGTAAAACAAAATATAATGAAATTCAATATTTCAAAGGAAAATGGCCTGTTTATATTGAATGGGCGAAAGATTTAGGTGGTCGGACCTAGGGTCAATCGGGATCAGGATCTGAAGATGAAAGGGAAGTGGGGTATAAGATATGTGAAAATGTCAATGCCGATTGAGCGACGGGCTGTGAGCCGTCGGATCGTTAGGAAGATCAACGGTAGAGGGATAATCGGAAGATTCCAATTGGGAGGAGGGATTTGGAAGCACCAATCAAATGTGGGTCGTCTGATTGGATGGGTAGATTGATGGCCAATACAACATCGGGTGGAGTCAATCGGGGGACATGGCATCAGAGATATACAATCGGGGCAATCTCATTAGAGATTTTGACGAAGGGCCAATTAGGGCACACTTATAAAATGTTGCGATGCGATGGAAAGGGAAGGGAATGCATTGGACCGGTGGGGTTTTTATTATAATATAAACCTTTAACTTTATTATAAGGTTTACATGGTATGGAGGGGAAGTGGTTAGTTTCGTTGCATATATTTTAAAAGATTTTTAATAACACGATTATGTAATCGGAGGGAGGGAAAGGGGATTTATTAAAGAAAATATAAAACTTTAATAAAATAAAGTTTAGGGAAAGGTGGGAAAAGGGATTGTTTAAAGGTATAGTGGACTTTTTACTTCACTTAGGCATAAATTTCAATCCAGAAGTCATTTTTGAGAGTGTAATATACCGTTGGAAAACTCTTTTTGGGCTCGCTCTATTGAATCTACTTAGAACATGATTTGATGTTGAAAATTCTATGGAAAACCTCTCTAAAGTGTAGGGTGATGAATTTGTGGGGATATTAGCTTCTGAAATGTGACTTATTACATATGCTGACATAAAATTACATAACGAATGATAACAAAGGAAAAACATGGTTTTGAGTTGAAAATTACATCAAACTGAATAAAACATTTTTTCAATCTTCTAGCATGTTGTGACCTTGAGTTTTATTGACTTCCTCATGACCTTGCTTATATTTATTGACACTTGACTCATTTATTTGACCATGGTGAGATCCTAGAACCTAATGAGACCCATCCTACAACCTACTGACATGACTCACAAAGTGAGAGTAACTCATGAATAAAGACCATAGAGAGGAAAATCAACAAGTTTCTCATGAGGGAAAACTTGACAAAAAATCACTACCATCAATGAATCCATGACCTAGCGAAATGTTGAAATTTATTAGTATGGGACTCCTAATATGCAAATGTAAAAGAGAATTTTTTTTATCAATGATGGCAGTATGACTAGACTGACACTACCATTGGCTCCAATGGGGATGGTAGCTCCTTGGAGGTGCCAAGAACACCATAGACCAGGTAGCCTTATCCATTGGGCATGGAGTAAAAAATGTTGAAAACTAACACAATGCAAACTGAATTTGACTCAAGACTAAGACTGAAAAACTGAAATAAAACCAAACCATACACATATCATTTAAGTTTTATAGCCTTCACCTCGGGCCCCAAACTTCAATGACTGTGTACTTGAACTCTGACGAAAAATAACATGGTATATACAATGATGGTGACATAGTTTCTTGATCCATCATTTTCAACAATGGTAGTGCTTCAAAAGCCTACCATTCAGTGCTCCTCCAGGGAAATCTTGGCCATCCATTTCTGAAAGTAAGAAGGCATTATGTCCCCTATATGCTGAAATCCTGTATGGTCCTTTCCAAAGGTTCTTAAACTTACCGTGCTTCCCTTTGTCCTCATTTCTTGCATCCCATTTCAACACTACATCATCCAACTAAAACTTTTCTGCTTTGGTCTTTCGGTCATAGATCTTTTTAATATTCTCCTACAATTGAATAGCATTCTGTGACACTTCCTCTCTTGTTTGCTAAAGGTGGATCATCTGATTGATCCTTCACTGATTGTCATCGCCTTCACTGCCAACTTCTTGCAATAATCTCATAACTGGAACTGTAAGAGAAGTAGGAAAGATAGCATCAGTACCATAAACCAATTAAAAAGGCGACATACCTATGGATTTCTTGCTGCTAACTCTGTCTGCCCATAGTGCGTTAATGAGCTTTTGATGCCAATTTAATTTTTTTGTCTCCAGCATTTTCTTAATTATATTTATTAGCGATTTGTTCGATGATTCTGCCAGGCTGTTGCCCTGTGGATAATACGTTGTCAAATGGCCCAGTACAATGTTATACTTATCACAGAAATCGACCATTTTCTTAGATCTAAATGTTGTTGCGTTGTTTGTCACAATTTTGTGAGGGCATCCAAAACGAGATAGAATATTTGATTCCTGGAATTGAATAATTACTGTATCATTTGCCTACCTTGCTGGGACAGCCTCGATCCATTTAGTGAAGTAATTCGTACCTGTCAATATCCATCGGTGCTGTGCTGATGAGGTAAGATGGATTTCACCTATGAAATCGAGTCCCCACTGCTGAAAGGGAGTGTTTACTGCAACTGGTTTCAAAGGGAGAGGCAGAAATTTATTCTTCCCTTGGAAAATTTGACATTCATGAAAACTCATCACTGTTTTATATAAATCTGAAAATAAAGTGGGCCAATAATATCCTACTCTCAACACTTTGTTAGATGTAGTCTTCCAAAACAAATGACCGCCACAATCACCTTTGTGAAAGTCATGCATTACCTTCTGAGCTTCTTCTTCAACCAAACAATTGAGCAGAATACCTCTAGGATATTTCCAATAAAGAGCACTGTTTAAAATAAAATATTTTGCAGATTTAAGTTTCAGTGATCTACCTTTACTCTTAGAAATTCCTAGAGGTGGAGAAAGATTCTAAAGAACATAAACAATATCTGAATACCATGGGGATTGTAGGAAAATATCTAAAACTGGAACTAGCAAACCTTCTTCTTCATCCTCTAATATTGTTGTAATGAGGTTTATATCCACGACACACAGATTTGATCGGGCCATCAATTTCGCCAAGCCTTGGCCTTTGATCAACTTCATGGGCTTGATCTCCAAATCGTACTCCAACATTGCTGCTATCCACTTACCTTTTCAACCTTCTGTATCAGTTTGCATTAACACATCCTTCACTACTACATTAGGGACATATGCTATAGTATGTGAATGCAAAATATAGACCCTAAATCCTTCAATGCCTTTATAAGAGCCAATGCTTGTTTTTCAATAATATTATACCTCAAAGCAGCATCTCTAATAGTCCAACTAAAAAATGCAATTGGCTTCTCAATATGATCTCTCTTTTGCATTAAAACAACAATCATAGTATGCTCTGATGCAAATGAAAAAATAATAAAATCTTGAGTGTAATCGGGACTAATCAAGACTGGGGCATTGGAAAGAGAAAAATTTACCAGATTAAATGACTTGATAGCTTCCTCACTCCATTTGATAGTTCTATCCTTCTTCAACATGTTAGTCATTTCTCTTAGATATTCAGCCAAATTGGGTATAAATCTGCACAAGAAGTTCATCTTACCATTGAATGCTTGGATCTCCTTTTTATTTCATGGAATGTCTATGTGTTGAATTTCCTCTACTCTAGATGGATCAATGCAGATACCATCTTTAGAGATGATATGCCCCAGAAAATTGCCTTCATCCATGGAAAAAATACTCTTCTTGGGATTGAGATAAATCCCAAATTTTCTGCATCGCTGAAAAACAACCCTCAAATGGTGCAAATGTCCATCATCAGAACCTAAAAATACTATCAAATAATGCAAATAAACAACAAGAAAAAAATATTTTTCATTGGCAAAAGCAATGTCCATTGCTCGCTGGAAAGTGGCTCCAGCGTTCTTCAGTCCAAATGGCATTTTGGCATACTGGAAGGTTCCCCAAGGTGTTGTGAAGGCAGTTTTGTCTTGGTCTTTCTCATGCACCAAGATCTGGTTGTAGCTTGAGTAGCCATCAAGTAGTGACATCCTAGATGCTCCAAATACTCTCTGTAGAATATGGTCCATATTCGGAACTGGATAATTATCCTTTAAGGATGCCTTATTCAAATTCCGAAAAGCTATGCACAATCTTATCTCTCCTATATTCTTACATACCGAGGCCAAATTTGAAATCCAGTCAGAAAATCTAATTGGGACTATGATACCAGCTGTGTATAACCTGTTTACCTCTTTTTCAATGGATGGCAGCAGCTTTGGATTGATTCTTCTCAGCTTCTGTCTAAATGGCTTCTAATCCGGCTTGATAGGAATAGTATGCTGGATTATGTTCTTGTCATATACCTTCAAATCTGAATAATCCCATGCAAACACATCAGAAAATTCAGAAAGAAATTTAACATAATTTTCCTTTACCTCAGGGGACAATTCCTTTGACAACTTCACAAACTTGGGCTTGTCAGGTGTTCCAAGATTCACATATTCAACTCCTTTCTTAGTAGGCACCAAGCTTGGTTTCTTTGCAACATCATCCTGATAAAAAATCTCCTCTAAAGGTATGAGACCTCTAGGAATTACATTATCCTTTAGCTGCAAGATGTCCATTTGATTTTCTTCCATTTCTTAATCATCAACCTCATATTCACCTTCTATTGGAGTTTCCTTGAATTTTCCATCACTTTGCAAAAAAGCATTGATCTCGTTGTCATCCCAAAACACTTTCCAATACCTTAAATTGTCTGGAACAGTAGGCCTATTTTTGACATAGATCTCAAAATTTTTGCTGGAGTTCATTGGAATCTTCAAATTTCTTGCTGTAGTGGCCATAGAATCAGCAATGATGTTCTACATCCCGGGTATTGCTGTCAAAGTGTACTCAAGGAATGTCTTCAAGATATCAAGGACTGCATTTATGTATGCCCTCAATCTCGGATTCTTTTCTTGGTACTCTCCTTTCACCTATTTAATTATCAGCTATGAATCTCCATATACAGAAATCCTTTTTGCATTCAGTTTCTTTAAAATTTTCACACCTGCAATCAAAGCTTCATACTCTGCTTCATTGTTAGAGCAGTCAAAAGCCAACTTACGTACTCTAACATTACTAGGAACCCTTTCATGCTGGAAAATAGGGCTCCAAATCCATATTCATATACCAGCTCCATCCTTACCAATAGCTCCATCAAAATCCATGCTCCACAGGCCTTCTTCTTCTTCTTGCAGATGCTGAAATTTTGTTTCTTTCTCTTATTTACCTTGACTGATTTCTGCATCTTTTTTTTCTTCACTATCTTTTTGCTGCTGGCAGGCAGGAGGCTCTGAAGTGCTTGCTGCCTTATCTTTTTCCTGTTTGATGACTTCCCTAAAATTCTCTAAAATTATAGGCATTTAGTCTACTTGTACAAAATAAAAATTTTCATCATTCAAACCACCATCTAAATATAAGACAAAGGACTCTAAATCTGTGTGGACTGCATTAATGGGATGATTTACAGGCTTCTCTTTGCTAGTGATCATATATTTCATTTTCTTCTCCCTATATAGCTTTCTCAATTGGCAAAACATAGGAATGGTGGCATAAGAGAAGTCAAGTTGCATGGTTCCTTTAAGTTTTTTCACCCCAAGACCTAGATAAAAGCATTCCAAACCGTGGTGGGACATCGACAACAACTACATCCATCAAAACATTTTTTGCTAGAATTTGATCTAAAGACACTACCAAGTCTTTGATAAGACCAATACAATGGACCCTACCTGAGTCAAAATAATACAAGTCATGGTATTTTTGAGTAATATCAAGTCCTAAATTTTCCTTGATGGCCTTGGGCATCAAATTATGTGAGGCTCCAGAGTCCAACATAACATTATGCAAGATGAGCTCGTGTACTCTAAGAATCAGGTAAAAGGGAGGGACTTCATTTTCTTCATATTCTTCTATGGCTGGACCAAATATGAGTTCTGGATAGTCATCCTCAACATTAGCCATATCAGAAATAGAGTCTACTTGTAAAATTATAGACACTTGGTTTTTATATGCACTATTTTTCACCAACTCAGTCAGGGGCATAGATACTTTCAGCTTTGAGATTTCATTTTCCAAATTAAAAGAAGGATATTTTTCTACCTCTTTGATTGGAGTATCTTTCTTCTCTGCTTGCTCCTTTGCTATGCTCTGCTGATTCTTTTCATTTACTGTGTTAATTGCTGAAGGTGCTTTGCTAGACGAAGGGTTGGCTGGCTCTTTCCCTTTCTTCTGAGCATCATTCTTCATTTGGAACTCTTTTCTCCTTTGAATGGGACTGATCGGAACATCTCTGTTCCTCAAGGAATATTTATTTTATTGTGCTGATAAGGTGTTCATGTATCCTCTCTAGTAATCATCGGATTCATCTTCTAACACTACATCATTAGCCAAAATAAAATTTTCGTCCCTTTGAAGGTCTGGAGTCACCACTGTGTATTATTCGTCTTCAGTGAGAAATATGGGAGCACCATCGGTCATGAAAAAGTGATTGGCTTCAACTAGAGGGTCATCTTCATCATCTGTCTCTATTTCATGAACACAATTCTGCTACAATGGAGTTTTGATTTTTTGCTGTGGTGGCACTTGGTCCTGCGCTCTCTGTTCTCTCTGCTTGATTCTGAATTGTGGCTACTGTCCTCTGAAATTCGAATTTATTATTTGAGGCTCAGGTATATCTGTAATGGTTAATCTATCAACCATATTTTCCACCATCCGAATCAAGGTGTCCATATTACTGTCTGAAGGGGATGCTTCTTCTTTCACTGTGACTCTCTTTTCATCTCTGGTGTGTGCTCTTTTAGCTAGCAGATTAGCTTCTACACTTACTTCTATCTTCTGCGTGTCTTCGAGTGAGGAAGGGTCTCTTTCTCGCAGCTGATATGCCATGTCAGCATCGAAACCATATGGAAATTTGAGCAAGGCTAATCCCATAGGAGGTTTCAAGTTAGCTGGAATAGCATTATATGCATCATTGAATCTTAAACAATAGTCCTGAATAGTTTCACCCACATTTCTTTTAATATTCTCATACTCAGACAAAATTTGGAGTGGGTTCTTTTTTACCTCCCATCGGTCTAAAACCAGTGTGTGTAACTCCTGCAAAGTGCAAATTGAGCCTACTGGTAAGGCTCTGAACCACTTTCTGACTTCACCTCCAAAGCTTTAAACAAACAACCTGGTAGTTACATTCTCTGATTCTACCTCATGTAGATAAAAAAAGTGATTCATTTTATCAACATGCTGCTGGGTTGTGATGCTTTGAGTGGCATCAAAGATAGGAATTTTACTTTGATAGTTAGCAAGCATATCATTGAGAACATGAGGTAGAACCAAGGGTGCATACCGGGAAACCATGACTCTAGGTGGATTTAAAACAGTGTTTGTGTTACTGGTATTTAAGGGAGGTGTTGATGGAGGAGATGAAAACTCAAAATTGACAGATGGGAATGCTGATGTATTAGGAGGAGGAAATGTTGTTCTTGATGACTCTAAAGGCTCAGGGATATTAGTTACATTGATAGATGACTGAGGAGAATTGTGAATATAATCATCGATTGAAGAATTTTCCCTTTGAAATTCAATATCTACAAGGAATTTCGGATCTAAAACTATGTCATCAAGTGCAGTTTCAAACTTATTTCTAAACAAAGAAAGATCAAACTCTCATCAAAAGAAAGATCTTCTACAAAGAACCACTCACTGGTCCAGGTATGGGATCTGAAGATAGGTCTTGGACTTAGTATTCCTTCTTATCTTCTGACAATTCTTGGAATCAAATTAGGATTCTCAAACACAGGGGGAGGATTTAGATCTTGATTAGCCCTTGTGTATCTTCTTGAAGCCCGTGTGTGTAAATTTCTACTGTACAAAATTCTGCTTCAGCCTAGCAAACTCTGAACATTATTTTCCATAGCCGAGGAATTTACAAGAAAAATTTTACTGGGGTGATCTGACTTTATACTCTGATAGCAGAAATATATGATTGTGGAATAAGTGGTTGTAGTTATATTCCTTTCCAACAGCTTCAGCAATGTTCGCCGTGAAATAATATTTCAAAGCTCTTTACATTTCAACCTTTCATATGATATACTTCAGCAAACCTTACTCCAGTCGTAATATCAAAATGATATAATAGTGGTGCAATTATTATTTTTTAAATCATCAACCTTCGGACTTTATACCATAAAACACATTTGTACTACCAGCGTGACATAATTTTATTCAACGGGGGTCCCACGCATCAAATTTTCGGCTTTTTATGAATAAAATAAACATTAAATAACATAAAACCATTGGATCATACCTTGATTATCGCTCGTGCTCTTCAGCGCGCGATTGCCATCAGATCTAAGGCTCTTCTGATCGGACAATGCTTATGAATTTCACGTTTTTTCAAAGGCCAAAGTTTAACACACAAAATTTGCGTGATATGGGCGGTATTGGGGAGATGACGTGCCCTGATCTTACTGGATCGTGTTTTTTTGAAGTAGTTTTTCTCTGGGGCAAAACCGGCACGATATGGGCGGTTTTGGTTTCCAAAACCCGCTGGTGGTAATTAAACCGGGCTTTAACTCGGGCTTAACATTGTGGTTTAGCACTTAACTCCTCGCATTAACTGATGGCTGGGTCCCACTGATATTTATTCCACTGGAAATGAATAAAGCTCTTTAATTTCAATGACAGAGATTTTCCAAAGGTTTGGTCGCGTTCTATATAACCAAGATTAAACCTTAGAGAGAGGTTTACAATACTCGTATTTCACATGGGACCTGACTATGATTTTCCTTTGAAAATATAATAAACACGTTCAGTGCCGAGAATATAACCTCGCGGGTAGTCAGATCGAAGAATTCCCCAATATGGTCGCCAGAGATGTTAGCTCCTGATCTGGACCCTAGGCTGAAAGGGAAAAACAGGGTAACATCTAAACCACACTCAGCCTTGTAGCTAGCCCTACAAGGACATGATAGGGCTCTCTCTATGAAAGATATTCAAATAAAATGCAAATAATGGACTGATATTACGATAGGTATATAAATGGGAAAATGTTTAATAAATGAATGAATTTTTCAGGGATGTATGGGACAATAAGGGAAGTTTGAATTTGGGGAATTAAATCAGGACACAGGGTATTTCATGGGGCAAGGTAGGCAGGAAATCTTAGCAATAAAGTTTAAATAAGGATGGAATGGAAAGACTGGTGGGGAGCTGAAAAGGGCAAAGAAATTGGATCCTTTTCAGACAGAAGAAAAACACAGAGTATGAATGATTTCCCAAGGTAGGGCATAAAAATGGATCCTACATTTCCATCCTGAAAGCATTCAACAGGAAATGTTTATGGATGAAAGGTGAAACATAACAAATTTACATATGAAACAAAGGAGAAAAAAAATGCTAAAACTCATACCACATGGATCCCACAAATCAGAGCTGCATCTCTTATTAATTCCCTGTCAAACTATACAATGGAGAGCAGAGCATTCTTTCCACACAATTCCCCTAATTCTAAGTTATAGACTTGTTCACAAATGATTTTACATCTGCATTAAATAGGCTGAAATGTGGGAACATAGATCCACAGAAAAAGGGAGCTTTTTTTATAGCTCAAGGACTAAAATCAAAATATGAGCAAGAAACCAACAGACTGCCCCTAAAAGGAAGGAACAGTAATACATTTTTGGGACATCTGAAAATTCGTTGTTACACTAGGTAAAAGAAAAATAGGCAATCCGAAAATAGATTTCCTACTTTGCTGCTGCTGTAACAATCTCTGTTTTATATTAGCATCTCGGTCTTTTGATTGTTTCTTTCCATTATTTCATTGATGAAAACGGACTTTAATAAAATGCTTTGAAATAGAATGAAATAATGCCTTCGGTGAAGGGAAAAATATTTTTTAAATGGAAGGAACAAAGGAAAGGAGGCGGGACCCACATCGCAATTGCAATCGAGATCAATGGGAAAGGGGATATAATATATAACAAAACATTTAAAAATACATGTCTGTGATGGTGTCATGACGATCGGAGGAATGGGAGGGGATGTATTTTAACAAGGGTAAAAATCTTCCGATGCGATTGGAAAAACCCGATGGGTAATGCAATAAGAGAGCGGGAAATCCCTTAAGAATAAACAAAAAATGATTTTCCACTTTGTATAAAAGGGAGGAATGATTTTTATTGAAAGGGAGGAGGGTTTAAGGTGGGATCGGGGATTATACATTGCAATCGGAATCGGGCTTGGGAGAGGAAGCAAAGGATGTATGAAAAGTGCCGATGCGATGGGATAAGCGATGGGGGTGAGTTTCTTTATGTAAAATGAAATAGAATGAAATTCAAGATTTCAAAGGAAAATGGCCCATTTATATTGAATGGGCAGAAGATTTAAGTGGTGGGACCCAGGGTCAATCGGGATCGGGATCAGAAGATGAAAGGGAAGTGGGGTATAACATATGTGAAAACGTCGATGCCAATTGAGCAATGGGCTGTGATCTGTTGGATCGTCAGGAAGATCAACAGTGGAGGGATAATCAGAAGATGCTAATCGGGAGGAGGGATTTGGAAGCGCCGATCAAATGTGGGTTGTCTGATCAGATGGGCAGATCGATGGCCAATACAAAATCGGGTGGAGTCAATCGGGGGACATTGCATCGGAGATATACAATCAGGGCAATCGCATTGGAGATTTGGGCAAAGGGCCAATCGGGGCACACTTATAAAATGTTGCGATGCGAAGGAAAGGGAAGGGAATGCATCGGACCGACGGGGTTTTTATTATAATATAAACCTTTAACTTTATTATAAGGTTTACACGGTATGGAGGGGAAGTGGTTAGTTTCATCGCATATATTTTAAAATATTTTTAATAACGAGATTATGTAATTGGAGGGGGGGGGGAAATGGATTTATTAAAGAAAATATAAAACTTTAATAAAATAAAGTTTAGGGAAAGGTGGGAAAAGGGATTGTTTAAGGGTATAGGGGATGTTTTACTTCACTTAGGCATAAATTTCAATCTAGAAGTCAGTTTTGAGAGTGTAATATACCGTTGGAAAGCTCTTTGCGGGCTCTTTCTGCTGAATCCACTTAGAACATGATTTGATGCTAAAAATGTTGTGGAAAACCTCTCTGAAGGGCAGGGTAATGGCTTTGTGGGGATAACAGCTTCTGAAATGTGACTTATTACATATGCTGACATAAAATTACATAATGAATGATAATAAAGGCAAAGTATCATGTTTTCACCTCAAAACATGGTTTTGAGTTGAAAATTACAGCAAACTGAATAAAACATTTCTTCGATCTTCTGGCGTGCTGCGACCTTGAGTTTTATTGACTTCCTCGTGACCTTGCTGTTGACACTTGACTCATTGATTTGACCATGGTGAGATCCTAGAACCTAATGAGACCCATCCTATGACCTACTGACATGACTCACAAAGTGAGAGTAACTCATGAGTAAAGACCATAGAGAGGAAAATCAGCAAGTTTCTCATGAGGGAAAACTTGACAAGAAATCACTACCATCAATGAATCCATGGCCTAGCAGAATGGTGAAATTTATTAGTATGCGACTCCTAATATGCAAATTCAAAGAAAGAATTGCAGTCAACGTGGCGGTGTGACTAGTGGCTTTGTGACATGTACAAGGATGCGTACGAGGAATATATATATATATATATATATATATATATATATATATATATATATATATATATATATATATATATATATATATCGTATGTTTACAACCGTGTGCATCATAAAACCCAAAAAATAATATATGTCTGTTTCAGTTACATCGTGAGACAATATGTCTCTAAAAAATGTGCAGAAATAAAGCCTAAATGCATAATCGGCATGGTGCTCATGATAGCACGTCACTACCCGTACTAACCACCTCAGCAAGCGGTAGATATAACTCGGAACCCCTACAGTGTGCCTCTAATAGGCCAGAGGCACATCATCCAACTGAGCATAGTCTGGGACCCCACAGGTGATCCCCTCTAGGTTTTGCACTATCTCCTCCTTTCTACGCTCACCATGAGGATTGAAATTGCGAGGAACTCGCCTTTCTATCGGTGACATACCTATAGGATGCTCTGGGCCAACATATGCATACATATAAGAATTACTTTCAGAACATGCATGTATACCAAAAAATTATAAATTCATGAAAATAAAAAATGAGTCTTACCTAGTTCTTTGTCCCAATCCTATCCTTCCGGGAGTGGGAGGTATGGGTCTTCGGTGAATTCTGTGCCAACGTAGGGCCAATCCTCCACGACAATCATTTGTCGTCGGAGAAAATAAAAGAACTCTAGCCTCCAGGACATTTTTTGGCCACCCCCTGCTCTAGGTATCAGTGCGGCCCATTGGGCCATCCATGGCTCGGTGGGTGGTAGCATCGGGACAATAACCTCCTGACACTGGAATATGGGTAATCATTCTAAGAAGAACAATACCATAATCGATCCATACCCAAAATTCTTTAGTTTGGTCCTCTTGAACTTAGTGAGTTGTCATTTGATGTTGATATTCATGGCCTTAGCCCAGTTGAAGAGAGTTGGGTTCATACACTCTGAGGCAAGAAGTAGTTGCGTCTTTGTGGCCTCATGTGGTGCTTGTGATCCCGCAGCCCACGTGATAGTGTGCAACACTACTCTTAGTTCTAGATCAGGGACAATTTGGATGTCCACTTTGCCACTCCCTGTTCCTTTTTGTGCCCCTCAGCACACCCTGTCAATTACCATTGCCATGTTTTCCCCGGAAGGATGGGTACTAGTCAAGATAGGGACTATTGTAATGCTCAACTTAGTGTTCCTAAATTGAGGTCATAAATTTTCAACCAGGGCTAGTAAAATGTTGAAGTGAGGTGCACTATATGTGCCTAGGTATCTGTTTCTCACTACGTTGTGTTTAGTGTTTTTTCTGATGTTTTTTGATTTTGTGGTTTTTGTGTCAAGAAGGAAAAGAGCTAAATGTTGATGAATACCAGTTGTTGGTCACACTAAAAACAGAGCAAAACCTATACTAAAGAAAATAAAATGCAAAGTTTGATAATGACTCATAGCAAGAAAATAAATCACAACATGAACTCAATAACTCATAACATAAACTCATCCAATTCATTCATTAGAAATATGTTGGGATAGCTTGATAAAAGGACAATTTTAGTGCAAATTAGGTTCTCCTAAGTAAAAAACCATCTTACAATATTACAAAGAATCTCATCCATGGCTAAAAGTTTATTAGAACACAATTAGAAAGAGATTATTTGTAGCACAATAAGATTTCTACTCTGAATTAACTTGTAATGCTAAGGTTAATCCATTCTGCAGCTCCATTTGTCACTACTATTCCTTATTAAAAATTTAGAGATTTTCTAAAGTAGTTTTTGGGAAAAAGGCTTATTTGTGAAATTGCAAAAGATTGCAGAAAAATCAAGGCCTTAAAATGATATCACTAACTCTTCATGTCCATATAATGATGTTTAATAGAAAGTCAGAACAAGATTAGTTTGTAAACAATGAAGGCCGTGAAGTCTAATTTTGACAGTTAATACAACTTAAAGAACAATGGATAACACTGGACTAGAATGCAATTGATCAAACTTGAAACACAGTGATCACAACTAAACTAGAATGCTGTTAGCCTAACTTTGAAATACAGTGAACTGGAACTGAACTAGAATGTCACTAATCTAACTTAAATTACAGTGAACAGAGTTAAACTAGAGTGCCTTTATCAAACTTGAAACACAGTGACAGAATTAAACTAAAGTGACATCTACCTCCAGAGTATTTCAACTGAACTAAAATGCAACTAATTCTATGAAATGTTTCAGCTCTGTCTCATTCAGAGTTAGTGGTTTTTTGGAATAATTTATAGAACGGGACTAGCTGCAACATGTTATTTAAATAAGCATAAAAACATAAAATTCAACAAAACACAACAAAGCTCTAAAACACCACAGCTATGTCTCACCCAGGGTTAGTGATATTTTGGAAGAGTTTATAAGAACAAGACTAGATGTAACAACTGATGTAATTGAGCACAAAATCATATAGTTCAGAGAAATGCAACTAACTCCTAAAATAATACAGTTATATCCCATCCAATGTTAGTGGTATTTTGGAAGAGTTTGTAAGGATAGAAATAATTGTGGCATCTGCTGCAAGTAAGCATAAAAACACAAAGTTCAGAAAATTGATTAAACTAGGAATGAAACAGGGCTAAGTTACTTATCTAAACCATATGAACAAATCTTCTCAGGTAACAGGGGCCCTCTACCACCGGATTAGCATAGAAATCTACTCAATATTGACTCATCTCTTGCAATAAAGTGATGCTTATTTCATTAAAGGAGAAATTCTTCAAAACTGAGTATTAAGGTCTTCTGAGATCTAGCAATAACACATAAATCTAGCTAGTTGTTTCTCAGTCTCCCGAGCCATACTTATAAAAAAATTACATAACAGTCTTTGAGATAAAATAGGAATAATTGTATTTCCCAACTAAAATCAAACTAGGACTCTGGTGGTGGCCTCATACTATGATTAAGGACATCTGTACAATCCTTGTCCTATTAGAAGTCTATCTCCTAGTTTTGGTTTCCCACGTGCATAACCACCTGTAGACTCGAGCTTAGACTTTCGTGGAGAGCAATAAATGATAGGGGAGTGATGTGGAATATGACCATATGCATTTTTCCTTGAGGTGACACCTGGAACCTGTGTAAACATGAAGATAGCTGCGGAATAGGCGACTGGCTACAGAATGACTGCATTCTGTAGCCGAGTCTAGTAAAAAATTGCTACAATAACAAAATCATGAAAGCATAGCAAGTTAGTCATTATATACATTCTTAAAGTAATCCTAATCAATCCTATTGATCATTTAAGCCTGTAATTGATGAGGAACAAAGAAAATGAAGTGAAATGTGGTGGAAAAGAAGGAAATCTTTGGGGCTCAACATACCCCCACTGCAAGTCTTTTGCATGTCCTCATGCAACTATTCCATGTACTCTGAGACCTCTGCTAGGACATATAAGCCTCTTCTTCTACTTTTCCTGACATTCAATGGCCTTCTGGGTTTCCTTATGACTAACTTGAATCCTAAATTTGTAAGTGCCCTGCTTAAATTTGTGTTTTTCTTCTTCAATATTTCACTGGCCTTGTGCAAATTTTTCATTTGTAGAGACAGAGTTGTATTCATATCACCTTTTAGCTTAACCTGCTCCCTTAAAATTTCATTCTCATTCTTTATGTGCCTATTGAGTACTTCTAACACATATTTATCTCTTCTTAGCATATCAATTGCAGATTTTGGTGGACTAGGAGTTCTGTCTCTACTTTCTGAAGCTCTCTTCTCTAGTGTCTCAACATAATTGTAAATTTCTTGTTGTGCTGGGTCTATTTCAGGAGCTCCTTCATCAAAATCCTCCTCATATTGATACTCAGGTGATCTAGCAGTAGGTGTTTCTTCATCCTCAATGTTTATGATTCTAGTTTGTCTAACCTCTATTTTCTTTAGTATACCTCTAAGCCTGTGACTCCATCTCAGTTGAGATGGCCCTTCTCCTCTGTCTTTGGCATATTTTCTTATTATTCTCTCCTTCTTAAGCTGCTTTTTAATTTGAGCCAATTTCTCAGAAATCATCTCTTCACTGTCCTCTTGTATTGATTTACCAATTTTAGTTTCAACAGCCTTGGAAATTTCCTTTCTCCTGCTTCTTCTTATGGGTTTGCCTTCAGGTGGGGATTCCTTGGGTTCCTCAAAGTGATTCCTTACTAGAAACTCATCCCAATTATCTCCCATTTTTCCCAAATGATGTTCAATTAAGATTTTGACTAACCCATGGTGATACAAGGTTGTTTCCAGAAATTGAACCCTCTTTTGAACATTTGAGGCCATTCTCTTTAAGCTATGAAGTAAGAAAAAGGGAAAATTGATTTCTTCTCCTAAGAAATGCATCATTAACCGAATATGATAAACATAGAGGGTACCAAATCTTCCTTCACAAGTTATAATTTTTTGCAAAATAAGCAACATGTTCCTCCATTTATTCTTCAGTGCCGATCTAGGAATACTTTTCTTAAAAATGGAAACATCCATACCTGGTGTTTTGAGTATTTGCCTCCATGCCTCGTTATGGAATTCCCTATTTTTGAACCACTTTTCTCATTGCCTGGGTAATTCTGTTGCTTCTAAAATGAAAGCCTCTGTAATGGTGAATTTAACATCTCATATTTCGACCTCCGCTCCATTGAAGGACCGTGAAAATTTTTTAGTCACCTCTTTGTGAAAACCATTGAATTTTTCTAAAAATTGCAACCACCCAGCCTGCTGTAGCATTTCTTTGATTTTTGGATAGCCTTCCAAGTATTTAGTTCCAATTGGTTCAGTTCTTACTATGAGACCCATAACTTATCTTTTCAACCTTCAAATTACTGCTCCTCTGCTCACAATGAAAATGGCTATTAAAGCGATGTTTTTACTCCACAGATGTTTCCTCTGTTTTACAGACTGGAATGGCTAAGAATTGGCTACAGAACTCTGCTCACGGTGAAAATGGATGTTAAAGAGATGTTTTTACTCCACAGATGTTTCCTCTGTTTTACAGACTGGAATGGCTAAGAATTGGCTGCGGAAAGCAATGATATGGAGTAGTTATGAAATGAGTATAATGCGGTGAGGGTGATTCACATGGATTAATGAGTTGAGATTTATCACAGAAGAAAATACCACGAAGATATTTCGTGAGAAATTTAAAATCATCATTAAATACTTCGGCCTAGTGACGTGACTGATTAAATCACTTCAGTACTTAACCGTTAAGTTTTAAATGATGATCGGATATGGAAAGACGGAAGGGATTTTGTCCAAAGTTTTTATGATATGGTTGATAGGCATGATCAACACGACTAATTAAAATAAAATTTTTGAATCATACATGACTTAAATATGCTTAAAATTTTCATGATCTGTCATCATAATAATTTCATAACTTTTACCTTTGCCTTTCCTTTGATTTTTTTGTGGTTTTGATATGCCTTGTCCTCCTTTGAAAATCATTGATCTTCAGTCCTCATAACTCCTTTGATTTTTCTTGTTGTCTTGGATATGCAAGATCAATTTGCTGCTCAATCAAGTGATTAATGGATAGTGCCTTCAGGATCTCTGGCTGCAGAATGTCTGACTGGCTGCAGAATGTCTGACTGATTGTAGAATGTACCTATAGAAGTCTTAAAACATGGAATGGAAAGGTTTGAAGCATGAATGGAATGTTTGTATGAAATGAGTTAAAAATGGATAATGAAGTATCGTGTAATGGAGTATGGGTGAAGTGAATAATGGAATGAAATGAATCACAATTATGAAGTGGAGTGAAGTATGGAAAATGACTTGCAACTTATGATCTGTATTATTCAATTGCAGAAAGAAATCAATCTTAAAACTCTGATATGGAAATGAGGTGGACCATGGAATGAAATGGATGAAGTATGGATGAATGAAATGAAATGGAGTATGGATGAATGGAGTGAAATGGATCATAAGTGGAATGTGAATCACTTATGATTTTATGGTAGCTGCTTGCAGAAAAAGAACAAACTTGAAAAGCTAAAGTGTCAGAAAGATTCTGATTTTCACTCTATCTTTTCTGTATAAACATGCTAATCAAATATTAGTTTTCTTGTTTATACTTTATTTTTATTTTTTATATTTTTTATTTATTTATTTTTTTTACGCTTTTGAATTCAGAAAATTCAACTAAGTTGATGAAGAAGAAAAATTCTTCTTCATTAACTTCACATCACTGCTTTCCTGAAATCTCTTGGCAAATTCTTCTCTTGAAAGTGGCTTATGATACAGCGTCAATCTATGACAATTTACAAGAAAAGTGACCTCTTCTTCATCTATTGTCCTGATTTTTATTGCTCCATTGTAAAAAATTCTTATAATTTCATATGGCCCAAGCCAATGTGTTTGGAATTTACCTTGAAAATCCTTGAACTTTGAATCAAACAAGAGAGCCCAGTCACCTTCTTTGAACTTCTTTTCCTTGATGTACTTGTCATGCCATCTAGTCCTTTTCTGTTGGAATATACTTGTTTTCTGAACTGCATCTTGTATGATCTCATCCAATTCATTAATCTGCTTCAATCTGTGCTTTTGTGCCTCTGTTAGATCAAGTCCTAGCTGAATTTCCATTTTGAAAGTTTGAATCTGGAACTCTATGGGAAACAAAACTTGCTTTCCATAAACAAGTTCATAAGGAGTATGGCCTGTTGTGCTCCTCCATGTAGTTCTATAGGCCCACAAGGCTTCAGGAAGCCTATCTTCCCAATCTCTTCTATGAAAATGAATAGTCTTTGTTAGGATCCCTTCAATGACCTTATTAGTAGATTCCACTTGACCATTTGCTTGTGGATGATAGGGAGTAGATTTTCTGTGTCTAATTTTGTACCTCTCCATCATTTGTTCCACTAGCTTTGATGTAAATTGAGCTCCTTGATCTGTAAAAATTTCCCTTGGGACACCAAAACGAGTAAAAATATCCTCAAAAAGAAAATTAACTACAGATGCTTCAGTAGCAGAAAGTAATGGCTTGGCCTCTACCCATTTGGTAACATAATCAGTGTAAACTAATATATATTTCTTTTGTCTTGATGGAGGACTAATAGGTCCTACAAAATCTAAAGCCCATTTTTCAAAAGGTTCAATATGTACCTGAGGCTGCAATGGCATCTCACCTGAAGGAGAAGGTTTCCCTACCCTTTGGCAACTGTCACACCTTTTGACATACTCTTTAGCATCTTTAAAAAAGGATGGCCAATAATATCCTAAATGAAGGATCTTATAAGCTGTTCTTTTATCAGCAAAGTGTCTGCCACAAGGTTCATCATGACATGCCTTGAGGATCTCAGGCATCTCATCTTCCCGAACACATCTCCTAATGATAAAATTTGGACCTGTTTTGTATAACTCATTAGCAACCCATGAATATTTTGCACTATCATAAATGATCTTTCTTTTGTCTCTTGCATTCATTATTGAAGGAAATTTCCCTGAAACTAAATAATTAGCAATGTCAGCAAACCAAGGAGTCTGAGTAGAAATTGCAAAAAGATATTCATCAGGGAATTGATCTTCAACTGGGGTATTATCTTTGATGTTTTGGAGTCTAGATAGGAAATTAGCTACTGTGTTTTGTTTTCCAGGCCTATCTAGAATGGTAATGTTGAATTCTTGTAAAAGCAATAACCATCTTATGACTCTGCCATTAGTAATTGATTTTTTCATTAGATATCTAATTGCAGAGTGATTTGTGTGAACAAAAGTTTCATAGCCTGTTATATAGTGTCTGAATTTGTTTATGGCATGAAAAACAACTAAAAACTCTTTTTCAGTTACAGTATAATTTAACTCTGAAGGAGTCAAATTTTTACTTGTATAATAGATGGCATAAGGAATCAGGTCTTTTTGTCCCAATACTGCTCCTAAAGCTGTATCTGAGGCATCTATTGAAATATGAAAAGGTAACTTCCAGTTAGGTCCCCTTAAAATAGGTGCTTCAGAGATTTTTGTTTTCAGGGTCTCAAAGGCTAACTAGCAATCAAGATTCCACTTGAATTCAAAGTCTTTGGTAAGTAATTTGAAAAGTGGAGATGCTATCTTGGTGAAGTTTTCTATAAATCTTCGATAATATCATGTAAATCCTAGAAAACTCCTAACATATTTTTGAAAACTTGGAATAGATAAGTTAGATATGACTTCAAATTTTGACTCATCAACTCTAATCCCATCCCCTGAAATGTGATGTCCTAAAACAATTCCTTCAGTAAACATCATAAAACACTTTTCATGACTAAGTGAAAGATTTGCTTCTTTACATATTTTTAAAACTTTTTCCAAGTTTGCTAAGGCTTCTTCAAATGTGTTTCCATAAACTATGAAATCATCCATATATACCTCTACACAATCATGTATTAGATCCGAAAAGATTCCTAATACTGCCCTTTGAAATGTTGCAGGTGCATTGCATAATCCAAATGGCAATACTCGGTAAGCATAGGTACCCCAAGGACAGGTAAATGTTGTTTTGTCTTGATCCTCAAGTGCTACTTGAATTTGATTATAACCACTAAACCCATCTAGAAATGAGAAGTACTTTTTTCCAGCTAAGGTATCTAACACCTGATCTATGAAAGGTAGGGGAAAATGATCTTTAAGAGTGGCTTTGTTTAATTCTCGGTAGTCAATACATACCCTCCATTTACCATTTTTCTTTGGCACAATTACCAAAGGAGAAACCCACTGACTATCTGAAATGGGATAGATAAAGTTAACATTTAACAATTTCTGCAATTCTTCCTTAACAATTTCCCTAAGATTTGGATTCATCCGTCTTTGAGGTTGTCTGATTGGTTTACAATTTTCCTCTATATAGATGTGATGAGTGCAAGTCTTGGGGCTTATCCCTTTCATATTAGTGTACTCCCATGCATATGCAGAAGAATGTCTCTGTAATATCTTGAATAGCTCTTATTGTTGTTATTTCTCTAGGTTCTTGTTTATGTTTAAATTTTTTCCTAGAAATATCTCAATTGTAAAGCTGCCAAATTTATCCATGGAGTAAAGAAACATTTGTCTTGATGATAAAAACTCAATGTTGGATTCTTCTTGAAATTGTTCATGCTTATATTCTGAAGAGGATTCAAAGTTTTCTAAGGTATTCAGAATCTGGCTATCTTCACTAATTTCAGAAATTGTGAAGAGAGGTTGTAAGTCTTCTTCATCCTCTATCCATTGAGTATCATCTAATTCTGTAATTGTTTTTGCTGGAGGATACAAGGTAAATTTCTTGGTTGAACTACCATCAAAGATGTACATATCACCGGATCTACAACTAATGAAAGCATCAGTTGTAGCTAACCAAGGTCTTCCTAATATAACAGGATGCCCCCCTAGATTATTCTTAGGAGTTAGGATCATAAAATCCACAGGATATTCCCAAGAATCTAGGGACACTGGAATTTCTTCTATTACCCCATCAGTTTTGATCACAGATCTGTCGGCTAAGTGTAATAATGTGGGTGTAAAAAGAAGATTAGGAAGTTTCAGTATATCCATGATTTGTCTACTCATGATATTGATTGCTTCTCATAAATCAATAAATGTGTTTTGGATCTCAATTCCATTGATGTGAATTTTAACAACTGGATTTCCTAGGTCTAGATACTTTGGAATAGCCATCTTATCCCATCATGATATCTGTTATTTTTCCTGCCAGTTGAATTTTCTTTATCTCTCTTATTCTTTTTCCAGTTTTCTTCATGCTCAACTCTATTGTTTTTGCTAAGATTGGAATTTCCTTGATGGCTTGTAATAATGGGATATTAATACAAACATTTCTCAGCTCATCTAGGAAATCATAATTAGGCACCATAATTTGTTTTTCTACACCCCTATCAATTTGTAATATTTCTGGAAAGGGAGGTGTAGAAGTGGATGTTGATGGCTGCTCTAATATAGGAGTTGAAATCATTGGTTCTTTTTGTTTTGATTTTTCAATGTTTGAGTCTTGGAAGGTTGTGTTCTCTTCAAGACTTTTATTTACCCGTAGAGAATATTCCTCAGAATTGTCTTGCTCTTGTATGATTACAGAAGGTTTCCTTTTTTCAATTATTCTTCCAGACCTAAGTTGAACATCACTAAGGTCTAAAGGAGTGATCAAATAAGTTGGAAATTGTTGGCCTTCTATCATATATGAGTTCGGAGGATTTTTATTGTTGGGGTTTGGTATGGGTTGGGCAGGCAACTGATTTTTTTTCTGAGGAAATGGTAATGGAAGTGGTTGATTTTGATGTTGTGGATTTTTAGGATTTTGTTGATTTTTTTTTTGAGGAGGGAAATGTGGATATGGTGGATAGGATGGTGGATATTGATAATATTGAGGGTATCTTCCATAGGGATTTTGTGCTCCTTGCGCCCAAGTTTGTGATTGATTTTGAAATTGGGGCCAAGGTTGCTGCCAAGAATTCCAATTTGGTGGGGGTTGATTATACAACTGATCATGAAATCCTTGTGTTTGAGGTCCTTGCCAAGGCCTCATGGAGACAAAATTGAGAGATTCTATGGAACTTGTAGGAGTTTCTTCTTGAAAGACAGCTTTAAAACCATGAAGTGAAGGAAAACTATTGGTCTCATGTTTTTCTGAACAAATTACACAAGTCTCTACAACTTTTGCATCCAAAGGGCACTCCCTCAAGGCATGTTTCTTTCTACATTTGGGAAAAACGATTGCTAAGGCATCAAATTCAGATTTTTTCTTGTTTTGAAACTTAAGGGTGTCTATTTGTTCACTGAGACTCCCTAAGATATCAGATTTGAATTCATCAAGCATATGTCTTATTTTTTCCCTACTTACTGTCCCAGAAGCAGACTTACTTGCCCTTGCAAGAGCAGGGTCTCTTGGTCCTTTTACAGTTTAGATTTCCCTCTTGAAAGGTTGATACATAATTCAGCTATTTCAGGTAATGTGAGCTGAGATATATCCCCTTTTCCCATCATGTTAAGGATATCTAACCATTCATCCCTAATTTTCTTCAACAAGACAGCTTTCAAGGTATCTTGGTCTAGGTTTTCCATTTTTGCTCTTTTAATGTTGTAGTTAAATCTCTCCAACAAATCTTCCAGAATTTCATCCTCTTTTTGTAGCATTTTAAACACTTCCTCCTTATGTTTGACTGGCATACAGTAATCCAAATACCTCTCTAGAAATGTTTGTTTCATGTCTTCCCATGTCCTAATAGAACTGTTGATCAAACTCATAAACCACTTCAATGTTGATCCTTTCAATGTTGAAGGAAATAGTTTAAGTTTTTGAGCATCTTGTAAGTAGTCATAGGTTCTACATAGGACTTCAAATTCAAATAGGAAGGTTTCAGGATCTTCAGTTTTAAGTCCATAAAAGTTTGGAAGGACAAAGGGTGAAATGTTTTTCATAGTTGTATTGGTTTCTTCATCTACTATAGGAAACCCAAAAGAGCTTCCCATTTCTCTTCTACCTCTTCCTCTGCCTCCTTCTCCTTCTGCACCTCTACCTCCTTCTCCTCTACCTCTACCTCTACTGCCTCCAAATAGTGTGTGTTCTCCATTGAAGACTCGTCCTCTCCCTTCTTCTGCCATAGTTGATTCTTCTGTGGAAGTGGAAGATTTTGTGCCTCTAGCAGGGATCCTTGAATCTTCTTCTAAGACATGTTTAGTGGATGAAGTGGAAGTTATTTCTAATGGAATATATGATCTTAAGTCCTCTGAGAGTCTAGGATCAATAAAGGATGGAATGTGGGTTTGAGTTGAAGATGTTCTAGCTCTTGGTCTTGGTGAAACAAGTGGTGTTCTAGGAATCAATCTTCTGCTTCTTATGAATCTACCCCTTGAGTCTCTTTCTCTACGCATGTCATTGTTTTGGGGAGGTAAGAAACAAGGCTACCTAGTTACACTTCCCTGGCAACGGCGCCAAAATGTAATGCTCAACTTAGTGTTCCTAAATTGAGGTCATAAATTGTCAACCAGGGCTAGTAAACTGCTGAAGTGAGGTGCACTATATGTGCCTAGATATCTATTTCTCACTACATTGTGTTTAGTGTTTTTCTGATGTTTTTTGATTTTGTGGTTTTTGTGTCAAGAAGGAAATGAGCTAAATGTTGATGAAGAACAGTTGTTGGTCACACTAAAAACAGAGCAAAACCTATACTAAAGAACAGAAAATGCAAAGTTTGATAATGACTCATAGCAAGAAAATAAATCACAACATGAAATCAATAAATCATAACATAAACTCATCCAATTCATTCATTAGAAATATGTTGGGATAGCTTGAGAAAAGGACAAGTTTAGTGCAAATTAGGTTCTCCTAAGTAAACAGCCATCTTACAATATTACAAAGAATCTCATCCATGGCTAAAAGTTTATTAGAACACAAATGGAAAGAGATTATTTGTAGCACAATAAGATTTCTACTCTGAATTAACTTGTAATGCTAAGGTTAATCCATTCTACAGCTCCATTTGTCACTACTAGGCCTTATTCGAAAGTTAGAGATTTTCTAAAGTAGTTTTTGGGAAAAAGGCTTATTTGTGAAATTGCAAAAGATTGCAGAACAATCAAGGCCTTAAACTGATATCACTAACTCATTCTTGTCCATATGATGATGCATTAATAGAAAGTCAGAACAAGATTAGTTTGTAAAAAATGAAGGCCGTGAAGTCTAATTTTGATAGTTAATACAACTTAAAGAACAATGGATAACACTGAACTAGAATGCAGTTGATCAAAATTGAAACACTGTGATCACAACTAAACTAGAATGTTGTTAGCCTAAATTTGAAATAGAGTGAACTGGAACTGAACTAGAATGTCACTAATCTAACTTAAAGTACAATGAACAGAGTTAAACTAGAGTGCCATTATAAAAATTGAAACACAGTGACAGAATTAAACTAAAGTGACATCTACCTCCGGAGTATTTCAACTGAACTAAAATGCAACTAATTCTATGAAATGTTTCAGCTCTGTCTCATTCGGATTTAGTGGTTTTTTGGAATAATTTATAGAACAGGACTAGCTGCAACATGTTATGTAAATAATCATAAAAGCATAAAATTCAACAAAACACAACAAAGCTCTAAAACACCACAGCTATGTCTCACCCAGGGTTAGTGATATTTTGGAAGAGTTTATAAGAACAATACTAGCTGTAACAACTGATGTAATTGAGCACAAAATCATATAGTTCAGAGAAATGCAACTAACTCCTAAAATAATACAGTTATATCCCATCCAATTTTAGTGGTATTTTGGAAGAGTTTGTAAGGATAAGACTAACTATGGAATCCGCTGCAAGTAAGCATAAAAACACAAAGTTCAAAAAATCGATTAAAATAGGAATGAAACAAGGCTAAGTTACTTATCTAAACCATATGAACAAAGCTTCTCAGGTAGCAGGGGCCCTCTACCACCGGATTAGCACGCAAATCTACTCAATATTGACTCATCTCTTGCAATAAAGTGATGCTTCTTTCATTAAAGGAGAAATTCTTCAAAACAGAGTATTACGGTCTTCTAAGATCTAGCAATAACACATAAATCTAGGTAGCTATTTCTCGGTCTCCTGAGCCATACTTATAACAAAATTACATAACTTCCTTTGAGATTAAATAGGAATAATTGTATTTCCCAAGTAAAATCAAACTAGGACTCTAGTGGTGGCCACGTACTATGATTAACGACATCTGTACAGTCCTTGTCCTATTAGAAGTCTATCTCCTAGTTTTGGTTTCCCAAGTGCATAACCACCTATAGACTCGAGCTCAGACTTCGTGGAGAGCAAGAAATGATGGGGGAGTGATGTGGAATATGACCATATGCATTTTTCCTTGAGGTGACACCTGGAACCTACATAAACATGAAGATAGTTGTGGAATAGACGACTGGCTACAGAATGACTGTGTTCTGTAGCCGAGTCTAGTCAAAAATTTCTACAATAACAAAATCATGAAAACATAGCAAGTTAGTCATTATATACATTCTTAAAGTAATCCTAATCAATCCTATTGATCATTTAAGCCTGTAATTGATGAGGAACAAATAAAATGAAGTGAAATGTGGTGGAAAAGAAGGACATCTTTGGGGCTCAACAACTACACCCCTACGCGACAATCCAGTGATGAAATACACATCACAGACTTTGAGTTCAAGTTCTTGATCCTGATGTATGAACTTTTCTTGATCTTCGTCCCAAATGCTTATCAAATATTGAAGCAATTCGGGTTTATCCTGGAGGCACGGTGTCAGGAAAAACTTCTTTAGCCTACAGTTTCTGATGGCGTTCATGCATTGTTCATTTTCCATGGCCTGTTCATCCTCCTCACTGTGTTCTCTCTCTTTCCACTCAATTACCATCTTTTTCTTCTTTGTACCTACATGCATTGTTCATGTGAATATTGTAAGTCTCCTTAGGCAATAAAATTTGTAATCAAATCGTTGCATTTTCTCAAAATTAAGGCAAATTTTGGGTTGCACGGTTGGCACGAATATTTTTCTAATAGTCATGCCACCTGGCGCGACTCCTATGTAAAAAAGGGTCAAATGGCACGGGTTCGTGCCTGAAACTCGCGCTAACCACGACGCCCTAGTTTTTACAAATCCTCCCTTAAGGGATTCAAAATGACAATTGAAAGTAATGAAATATATCTCAAAAGATAGCAAATGGTGTCGGCTCTTACCTGAAACTGACAAAATCCAGATTGGTTCACTGGATTGTTCACAATCATTGCCAGAAGATCGCAAGGAAAACGGGTCACTATTTCTCTGCAAAGGGGTAAAAGTGAAAAGTAAATCATTTTTACCACTTATGGTCTTTTATAACTTTTCAAAATATCAAATTAGGTTTTAAAACATATTTTTCGATTATTTTATCATATTATTTTTGAGGAATACGTTTTACATGCGTATTTTTGTGCAGCGACAGGTTTTCACATGATTATGATGGAGAAACGAGTTGTATTTTATACTTTTTCAGACTCAATAAAAACACGAAAAAGTCACTACTAGAGTCATCTTTCAGCTCTTTTTGGACTCTCTAAAACTGAAAAGATCGCCAAGTTGCTTGTCGTTTTGAACTCGTTAAATTGTTTGCGAGACAATATCTACCCAGTATACGTTTACCCCTTTTTTGGGTTGGGATACATTATTTACGAAAAAGGAATACCTTAGCCTATTGCGACTAAGAGGTTCTCTCAGACATAGTTTTCTACCTTTTCAGATCTATGAGATTACCTACGAAAAGGGACTACTAGAGTTTTCTTTTCCGCCTTCTTTTCAAACTCTCTAAATATGAAAAGATGTCGAGTTCTTCCTTTGTCACACTCATTAAAAACTGATGACATCGAACTCCGTTGTCATGATGTTACTCGAGTTCCTCCTTCCTAGGGCTCGTAAAATGTACTAGGTTGGATTTGTCAGAAGGAAAAACTTACATTGCAAGAATATGCTATCCCCTTCAAGCTTCTTTTCAAAAATAATTGGGGTACTCGCCAGAAATGGTGGGGGAAAATGGAACCAGATTGTAGTTGTGTTGGTATTATGTTGCTCTTGAACATGGCACTTGTTTTCATTCATGTCAGGTTGGGGACATCTCATCTCATTATTTGTTTGCCTCCATGGGTTTGGGTAATCTCTTTTGACCGCTCATATTCTCTTTGCCACGTCGCCATGACCTCAGATCCTTTGATGCCAAATACTATCAAATCCAGTGTCATGTCGCCGAAATGTTTGAGAGAATTTTTCCTCTGAAGTTTTCAACCTCTGTCTGATTCTCTGTTGGTCTTGATTCACAAAAATCATGTTCCTTTGCCTCGTGTCAATGATGTGGGAAACATTGTGTCCCACCTTCGATTAAGGTCACTTCCTGTCGACTGTAGCTCATTATCCAGGAAGTTGATTTAGAGACTCCTTTCATGTACCTTGGAGCTTGCATGCCTCAATGGCGGGTTCTTCGCATTCGACGTAAGGTCCACATCATTAGGCTTCGATCGACTGACTCTCCCAGTGTTCGACGTCAGATCACTGTTCACATTCCGTGGATTGTACCTTTCATATCTTGAGAGACATTGTCATTATTGGTCATTTCTCTCATGTTTATTAACAGTTTCCATCATTGGCTGGTAATCAGACGATATTCTTTCATGTTTGACTTCAGCTCACATATTCGCATGCTCGAATTTGTACTTTTTTTGGGTTGAGATGGAGCGAAAGACCCTGGGTTTTATCTGGTGAAATCCAAGTTGCGAGTTCTTTGTGGATTACTATGACTTGTTATATGACTCTTCCGATTGGATGGTTGCAACCATACCTGAGTCTGTTTGTTGATCCTTATTGCTCGATGGTTGTGTCCATACCTCGGATCTCATTTTTTATGTACTCTATTATGGATGGTTGTGCCCATGCCACATGTCATGTATCAGATATATTGGTTGTATTTGTACGTGTAGGTTTTCTGACAGCAGTGTTTGCGTCAAACGCGTTCTCATAAAGCATTTCACCCCTCCCTCTCTCTCGGACCTCATGCTTTAGGGGGCATCTGTTACACAGGAATTTGTTACCATCCCTGCAATCCCTCGCCTCACATATTGGAGGGTCTTTCATGTGACCTGTGAGCAGTTTCATACCCTGCAAACACCTTCTTTACATCCTTCTGTACAAGAACATCATTTCTCCTGTTGAATATTTTCTAAAAATTCCCACCAAAACCTATGTTTTGGCATTGACATGGGTAGCCAGTTCACTCCTCGCGCCAATATGGAGGATGTACACTAGAGCCCATGCCAGCTGGTGCTCTGTCTCTTTGTTGTGCCTACGCTAGCCTTTTTGGAAATGTTTATTAACAAACTAGAGGCGGAAGTTTCCTTTAACCACCTCAGGGATGAGTCACAGGAAGTGGCTAACTGGATGAGCCATAGATCTCCCTCTTTAGGTAGTGGTTTCCTCCTCCCATGAGACACTCCTAGAAGATAGGGCTTCCTTCCATGATTATAGGGATCCTAGCCTGTCCCTCTCCCCCTATATAAATAGGCTTTCTCCCATTATGAGAGCTAGCTGAACAAAGAGGATTATATAGCTGAAATGTTGAACTTGGAGAACTAACCTATAGTTGAATAACTGAGAAGTTAGATAAAGAAGGAAGTCCATCAAGAGGTCCCTTATCCCATCCGAATTCCCCGATGAGCTTTGAGACATGCTTCGCCCGAGCCCCACTGGAGGAGACTGCAACATCAGAGCATGCTTGTATCTCTTCTTTCTACCTATTAATATAAGTGACTATTTTCTAGTTCCCATCTTGTGTTTTGTCTTTATCGAATGTAATATGCTAGTCTTCTCTGACTGACTAGTAGGTTTTGGATGGAATTAGTATTTGGTATGTGGTTATTGTTTTTTGATATTTTTGCAGGTGCCCAAAGGCGATAGGAGGAGGGGTTATGACTTGTCTTCGATCAGGAGCGAGAGGCTCTCATCATCACTACATGTGTCAACGATAACTTTGGACCACAGGTAGGCCATTTTATCGCATCCTCTTTCATTCAAATATCTAGGAACCTACACTCTAGCATGATTCCTTGTTTCTAGACCCACCCTAGGGCTAGAGGGATTGTCTCTATCCGTAGAGAGGATTTACCTGAGTAACAGTCACTGTAAACTTGGATAATTTCAAAATCTCTCTCAAGCTCAGGCTGATCTTCTTCTTCTTCCTTTACCTTTTCTTTGCCATTATCTAGTGGCTTAGTGGATGTGGAAGGCATCGCCCCTTGCCTTTTTAAGACAACAAACACATGCCTTTCCCCTCTCTGATATGTCAATGAAAAAGGTTCAACTCTACTTATTTTGGTGTTTTCATCATGGCTATGATCCTTGCTGCTATCATTTATTTCCATGTCTTCCTCTTCATCACCTTGACTACTACTTACCTCTTTGCCTTCAACATCAGCCTCACTTTTAGTCTCTTCACTAATCTCTGCACTTTCATGTTGTTCATTATTGTAGCTTCTTGCCTCATCATTGCTGTGATCTTCATTCTCACTATCAACCTCTTCATTTTCTTCACTATTTTCATGATTGTCATGACTGTCATGACTACCACTTGATCACTGATGTTGGTTTCATCGGTGTCCATGCTATTTTCAACTTCCTCATTTTCTGCATTGTCATCATCTTCATTTTTTCTGCCCTCTTCATCTTTTCCCTTATGTATGTCATGACTATGAGCCTCACTATTTTGATTTTCATTTGGGCTCTTAGTCTCATTTATATCCTTAGGATCATCCTCTATTTCTTTTTCATTGGCCCCATCTTCATCATTATCCACCTTCATGTCTTATGCTTCATTGCTGACCTGCTTCATCATCACCCTCATATTCATTTTGTTCTAATTCATTGTCACCCTCATCTTCATTTTGGTTTGATTCATTTTCACCCTCATCTTTATTTTGGTCTTATTCATTGTCACCCTCGCCCTCATGGTCACTTGCTTCTTCACTGCCACTTCCTTCTTGATCTGATGCATCAGGAGAAGATGAGGAAGGGAGGTTTTCTTAAGGAGAGGATAATTGTGTAGATGATGAGGTATGGTCAGTAGGAGGTGATGGAGGAGTAGAGGGAGGAGGATGAGATGATGAGGGTAAATTTGGCTGATGATGGGGCTGTGGACTTGTGAATATTTCATGAGTAATGAACACCTCCCAAGGTATGCCTTTTTGCTCCAACTGATGTATCAAAACCATCTTGATTAAGGAGTGATGGAACAAACTTTGCATTTGTTAGGAATAGATTATTCTTCGGACAACATAAGGTATCTTTTCAATACTCCTATAGAGGTAGTAGGGAAAATGAAGCATCTTGACCGTAGTGAAGTACATGAGTAATCTAATATTATAGGAGTAGAGTCTAGTGTACCTTACCTCACAGGTGAAATATTTCATGATGACCCTCATCAAGGGTGCTTTCCTCTCCAGCAAGTGTGAGAAATGGAAAATATTTTTGTAGCCTTCTTTGTACCTAGGTTTGATAAATGGCTCATAGCAGTTCATGTCCAACTTTTCCCTTTTGAACCATTTCTCACCAACATCAGGTATGCCCATAGCACTATAAATGGCATCTAATGAGAGTTCAAAGGTCACCCCTTCCAAGCTTCATTTTTTTTCATGTAGGTTAAGAATGAATAACGTTGTGAGCTCTGGGTGATTTTGTACTAGTTGGAATCTTCCACAAAACTAAAAACACCCTACATTTTGAAATCATGTGAGGATCATGGGAGAGGTAGTAATCTCCACAGTGTCTTGGGGCTCAAATCTATTAACCTTACCACCTTTATGCCTCTTCCTCATAGGCTCTTGGCCTCTATCACTGAGGACACTCCCTTCTTCTCCTGAAAGGGTGATTAGTGCTACTTTTAAAAAACCCTAGCCCTTATTGTAAAAATTGGTAGGAGGAGTGAAATGTAATGATGGTGAAAGGAAATTATTAAAAGTGAGCGAGATGGAGGTGTGAGTTTATGACTAATTCCCCTTTGAGCTTTGATGAAGGGTAAATTTTAGCTCAATGTAGTTACCCCAATAGACACCTTTCTTTACTAATAATTTCTGGCTTGGAGGTCAAAACAGGGTGTTTACCATGAGGACTTAGGGTTTCTAGTCACTAGGGTTTGATTAATTTCCTTTAACCATTAAATCAACAAAACCACTTGGAGGATAAGGAAAATCAACAACCTACCAAATTTCATTGTCTTTGCAGGTCCTAGGATGCAGCTTGGAGGTGTCATTTCATCATTTTTGGGCACTTTGCAGGTGGAGGAGGGTTTCTGGTCTAGGAGTAGTGCTTGCGTGCACAGTCAGGTGTCGAGCCTCCCGAGCGCAACGCCTACCTGCGTGCAGGCCTACCGACTCTCCTAAGCGCAACACTTAAACATTTCTGTGCCTGTCGAGCCTCTTTGAGCGCAGTGCCAGGCACTTTCTAGGCGTGTTGAGCTCCTCCTGGGTGTAGTGCTACTCGCGTGTAGGCCTGTTAGCCCTCCTAAGCATAGTGCTACACATTTCTTGTGCCTGTCGGGCCATGTCTGGGCGAATGGGTAGCGCCCGCCTGAATGCGCAGCCCGTTCACCTAAAAGCGCAGCGCGGTGTAAAATTACACTACGAAATATTTCCAATGTGTAGCACCGGGTGCTGTAAGCGCAATGTCTACACAAAAACTTAGCGCCAGGAAACCTTGCCCAAATTCTCACTTAAAATTAGAAATTTTTTCCTTCAAGGTTCTTTGCTCTTCTGTAAGCGAATAATGAGCTGAGTGATAAACAAAATGACTCTTTATAGTCTTAGGAAAACAAATTTATCCCTTGTTAACCCACTTTCTAATGTTTTCAGTCCTCTTTTCACCTTTAGTAATATTTAATTTTGAGCTTTTTCAGTAGGTGGCTAAAAATTGTTCAAGTGATCTTTTTCCTTTTTAAAATTTTTCTTTGTTGCTTTTCAGGTAGCTGACATGGTAAAATTTTACCTCCTTTGACCTATTTGTGCCTTTATCACTCTGTTTTGCAGATGTTTTTTTTGAGTTACATGGTTTACTATGTTCAGGCCATGCTCATGTCTTCCAATCATTTTCACAACTTTAGGTACTAGCATGGTCATAGTATCCTTAAAACTTCTCTGATTTACCTTGGTGATCAAATTTACTTTTTCTTTGATGAGGTGACTGAGAATTTTTTTTTCATCCTTCTCATTGATCCTTAGGCATGCTAAATCCATCTTTGGCCAACACCATAGTTTTCACACTCCTGTATTCTATATCCTCGTTTGGCCACTTCTGATTTGCAGGTTCCATGTCATATTGATTTTTCCCTTCCTGACATTCTTGGAGTTTGATTCTTTAAGTTACATAACAACAACCTCATGATCAGCTTGGCTTTCCATCTTGAAATTCAACCCTATGCTTTTATTCCTTTGATCATTGAGTGTAAATGACTAAAAATGGGAGCTTGACCTTCCTTATACTGATACTCTTTGCATTCTTTCCCTTTGAGGCAGTGAGATACTTTACCTTGGCAAACCCTGGAGGTCACCAACAATAGCCTCTTCAAACCTTCTGTTTGCTATCATCATGGAGTCCTATCTTCTTCATTTCATCTCCATTGCCTATATTTCCAAAACCTTAGGTTTCTGGGCTGCTTGAGAAGAATTATTAGTGTTGGCTTCTAAGTTCTCTATAGGCCTTTCAAGTTCATTCATTTCTATTCAGTTCACCTCACCCTTTTCCCTTTTCCATCTATGATTTATAAAAATATTCAATCCATTTTTTTTTTCATTTGGTGTGCCTCCTCCATGTGATTTGATGCATTGTTTCCTTGCTTGGCACACTGCTGGCCCAATCAGTCTTAGGAACCCTGAATTTTCTTTGAACATAGGTTTCTTCTTCTTTATTTTCTGTGTATATATTTAATGAGGAGTAGGCCTCTTACCTTACCGATTTTTCCGTTGATAGCCACCTTGACACTCCTGCAGAAATGTCAAAATGAACAACTGTCCTTTGCATAATTTTGAACTTGATAAGGAGGTATTCCTTGGAAATGTTTCTACTCTATCTTTGACAAATAGGTTTTGACCTTCTTTAACATTTGATATAGCTTCTAGTACATGAAAAACAGTGATTTATAACACCAAAGATAATTCTACAACCTCTGAAACCCAAGTGACCTAGTGGGAGGCTCTTTTGACTTGTCCTTTGACTGAAATATGGACTTCGGGATCTTCAAGTATGAAAAATACAGTTTTTGACAAATTGAGGTATTGAAGGCCCAAAAACCAATGTACTTGATTAATCTAAAGAGCCTACATAGATATTTTTGAGACCATCAATGCTTGAGGCATCTAGTGAATCATAAGAAGGAATAGGCTAGTTGGTGATCCTAGATCGCAAGTGAAGGGGTGAGGCAAAGGAAAAACAGAGTGCTGAGGCTATGGGTTGGAAAATAGGATAAAGGTGAGTGGTATGAACCCATGAGGGGTATTTTGGGAGTGGTAGGCTAACCACGGAATGGTAGAGTATTAAAGTAGTGAAAAAATTATCTTAGGGATAATGAAGGCAATGAGATTTCTAAAGCTCAAAATATTCATGAATCTTGTTTTTATAAATCTAGGACAAGTATTTAGTCATCTAAAAAATAGCAAAAATTACTGATGACTAATAGTGGCTCCACTTGGGGAGGGCAGATCCTTTTCAGGAGGTGTCCAAAAATTTAGATATCAAATCTCTGAGTTTATGAAGACCAATGCCTCATCCATTGGGCATTTTTTTCTTCTTTCACTTATTGATGTTTCTGTTGAATCTATGATCTCAAGACTATGAAAAACATGATTGCTTCAACCTCATCTCTACCTACCCAACATACCTTTTCCTATAATTTTTTCTTCTTGTGGGTGCACTTGGACTAGAAAACCCTTGAGATTCTTTTTTCTTTTGAAAGAAAAAAAAACTATCTACTTGTAACCTTATCACTTCCAAGAGTTTAGGTTATGCTAGTGAACTCTTTTATTCTCTACCTAGACTATCCATCTGTCAATATTAAGCTGTATGAGAGAATTTATTCTCTAAGCTATTGACATGAAATTGAAAACATGATTTGAACCAGGATTAAGCAATATGATTCACCATGGGTTGTGGCATTGGGACAAGTTTCACACAAAAAATATTTTTGTACAAACAAAACTAGAAAGTATGAGGGTTGTGTTTCATCATTTGTTAGTCATCCCTATCTTTCTCTTTGGTTCAGATTTGAGCATTGAGAACTAGCATATTTTTATCCTAATCTATTCTTACTAACAAGTCAAGCTTAAATGATTTGACAAGCCTTCTTTCACTAACGTAACAACATAAATTCAAAACATGTTTAAGCCATGATTAGGCTAGATGACTGAACAAGATTCATTTTCTTAACAAGTAGTGGTATTTAGAATTGCTCACATTTAGCAGTACTCTTTTTTGGGTATGGGGTTGTACCTCTTCTTTAAATCTTCCCTCTTTTCCCTTTTTTCTGTTTTTTGAGTTTTTTTTTTAATGATTTTTCATCATGCAATGTTATGTACAATGAACGAAGGTTTCAAACTGGGGATTTTGACAATCATAGTGCTTCAGTATCCTATCATTTACAGGATCCCCAAATAACTCTTTCCCATATAGCTCATGTAAACATAAAGCACTGTTCTCCTTTCTTAAATGGATGATGGAATGATATTTCCAAAAATTATGAATCTTGTCACGCTTTCCTTTCTACTTTCTCATTGATTCTTGCTTCTGAACTTTTTTTTTCTACTAAATATCCTTCTGAGGTGAAAAAGGTATTCTTCATTAGTTTTAAAATAAACAATGATGACATCTATGTATATCATATTGAAGTAACTCAAATTAGGAGCCATGGCCCTTTGGAAAGTAGCTTCCGTAGTCCTTAACCTAGAAGGAATTTGATGATACATGTAGATGCCCCAAGGTGCTTTGAAAGTGGCTTTATGCTGATCAGTTGGAATTATTATCACCTGATTATAATCTGAAACACTATCAAGCAATGAAATCTTGTTAGAACCTTCTACCCCTTGCAGTATATGAATTATCTTAGGAAAACGGTATTTTTTCTTTAGGGAGGTTTGATATAGGTTTCTAAAATCTATACATAGCCTATACCCCTTTGCCTTATTTCTTAGTGACACAATCTGCTCCAAAGATCTTTGGTTTTTCTTGAAAGGGATCCTAATTTGAAAATGTTTGTGTCACAAGGCTTTAAGCTCTCATTACCATATGTAAAATCATCTTCCAACTTTTTGCACAATATTATGTCTTTCTGTTTTTATGTGAGGTGACAAAGTCTTGGATAACCTGATCATTTTGAGTTTTTATAGGCTGCCTATGTTGTAATCTTCTATGTTAGCCTAAGTATATACCATTTTAGGCTTCTCAACACCATTTTTGGGATCCAAAAATTCTTTCAAAGTGAGAAAACCCTTTGGTGATGAGTTATCTTTGTATTTAAGGTTCTTTTGATCCAGGTTCCTAGAAAATTCTGCTATATGAAAGTGTTCCAACATTTCTACATTATCAGAAGGGAATGGTTCTGTTTTTGATGTTTGTTCTTCATTTGAGAAACCTTGTTCATATTCTAAGCTTAGTTTTGGTTTTGCAATTTTATCTTCAGTTTGCATAAAATTAAATTCAGCTTTGCCATTATGTTCTTGTTCCAGGATGCTAGAGTTTTGGTTGTTGAGTTCTTCATGTAGTGCCTATTTTGACTGTTGTGGTATGTCTAGATCTGTCTCAATTTCAGTTGCCTACTCATCAATGTCTTCTTCGTTACACAAAATGAATGGGTCAAGATCTGAATGGATGGAATAAAGGGGTGTGTTGTTTGGTATTTCTTGGCTACTAACCATATACTTCATGTGTGACTCTCGGTATAATCTCCTTGTTTGGTTAAAAACAAGGATGGTAACATATGACATGTCTAGTTGGAGGTTCCCTTGAAATTTAGCTCCCCAGGATCTAGATAAAAGCAGTCCATACTTGGGGGGAATGTCGGCCACTACTATGTCCATGACTAGACCCTTAGCAGGGATTTGTGCCAGATTGACACATAGATCCTTGATCAGACCCAAACACTTGACTCTAGTTTAATCGAAGGAATACATGTCTTTGTAAGGTTTGGTTATTTCCAGGCCTAATCTCTCCATCACTACCTTTGGCATGAGGTTGTGAGAGGCACCAGAGTCCAGCATGGCATTATGTAAGATTTTTTCATGTATATTTAGGCTAACATAGAAAGGGGGAATAGATCCTTCTTGGTATTTTCCCTCTACCTCAGGTCCAAAAAATAGCTATGGTTTGTCATCAATAAAGTGTAAACTGTCGGTATCATTTCCCATGTTAAAAACTTTCAAAACTTGGGACCTGTACATGTCTTAGGTAATCAGTTCAGTGAGAGGTATGGTTATCTTGATTTTAGCAATCTCTCCTTCAAAACTGAAATGTACTTGTGTTTTGGGCATATTTACATCAGTTTTTCCAGCCGTAATTTTTTCTACAAGTTTAGTTTCCTGATTCTAATTTGGGACTTTAGACAAAAGAGTTTTCTCAGGGCCACTAGTAGATGCACTAGGGCAGCTTGGGTTGCCACTTTGCTGGCTGATTTTGTCTTTTTTTGGATCAGTTTTCTTAGCCATGGTGTTGGTACTGCCTGTTGTCCTCTTAGGAATGTTTTTAGGGGTGTTCCTAACAACAGTGTCTGCTTTGTTTTTCTTGGAGGTTTCTTGGTTCCTTTTGCTCCTAAGGTCATATTGCCTATGGAACTCCATTATGGCATTTTAAAATCCTACTTGGTAGTATTAAAAATCTTCATGGTTTGTTTTAGTTTGATCTTAGGAAAATAAAGCTTGTTCTTCTTCAGTGAGAAAAACATCACCCTCATTATCAGAACCTATCAAGTTTACATCGTTTTCTTCAGGTTCTACAGTCTCCCTTCCCTCTTCATCTACATAATTGTCTTTGAAAGGACGCCTAATTTTTTGGTCATTTTCTCTTAGTCTGTTTTGGGGAAGGTCTCTTCTAAATTTTGGATTCCTATTTATGTTTTGGGGATTTTCTTGATTTTCCCTAGGAGGTGTTCTTTTATTTAGGCTTATCCTCTCCATAATTCTCTCCATTGTTCTAACCAAGTTGTCAATCTTGGAATCAGATGAAGAGGTTGAGCCCATGGCTTCATATTTGTAGGTAACTCTCTTTTCTAACCTCATCCTAGCCCTATTTTCAATCAAGTTGGCCTCTACACTCACATCTCCCCTTTGCATTTCTTCTAAAGTTAAGTCATCTCTCTCTCTCTTAATTGGTAGTTCATGTCTGGATCAAAGCCTTCTAGAAATTTCACTAGTGCTAGGCCTTTTTTGGGTTTCATGTTAGGTGGGAGAGCATTGTACACACTATTTAATCTAGTGGAATAGTCTTGGACACTTTCCCCGAAATTTATCTTAAGGTTGTTATATTCTGAGAGGATTTGGAGAGGGTTTTTCTTAATTTCCCACTTTCTTATGAATGTCTGGTAGAGGGAAGGGAAATCATGTATGTTGTTAGGAGTCAAGATTTTGAACCATTTTTGGGCTTATCCTCCGAATATTTGGGAAAATATCCTCATTTTTATGGTCTCCTCTTCTAATTACATGTAGTCAAAGCCATCATTCATCCTATCTACATGTTGTTGGGCAGTGGTGGATTAAGCTCCAGTGAAGTGAGGGATTTTGGATTGATAGTCATTTGGAAAAGGTAACAAAGGTTGTGGCATTGCTAGGGGAGAATACCATGATGGCATGATGGGAACAAAGGGAATCCAAGGAGGATTTACAAGGGGAGGGTTTTTGAGAGGAGGCGGAGGATGAAGTGAAGTGTTTTGTGCAATTGATGTGTGGATGGGAGTGGTGAATGTACTTGGACCAGAAAACTGATTTTGAGAATACTTGGTATGAAAAGAGCTAAATTGATGGAGAAGCTAAAAGTTAGGAGGAGTGGAAGGAGAGGCTTCTCTACTAGAAATCTGCTACAAATCTATGTGCTCAAGGTTAGTCTAGTTAATCCTACTTTGTGACTTGGTTCTGAAAAGGTTTCTTATATGGTTCAAGTCCAACTGGGGATCTTCCAAGGCTATGAGATGTTCAGGGATAGAACTTTATCTATGAATGGTCCTAATAGTATTTTAATCTTCATTTTTAGAAGTTTCCCACAAAATATTTTTTGGGTCATCAACTATAGTAGGAGGGTCTGGGTCCAGATGAGATTTGGTATTGATCCTTCATGAAGCTAGATTTCAAACTCAAAATGTAGAGAGGCTGAAAGTTTAGGACTGTTTTTGGAAGGTTGACCTCTCTTAGTGTTTTCTAAACTCACACAGTGTGTGACTAGGCCTCTAAACTTCTCAGGGCTGATTTGACACAATCCTAGGGAAATATAATGAGAACTAGTGAAGTAGTAGGCCTACTGGAGGCTAGTGGAGTTTCCAGGTGGATGTTTTTAGTTGTTTTAAGGATATGTGTGTATGGTCCACCACCAATTACTGATAAAAAACCAATCTAGGGATTTTTTTTGGGTTTTTTAAGTTCCTTTATGTAGCCCTAAGGTTTATATGAGTGTCCTCCAGTTGAGTCATCATTTTACTAGGATGGTGAAACAATTAGATTCTACTATTTGGCTAATAGTTTGACTTCTCTATGATTAGATAAGGGTTTTTGAAGTTCTAAGGAATACTTAGTTTGTAATTAAATCAAAAAGCTCTCACCTTGATTTCCATTGTGTTAGGCGATGAGTTGGTGATAAACTAATAGATATTGTATGATCAGGGCTTCTGAATTTTCTAAGCATATATAAGCTTGCTTCTTACTCAGAAGGTCCCACCGTGATCGCCATTATGTTAGGTCCCCGTAATTTGTTATATTGGTGAGAACAAATGAATAGGGGTAACGTCAGACCAGTATTTTGAGTCCTAGGACCTAGCCTTCCTAGACTCAAATAAGGCTCTCTCTATTTTGTGCAAAGGATGTAAACTTGTTTGATTTTATGGTTTGACTTTAGGCTAGTTGTTAATTTTACGATTTGTTTGTTTATTTTGGTTGGGTAGACGATCAAGTAGAATAGATGGAGTGAGGAAATAGTCAAAAAATTGGGCTATGGATTCTATAAAAATTCATGGAAAGTTCAAAAATGAATCAAGGTGCATCAGAGGGCAAGTCTAACCTACTCAAATGGATTTTCAAGGTTTGTGTGATATGAGATGAACATCGATTTTGTGAACAAAGTAGGGAAAAGGGAAACTAAGAATCCTTTGTCAAATACTTTAATAAGAAGAGCCTTCAACACTATTCAAAATAAAGAAGTAATCATAAGACAGGGAAAACCAATAACTCTTTGATTCAACTCAAGCAAATAAGAATTTAAGACAAATAGTTCAGTGAACTATAGAAGGCAAGAAACTCATTTAACTTCTAGTGATTTCACCTTCAGGGTTACAAAACATTTAAGATAAACATATAACTCTAATCAAAGAAGATGGAACTCCTAAACATAATTGATCATAGCCATAAATATCTCTGAAACAACTATTCGAGCATGGACAAAGGGTATGATTGAAACATAGCCTCTTTGGCAAACCTAATTAGTGGTACTTCAAAGGATCAAAGGAAGGTCTCAAGAACAGTTTTTTAGTGACATCAAACAAGCAGGGCTAACCATAAAACATCTATGACATAAACTGTATTGAACCATTCATAAGATAACAAATCTTGGGTGGGTCTAGAGATCAACTAAGAATTCTCTAAACTGACCTAGCAGAGGAAAACATAGAGGCAGTGAAGAACAAACATAGCTAAGGTGCCTTTAATGAACATTTCTTAGTCTAAAACCTTTGTCCTAATGAAATATAGAAGAATGAAACACAATGATACATAAGAAAAAAATAACTAAATAGAATCATATCACCATTAACCAAGCTCTGGGATCCTACAAGTAAGCCTTCTCCATCATCAAGCCAAACAAGCCATTCACAAATCCCACAACACCAATTTCTTCTTCAATCTCCAAAAAACCATATATTTCTCTCAAGAGTCATCAAATGCCAACATTTTACAATAAGGCCCTCATTCTCTATTAATCTAGAAAAGGAGGGAAAAAACCCTAAATAGGGTTTGGAAATGTCAAAATCATCCATAAATGTCATTTATGCCTAAGAGACCATGCAAGGCCCAAGGCACAAAATATCTCATGAAATAAATGCAAAAATAACTCCTAGCATCTAACTTTGGAGCGATTTGCCTCAAAAAACACTAAAATATCATTTTTCCATTAATGAGTGTCTTTTGTCGACTTTTTGGCCAAAAACGCATAGTGAGGTTTGAAAGCATAGTGCCTCCATGGGAAAACTTGGGTCCAGTTGCAGCCAAGATTTTATCAGCTTCCCGATGTATGAATTGGCTCCATCATGGCTCGTTGGAAAGCCTATTGAGTCTAATTTCCAAAAAATTTCTTGGTTTTCTGATTGGGCTCCATTAATCTATCCAAAAATAAAAATTCCAAAAACTTCTCTAGGCGTAGCGCCAGGCCTAAAAATGAGGCAGAAAGGTGAAAATGAGGTGTTTTTTGGCCTTTTGAGGGGTCAAAAATGCTCCAAATGCTCTAAAATCTGGTGAGCATACTATAATTATTGTGAGGATTTTGAAAATGAAAATTTTTCTTCATGGGGATGCCTGATATGAAAGCATAGTTCTAGGGGTGCTATGCTTAAAGGCCTCCAAATTTGCAAAAAAACCAAAATTTTTCAAAATTTTCTCAAAATTGGTGGATGTCTTCCTCATGGGGTTTGGGAGGCCTGTAGAGAAGCTTCAACCAAGATTCCAAGTTTTTCTTGGTATTTTTCCCCTTTGAGTGCTTGTATCTTGGCATGGGCCTTTTTGAGTTTAGCCCTTGCAATTTGGTTTCTCCGGGCATTATTCTTGGTCATCTTCCTTTGGAGATCAAGATCTTTATTTTCTTTCTCCAATTTAGCCTCCAAGTGTATGTTTTCTCTTTCTAGCCAATGCTCCCAATCATTCTATCTCCATGGAAAGTAGCCCATCTAGAGGGAGCAACTCTACGAAGGTTGATTCTTGTTCTTTCTGTTTTTCCAAGGCTTTCTTCAAACCCATGGTTCTTGGTCTCCTCCTAGCCTACCCTTCTTAATCTTCACTTTCCTCATAGGTGCCCATGAATTCTTCTAGCTTTACCTATGCCCTTTGAGATTCTTTCTAGGTTTTGATTTCTCTAGCCTCATAGATGGCAGTTTATGCTCCTAGGTTCCTGTTCTCCATCTCAAGGGCATCATTTACACTCTTAGCCCTATCTAGATTCACTTGAAGGTCTTCAATTTGGGAATTTTTGTTCTGGAGGAGCAAGTTTGAGATCTTGGCCTCATTTTCTTCATCACTGTCAACTTGGATTATTTCAAACTCTCTCCCAACCTCATGTTGATCTTCTTCTTCTTCCTTTACCTTTTCTTTGCCTTTAACTAGTGGCGTAGTGGATGTGGAAGGCCTGGCCCCTTACCTTTTTGAGACAAAAAACACATGCCTTTCCCCTCTCTGATATGTCAATGAAAAAAGCTCAAATCTTCTTATTTTGGTGTTTTCATCATGGCTGTGATCCTTGCTACTATCATTTGTTTCCATGTCTTCCTCTTCATCACATTGGCTACTGCTTACCTCTTTCCCTTCAACATCAACCTCACTTTTAGTCTCTTCACTGATCTCTGCACTTTAATTTTGTTCATCATTGTAGCTGCTTGCCTCATCATTGCTATGATCTTCATTCTCACTATCAACCTCTTCATTTTATTCACTGTTTTCGTGACTGTCATGATTGTTGTCATGACTGTCATGACTTACCACTTGCTCACTGATGTTGGTTTCATTGGTGTCCACGCTGTTTTTAGTTTCCTCGTTTTCTGCATTGTCATCATCTTCATTTTGAATGCCCTCTTCGTCTTTTCCCTTATCTCTGTCATGACTATGAGTCTCACTATTTTGACTGTCATTAGGGCACTTAGTATCACTATTGTCTGTAGGATCATTCTCTGTTTCTTTGTCACTGGCCTCATCTTCATCATTATCCACCTCCATGTATTCTACTTCATTGCTAACCTGACTCATCATCACCCTCATCTTCATTTTGGTATGATTCATTGTCACCCTCATCTTCATTTTGGTCTGATTCATTGTCACCCTCATCTTTATTTTGGTATGATTCATTGTCACCCTCAACCTGATGGTCACTTTCTTGTTCATTTCCACTTCCTTATTGATATCATGCATCAGGAGAAGATGAGGAAGGAAGATTTTCTTGAGGAGAGGATACTTTTGTAGATGATGAGGTATGGTCAGTAGAAGGTGATGGAGGATTAGAGGGAGGAGGATGAGATGATGAGGGTAAATTTGGATGATGATGGGCTTGTGGGTTTCTGAATATTTCATGAGCAATGAACACATCCCAAGGTATTCCTTTTTTCTCCAACTAATGTGGCACAACCATCTTGATTAAGGAGGGATGGAACAAATTTTGAATTTGTTGGGAATAGATTCTTCTTAGGAAAACATAAGACATCTTGTCAATACTCCTATAAGGTAGTAGGGAAAATGAAGCATCTTGACCCTAGTGAAGTGAATGAGTAATCTATTATGATAGGAGTAGGGTCTAGAGTACCATCTCTCACAGGTAAAATATTTCATGATGACCCTCATCAAGGGTGCATACCTCTACAGCAAGTGTCAGAAAGGGAAAATAGTTTTGCAGCCTTCTTTGTACCTAGGTTTGATAAATTTCTAATACCAGCTCATTTCCAAATTTTCACTTTTGAACCATTTCTCACCAACATCAGGTATGCCTGTAGCACTAGAAATGGCATCTAATGAGAGTTCAAATGTCACCGTTGCCAAGCTTGATTTTTTGTCATGTAGGTTAAGAATGAATCACCTTGTGAGCTCTGGGTGATTTTGTACTTGTTGGTCTCTTCCACAAAACTAAAAACACCCTACATTTTGAAAGCATGTGAGGATCATGGAAGAGGTAGTAATCTCCACAGTGTCCTAGGGCTCAAATATGTTAACCTTCCCACCTTTGTGCTTCTGCCTCATAGGCTCTTGGCCTCTTTCAATGCTGACACTCCCTTCTTCTCCTAACATGGTGATTAGTGTTGCTTTTAAACAACCATAGGCCTACTTGCAAAACTTGGTAGGAGGAGTGAAATGTAATGATGGTGAAAGGCAGTTATTTAAAGTGAGTGAGATGGAGGTGTGAGTTTATGACTAATTCCCCTTTGAGCTTTGAAGAAGGGTTAAATTGAACTCAATGTAATTACCCTAATAGACACCTTTCTTGACTGATAATTTCTAGCTTGGAGGTCAAAACAGAGTGTTTTCCATGAGGACTTAGGGTTTGATTAATTTCCTTTAACCATTAAATCAACAAAACCACTTGGAGGATAAGGAAAAGCAACCACCTACCAAATTTTAGTGTCTTTGCAGGTCCTAGGATGCAGCTTAGAGGTGTCCTTTCATAATTTTTGGGTACTTTGTAGGTGGAGGAGGGTTTCTGGTCTAGGCATAGCACCTGCACGCACAATCGAGTGTCAGGCCTCATGGGCGCAGTGCTTGCCCGCGTGCAGGCCTGTCGACTCTCCTAAACGTAGTGCTTGAACATTTTTGGGCTTTTCAAGCCTCTTTCAGCCCATTGTCAGGCACTTTCTAGGCATGTCACGCTCCTCCTGGGCGCAACGCTACCCACGTGTAGGCCTGTCGGCTCTCCTAAGCATAGCGCTGCATGTTTCTTGTGCCTATCAGGCTGTGTTTAGGCGAACAGGTAGAGCCTGCCTGGATTCATAGTGAGTTCACCCAAAAGCATAATGCATTGTAAAATTACACTGTGAAATCTCTCCAATGCATAGCGCCGGGTGCTGTAAGCATAGCGCCTGCATGAAAACGTAGCGCTAGGAAACCTTACCCAGATTCTCATTGAAACTCATAAATTTTTTCCTTGAAGGTTCTTTGCTCTTCTGTAATCGAATAATGAGCTGAGTAATAAATAAAATGACTCTTTATAGTCCTAGGAAAAAACATTTATCCCTTGTAAACCCACTTTCTAATGTTTTCAGTTCTCTGTTCACTTTTACTGATATTTTCATTTTGAGTTTTTTCAGTAGGTGGCTAAAAAACATTCAAGTGACCTTTTTCCTTTCTAACCATTTTCTTTGTTTCTTTTCAGGTAGTTGACATGGTAAATTTTGACATCCTTTTACCTATTTGTGCCTTTATCACTCTATTTTGCAGATGTTTTGTTTGAGTTACATGTTTTACTGTGTTTTGGCCATGCTGATGTCTTCCAATCATTTTCACAACTTCAGGTACTGGCATGGTGGAAACATCCTTAAAACTTCTTTGTTTTACCTTGGAGATCAAATTTCCTTTTGCATTAAGGGGGTGACTGAGAAACTTGTTTTCATCCTTCTAATTGATCCTTAGGCATGCTAAATCCATCTTTGGCTAGCACCATAGTTTTCACACTCCTGTATGCGATATCCTATTTTGGCCACTTCTAATTTGCAGGTGCCATGTCATACTGATTTTTCCCTTCCTAACATTCTTGGAGTTTGATTCTTTCAGTTACATAACAACAAACTCATGTTCAGCTTGGCTTTCCATCTTGAAATTCAACCCTATGTTTTTATTCCTTCGATCATTGAGTGCAAATGACTGAAAATGGGAGGTTGACCTTCCTTATACTGATACTCTTTGCATTCTTTCCCTTTGATGCAGTGAGATAATTTACCTTGGAAAACCCTAGAGGTCACCAACAACAGCCTCTTCAAACCTTTTGTCTGTTGTCATCATGGAGGCCTATCTTCTTCATTTCATCTTCCTTGCCTATCTTTCCAAAACCTTAGGTTTCTGGGCTACTTGAGAAGAATTATTAGTGTTTCCTTATAAGTTCTCTATAGCCCTTTCAATTTCATTCATTTATGTTCAGTTCACATCACCCTTTTCCCTTTTCAATCGATGATTTCTAAAATTCTTCAATCCTTTTTTTTTTCATTTGGTGTGCCTCCTCCATGTGATTTGCTGCATTGTTTCCTTGCTTGGTACACTGCTGGCCTAATCAGTCTTAGGAACCCTAATTTTTCTTTGAACATAGGCTTCTTCCTATTTATTTGCTGTGTATATCTTTAATGAGGATTAGGCCTCTTACCTTACCAATTTTTTTGCTGATAGCCACCTTGACACTCCTGCAGAAATGTCAAAAATGAACAACTGTCCTTTGTAGAATTTGAACTTGATAAGGAGGTATTCGTTAGAGACCTTTCTGATCTATTTTGGACAAACATGTGGTGACCTTCTTTCACATTTGATTCAACTTCTAGCACATGAAAAACAGTGATTAAGAAAACCAAAGATAACCCTACAACCTATGAAACCCTAGTGACCTAGTGGGAGGCTCTTTTGACTTGTCCTTTGGCTGAAAGCTTGATTTGGGGTCTTCAAGTATGAAAAACAGAGTTTTTGACAAATTGATGTATTGAAGATCCAAAATCAAATGTAATTGATTTATCTAAAGAGCCTACAAAGATATTTTTGAGACCATCAATGCTTGAGGCATCTAGTTAATCATAAAAGAAGGAATAGGCCGGTGTTGTGTAACCAGCTCCAAAAATAGAAGAAAAGAGATATGAACGCCTTATAAATAAGCCACTTCGAGGGGGAAACCTCCAATACATTACATAAATGAACAATTCTTGGATGATACAATTTACAAAACCTTCTTTCTATATATAGGAGTCTATGGGGCCAAGAGATTGTAAAGGAGGTTTTGTCATTTTCATTATAATGTAAAGTGGAGGGGTGAGGCAAAGAGAAAATAGAGTGTTGAGGCTATGGGTTGTAAAATAGGATAAAGGTGAGTGGTATGAGCTGATGAGGGGTCTTTTTTGGAGTGGTAGGCTAACCAGGGAACAGAAGAGTAGTAAATTAGTGAAAAAATTATCTTAGCGATAATGAAGGCAGTGATATTTCTAAAACTCACAATATTCATGAATCTTGTTTTTAGAAATCTAGGACAAGTATTTAGTCATCTAAAAAATATAAAAAATTATTGATGACTAACAGGTTGTGTGTAAAGAAGAAAAAATGTTGAAGAACTGTAAATAAACTGAAATGACATTAAAATAAATAGCTAAAGATGCATAAATTCAACCCAAAATAAGGGTTCCCAAAGAATTGTTCTAATATGCGAGAGAAATTGACTCAACACACACAAAATGGAAACAATATCTAAGGTCTAAGGGAAAGGGATCTAATGAATCAGATCGGCTGGAAAATTTGCAGAAAACAACAAGAAACCAGAGGGAAAATTGCTGCAAAATGGGAGGCGAAAGTTTAAAACCCTAAGGGAAATAAGGGGAACCCTAAGGGACAAACCAAAAAAACTCAAGAGGGGGTTTTGAATGGAATAATAACTGATATAAAGGGTTATGAAAGAAGGATAGATCAGACCCTAAGCAATGGATGAAAGCACTACAAAATCTCAGACTACCTACTCGGCTAAACCCCTCCTAAAGAGTTGGAAGCGTGTTGAAACCTTAAGGGGATGGTACTACTTCAAGGAGACAAAATAAGCACATGCAGGCCTAATACGGGCTGATACAATGGTCATACAACCCTGAAAAGGGCTTGTGGAAAACCATGACAATCACAGAAAAAAACCCGCAAAAAGTTGTAGCTCATAGGTACTGACTTGTTAGCTGTTGAAATCGCAGTTTCTGGCCCCACAGGTGCAACCTAGCCTCAAATCACTAGTTCTGGGCTGAAAAGTGTGAGCTACAGTTCCAGGAGTCTCGGGTGGCAGGTTGCGAAATTTTTTTTCGTCTCTAGTGCGGATGATACCTGTTACATACAGAAAACACACAGAAACACTAGGAAGTTAGAATTTTTATTGTTTTGGGGCATAAAAGGTAAAAAATACACAATAAGAAGCTATAAATAGCTGAAGAAAAACCCTAGTTACTGAAGCAAATGGGCACACAGGAATCTGAATAAAACCCAATGGATTCACCAATTGTTAGAATGAATTCCTAACACAAGTGTACGAAAAGAGATCACTTTAGCTGAACATGAAAAAAAACCCTAGCAACAAATATGGTTGTATAAATTCCTTAGATATATGATAGATAGTGGAAACAAATGCAAGAGAAACCTAGATATATGTAGTAAAAGTAGCTAAACAGCAAAATGAAATAGGAGTTTCTCAAAATATCCAATGGGAAAGACAACATATATAAAAAAATTTATATTATGTTAACACATTGGAAGGGAAAAAGGAATGATGTTACCAGCCCCCCTCAATGGGATGGGTTTTTCGCTGTCCTCGATGCTTCAGATCCAAATTTTCTCAAGAAGAAAAAAATTAATAAAAGTGATCAGAGTATCACAATGATAAGAGGATCAAAGTACGACCATGATAAAAGGATCAAAGGTAAACAATGAATGGAAACCCCTCCTATTTATAACAAAATATTGAGTTGTCCTTGATAATGGTGCATAGTAAAATATTATTAACCAAGATCTAGATTTAACTGCTTGGAATATTTTATTATATTTTGTTGCAGGGAAAAGGAATTACAATTGGTTAAATCCCTTTATTTAGAAATAATAAACAAATAATTGATTTATTTATCATTTCAAGGATGGGGTTAAGAAATAATTTAAAAAATAATGATTTATTTTATTATTCCTAAATGATTTAGTCAAATTTAACAAGGAATATTAATTAAATAATGATTTAATTAATTATTCCCAAAGAATAATAAGACAAATAATGATTTCTCTAATTATTTCTCATTAATTGGGTTAAGTATGACCAGGAATATTATTTAAATAGTGGTTGACAACATTCTGGGTGGATTTGTGATAGAGTTTGCAGTTGATCAGTTTGTGTCATATTCTGAACCATAAAGGAGGTTCTTCAAAGGACTGAGAGGTAAGTTCATATGCTCTCTGTCTTTGCTGATTATGATGTTATTGTTGAAAAGGGTATTCTGTGTAGTCACATTGAGTGAATTACCCCAAACAAATTTGAAAACACTACGCGTAGTGGAATTTAATTTCAGTTTAACCAGAGAGGAGAGAGATTGTTATACAACCCTCCGATAACCTTGCCTAATAGTGATACAAAGAGTGATGAGGCTATGTGCATCAGAGGTAGCTCTCCAACAACCCCGTAGTTGAACTCGCGTAAGGGTAAGTCATCTCCTACTCCACCACCACCTCCACCACCATGAGGAGTTTATATGGCTGCACATATGAAGCTGCCCACCGTCAAGGGTGCGGGAGACAAAGACATGGAGAGATTATGGTTTTTTTCAGATGTAGTATGGACTGCGCAAAATGTCAGCATTGATGCTGTCAAGAGGGTGTAGCTAGATATGGTGTTTGAGGGTCATGTGATGGACCGATTTATGGGATATCTGGCTCAGAATGTTGATCCTACTATTGATGAAATTAAGAAGGCTTTAAAGAAGAAATTCAGAGAACCTAAATCCTACTCACAATGTGTAACAAAGCTGAAAGAAATCCAACAAGAACCAAAAAAATATGTCTGGGAGGCAGATCAATGATTAAAGCACACTATCAGCGATGGATGGTTTATCTATGATGATAAGCTGCATAAAGAATGGTTCATTGCCATTCTCTTTCCACACCTGTGTGGCCCTCTGAATCAACATAAAATTGATTGGCCGAGGTTCTTGAAGTTTTCATGAAGTTGGAAGCCGCGCCCAAAACTGATGACCAATTTGGAACTCTACAAATCCAAAATCAGTTAGAATTGATGCACTTGGAAATTTAGAACCTACATAGAGACAAAGGGATAATTCAACACAAATGTATGTTGTATACATTTTAATGGTTCCGGTCATAGAAAATATCAGTGTACCTTGGTTCAAGATTACATGCAAGCGGGAGGCCAAAATCTGTTGCGACCTAGTGACGTTGTAGGACCAAGTGGTACTCCCATGCTATGGTGCGCTGAATATCAACAACAACAAACTCATGATCAGCTTGGCTTTCCATCTTGAAATTCAACCCTATGTTTTTATTCCTTTGATCATTGAGTGCAAATGACTGAAAATGGGAGGTTGACCTTCCTTATACTGATACTCTTTGCATTCTTTCCCTTTGAGGCAGTGAGATACTTTACCTTGGAAAACCCTAGAGGTCACCAACAACAGCCTCTTCAAACCTTTTGTTTGTTGTCATCATGGAGGCCTATCTTCTTCATTTCATCTTCCTTGCCTATCTTTCCAAAACCTTAGGTTTCTGGGCTACTTGAGAAGAATTATTAGTGTTTCCTTATAAGTTCTCTATAGCCCTTTCAAGTTCATTCATTTATGTTCAGTTCACATCACCCTTTTCCCTTTTGCATCGATGATTTCTAAAAATTTTCAATCCTTTTTTTTTTCATTTGGTGTGCCTCCTCCATGTGATTTGCTGCATTGTTTCCTTGCTTGGTACACTGCTGGCCTAATCAGTCTTAGGAACCCTAATTTTTCTTTGAACATAGGCTTCTTCCTATTTATTTGCTGTGTATATCTTTAATGAGGATTAGGCCTCTTACCTTACCAATTTTTTTGCTGATAGCCACCTTGACACTCCTGCAAAAATGTCAAAATGAACAGTTTTCCTTTGCAAAATTTTGAACTTGATAAGGAGGCCTTCCTTCGAAAATTTTCTGCTCTATCTTGGAAAAACAGGTGTTGACCTTATTTAACATTTGAATTAGCTTCTAGCACATGAAAAATAGTGATTTATAACACAAAATATAACCCTACAACCTATGAAACCCTAGTGACCTAGTGGGAGGCTCTTTTGACTTGTCCTTTGAATTAAAGCTGGAATTTGGGATCTTAAAGTATGAAAAACAGAGTTTTTGAAAAATTGGGGTATTGAAGGTCCAAAAACCAATGTACTTGATTTATCTAAAGAGCCTATAGATATAGTTTTGAGACCATCAATGCTTGAGGCATCTAGTTAATCATAAGAAGGAATAGGCTGGTGTTGTGTAACCAGCTCCAAAAATAGAAGAAAAGAGATATGAACGCCTTATAAATAAGCCACTTCGAGGGGGACACCTCCAATACATTACATAAATGAACAATTCTTGGATGATACAATTTACAAAACCTCCTTTCTATATATAGGAGTCCATGGGGCCAAGAGATTGTAAAGGAGGTTTTGTCATTTTCATTATAATGTAAAGTGGAGGGGTGAGGCAAAGAGAAAATAGAGTGTTGAGGCTATGGGTTGTAAAATAGGATAAAGGTGAGTGGTATGAGCTGATGAGGGGTCTTTTTTGGAGTGGTAGGCTAACCAGGGAACAGAAGAGTAGTAAATTAGTGAAAAAATTATCTTAGTGATAATGAAGGCAATGATATTTCTAAAACTCACAATATTCATGAATCTTGTTTTTAGAAATCTAGGACAAGTATTTAGTCATCTAAAAAATAGAAAAAATTATTGATGACTAACAGGTTGTGTGTAAAGAAGAAAAAATGTTGAAGAACTGTAAATAAACTGAAATGACATTAAAATAAATAGCTAAAGATGCATAAATTCAACCCAAAATAAGGGTTCCCAAAGAATTGTTCTAATATGCGAGAGAAATTGACTCAACACACACAAAATGGAAATATCATCTAAGGTCTATGGGAAAGAAATCTAATGAATCGATCGGGCCGGAAAATTTATAAAACAACAAGAAACCGCAGGGAAAATTGTTGCAAAATGGGAGGCGAAGTTTAAAACCCTAAGGGAAATAAGGGGAACCCTAAGGGACAAACCAAAAAAACTCAAGAGGGGGTTTTGAATGGAATAATAACCGATATAAAGGCTTATGAAAGAAGGATAGATCAGACCCTAAGCAATGGATGAAAGCACTACAAAATCTCAGACTACCTACTCGGCTAAACCCCTCCTAAAGAGTTGGAAGCGTGTTGAAACCTTAAGGGGCTGGTACTACTTCAAGGAGACAAACTAAGCACATGCAGGCCTAATACGGGCTGATACAATGGTCATACAACCCTGAAAAGGGCTTGTGGAAAACCATGACAATCACAGAAAAAAACCCGCAAAAAGTTGTAGCTCATAGGTACTGACTTGTTAGCTGTTGAAATCGCAGTTTCTGGCCCCACAGGTGCAACCTAGCCTCAAATCACTAGTTCTGGGCTGAAAAGTGTGAGCTACAGTTCCAGGAGTCTCGGGTGGCAGGTTGCGAAATTTTTTTTCGTCTCTAGTGCGGATGATACCTGTTACATACAGAAAACACACAGAAACACTAGGAAGTTAGAATTTTTATTGTTTTGGGGCATAAAAGGTAAAAAATACACAATAAGAAGCTATAAATAGCTGAAGAAAAACCCTAGTTACTGAAGCAAATGGGCACATAGGAATCTGAATAAAACCCAATGGATTCACCAATTGTTAGAATGAATTCCTAACACAAGTGTACGAAAAGAGATCACTTTAGCTGAACATGAAAAAAAACCCTAGCAACAAATATGGTTGTATAAATTCCTTAGATATATGATAGATAGTGGAAACAAATGCAAGAGAAACCTAGATATATGTAATAAAAGTAGCTAAACAGCAAAATGAAATAGGAGTTTCTCAAAATATCCAATGGGAAAGACAACATATATAAAAAAATTTATATTATGTTAACACATTGGAAGGGAAAAAGGAATGATGTTACCAGCCCCCCTCAATGGGATGGGTTTTTCGCTGTCCTCGATGCTTCAGATCCAAATTTTCTCAAGAAGAAAAAAATTAATAAAAGTGATCAGAGTATCACAATGATAAGAGGATCAAAGTACGACCATGATAAAAGGATCAAAGGTAAACAATGAATGGAAACCCCTCCTATTTATAACAAAATATTGAGTTGTCCTTGATAATGGTGCATAGTAAAATATTATTAACCAAGATCTAGATTTAACTGCTTGGAATATTTTATTATATTTTGTTGCAGGGAAAAGGAATTACAATTGGTTAAATCCCTTTATTTAGAAATAATAAACAAATAATTGATTTATTTATCATTTCAAGGATGGGGTTAAGAAATAATTTAAAAAATAATGATTTATTTTATTATTCCTAAATGATTTAGTCAAATTTAACAAGGAATATTAATTAAATAATGATTTAATTAATTATTCCCAAAGAATAATAAGACAAATAATGATTTCTCTAATTATTTCTCATTAATTGGGTTAAGTATGACCAGGAATATTATTTAAATAGTGGTTGACAACATTCTGGGTGGATTTGTGATAGAGTTTGCAGTTGATCAGTTTGTGTCATATTCTGAACCATAAAGGAGGTTCTTCAAAGGACTGAGAGGTAAGTTCATACACTCTCTACCTTTTCTGATTAAGATGCTATTGTGTGAAAAGGGTGTTCTATGCATTCACACTGAGTGAATGACCCTAAATGAAGTTGAAAGCACTACGCGTAGTGGAAAGTACTTTCGGGTTAACCAGAGAGGAGACAGATCAATATACAACCCTCTAAGAAACCTGCCTAATAGTGATACAAAGAGTGGTGAAGATATGCGTGCAGGAGGTAACCCTCCAGCCACACCACAGTCGAACTCGCGCAGGGGTAGGTCATCTCCTACTCCACCCCCACCACCACCAGGAGGCGATATGGCTGCACATATGAAGCTACCCGCCTTCAAGGGTGTGGGAGATGAAGACATGGAGAGATTATGGTTTACTTTTTTTCGCATGTGTAGTAAAAGGCACAAAACAGTCAAGATTGATGTCGTCAAGAGGGTGTGTTGCTAGAGAGTGGTGTTTGAGATTTGAGGGTCATGTGATGGACCGATTTATGGGATATCCGGCTCGAATGTTGATCCTACTATTGATGAAATTAAGAAGGCTTTAAAGAAGAAATTCGCAGAACCTAAATCCTACTCACAATGTGTAACAAAGCCGAATGAAATCCAACAAGAACCAAAAATCATTCGGGAGTGCGCATCAATGATTAAAGCACACTATCAGCGATGGATGGTTTATCTATGATGATAAGCTGCATAAAGAATGGTTCATTGCCATTCTCTTTCCACACCTGTGTGGCCCTCTGAATCAACATAAAATTGATTGGCCGAGGTTCTTGAAGTTTTCATGAAGCTGGAAGCCGCGCCCAAAACTGATGACCAATTTGGAACTCTACAAATCCAAAATCAGTTAGAATTGATGCACTTGGAAATTTAGAACCTACATAGAGACAGAGGGATAATTCAGCACAAATGTATGTTGTATACATTTTAATGGTTCCGGTCATAGAAAATATCAGTGTACCTTGGTTCAAGATTACATGCAAGCGGGAGGCCAAAATCTGTTGCGACCTAGTGACGTTGTAGGACCAAGTGGTACTCCCATGCTATGGTGCGCTGACTATCAAGTGGCTGGGCGACACAACACAAACCATTGCCCTCTGTTAGGATGTTATGTACTATAAATGAAGTAGAAATGGTGTAGGTGTTGTTCTTCGGTTAGCCATGATGAGCAACACTGTCGCACATTTGATCTAATGATAGATAATGCCAACCTCTATAGAGTTTAAGATGAACAGTCTTCGCTAGTATCCCCCTCTAGGCGTGGTGGATCTCCAACCAGATGAAGGGGAGGGGGGAAGAGGTGGAGGTGTAGGTCGCAGAAGAGAAGAAATGATCTCCTACAATTGTAGAGATGCTAGACACTTTACATGTGATTGTCTAAAACCTGTGCAACAATATTGCAAGTATTGTAGAAAATTTGATCATGTTATTGAATATTGTCCTGTTTTGATTTGTAGAATGGAGGAGAAGCAACAATAGACACCTACGCAAAATATACAAATGGTTAGAGTTGAGCTGCAGGATGATGATCCGAGTGTAAACATAATTGCATGCACCGATGCTGCCACTGGAGGAGATGAGGGAAAGAAGGCTAATTCAAAACCATGGATCAGGAGGGCTTCTAAGAAGAAGAAAGGACTCAACCTGTAGAAGGAAAAGGAGACTTTTGTAGAAGCTAGATAGGATTTTTTTGCTACAGGTGTGTCGACATCCAAGTCAATCCTAAAAGAAAAGATCGATGGCTAAGTTAAAGCCTTTTTGCAAGCATGCATCAAGTTATTGCATAACCAAAAATTAGTAGACAACCTTTAGGCTCTCATAGATAGCTGTATGGATAAGGATTTGCCTCGAACTGAGAGCAACTTTGTAAACAAGATCTACAATAATAAGAAGAGGAATTGGTTGGGAGATACACATGATTGTTCAAATTGGAGAATATGAGATGGATAAGGTCATTCTGGACTTAGGATCTGGTGTGAATGTTCTACCTAAGTAGACCTAGCAGAAGATGGGAGAACCAAAGGTGGAATGGTCCACCATTCAGCTGTGCATGGCTAATTAGCATAATATTATTCCATTAGGAAACTCCCATAGGTTCTAGTAGATATTGCTGGAGTAAAGGTACATGTAGAATTTGAAGTAATACAAATTTTGGATGATGCAGACCCCTACCCTGCACTACTAGGGCTGTATTGGGCCATCGATATGGGGGGCATCATCAACTTGAATCGCAGGAGTATGAACTTTGAAAACAATGGTACTCAGGTTATATTATTGTTATGCAGAATTGTGATCTATGGATAAACCAAATTCCCTAAGGCTGGTGTTTGTCATTTAGAACAACAAAGGAAATAATAACTATCACTTCCTCTAACATATATACAAAATGGTTAAGGAGCCTACTTGTGATTAAATCACTTCTCCTTCTCTTTTTTTCACTATTTTCTTCACTCTCAATCCAACCCAAGTCGCTAGATTGATTCCTACAAAAAAAAAGCATAGAGCAACAAACACCATGCAATATACAATATATCTAGTTATCTTACTAAAATCAAATCAATTAGATATGAAATACATACATCATTCAAGAATAAATTTCACAAGAAATAGAGACATGTGTATGGGAAAATGAACAACAATCTTTATTAAAGGATAGAAGGGGAAGGTTACAACCAATGGACCGATTTGTTGTCAACTTGCTCCAGCTTCATTCCAGACTCATCACATCCAGCATCATACTAGCAGCATATCAGTACTTTCACTCTCTTATGAAATGAGAATCCAACAACATAACTTTAATAAATTTCTTCCTTACCTTAGCACTAGGATGAATGATCAATTATAGGGAAACTAATGGTAGTTTCTCAATGAATGACTTTCTAATAATAGGAAATACATGTTCCCAAGTTCAGAGGTGTTAGATGGACACTTGGATTCAAATTTTGACACATATGGACTCTTATAGAAGGCACTTTCCATTTGGAGATTCCTAAAACAATGATACTTCCACTCCTAGGTGACCAATCCACCCTTGAGTGTTGGGAAGTGCACTACAGTGCACCCTTGAATGGAGGATTTGGCACTGCAATGTATTTAGTCCCTTTAGATATAGCGTTGGTGATTCAATAGGTGATATAACATATACTTCAAACTTTTGAAATCTCATAATAGAAGCCATGAATCAAATGTCTTCACTTAGGGCATGTAGCAACTGAAATACAAGGGGATGATAGACACTATTTCATTTGTCCTAGGGATGATACCCATTTTGACTAGGTCTTGGGGGATGATTCCAAAAATGACCTATAATAGTTGCCCCCTAAAGCGTGAAGTCAAAATAATAATAGTATTTGGATGAGATTCTTTACGATGTGATGAGCCAAAATTGAAGTGGACGGTGACCTGCATCAATCTTACAATACATTACATCATTATATATTTCATATTGATCATGAATTGCTAAGGGAGATATTCCCATGCTTAGCACATAAACTATCTAATAACATGTACATAGTTCATAAAGTCGTCTACATTGGAATGTTTCCAAATAAATACATGCCTACATATATAGGCCCATGTTCGGATGGTGATCTATATGTAAAGCCATCATACAGATGATGTGTACAATAATGTTGAAATTGCAGCCTAGATAAATCAAACTAGATCTGGGGTCTTCTTATCTCGTTCACTCAATCATTCAGGTACAAGTCTAGCCATGTGAATACATGATTTGCAGTAAAAAATGGGAAGACATTGTTTGATTACTAGCCAATGATGTGAGCTATTAACAAGCGCGAGAGAACCACAATTGATGTTAATGGCTCTCAAGGTAATGCAGTACAATTTTTAAGGCATGAATAGATGATTTTATGCCGAACGTGTTATTCATCAGTATTTTTCATCATTAGTATATGACTAAAGATTGGTTCTAATATTTATGAAGACAACATTCCTTGAAATATTGTGAGTTTTAGAAATTTCACTGCCTTCATTATGCTTATAGAAAATTTTTCACTATTCCATCAGCTTTCCATTCCATGGTCATCTTGTCACTTCTGCAAAATCCTCCTAAACTTGTACCTATGATTTTCAGCCTCCCTGCCTGTAACCTCAATGGCCTACTTTCCCCTATCCAAAACCCCACTTTCCCTCTAGGTTTTCTTATAAGCCTATTCATTCCCATGTTCCCCAAGTTCATCAAGCTTTGATGGTCTCAAAAATATCTCTATAGGCTCTTTAGATAAATCAAGTACATTGGATTTTGGATCTTTAATACAACATTTTGACAAATACTCTGTTTTTCGCTTGAAGACTCCAAGCCAATTTTTAGTCAAAGACTAGGTCCAAGAATCATCCCAGTAGGTAAATTAAGGTTTCATATGTTCTAAGGTCATCATTGGTGTTTCAAACTCTTCGTTTCTTTTGCTAGAATCTAGCTCAGATGTAATAGAATGTTGAGACATGGTTATTCAAGAAAAAACTAAAAGTTTCCAAAGAATACTATCATTCAGTTTTAGAGTCTGCACATGAGTAAATGGAAAAGCTTTGGCACTTCTGTAGAAGTTTTGAAGTTCCCATTAGCAGAATATATTGATAAGGTATATGGTCTATTCCTAAATGAATACAACTTGCAACAAAGAAGAGAGGAAACACTTGTTCTTGTAGAGAATTAGGTTTTTTGCACTTGATGGTCCAACAGAGTGCCAAACAGTGATTAAATGGCATAAATGACCTAGAAGAGGCACACAAAACTAAACCTAAAGAAATTTTGTCAAAAATATTGACGAAATAGGGAAAAAAGTGAGGTGAAGTGGACATAAATGGATGAACTTGAAAGGGATATAGAGAACTTAGAAGACAACACTAATGGTTGTCTTAAAGCACTCCAAACACCTAAGGTTTTGGGAAAGTGGCTAGAGAGGGTGAAATGATGAGTTGAACTCCATGATGACAACAAAAGAAGGATTGTGAAGGTTTTTTTGTGTGCAATCATCCCAAAGTTTTCCGAGGTGAATGTGTCATGCCTCAAAGAGAAAAGGTGTAGAGAATATCAATAGAAAAGGTAAATTAAAGGTTTTCAGTCACCTACCAAGAAAAATATGATTTGAGCTCCAAGGTAGGAAAAAAATAAGTTTCTGGAGGTACTTCTACTGTGTAAGCATCCTAAGGTTGTCATAAGTGAAATTATCATGTTTCAAGGAGTAAGAGAAAGCCAAGGCAGTGTTTTCATTCACTTGCAATCAGAAGTGTCAAAGAAGCTAAAAACATGGTCTGAACTCCATGGTGCAGGAAAAATAAGGTTTTGAAGGTGTTTCTATATGAAATCCTCCAAAAAGTGTTTGATAAGCTTATCATGCCTTAAGGAGTAAAAGAAAGGTCAAAATCATCATTTCAGTCACCTACAAACCAGAAGTGGTAAAAAATGATGAAAAACATGAGTTAAACTCCATGGTGGAAGTAAAGGAAGGTTTTGAAGAGGTTGCTATATAATCAGATCCCAAATTTGTCAAAGTGAACTTGACATGCCCAAAGGAGAAAGGGAAAGATCTCAATGTTTCCAAGTCACCTGCAAAGCAAAAATGTCAAAAGAGTTAGTGAGAAAGTAAAAAAGAAAGTGACTTTAAAAAACATTAGAAAGTGGGTTTAATGATTAAATCAAAGTTCCTAAATCTATAAAATCCATTCCACACTTTAGACAAATCATTTTTGCCTTGAAAATAGTTAGAATTTTCAAGGAGAGAAGGCTTTTTGAGTTTTTAGGTCTAAATTTGGCTAAGTGTCTTGGTGCTACACGCTTAGACTAGCACTGCACCCTCGGAAACTGGAGCTACACGTTTGAAAAATTCTCCCCATAAAAAATACATAGGCATTGTACACTTGGGACTGAGTGTTGCATGCTCTGAAAGGTGCTGCATCATTACCTGATAGGCCTGATGAAGAAAGGTTGACCGTTGCACGCCTAGGTCTAAGCGTTGTGCACTTAGGATTGAGCGTTGCGCTCTTGGCTAGGAGGACCTTCTAAGAATTTTGACCATCCAGATCAAGTCAAAACACCTCCAAATATTTACCAAGGGTATTTCAAGTGTTCATGAGGGTAATTACCATCACCTAACCACATTTTCAAGCTATTTGGTGTTTTGTAAATGAATGGAATCAAACCCTATGGATAAAACCCTAAAAATCATGCTTGAAGTCACTGTTTAAACCTCTTTCCATCTACATATGAAGAGTATCAGTCAAAAAAAATATTGATTGCATAGCTGAGGGTTGTAATTAAGCTTTTTAGCCTCTCACTTAGCCTAATGTACCTATACCGTCACTTACGCATTCCCTCATTAGCGTAAATTTCCATTTCATCACCATCTTTTCATTCCATTTCCATTTGCACTCCAAGGTTGGAAAAAAAAACTATAAACATGTCAGCAGAGGGTTGTCATTGATTTGTTATCTTATCCCTCATTCTCATATACTTACACCTTCACTCATTCATATCATTCACTTGTAAAGGATGTCATTACACCATCCCTTCATTTTGTTTCCATTTGCAGTCCTAGTGTTTCAAAAAGGCAAAATCTACAATGTCAAAAGACAGTGGTAGTGGAGGAGAAGCTCAAATGAAAAGGAGGCATGAGCACAAAGGTGGAAATATCAATAGATTGAACCCCAAAACACAAGAGAGCTAATGGAATATACCCCTAATTGTTTCATGTTTCAAGCATGTAGGATGCTTTGAATTTTGTGAAAAGGTGAAGCAGGTGCAAAAAATCCCTGAGATAACCATACTTTTTATCCTTAACTTGCATGAAAAAAAAGTTAACCTTGCAAGGGTCATCTTTGAGTTATCTACTGATGTTATTTCGAATGCCACTGGGATACCAAGTATGGGTGAGAAATGGTTCAAGCAAGCCAATCTGGACATGAGCTACTTTGAACCCTACCTAAATCCTAGATACAAAGACCACAATAAATCCATCATTCCTTTATCACACTTTCTTGATAGATATGCACCTATGATGAGAATCATTATGAATAATTTTACATGTGAGGGAAGGTTCTCCCAGCTTTACTCCTATCACATTAGGATGCTTATTCACTTTACTAGAGTGAGGATGTTGCACATACCCTATTACCTCTACAGTAGCATTGAGAAAATGTCCTATATTGTAAAAAAAATACTATCCTCAGCATATGCAAAGCCTCTTTCATCACTCTCTTATCAAATGGGTTGTTATGCATCATTTTCAGTACAAGGGAATTCCATGGGAGACCTTCATTGCCAATGAGGTGTTCACCAATCCACAAGGCCAATAGCAGCAAGATGTCCCTTCATCTTCTCATCCTCCCATCCCTCCTTCACCATCACACCCAACTACACATCCATCACCATCCACTCATGGCACTAATTCATCAAACAATGAAGAAGAAAACAGTGAGGCAAGTGGCAATAAGGGAAAGAGAAATGAGGAAGAAATAAAAGAAGAAGAAAGCAGTGAGGAAAATGGAAATGGAGAATAAAACAATGACAAATAAATTAGTGAAGAAAAGAACAGTGAGGCACATATCAGTGAAGATGATGGAAATGGGGCAGAAATCAGTGATGATGATGACAGTGGGTCAAAGAGCCATGAAAGTAGTGATGGTACCAATGATAATGACAGTGATGATGGCAACAATGATGACAGTGAAACAAGTGGCACAGAAATGATGAAAATTTAACCTTTTCCTTTGACCTACCAGAGGGGAAATAGGCGTGTGTTTGTTTCCCTTAAGAGGCAAGGGGCCATGCCTTCTACATCAACCAAGCGGTTTGATAAAGGTAAGGGAAAGGTCATTGATGAAGAAGAGAAGACAAGCATGAGACTGACAAATATTTTCAACTTATTCATGTTGATAGTGATGATGAAAATGAGGAGAGGATCACAAGCATGCTACTCAAAAATAAAGTTTCCCAGATTAAGGATCGGCAAGCCAATCTAGGTAGGGCTAGGAATGTAATCCACTATTTTGATGTTGAAAACAAGTAGCTAGAGGCACAGAAGGTTATCTATGAGATCAAAGCTATCAGAGCTCGGAAAGAGGCTACAAAGACAAATTAAAAGCTAGATGAGGTCTTGGGCACTCATGATGACACTAAATAAGAGGAAGAGCATCTTCCTAGGAGAAGGCCAAGGACAACTGGCTTGAAGAAGGCCTTAGCCAAGGAAAGAGAGCAAGAGGCAACATGGGTAGAGCAGGTCACTCCAAGTGAGCTACTTGCCATGGAGATAGAGTATGATAGGAAATCTTGGCTAGATAGGGAAAATATACACCTGGAGGGTCAGTTGGAGAATACTAGGAGGGACCTTGACCTTTAGAAAAATATGGCAAGACATTATGCCTTAAGAAACAAAATTGCAAGGCCCAAGCTCAAAAGAGGCCTTGCAAGGATTCAAGCCCTAAAGGAGGTAAAGAACAAAGAAAAACTTGATTCTTGTTGATGTATCCCAACAAGCATCCTAGACATGATCAGCAAGACAAATCCTAATTTTGGAAAATTTTTGCAATTTTTCAAGTTTTTTGAAATTTTGACTGTTTTGAAGGGCCAAGCGTGCAGCACCATTGGCGCTCCGCTCTTTTTTGGGGCACCTATTGGAGGAAAAAATTTCATTTTTGTGCTCATAAGGCCAAGGAAATCACCCACACAAACATTTTTCTCATTTGGAGTAGAACTGTTCCTCCAAAAGTGCCAAAACCATGCAAAAAATCAACTTTCTACCCTATTTTCAGAGCTGGCACTGCTCCCTGAGCAGTCTTGGGAGAATGCATTTTTGAGCCTACAAATTGATACCAAATTGAAAAATAAAGGTATATTTGGAAAGTAGATAGGACATTCTTTCCAATGAGCTATCATTGAGCTCATTTGTACACCGGGAAGGCCTCCAAATCTCAGCTACAATACATGTGATTTTCCCAATGTTGGCAGTGTGCCCTTGGCCTTGGCGCTGCGCCCTTGCCAGGAAGTCAAAAAAAGACACTTGGAGTTAATGAAAAATATATTTTGAGGGTATTTTAGGCAAATCACTCCAGGTTTAGCTCAGAACTTATGTTAGAAGTTATTTTTCATTTATTGAGTTAGGATATTTTGTGCCTTGGGCCTTGCATGGTCTCTTTGACAAAAATGGCATTTATGATGTGATTAATGATATTTTGGAGACGTATCTAGGGTTTTGGTCCTCCTTTGCAAGTTAAATACTGCATGGAGGCCTTATTGTACATGTTGGTTGTTAGAAGTTTGTTGAGCTAGATATCTTAAAGACTTGGAGATAGAAGGAAGTTTCACTTTGGAGCTTTGTAACATGCTTTTGGACTGAATATAAATGGACCAAGCACATTTACTAGATACATGAACTTTTTCAATGGTTATTTTTTTATTTTATTACACTTGTCTAATTATGTTCTCATGTTTTTCATTAATTTATCTTATGGCAGAACATAGAGCTTAGCTTAAAATTTGTTGTTGAAGGCACCTTAAGCTAGTTTGATTCTTGTCATTTTAATGTTTTCTTCTATTAGATTTGATTAAAGAATTCTTAAATTCTCTTTAATTTCACTGAACTAATATCTTATATGCTCTCTTTGTATGAAAGTAATACTTAGAGAATTATTAACTGCTCTCTGCAGTTACTTGATTGTTGTTTTTAGGTCTGTCTAGTGAAGTCTAGCTGAAGAATTCTTAACTGCTCTTCAGTCTTACTAAACTATAGTCTTGAAATCTTTCCTTGTTCAAAGCATAGTTAAAGGATTCTTGATTTTCCTTTAGTTTTGATTAATTCATAACTTAGTGTCATCCCATATTCATTTTATCTAAAGGATCCATTTGGCTTTGTTAACTTGCCCTATAAAACACCCTTGACCTATTGTTGCATGTTTTAAGACATTTTGTAGACCCCATAGCCCAATGGATTGTCTTTCTCTTACCCTATCTCTTCTTCTTGACAACCTACCCAACTAATCAAAACAAACAAACAAACCCTAATAATTATAACTAGCCTAAAATAAAAACCCTAAAATAAATCAAGTTTACATATTTTACAAAATTATAGAGAGAGCCCTCTCTGAGTCCAGGAAGACTAGGTCCTAGGACTCCAAATATTGTTTTGATGCTACCCTTGTACATCTGGTCTTTCCAATCTGACAAATTACGGGGACCTAACATAATGGCGACTCCACTAGGGAATCTGAGTAAGTAACAAGCTTAGACATTCCTTAAGAACTCACAAATCCCCTGTCAAAACTTAGATAAATCAAGTGTTAGCCAAATGTGATATCTGGTTGATTCATCATACTAGCAACATGGTGACCATACTAGAGAAAACTTATTGAAAAGCTTAGTGTTATGTAAAGAACTTAGAAAACCCAAAAATATCTTTAGATTGGTATCCAATTGTTGATGGTGGACAACAACCAGCCTCAAAATAGTTGAAATCATCCACCTAGTGACTCCACAACTCTCAATAGACCTGAAGACTCCACTGTTAGAAGAATCCAGAATAGTTAAAGACATGCAGTGATCCCTTTTGTCTGACTGATTGAGAAATATGACTCCAACGATACAATGCAAGTATGCTCCAGTGAATAGAGATCATATTCCTGGATTCCCCCACAAGATGCCTCAAATAAATTGGGACACAAATCTGCCTATATTTCAAGATGAAAAGTCTGATGACCCCTTGTTACATATCATCAAATTTCATATACATACATGGAGGTTAAAAATTTAATGGTATGAGGACTACCTCATGAATGTGTCACCACTAATATATATTAGATCACCAATCGCTAGTCTGTGGGAGGAATGTTCTAAGGAATCAGCCACGGAAGAAATGAATGATACAAACCCTTTTTCAGATCCCGAAGTTCTCCCCCTAAGCCACCTTGAAAATACACAATCTGAAACAGATGAAGATTCCACACATTTTGGTTCTTTACCCTTATGCTTTATTTCATTTCAGATCATGAAGGGGAATTGACATCCTGAGGATATATTAGAGGAAATTCATGAATTTCATCCTCAACTTAACTATCATAACAATAAAGTGAGGTAGGTTGAGAATGAAAACAATAAGGAAATAAAAGAAAACTCACAAAATCCCTCCTAAAAGACAAATTATGGTTCATATTTTTGAGATTCAACAAGATGACAAGCTTAGTGAAAAGAGTTGCCTTCACTAAGTGGGCCTGCAGGCTATTTTTGGCGCAAGTCTATTTTTAGACTATGTCTATTTTTAGACATGGTGATCATCTTTCAAAAGTTGCAGGATGCTATTTGTAGATGGTTGATCAAGTTGGAAAATTATATGAAATTCTATTTTTAGAATATTGGGCGAAGTCTATTCATAGATCATCGATCTAAAAATAGAAGTGTCAATTATTATTAGCTCTTAATAATAATTTGACAATAAAAAACAACTTATTCTCTTGGAGCACTTAATTTCAGTGCACATATTTGGAAAATAAGTGGGCTAAAGGAATTACGCAATTCTTAGGGTTTACTGGTGGTTCATGCATGGAGGACTCAGTTAGAACTGAAGTGGAAAAGTTATGATAGAGTTGGAAGAGTAGTTCATGGAAATGTATTCAGTTTAAATCAGTTAGACTTAGTTGAGATAGTTGTATCTAGTCTAACTGATTGATACACTAGTGAGAGTGGAGTGAATTAATTAGTTAATTAAATCATAAATAATAACTCATTAATCAACTGAACAATACAGCAGTTAGCTACAGTGCATGTCAGTTCCAATGAAGACCCAGTAGAGAGAAAGGTGAAAGGGCAAGATGGACTATCTGTTGTGACTATCGTGATGCATTGATTACACCACACACACATTGTAGTTTCCAACGAGGATTGTGCAGTCAAGGAAAGGGTAATTTGAATTCATTCAGAGCTATTCTTCAGCAGGGATTTCGCAATGGAGGCAGGCTAGTAGGAGGGTAGAGATTGGTGCATGGATTTGTAGATTTCTTCTATGTTAGTGTGTGACGATTGATTGTATTGAGACCTTGATGTACTAATCTTTGTATGAGATTGTTACATGATCTCCATGATACATAATATATTATAGTTGGGGTTTTCATCTTTAGGATTTCCCGTTAAACAAATGTGTTATGTGTGATTGCTTTTATTTATGCTTCACATGTGTTTGCAATTAATTTTCCGCAAAATATTAACAGTGGAATGATTCTGTATTTTGAAAGAATTTAAATATTGTGAGATCAGGGGAATCTGGATGTATTCATGCTTAGTGTATACTAATTTCTACACGTATGCTCTCTTGTGTAAGGCTCAAGAAGACAATCACCCTCTAAATCAACCTTCACAAGAGAAAGAGAACTTCTGTAGTTCTATCCAAAGAAAGAGAAAAATGCCTCCTGTTTTAACTAAACAGGAAATAAATCAGATTCTAAACATGCAACCAACATCTAAACCTTCACGTAAAAAAAACCTTTCTATTTTTTCTCCTGCTGATTTACATGTTGCAGTCTTTCCTCATGAAGAAATAGAGGAAAATATTGATTCTAAGGCTATACTACCTCTTCTAGAAAACCTATTGCCAAAGGATGCTCCTAATAATGTCTGTCAGACAAAATTTAGTCCACTCAATCAAGACATATTAGGATTTCTCAAATACAACATAGTAGTACATTATGAGGCTTCCAAATCATATCATCATGAAGAAAAGGTGGAGTTTCTTTCCCAAAAAAATCCCAAGCTTAGCCAATTGGAGGAATGAGTAGTCCTAGATGAAGCTTATTTCTCAAATCCTGTAGACTAGTTATTATTCGAATAACCCTTTGTTGTTTTCCTAGAGACATTTGAAAAGGGAGTAAAATATGCTTGGAGCAGCTTGTTATAGGGTTTAAAGAAAATTTTAGGCACTACTGTTCAAAAACCAGTGAGGTGGGAGTGACCTTTTTATTTTTTCAGCACACTCAAAGAGCTGAACAAATATCACTCATGGAATCATCTACTTGATTGGTTATATTGGAAAATAGAGTTCACCAAATGAATATATATCATATGTAAGTTAAATTAGGATAAATATGTATGCAAATAAACTCAGCATTATGAGCATATTTCTAGTTTTTAGTTTTAGAATGTTGATCTAAAAGAGACACAAAAAAAAGAAAGTAAAAAGAAGAGGGCAGGAAAAAAGAGGAGGTAAAACTCCATACCAAAAAAAGAATAAGTTTGAAAGTGTGGAAGTCTAAATGCCACAACTTGAGAAATAAAGTATTGTTCAGTAATTTAGCCTAATCATGATTGAACATGCTTTAAATTTTTGCTGATAATTTAGTGAAAGAAGATTTCCCAAACCATGTACACTTGGCTTATCAGTAAATTAGATTAGGAAAATATATTTGGTTTCAATGTTCAAATCTAAACCAAAGTAGAAAGAGAGGAATGCATAACCAATTCTAAATTACAACACTCAAATATCTTGTTTCACTTGTACAAAAATAAAATATGTGTGCAGCTTGTGCAAAATTCCACAGCCCGTGACAACTGAGATTGCTTAACCTTGGTTTGGTCATGTTTGAATTTCATGTTAGTAGTTTAGAGAATAAAAATCTGTCAAACAGCTTAACCTTGATATATAAGTGGGGTAGGTACAGAATAAAAGGCTCATAAGTATAATCTGAGCCTTTGAATGACATAAGGGTAGAAGTAGATAGTTTTTATGCTTTCAAAAGAAAAAATGATGTCAAGGGTTTGCCAATCCAAATGCACCCAAGTGAATAAAAAAGGTTAGGCAAAGTATGATGGGTAGGTAGAAGTGATATTGAAGCAATCATGGCTTTTCATATTTGAGATCACAGCTTAAAAAGAACATCAACAAGTGAAGAAAGAGGGATCTGCCAAGCACAAGTAAGGTACTAATATTCAAAACTCAGAGATATGAAATCTGAGGTTCTGGACACCTCCTAAAAAATAGTTTCCCTCCCCAAGTGGAGCCACTGTTAGTCATCAATATTTTTCATTATCAGTAGATGACTAAAGATTGGTTCTAAGATTTCTGAAGACAACATTCCTTGAAATATTATGAGTTTTAGAAATCTCACTGCCTTCATTATCCTTATAGAAATTTTCTCACTATTCCATCAGCTTGCCATTCCATGGTCACCCTGTCACTTCTGCAAAATCCTCCTAAACTTATACCTATCATTTTTAGCCTCCTCCATGCCTATAACCTCATTGGCCTACTTTCCCCTGTCCAAAACCCAACTTTACCTCTAGGGTTTCCTATAAGCCTATTCATTCCCATGTTCCCCAAGTTCATCAAGCTTTGATGGTCTCAAAACTATCTCTATAGGCTCTTTACATAAATCAAGTACATTGGATTTTGGATCTTCAATACAACACTTTGAAAAATACTCTGTTTTTCACTTGAAAACTCCAAGCCAATTTTTAGTCAAATACCAGGTCTAAGAATCCTCCCACTAGGTCAATTAAGGTTTAATATGTTCTAAGGTCATCATTGGTGTTTAAAACTCTACCTTTCCTTTGCTAGAATCTGGCTTAGATTTAATAGAAGGTTGAGACATGGTTATTCAACAAAAAACTAAAGGTTTCCAAAGAAGACAATCATTCAGTTTCAGAGTTTGCACATGAGGAAATGGACAAGCTGTGGCACTTTTGTAGAAGTTTTGAAGTTCCCTTCAGTAGAAGATATTGATAAGGTAGATGGTATGTTCCTAAATGAAGACAACCTGTAGCAAAGAAGAGAGGGAACATTTGTTCTTGTAGAGAATTAGAGTTTTTTCACTTGATGGTCCAGCAGAGTCCCAAAAAATTATCAAAATGGCAGAAATGACCTGGAAGAGGCACACAAAACCAAACATGAACAAAGTCTTCCAAAAATATTGATGAAATAGGGAAAAAGGTGAGGTGAACTGGATATAAATGGATGAACTTGAAAGGGCTATAGAGAACTTAGAAGACAACACTGATGATTTTCTTAAAGCACTCTAGAAACCAAAGGTTTTGGGAAAGTGGCCAGAGAGGGTGAAATGATGAGTTAAACTCCATGATGACAACAAAGGAAGGATTTTGAAGGTGTTGTTGTGTGCAATCATCCCAAAATTTTCTAAGGTGAATGTGTCATGCCTCAAAGAGAAAAGGTGTAGAGAATATTAGTAAAAAAGGTAAATTCAAGGTTTTCAGTCACTTGCCAAGAAAAATATGATTTGAGCTCCAAGGTAGGAAAAAAAGAATTTTTTGGAGATACTATTACTGTGTAAGCATCCTAAGGTTGTCAAAAGTGAAATTATCATGTTTCAAGGAGTAAGAGAAAGCCAAGGCAATTTTTTCAGTCCCTTGTAATCATAAGTGTCAAAGAAGGTAAAACATGGTCTGAACTCCATGGTGTAGGAAAAAGAGGGTTTTGAACATGTTGCTATGTGAAATCCTCCCAAAAGTGTTTGATAATCTTGTCATGCCTTAAGGAGTAAAAGAAAGGTCAAAATCATCATTTCAGTCACCTACAAACCAGAAGTGGTCAAAAAAGATGAAAAACATGAGTTAAACTCCATGGTCAAAGTAAAGGAAGGTTTTGAAGAGGTTTCTATATAATCAGATCCCAAACTTGTCAAAGTGAGCCTGACATGCCTAAAGGATCAAGGGAAAGATCAACCTCAATGTTTTCAAGTCACCTGCAAAGAAAAATTATTAATAGAGTTAGTGAGAAAGTAAAAACGAAAGTGAATTTAAAAAAAATTAGAAATTGGGTTTCATGATTAAATCAAAGTTCCTAAATCTATAAAAGGAATTCCACACTTTAGAAAAATCATTGTTACCTTGCAAAGAATTAAAAGTTTCAAGGAGAGAAGGTTTTTTGAGTTTTTAGGTGGAAATTTGGTTGTTTCTTGGCACTGCACACTTAGACTGGCGCTACGCCCCTGGAAACCGGCTCTGCGCGTTTGAAAAATTCTCCCCATATAAAATACATAGGCACTATGCACCTGGGATTGAGCACTGCACACTGGGGAAGGTTTTGTGCCCCTACCCGATAGGCCCAGTGAAGAAAGGTTGAGTGCTGTGCGCCTGGGTCTGAGCGTCTCGTTCTTGGGATTGAGCGTTGCGTCCTTGGCTTAGGTGTTGCGGTCTTGGCTAAAAGGACCTTCTAAGCATTTTGACCATCCAAATCAACTCAAAACACCACCAAATATCTACCAAGGGTCTTTCAAGCGCTCTTGATGGTAAGTACAATCACCTAACCACATTTTCAAGATATTTGGTGTTTTCTAAATGAATGGAATCAAACCCTAAGGAGAAAACCCTAAAAATCATGCTTGAAGTCACTATTTAAAACTCTTTCCATCTACATATGAATAGTATCAGTAAAAAAAAGAGTGATTGCATAGCTGGGGGTTGTCATTAAGTGTTTTAGCCTCTCACTCAGCCTAATGTACCTATACCCTCACTTACTCATTCCCTCATTAGCCTAAACTGCCATTTCATCACCATCTTTTCATTCCATTTCCATTTACACTCCAAGGTTGGAAAAACATAGTATAAACATGTTAGTAGAGGGTTGTCATTGAGTTGTTAGCTTGTCCCTCATTCTCATATATTTACACCCTCACTCATTCATCTCATTCACTTGTAAAGGTTTCCATTCCACCATCCCTTCATCTCATTTCCATTTTCAGTCCTAGGGTTTCTCAAAGGTAGAATCTACAATGTTAGAAGACAGTGGTAGTGGAGGAGAAGCTAAAATGCCAAGGAGGCATGAGAACAAAGGTGGAAAGATCAACAGATTTAAACCCCCAAACACAATAGAGCTAATGGCATCTCCCCTAATTGTTTCACATTTCAAGCATGTAGGATGCTTTGATTTCTTTGAAAAGGTGTAGCAGGTGAAAAACCACCCTGAGCTAACCAGAATTTTTATCATTAACTTTCATGAAAAACAAGTTTACCTTCCAGGGGTCACCTTTGACTTATCTACTGATGCTATTTCCAATGCCACTGGGATACCAAGTATGGGTGAGAAATGGTTCAAGCAAGCCAATATAGACATGAGCTACTTTGAACCCTACCTAAAGCCTATATACAAAGACCAAAACAAATCCATCTTTCATTTCTCACACTTGATTGATATATATGCACCTATGATGAGAATCATTATGAAGTATTTCATGTGATGGAAGGTTCTCCCAGCTTTAATCCTATCACATTAGGCTGCTTATGAAATTTACTAGAGTGAGGATGTTGCACATACCCTATTACCTCTATAGAAGCATTGAAGAAATGTCCTATGTCGTACAAAAGAGAGACTATCCTTGGCAGATGTAGAGCCTTTTTCATCACTCTCTTATCAAAATGGTTGTTATGCATCAATTGCAGTAGAAGGGCATTCCATGGGAGACCTTCACTTCCAATGAGGTGTTCACCAATCCACAAGGACAACAGAAGCAATATTTCCCTTCATCTTCTAATCCTCCCATACCTCCTTCACCATCACACCCCACTACACATCCATCACCATCCACACATGGCACTAGTGCATCAAAAAATGAGGAAGAAAACAGTGAGGCAAGTGGAAATAAGGGAAAGAGAAATGAGGAAGAAAGTAAAGAAGAAGAAAACAGTGAGGAAAATGGAAATGGAGAATCAAACAATGACAAATAAATTATTGAAGAAAAGAGCAGTGAGGGGAGTCAGGCACATATCAGTGAAGATGATGGAAATGGGGCAGAAAGTAGTGATTCTAATGACAGTGGGTCAAAGAGCCATGAAAGTAGTGATGGTACCAATGATAATGACAGTGATAATGGCAGCAATGATGGCAGTGAAACAAGTGGCACAAAAATGATGAAAATTGAACCTTTTCCTTTGACCTACCAGAGGGGAAATATGCATGTGTTTTCTGCCCTTAAGAGGAAAGGGACCATGCCTTCTACATCAACCAAGAAGCTTGACAAACATAAGGGAAAGGTCATTGATGAAGAAGAAGAAGACAAGCATGAGCCTGAACAAGAGTTTCAATATTCATGTTGACAGTGATGATGAAAATGAGGAGAGGATCACAAGCATGATGCTCAAAAGCAAAGATTCCCAGATTAAGGATCAACAAGCCAATCTATGTAGGGCTAGGAATGTAATCCACTATTTTGAGGTTGAATACAAGTAGCTGGAGGCATAGAAGGCTATGAATGAGATCATAGCTATCAAATCTTGGAAAGAGGCTAAAAAGACAAAGGAAAAGCTAGATGAGGTCTTGGGCACTCATGATGACACTGAAGAAGAGGAAGAGCAACTTCCTAGGAGGAGGCCAAGGACAATTGGATTGAAGAAGGCCTTAGCCAAGGAGAGAGAGTAAGAGACAGCATGGGAAGAGCAACTCACTCGAAGTGAGCTGCTTTCCATGGAAATAGACTATGATAGGTAGCCTTGGTTAGAGAGGGAAAATATATACCTGGAGGGTCAGTTGGAGAATACCAAGAGGGACCTTGACCTTTAGAAAAATATGGCAAGGAATTATGCCTTAAGAAGAAAAATTGCAAGGGCCAAGCTCAAAGGATCCCTTGCAAGGATTCAAGCCCTAAAGGAGGAAAAGAATAAAGAAAAAATTTATATTCTTGGTGATGAATCCCTAAAAGCATCCCAGACATGATCAGCAAGGAAAATCCTAATTTGGGAAACTTTTTACAAATTTTTGAGATTTTGGAAATTTTGATTGTTTTGAAGGGCTAAGCGCGTAGTGCCACTGGAGTTGCACTCTTTTTTGGGGCATCCATTGGAGGAAAAAATTTCATTTTTCTGTTCATAAGGCCAAGGACGTCACCCACACAAAATTTCAACTCATTTGGCGCACAACTGGTCCTCCCAAAGTGCTAAACACATGCAAAAAATCAACTTTCTACCCTATTTTAAGAGCTGGCGCTGTGCCCTGATCAGTTTTGGGATAATTTGTTTTAGAATAGTTAAATGGACACCGAATTGAAAAAGAAATGTATATTTAGAAATTAGACAGGATGGGCTTTCCAATGAGCTGTCATTGAGCTCATTTGGACACCGGGAAGGCCTCCAAATCTCAGCTACAAAATAGGTGATTTTCCTTGTGTTGGTGATGTGCCCTTGGCCTTGGTGCTGTGCCCTTGCTAGAAAGTCAACCTAAGACACTTGGAGTTAATTAAAAATATATTTTGAGGGTTTTTGAGGCAAATCACTCCAGAGTTAGCTCAGAATTTATGTTAGAACTTATTTTTCATTTATTGAGTTAGGATATTTTTTGCCTTGGGCCTTGCATGGTCTCTTTGAAAAAAATGGAATTTATGATGTGATTAATGATATTTTGGAGACCTAGCTAGGGTTTTGGTCCTCCTTTGCAATTTAAATACTGCATGGAGGCCTCATTGTACATGCTGGTTGTTTGTAGTTTGCTGAGCTAGATATCTCATTGACTTAGAGTTAGAAGGAATTTTGGCTTTGGAGCTTTGTAACATGCTTTTGGACTAAATATCAATGGACCAAGCACATTTACTGGATACATGAACTTTTTCAATGGTGATGTTTTTCTTGTCTTGCACTTGTCAGATTATGTTCTCATAATTTTCATTAATTTCTCTTATGGAAGAATAAAAATCTTAGCTTAAGATTTGTTGTTGAAGGCACCTTAAGTTTGTATGATTCTTGTCATTAATTTAAATATTTTCTTCTATTAGGTTTGATTAAATAATTCTTAAATCATCTCTAATTTCACTGAACTAATATCTTAGATGATCTCTTTGTCTGAAAGTAATACTTAGAGAATTCTTAACTGCTTGCTAGGGTTACTTGATTGTTGTTTATAGGTCTGCCTAGTGAAGTCTAGCTAAAGAATTCTTAACTGCTCTTTAGTGCTACTAAAATATAGTCTTGAAATATTTCCTTGTTCTAAGAATAGTTAAAGGATTATTTATTTCATTTTAGTTTTTCTTAATTCATAACTTACTATCAACCCATATTCATTTTATCTAAAGGATCCATTTGTCTTTGTTAACTTTCCCTATAAAACACCCTTGACCTATTGTTGCACGTTTTAAGACCTTTTGCAGACCCAGAGCCCAATGGATTTTATTTCTATTACCCTATATTCTCTTCTTGACAACCCACCCAACCAATCAAAACAAACAAACAAACCCTAATCATTATAACTAGCCTAAAAGAAAAACCCTAAAATCAATCAAGTTTACATCTTTTACACAATTATACAAAGAGCCCTCTCTAAGTCCAGGAAGGCCAGATCCTAGGACTCCAAATATTGGTTTGATGTTACCCTTGTACATTTGGTCTTGCCAATTTGACAAATTACGGGGACCTAACAGAAAGCCAAAAAATATGTTTCAGTCAAATGTATGGAAGCGAGAAACTTCTCGATGATGTAGCAAGCCTCAGGGTACTGGAAGATGACATTTATAAGTAAACTTCCGGAATGATGAGATGATGTGGAGAGGAAGTAAATTTATCATGAAATGAGAGTTACTAATTCCAGAGACAAAATCTGACTTGATATAGCAATGTTCAGGGATGACTTTCATGAAAATGAAGGTTTATGAGTATAACAAAAGGATAAGTATTCACTCATTGACTTCTCTTGAACATATCGGCAAGAGTGAGATGAGTTGGTAGCATTGAACCAAAACCAAAGTGAAGGTATGATGAACCATAGGTATGAATGAACCGTCAAGAAGATTAGCGAACCCAAAAAGTCACAATTATGGAGTGAAAGTGTCATGTTCAAGAGCGACATGCTACCATAAAGTGTTTTTTTCGCTTTCCCAAATTTTCCATGGTCATTTTTTGACCAATACCTCTTTATTTTTTAACAAGCTTGAGGAGGATAAGATATGATTGATCTATAATTCAACCCTTCAAGCGAATGCATCTCTATTTAATAATTTAACAAGTCTAGCGATAAATGAAATGTTATTCTTGCCATGATCAATAAGCTCGTCGCTATTTTATCTTTTAACGAGCCTAACGAAAGTGGCAACCCAGTCCTTTTTCATATTTAGGGATTTTGAAAAAGAGGACAAAAGAAAACTCCATGAGTCATTTTTTCGTAAATTTGTTGCTCAGGTCTGAAAAAGTGTAAAATGATACCTGAGAGAGCCTCTTAGCCATGTTTGAATAAGGTTTTCCTTTTTCGTAAATAATCTATCTCAATCCAGAAAAGGGTTAAACTTATACTGAGTAGATGTCTTTTCATTTACTTTTACGAGCTCAAAAAGACAAGTGCTCAACAATATTTTCACATTATCGGAGTCTGAAAAGAGCTAAAAGAAGACTCCATTGGTTCATTTTTCATTGTTATCGAAGCTCGAAAAAGAGATAAAGGTGTGCTTCAAGTCCTTTTTCATTTTTATCAAAGCTCAAAAAATAAGGATTAAAGTATTCTTTGTGGTCAAATCATTCTTGAATAATTATGCATGACTAATCTGCTATATCAGTTGTAAAACCCATTTAGAGAACCATAAGATGGATTAAAAATACCTATTTCATAGCAAAAATGAATAAAAACCATATTCACATCATTAAATATGATTTGAAATAATCAAATTGACTAATTAAAATAGTTTTACCATTCATTTTTACCATTTAAAAGTTACCATTTGAAAAATAGGAGCTTTGAACCAAAGTTTACCTTGAACTTCAACGGTCGATTGGGTGCAATAGGTAAGAATGTTTTGACCATGTTTTTTGATTTTTCTATCTATTTTTTTTCGGTGTTTTCCTATGTTTATTGCGCAATCCTATTCAATTATGTCATGTCAATTGAAAATATGTCTTTACATGTGTTGAAAATGTCTATTTATAACATAATTTGCTAAGGAATTAGTTAATGTGTTCAATTTTATGGAAATGTGTTCATATTGAATGAAATCAAAATGTATTTCAAGTCAAAATCTTAGGAACATACGATGCAGTGTTGGATTTATGATAGTATAAACACTAGTAAGTTGTAGTACCACAAGTTGTGAGTCTAACCCAATGATGATGCGCTTAGTACAAATGAAATGGCATCAGAGAGAAGTTCAATAAATGCGCTATACTAAATGATATTGTTTGTATATGGATCAATAAAAATCCCTTGAAACCTTAGTAACTCATCGTTCAAAGTGAAAATGGCCCACATTGCAAAGGATAGATTACGCGTACTACGACTAGCACCATCAGCATACCCAACGAATGGTTCCAAAGATTCAGACATCTCCGATGAAATGTAAAGTGGATTACTAACTTCAAGAAAAATCTAGAAAAAAAGACTAGGACAGTAAATGAAAATCAACATCATATATACAATATAATACAATAGTTTACTATGCTAATTTTTAAGCATAGTAGCGTTTTAGATACAACCTATTTCGGGGTTACGCCAATGGAATTCCATCATAATCTACCAACTCGTAGGAGCCCTTAGCAAGAACTATTTTGACAATATAGGGGCCATGCCATAATAGCTCAAGTTTTCCTGTACCTGTTACATCAACTTCTGATCATAAAGTAAGACCAGGTCACCCTCTAAGAAGACGTGAGGCTAGACATGTTGATCTTAATACGCCTTTATACGTCTCTTATGGGATTTTTTGGCCAATGTGGCTTCATGACATGTTTCATTAAGATGGATGAGGTTAAAAAGATGTGCTTCTTCAAAAGAGGTGTGAGGTAACAATTCAATGACGAGTTTTAACAATGATATTTCACATTGGATAGGAAAGATAGCTTCCAAACCCTACACCAATTGAAAGGGGGTAAATCCAATTGCGTTTCTCACTGAGGTTCGGTATGCCCACAAAGTCGAGTACAATATCAAATTCCAGTTTTTTTTATGAAATCCTATCATGTGTTGAGGCATTCATTTAATAATCTTGTTAATAGCCTCCAATTTTCCATTGGATTGTGTATAATAAGGAGTAGAAATATCATGCGATAGTCCTAATTTGGAAGTCAAATCATTCATCATGTGATTGCGGAAATGCTTACTATGATCTGTGACTATATATTGTGGAACACCAAACCATGAGATGACATGATTGAAAAATAATAATACAGTTGTTTCACTTGTGTTATTAAATTTCGGCATCGCTTTAGCCCACTTGGTAAAGTAGTCTAATGCGACAATAATATAACCATGCCCTCTGGATGAATGAGGGTTACAGGTCATGAAGTCAATGACCCATTTTTCAAATGGTCCCACAACGATAACATGATGCATCGACATTGGCGGTTTGCAGATATTATGATCAAATATCTGGCACGCATGACAACTTTTGACCACGAGGATGCAGTTGCGAAATATGGTTGGAAAAAATTAACCGACGTGGAGTATATTTTGCATGGTAGCATATCCAGATAAGTTTCCACCACAAGCCCTGGCATGAAAATCATTTAAAATCTTCTTGGCCTCCTCATGAGTGAGTAACCTCCTTAAAATAGTATCGACACCATGACGATAAAGTGTATCACCGATGATCAGATAATCTTTGGCTTGGTAGCGAATACGTCGTTGTTGAGAGTGAGAGGGATCGGGTTGAAAAGTCTGGGTTTGGAGATAAATGATAAAATCCCCATACCAAGGATCATATGATTCGATCAGAAACAGAGAATCATCAGGAATTAATGGTTCCAATGTAGTAGCATTACTATCAGAGGGAAGGTCGCAGAGAAGCTCAGCCAAAACTAAAGACTTCTTTGAATTTGATTTTATGAATTCCAAATCAAACTCCTATAAAATGATGATCCATTTTGAATACTTTCCCCCAATAAATTGATGTGATAGAATGTAATTCATGGGGTTTCAATCTGAAATGACAATGGTCTTCCGAAAAAAGATATAATGGCGAAATATTTAGACAACTTGAACGGTCGCCAAGGCGAGCTTTTCTACATATGAATACTTTAATTCTGTATTATTAATATTATGACTCAAATAATATATCAGATGTTGTATCCCTTATTCTTCTTGTAAAAATACCATAGCAATGGTCATATCAGTTGCAGCAATATATAATAAATAATCACTCTGATAACTGGGGGGATATATTAATGACACCCGGACAAGTGTATCCTTGACAACATCAAAATAAGTTTGCACAACCTTATCCCAATGGAAGGGAATCCCCTTTTTCAAGAGTCGAGTAAATCCTTTAGCCATTTCAGCGTAGCTAGGTATGAACCTTCTTAGGAAGTTAGACTTTCCATGAAGTTTCTATAACTGAAGTACATTTGATGGCACAGGAAAATCAACACTAGCCTGGACCATTAGTGGGTCGATTTGAATTCCTTATTTTGAGACAATGAATCCTAGAAAATGACCAGAACCAACACAAAACACACATTTATGTGGATTGAGGTGTATTTTGTAGTTTTGGTAGCATAGAAATATAGCTCTTAAATGCATCGGGTGATTAGTCAAGTTTCATGAATGCACAGGTAAATCATCTAGATAAGGTTGAACAATGTGCTTGATGTATTTGAAAGCATAAACAATGCTCTCTAAAATGTTGCCCTAGCATTCTTTAAACCAAAAGGAATTTTTTGATAAGAGATTGTTCCATAGGGAAAAATTAATTCTATCTTATATTGATCCTCTCGATAGATATTGATTTGATTGTAGCCAGAAAATCCATCCATGAATGAAAATATTTCACATCCAGCACAATCGTCAATAATCTAGTCGATAAAGGGAGTAGGATAGTTGTCTTTTGGACAAGAAAGATTGAAATCCTGATAATCGACACACACTCTCATCGTCCTTTGTTTCTTCATGACAGGAACAATGTTGGAAACCTAATCAGTAAGCGAAACAGGGTAAATAAAACCAACATGAAATTTTTTTTCAGCTTCTGCTTTAATGGAAATGACCTTCTTCGGATGAACATGACGAAGAAGTTGACGTATCGGTTTGACATTAGGGTACATTTTAATGGTGTGTTCAACGATACTAGTATCTATGCCTAGAATTTCCTCGTAAGACCAATCAAATATATCATGGAATTCACAAAAGAGAGAGCGATAAGTTTCGAGTTCTAATGAAGAAAAAGACATGCCAACATGAATGTTCTTTACAACACCGGGTTTGGTTGAAATATCGATAGAAATGGTTTATTCAATATTTGATAAGTTTCGCTCGGATTTGATTGCGTTAATGGGAAAAGAATTATAAAATAAATTTTTGATCAATGGGTGATATATTTCAATAATATTATCTTCTTCATAATCCTGAAGATGGGAACGATGATGACGATCTTCCCATGGTTCTCCTTCTGGCATCATGGATTCCACAATGCTCTCATCAGCCAAGAAAGTGGATGAAAAAGGATAAGTTGGAGTACCAAAATCTAATGAACGATCAACCCAAATGAACGGTGATGATGATTTCAGATTCGCCACCCAAGCCATGTATATTTATTTCTATTCCAAGTCAATTGGGTTGGGTGGTAGGAATTCATCCAACGCAACAACTTCAGAATCACACGTAATCTTCCTTAAGCCAGATGGAGTAGAAGATATCATGTAGCAAGTCTCTATGTTTTTAATTTCTACTGACGTTGTAGGTGGTGGTAATGCAAAGGTTCCCATTAGGGAATAATCCTTTAAGAGTCCTACACCAATTTTTTGAAGTGATATTTCAAGTGCGTGAACTAACAGAATGCTTCCAGTTACCTTGGAACTAGAGGCAAATAAGGAGAGTTGATTGATGACTATGATAACACCTATATGAGGAAAGGAGATCATTATAAAATATGTAGAGATGATCACAGTCATAGCATATACCCATGGCCTTCCAAGTAATATTTTGTATTCAAGGGTCCTTCAATGACCTCAAATTCAAAATTTATTTTTTTCCCCCTAGTTCAACATGCAGGTTATTGATGATATCTCAAGGCTAATATGTACAACCATCAAAAGCTTTCAACGTTGTAGGCGATTGAGATAGGCGCGATGAGCCAAGTGACTTCCAATATTTTAGAGACATAAAGCACATAGATTCTCACTCATCAATAATAGTAAGATGAACGGGGTGATTTATAAAATTTACTTGGATGGCGAATGTCAGTTATGTTGGTAATTGTGGCACATAGCCCATATGATTAAAGACTACAAGATTGGAATCTATCGGATCGTTTCCACCAATTTTTCTCAACAAAGCCTATTTCTGGGAGGGAAAATTTGGAAGTACCTCAAGCGTCGACATAGCTGAAGAGGATTGAGCCAAATCTTTGACTATATTATAATTTTGAGCAACTCAAGCCCGATGATTGAATGTATATTTATGGATGACTCCCTTCGGTGGCTTTATTATTAACTCAAGAATAGAATTTGGCAGAATAAATTTCATGGATGGGTTCATGGTCGAGGTAGTAGGTTGATCAGTATCCTTACTAACGTAATATTTATTACGTGACACCGAAACATTAGTTTTTGGCTTCGTGATGGATAGCATAAGCATTTGGGAACTAGAAGCTAGATCTGTAGCAACCAAATTTGTGTCTGGATTCAGAAATGGATTTGTCAACACAACAGATGCATGCAAAGTCTTAATCAATTTTGAGACTTCGGTGAGTGAGGAGAGTCTCAAAAAAATTTCTCCTCATTACATATTATGCAAAGGTAACGAGGTTTTCAATTTCCAGTTTGTTGATTAGATTTTCGTTCTTGCGGGGTAGAAGTTTTCTTTTTCTTTGATTTCCCCTTTTTCTTACTTCCGAGTTGCTTGTCACTTTTCCCTTTGTTAGATGACATGGCATGAATTTTGGAAGAAGGTGCAAGATCATATGCAGTATAGTGATGTGTGCTTGCAGTACCAATCATACCGTTGTCGACATGAGAGTCCTTAGATGGAGGAGGAACAATAAAATTAGATCGCAGCACGTTGGGAATTTTCTCATAGAGCATGCCAGACTGAGTATAAATAAAATATAAGTATTGGGCATGAGTAATGACCTGCTCCTTAGTGACGATGCCACCCTTAGCCACATCCTTGGTTATATATGGTAAAAAGGACTTAATGAACCACTCATTAAGGAGCTGATCAAGAACAAATGTATTTACCATTATATGACGATGACGCCACTCATGAATATGATCATAAATGTGAGTAGAATTAGTCAGTTTGAAATTGGTCAAGAGTTCCATTCCAATTTCATATCCTATGGATAACTGAAATTTGGTTAGAAAGGTAGTAGCTAAGGCAGTGAAATTATCAAATGAAGCTCATGGTAACTCGATGTACCATTTCGTGGTCGGACTAGTGAGCGTATGCTGGAAAATGTGTATTCAAATGGAGTAATCCTTTAAGGATTTGGATGAAAAATACAAACGACAAGTCATAACATGCGTCGATGGGTTTTCCCCAGGGTTTCCATTGAACTTAGGAATATTTGGGGGTAATTTATGTGGTATCACTGGCCACCAAGGAGCATAGATGATTGGATTGTTTGTAAGCTGGTTTAAATTAGGTAATTCTAAAGTTGCAACAAAGGGAAAATTTTGATTTAAGTCAGGTTGTGCATAGCCAAGGTATGATGGAATTTCATTGGCAACAGGCCTTTGTGCACCAGCATAAGGAATTTTTCGTTGGTAACCCAGATAGGTGTTTTTTTTATAAGAAAATGCTTGAGGATTCTTTTGAGCAAAACCTGGGTAAGCTAGTTGTTGTTAGGATGAATGTTGTGGAATTTGCGCTTGTGGCTGCCAAGGTGTATGTCAACCAATATTATAACCCAAACTATAATAGCTTGGATTTGGTTGTGAATACGTATAACCCGATTGTGTCTGTGACATCCCATAATAGGGTAAACCAGCTTGTGAATAAATAATTTTGGATACATGTGGTTGTTGTAAACCAGTGAAATGAGTTGGAGTCTGAGGGCCCAATACTTAAGGGTATTGGGTGGAAGGACCTTCCTCAGATGGTTTAGGTACAACACTTTGAGCCTGTAACAAGGGTAAGGATGTATTAACAAGTGGATTAGATGTGGGTGCAACAAGTTGAACGATTTGATATGATTGCACAACCTTTTGTGGTTGGATGGGTAGAGTGGGCTACCACTGACAAACAATCATTCCGACATTAGGATGACCATATAACGATGAAGTACTATCAAAATGGGTGACCATAGGTTGCCCACAAGCATGAGGAGTATAGTAATATGAAATATATTGTTCTCCAAATGCCAGGAGTCCCGTTAAGATTATATCGGATGGAATATACCCACATGGACCAGCTTGATACTACACTGAAGATGTATATAAAGGATTAAGTTGTTCAGTACTCCATAGATATGTACAAGATATAATACCAGATGATGACATTGGTGAAGTCCATGGGTTTGAGGATGCACCATAGAAGGTTCCAGATAAATATTGGTAAATCAGTGGTGTTGGCTTGAGGGATATTGACCTAGGTTCGGTTTTAAGGTTTTCCAAAAAACCCCAGTACTACTGGCCCTTTCGGAAATGGCCTTCTTTCGCAGGTCAACATCTCACCTGAAGTAGTATGGGAGGGTGCTAGAAATAGGTTTCCACACCTTGAGAGAGAAAAAGTCAATTGAAGGGGGTCTCTTTAGATCTGACAGACCTGCGCTATTGGAACCCTAATACAGAAAACCTTAAAAGTGCATTGGCATAATATCTTCGGTAGAGATCATAAAGAATTCAATAGCATATTAACAGAAGAAAAAATCCAAATCTAACCAGATATATGCATTTATACAGTATCACATCCACGTGCGAATCAACAGTCATTAGTATGTAGTAGACAGATATAAATAACACAAAGTCTAGCCAATACTCATAACACAGAACACTTCAGCTATCCCAAACAGTCTTCTCATTCATTAACATCTAGATCTAGCCTACAGACTCTATCTACTAGCCCGTGCACATAGCCATCGGGATCCGCACATAGCAGGACTATGGGTCTCTATCAGTTCACAAAGGTGGCTTATTGTAGCCAACCTTTATGTTCCTCATTAAATTTTCAACCCAGGGTAAGTATTTTTATTTCAATAGTGTAAGCACAAGATATGAAAGTGAGATCAAATGATAGCTACTCTAGGATGCTTATGAAAAGGATTTTCTAATTCTCTAAGTTCAATCAACTCAAAGAGACATGAAAATAGCATAATGCAGCTAACTACTCTGCCTAGCTCTGAAGGAGAGAAACTTATAATTGAAAAACATAATGATGGATTGAACAACAAGCTTATAGAATTGAACATCAACTTAAATGAATTGAACAACAACCTGAATAAATTGAATCAACAAATACTTATATAATTTTGAAATGGAATTCTCTTTGCAAACTCAATAATTGAAATCTTACTATACATAATCAAGAATTGGACGCCTTATCATACTGAGGGAACAATCTAATCTGTGAACATGAATAACATTGACCAGTAATTACTCTACGATTCGTAAATTGACTGCAAGGATGTTGGAAGAAAATGGAAACATCTAACAACGATAAAGCATTATCATAAATCCGAAAGCACGAATGTGGTAAAACATTAAATCAAAAATCATGAATGTTAAACTATTATGAAGAAAGAAAACCATAACTTTATTGAGTGGAAAAAGTGATTTAAAATTGCATCAGGTAACTGGATATTGATTATGTAATTAACGCACAACATAGAAATTATCAGAAAACTCCCAGGGGTTGGGCCCAGACCACCAGAAGATCTAACGCAATGAAAAACTGATGATTGTTAAAAACATCAAAAATCTTTATTGAATAAAAATATAATACAGGGATACAATTGAACAATTCTTCCTGAAGCATTGATTGCAAAAGGAAAATCATGTCTTTTCTCGTTCATCCTTGGTCCTTTTAAAGGAGTTTTCACGAAGTGAGTTAGGATTTTCTAGACAACAGCTCGCTACACATGGCTATCATTTGGGCTCTCAAGCTTGAATCCGTATTTCTGTCTCCTGTCAGTTTTTGGAAGCTATTGAAATTCCATGAGTCTGTGTCTGCCAGTTGTGTTCCATTTAACATTGATTTAGCTGCTCTGTTTTCCTTAATTCTGGCCCAAAATACTCCTCCGCTTATCTATTTGCAGGTGCTCGTGAAAATAGATGGTTGAGATGTAGTTGCGTTAAGGAGTAGGCAGGGTAGACCTTTTCCTTGTATGCTCTGAAACCTTGTTTCTGTCTAATTCTTGTAAATGCAGTAGTTGTGTACCCTTCTGGCAATTCGTAGTCATGATCATAGCCCTCGAGAGGATACTAGATAAGAGGGCATCTATATATACATCCTAACCATGTAGGACCCATGCTGAAGACCATGTTACTATATAAGAGGAATATGGAGATGGCTGCCTTGAAATTTCTATATCCAAATGGCTCCTTATTCTTCACACTATTTGTGGAGGAAATCCATCTCTATTTAGCTGATGCCAAGGCTGCCTCCTGAATATCTTCAAAATATTCCCGTCCGTTTTCTATGATGTCTTCATGAATGGGCCCCAGCCTGGTCCTTACACCTTTCCTTTGCATGAAGTTCTTGTTTTGGATAAACAGTTGCAAGGGTTTTGTAGGTTCTCCTCTAACCCATAGGTCTATGCCATGCTCTCTCTTTTGGAAGATGTTATAGGCTTTGGCCCACCTAATCTGATTTTTAGCGAATGAGAGGAAAACTTAAAACTGAACATCCCCTATAAAGGGACTAGGATTTCTGTCTGTTTCCTCTTCTAGAAAGGAATTATGCATGTAGAGTTCACATAAAAGGAACTGGACCTATTCATCTTGCTTGTTGCAGTAGTGGATGAACTCTTCTATGATTTTGAAAGTTGTGGACTTCCCTGCCCTAACGGCCTTGATTTTCAGCAACAAATATCGTTCTGTTAAGAATAGGGTGTAGTTGGTGGTTGGTGCCCTACATGTTAGTGCATCATAATATAAGGAAAAAATCGTAGTGATTTGTTTCTTGGCCTACTCCACCTATTCTTGTGCCATTTTTACCTTTTCTTGCTCCTCTCTGAGATGGGAAAATGTTTCATCTTCTGTAGTGCAAAGGTTTGTGAATTTATTTAGTAGTTCATAATATTCTTGTGCTGGTACTACCTCTTTTTTTCATTGAGCCAACTCATGTTGTGTTCTGATTAACTCGTTATACCATTTTTGATTCGCAGATATTTCAACTATAGGGGAAAAGGTAGGCATTTTGTTTGTTTGGGTACCCTTTTCATCAATGAATTCTTGTCTAGTTTGGACAGAGGCTTCAAGAGTGTCCACTATGTTTGTTTTTACCTCGATTTCAATGGTGCTTACTATGTCAGTCTAATCCCAGCCTCGGTAGTATCTGTTGGGCCAGTCTGGATTCTAGCCTCAGTAGTGTCTAAAATATTGGGCCTTGGCTCAGTTTGGGTTTCGACTGTGGTTAATTCCTTGTTAGGATTTTGTGCCCATTTTACCTCATTCAATTTTTTCCTTAAGTGCTTCACCATTTTCTTCAATATTTTGCAGGTCCTGCTCAGTTTATTAATCTTCTTTTCATCTGCACTCTCCCCTGTCTTGATTTCAACAGGTGGTGGAGAAGCAACATTCTCTTCTTCAGGGACAGTATTGCCAACCTTAGGGTGGCCTGCAGTGGTTTTTTCTACTTGGGCTTCTGAGATTACGGTGCGGGTCCTTTTTCTTCTATGTATGTTCACCCTCGGGAGCTCAATTTCGGTTTCACCAGGGTTTTCCTCAGGTATCTGTGTGGCAGGGTTAACAAAATTGTCCTAGGCTATCTGCTGCTTGTCCAAATCATGTACAGTGATTAGTTTTATTAGTTCATGGTGACTAACAACTGATTGGGGGTTTTTAGCTCTTCTTATTTGAACAACAGTGTCATTCAATATGGAATTTAAGAAAGTAGGAAGGTTAACTAAAATATTTTTCTTAAGTACAGCTAAAAGTTTAAGTTGACAAGGTTTTACCACATCTTGGCATCCGTCACATGTAATGAATCTTTGAATGAATTTCATCAGTTCCTGCCATGGTTGGTGTAGAGAGGTAGGGTTGATCCCTTTTTATTTTTTCTCCAATGGCTCTTCTGGATCCTGATATGCTGCAACTACCTCTCGCAAGAGGAGATATTTCTCTTTCCATCTCCCTCCTTCCGTTGGTATTTCAGAGACTTCGACAATAATCTCCTCTGTGACTACTATAAATCTCCCCTTAATTCTGGTTTTCCCTTCTTGCCGGTTTTGCAGAAACTCAATTGCTACTTCTGTATCAAATCCCTGTAATCAGTGTACATATGTTAGCCAACCAGCTTGCTGGAGGGTAACGCTAACTGCATCTGAAATCAGGAAGTTTGAAGGTTCATTCTGAAGAGAACTTCCTCCCATGGTTGGTATGTTTCCCTATGTTTTTTCTTCTGATTGTATTCTCTCTCAGCTCTGTTGTTTCGAATGAATTTTGTATGCAAGAGAAAGAGTGATTGCAGTCCTGTGCAAGTAACTTCATTCCTTAATTTTGATGCTCTTCTGGTCTTATCAATATAATTAACGAGATTTGTCTAGAATTTTCTCGTGCCTGCTAATTTATGACTAATTACACCCCTTCCATCGAAGTAAGGGTGCCCACGTCCTCAAGTAAAAGAGAGTCTAGCCAGTCATGAATGCAAACGAGAGATGTCAGGACTCGATAATCATGGCCTGTACATGAGAGAGGGGGTCGTGGCTTTCAAATTTTCATGGGATGAGGAGTAATTGAGTAATTATGAGCATACACAGTGTAAAGGTCAGGTTTGGAAGTTTTGACATGAATGCATCTCATGTGGAAGTGACCAGGGAGGGAGAGAGAACAATATAACTTATTATTATGGCATGATGTCCTTCATTAATGATAAGTGTGATGGAAGCAAGACTGAGATAGGTAATGATTGGCGCTCTCATTCTGAGGTTCAAAAATGTAAGAATATCTCCTTATAGCTATTTATGTGGTCGATTAGAATCATCGCTAATTTGAGTATGGAAGAAGTATGGAATAGAAGGATAAGAGTATTTGGCTATTGAAGAAACATATTCTCATACCATAAGCAGAGCCACTGCTGCCAGCAGGCGTTCATAGCCTCGACAGGGTTGCTATTTTAACCCAAAAATGAGCCAGGATCCTTATGTAAAAATAATTTTTATACCAATTTTGTGAAGAGATCACCATGCTAGTATGATAGCCAGATAACCATAGTGCCACTCACCAGAGCTGTAGCGAAGTGATCAAGCCAGCTCGTGATGAGACCTCCTGTCCTTCAAGCAGTTGAGAAGGTCATTACCCTGGTGTGGTGGCCATTACGGGCATGTCACTTGCTAGGCTTTTATGAACATGGTAGGCTGGCTCGTAATGAGACCTCTTATTGTCTTTTGAAAATTTGCATGTAAGCATAGTTTGAAACATAAGCATTTCAATTTATAAGGACGTCACTATGCTGGTGTGATGGCTAGATAGTGACAGTTCCATTCACTAGGATTGCAATAGAGTGATTAGGTCGGCTCGTGATGAGACCTCCTCTCCTTCAAGTAGATGAGAAGGCCATTACCCTGGTGTGGTGGCCATTTTGGGCATGTCACTTGTTAAACCCTTATGATCATGGTAAGCTGGCTCGTGATGAGAACCCTTATCCCCTCTTCAAAATATGCATGAAAACATAATAGTTATTCTTTATACATGAAGGGAGGCTCATTAAATCCTTCAAAGTTAAGGATTGTGAGAGAAGTAAAAGAATGCCAATAAAATTAATATCCCTTATTCCCATTCCTTCATATTGGAGGGAAATAGTACTCAAAAGTGTAGAAATATGTACCATCATAAGATCATGTATTGTATGATAAGATAATTGAGCTGGGAATGACTTAGCCTTTCATTTCATATATGTGTGTTGTCAGTTTCTGGTTTAAAAATTATAGTTTCAAAGAATCATCATATTGGTAACTTTTACTACTTTCCTCCTTTCTTCCATTGCCACTTCCTCCTGTGAGATGCCTTTCATAGCTAAGGTGTGGATCAAGGGAAATATCAACAAAATAAGGAAATAAGGTTGATTGAATAGCAGCTATTCAATTAGATTGAATAGCAGTCGTTGAAGGAGTTTGAAAATAAAAATAATAAAAACGCAAAAACACAACTGTTCAATCTGATTGAACAAAAACTATTTAATTAGATTGAACAACAACCGTTCAAAGAGTTTGAACAAAAAATAATAAAAGCACAAAAACACGACTGTTCAATCCTATTGAACAGTAGTTTCTCAATTAGATTGAACAACAACCATTCAAAGAGTTTGAACATAAATAAATAAAAAACGCAAAAAAAATTGGATTGAAAAGTAGCTATTCAATTAGATTGAACAACGGTTGTTCAAAGAGTTTGAACATCAATAATAAAAATGCAAAAGCATGGTTGTTCAATCTGATTGAACAACAGCTGTTCAATTAGATTGAACAAAAACCATTCAAAGAGTTTGAACAACAATAATAAAAGACGCAAAAACACAGTTGTTCAGTCCGATTGAACAACAGCTGTTCAATTAGATTGAACAATAGCCATTCAAAGAGTTTGAACAACAATAATAAAAGACGAAAAAACACGTCTCTTCAATCCAATTGAACAGTAGTTGTTCAATCAGATTGAACAACTTTCATTCAAAGAGTTTGAACAACAATAATAAAAATGCAAAAAAACTTGACTGTTCAATTTGATTGAACAACAACTATTCAATTAGATTGAACAACAGTCATTCAAAGAGTTTGAACATCAAAAGAAAAATAAAAGAGAGAGAGACTACATTTTCGGGCATGAAAAATGTACAAAAAAATAGGAACTAAGAATTGTAAAGAAATTATATACATTATTTACAAATGATGATATAAAACTCTCATGTACTAGAGGTTTTGGGGTTATCACCCCCTCCAGCCACAATTTGGATGGTAGGATATTTTCGTACCTATTGGTAAAAAGATTCCTTTGTGAGTGGTTTGCAATACAGGCGCACTCTATGCCCATTCACTTGAAGTGTAGAACCAGACCCATCTATGGTGGTTAAGGTGAGTGTACCATTATTGTGTATTTGTTGAATTTCGTATGGACCGAGCCACTTTATTTGCAATTTTCCCAAAAAATCTTGGAATCTAGAGTAATAGAGGAGTGCCCAGTCTCCATTTTGAAATAGCTTCTTCTTGATGAGGTTATCATGCCACTTAGCTCACTATTGTTGGATGATCATTGTTCGTTGTAGATCCAGTAGCCATATTTCGTCTAACTCGTTTATTTGTTGGAGCTTTTTAACCTAGGTTTCTGTTAAGTCCAACCCTACCTCCTGGGCTATTCTTAGAGTCTTGATTTCAAACTCAATAGGGAAAATAGGCTCTCTCCAAAATACTAGATGATATGGGGAGTATCCAATGGTGTTCCTCCAGGTTGTGCGATAGGCCCATAAGGCTTCTAGTAATCTGGTGGCCCAATCCCGATGATGTGCTGATACAGTTTTGGTAAGAATTTCCTTGAGAACTTTGTTGGTGCTTTCCACCTTCCTGTTTTCCTGTGGGTGGTAAGGAGATGTAATTCTATGGATGATATGATGATTTTTTAGGGTGGTTGTAATTTTTTTACCTATGAACTGTGCCCCCCCATCTGTTATCACTTCCTGTGGAAAACCATATCGTATGAACAACTCAAAAAGGAAATTAATCACAGATTCCTCCATGGTTCTTGATAAGATCACTGACTCTACCCACTTCGTTACGTAATCAGTGGCAACCAATATGTAGGTTTTCTAGTTTGACGGTTGGTTGAATGACCTAATGACATATAGTTCCCACCTCTTGAATGGTTCTATCACCAATTATGGTTGTAGTGGAATTTCATCTTCTTGGCCTGGGCGGCCCATTCTTTCGCAACTATCATAGGCTTGGACATTTTTTTTTGCATCTTTGAAAATCGTAGGCCAATAGTAGCCTAATTTTAACACTTTGTGCCTTGTTCTATGGTCTATGAAATGGCCACCACTAGGCTCATCGTGACAGGCCCGTAGGATGTCATATATTTCGTCCTCCCTAATGCATTTACGTATGTGCATATCGACCCCACAAAGGAAGAGGTATCCACCGACCTAAGGGAACCTTGCACTGTGCTGTACAATTATTTTATGTTCTCTTGATGTTAAGTGTCTTGGAAACTTTCCTAATGCTAAGTAATTCACCACGTCTGCATACCATGGTGTTTTTACCACTACCGAAAATAGATGTTTATCAGGAAACTGATCATCAACTGCTAGCGTATCATCCTTCTTTGGAACCCTGGATAGGAAGTCTACAACCATGTTTTCTTTTCCTAGACGATCCTTGATAGTTATATCAAATTCCTGCAATAGTAGCAACCAACAAAGTTATTCTCCCATTTGTGATTGGTTTATTAGCTAAATATTTAATGGCAGAGTGATCAGTGTACAGGAGTACTTGATAGCCAGCTATATAATGTCTAAATTTATTAATAGGATAAATGACAACCAAGAACTCCTTCTCAGTCACTGTATAATTTAACTTGGAAGGAGTGAGGTTTTTGATGATACAATAAATAGCATAAGGCTTTTTGTCTTCTTCTTGGCCAAGAACTTCCCCTATTGCTATGTCAGATGCATCTGAAGAGATGTGAAAAGGAATTTTCCAGTTGGGCCCTCGTAGAATTGGTGCTGTTGAGACCAGTTTCCTTAAATATGCAAAAGTGGTGTCACATTTATCAGTCTAGTGGAATTCAACATTTCCAGTCAATGCATACAAAGGTGCATTTGCGATTTTTTTTTATAAATATGTGATAATATCCTACATATACCAAAAAATTGTATACCTTTGTTTGTGTACAAGGGCTAATAGAAGGATTACTTCTATTTTTTTAGGGTCTACCTGTATTCCAGCTGCAGAGATATAGTGACCGAGGATCACTCCCTCATTCATCATCATGTGACACTTTTCATTGCTTAAATATAACCTCGTAGCAATACATCGCTCCAACACATTTTTCTAACGTTTCTAAATCTTGATAAAAGTCCTCACCATATGGTGTGAAGTCATCCATATAGATTTTGTTTGGCGTTCAACATCAAATCATCTATTCACGCCTTACAAAATGTATGTAGTACCTTGAGGGCCATTGACATTAATGGTGGTTCTATCGCATTTGTTAACATCTCACATCATTGGCTGGTAATAAAACGATGTCTTTCCATGTTTGACAACAAATCATATATTCACATGGCTAGACTTGTACCCAAATGATCGAGTGAATCAGATAAGAAGACCCGGATCTAGTTTCGGCCATCCAGGTTGTGATTTCAGGATTTTTGTACACATCATCTGTACGGTGACCTTCCATACAGATTTTCATCCAAACATGGGCCTATATCTGTCGGCGATGTCTACATCTGGGCAACATTCCAATGTAGATGACTTTCTGAATTATGTACATGTTATTAGATTGTTTTATGTGCTGACTATGGGAATGCCTACCCTCAGCAATTATGATCAATAGAGGATATATCATGATGTAATTTATTGTAATATTGATGTAGGTGACTGTTCCTCTTTGTTCCCAGGCTCATCACAGTGTAAAGCATCTCAATTAAATGTTCTTATTATTTGGATCTCATGCTTTAGGGGGAAATTGTTATAGGTCAATTTGGGCATCATTCCCAATGACCTGGTTAACTGGGAATCATCTCCAAGACCGATGATCAAGGGTCTATGAATTCCTATCATCTCAGTTGCTATATGCCCTAAGACAGGAAACAACATGAATCAAACAAGACTTTCATCAAGTAAGGATTTTCTATGGTTTGAAGCTTATTATTTAACATATGGGAGCTCACCAACGCAGGATCTAAGGGGCCTAAGTGTGTTGCATATGTAGGTAGCCCCATTCAAGGCTGCTCCAAAAGCACTTCCTGACATTCAAAGGTGCGTTGGTCACATTGGGAGTGAAATTCTCATTGTTCCAGAATCTCCACTTGGCCAGTGTCTTATAGAAGGGTTCACATGTGTCAAGCTTTGGATCTAAGTGTCCATTTGACATCTACATGAATGGAAACATGTCTTGCCTATTTTTGGAATTTTATTAATTACAAAACTGCCTACAATTCATCTATAAATTGAACACAAATCTAAGTGTTTAGAAGGAAGAATTTGAGTAGGGAAATTCTAGAGAATTTTCAATAGGGAGTTTGATTTGTGGAGCTGCTACTGGAGAGACTTATGCTGTGATGAGACTTGGGAACTTTTCTGGAAGGTCACTACAAATTAGTCACTAGGTTTTAACCTCTCCTTCTATCATCAATAAAGAGTACTTCTTGTTTTTCCCTACATGATCCATGTTTACTTTGATTTTCCATATTGCAAAATCTTGGTTGATGAATGTAGTTTATGCTTAACTGATTTAGCTAACTAGCTTGAATAAATATATATATTATTGCATATTCTTTTGTTTCAGTGTTCTTTCTTGTAGGAAGCATTCAGCTATTTGAAACCTCTTGAATTTGAAGTTGTAGTGGAAGCGACAGAAAGGAGCCATTTGGAAGCGATTGAAACAAGTAAGCATCCAATCCTCTCTGTGTATCTGTTCTGAGTTAGGAGAAACATTAGTATAGTCTTTCACTTATTGTTATAGACTAGAAATTGGTCTAGGGAAGCGTAATTTATCCGTAGATTACAATTCTGGCCCAACACTTGCAGCCAATTGCTAGAGGAGGACATTGGAATTTGGATCTCTGTATAAGATAGCCCTGTCAAAAAAAAGTTGAAGATGGAACTATGGGCCAAGGAAAAAAAATTTAATGAGATCTAGGTCAATGCACTGTCCCTGGTGCCAACCCAATGATTGGCCCGCTTACAAGAAAGTCAAGACATTCTGGAAGAAATCGACACACTATGCCAACAGGAGTAGTTGCTCGACAATAGAATGCATCCTTGGTCTTAGGAGGCCTTGCATCTATCCCAGAACATCGATGGTGCCCTCAGAGGCCTGTAGCAGACCCAAAGAAGTATCAACCTAGCAGTCGAGGGGCCAATAATAGAGAAATTGGTCGAGGAGGCATAGAATGCCACAACGCAGAGTACAAAATTCACTAAGCCACTTAAAACTTCCATTAAGGCACTAAAAGACAAGATGCAGGATTCAGGACCAAAGTGACTCAAGATGAGTCACTAGATTGTGTTGGGGGCCTATTGGGATGGGGTCCTCTAAGGTCAAGTTTTTGGTATAATTTTGGTTACATTTTTTTGAAACGAGCTACGCATATAATTCAAGGGGATTTGGGGTGGTTCAAAGCTCCTTTATAATTTTAATGGGTGAAAAAGGCAAACCATGAATCTCAAACCATGCTTTGAGACCATGGTATGTGTGCATCCGAAGTCATACAAATATGTAAGGGTTGATTCGAGTAAGGATATCTTATCATTGTTGATATTTATGTTATGTTGATGTTGTTAACAATGTTTTGGGCTAGTTTGTGTTCGGTCTTGGTAGAAAGGCTCCTGCTAGATGTGTGCACAGAGACCTAGTCCTGAGTTGTGTGCAAGGACTCTGCTAGTGTGTGCGCAGAAGGAAATAATTTTACTGGATTGAAGACTTATTAATAAAGAAGAATTTTTGGAAAATTCTATTGCAATTTCTAAGTTTATGCATGAATGTGTTAATTAACTGTTGATTACTACAAGTTATAGATCTATTTCTATTTAAATGGGAATTTATGTGAGTTAAATATATGTTACAGATATTTGTGTTCACACAAGGATTCCATCTATGTGAAGGGCTTTACTGAAAAATTATATATATGATTACGCAAGTGTTTTTTATGCTATGATAATCTAGATATGACTGAAGTGTAACAATTTGTTTACTCTTATCTGTTAAGGGTTTTATCTGCCTCTATATGTGGGTTTCTGTGAAGTCTCACGCAACTCAATAAGAATTAGATATGATCAGTAAAGTTAAATCCCACATCAAACTCTCCCTCAGGGTGCAGAAACTTGGTTCCATCACCCCCCCATATTGCTTCAGTTAAGACTTTTGTCTGTGAAAGTAGATCACTACCGAAAGAGCCAATAGTTGGAGTTTTTTGTTGGTTGCATATAACACTCTAAACCTGGGCTAGGACCCCTCAAGCCAAAAACTACTTCCAAGGTACCAACCCCATGCAACATCATAAAATCTATTCAGCCTAGGGTACAACAACTAGTCACCATGATTTAGTATGTACCTTAACCTCATGGTATACAAACTAGTATAGGTTTTCTATCACCAAGACCAAACCTACAAGAACAACCATATTCCAACTATGTAGGGTTGGCCAAAATGTAGAGGAAATTCAATTTCTTACAACACAGGGTCAAAAATCCTAAAGGGTCCTTTACATCATAGGGGTTTCCATTATCTTGGTAAAACCCTAATATCACTTGCCTCACTCTAGGCCAAAAGGCTCAGTCAAAAAGTAATTGAGCCTCACAAACACTAATATAAAATGGTGAAATTAGTGACTAGGTGACTAAAAAGGTTAGTAACCAAAAAATTTCCGAGTGAAATACTACCGCAAATTACCAATACTAAGAGACCAGACTAAAAACGACTAACATAAATGCCTATTTTAGTCCCAAGTTAAAATATACGACTAGATAATAAATAATAATACTAAAAATGACTAATGTGAATGACTAATTTACTCTAGGAACAAAAATATGACTACCTAACAATAACTACAATAATATGAAATAGTTGTTTACGTTATTCATCTTAACTGTGTCACTTCAACAATCTAAAATTACAATTGGTAAGGGATTCAAAGTCTGTTATAGATTGGATGAAAGGTTATACTTCCTTATACACTTATTTATTGCATGTGATTATGATTAGAATTATGAATCTTATTAAAATATTTATTTTATATAATTTAATCACATTTATAGGGAAATAAATTCAAAGGATGACATATTATAGAAAATGGGAGTGGGTCAATGCCTCATTTTGAAACACGATATGACCACCTATATATGTTGCAACAACTTTGCCAACTTATTTAGTGGGTTGCACATCTATTTCACATTTATGATTCATCTTGAAAAGTGGTAGTGCCAAGGAGAGGGTATGAAATTTGATCAAGGATGTTCACTTAGTATCACCACCAACTTTCCTTCATCCAATTTGTTTAAAGTATTAATTTTTCTTCACAACTTCTCATGGTGCTCAAATTACTTGTCCAAAACTATAACTGAGACTACAACCCTCCAACATCTATAAATATTCAAAATATTCAAGCCTTGTTAGAGTATTCTTAGACATGCACTCAGGCCTAAAGTAGAACATACCACTAGCTTCTCGAATGTGCATTCTAATTCCCTCTTTTAATGCCTCATTGAAACCACATTATCACAATGCTTAAAATTAAATGTCCTCATCTTAAGGAAAAGCACCTACTTTTCTTATAAAAACCTAAACTATGCGAGTGACTATGAGAGAACTCCATTTTCTCAAGATGAAAACATAGGGTCTTACAACCCCATTCACGCAAAAATTTGAATATATTTAAGATAAAGAAGAATATGTATCCTACTCCTTCCAAATTTTACACATGAATTTTAAGAAACTAACTCTTGTTTTTAACTATTAAATCCATTTACTATATATATTCTATTTTATTTTTACCCACCTAATATGCAAGAACACCTAAATATTTTCAATAGAACTAAGTTAAAAGCATATGTTTCCTTCCAACATATCACATTTCTCCTCCATAAACGTTAATAGAAAAATAATTGCATAAAAATGTAACCTTAAAAAAATATTATTTTTATTTTTATTATTATTATAAATACCACCTAATATCACAACCAAAAACATGTAAAATTCTATTAGTTTCTCAAATACAACTAAAATAAAATGTAAATAAAATATTGTATCTATTTTTTTCACATCGGAAAATTTTTTAACACTTTTACAAAAGCTAAGCTATAATTTTTCTTTACAATACCCCTCCCAATCACAAAATTTTCATGGGGTAGGAAAATGACATCAGAGAGAGTTTTGAATTATGGTTTTACCACTAGCATACCAAATATCGAATGCGACCATTGAATCTTTAGTCCATTGGTGACGCCAAGGTATGTTTCACTTTTAACTTAAATGAAATTATACCCCACATTTAGCCTTCCACATACATGTGTACAGGCACGTTATGTCTCTATTTAAAATCCATTGGTTTTTTTTCAACCAAGCTTTTATGTTTAGATTTAATCCTTCTGCTACATTTTTTACTATTTGTATGGATGAAAATCGAATTGGATGAGTATGGGAGGCCATTTATGATATTAAATGAGTAAGAGAATATTTGTAAGTCAAAGAACATCTGCCAACATTCAGCGTTTTATGAATTCCAGTGGTTGCAGGATAAAAAACTAGAAGGTATATATTCTCATTGTGGTTGGAAATAAATATCTTCCTGAAGCAACTATCCTCCTCTTCATATATTCAAAACTTGGTGACTCCATTCCCATATTTTAGTTCATCTTTAAAATCACGAGACTAACATTCTGGTACATACTAGGGTTTTATTTATACTATAAAAACTATCCCATTCTCTCTTCCATAAATGAAGTCATAGATAAATACAGAGATCACTTTTGTACATTCCATTTAGAGCCCAAACTAACACTCCAAACTATTTTTCTATGGAAACCAAATCCCAAAAATCAGTTTGTGATCTATATGGGTTGAGGCCTCCTCCCTCTCATAAAATCCTCAAGCTTGTTGAATCTATTGTTCCATGGGAGACAATCTCTAGCTGCAAGGAGATCAATTCCCAAGACATTCACTGCCACTTGAAAATAAAGTTAAATGTTGTCCCTTCATATTATAACCCCAAAATTATATATCAAAGCCTTTCATTTTTATAGATAACACAACTTTTCAAAGTGCCTTTAACGATAAATGTGCATGAAAAAGAGAAGATGAAATGATTGTGAAAAACCATTAACAATATGTTTTAAATTACAGAAACTATTATCTCTGGTTTTAGAATAAAATGGTTGCAAGAAATGATTTTAGAATAAAGGAGCTCATTATTAAGGAAATTTACTCTAACTCATAGATGTAAATTAGACACCAGTAGCTTCATTACTTTATTCTAACATAAGAGACATACATAAGATGAAACTGGACAAACTCAATTGCTGGAAAATTATTTGAAAAGATTTATTAATTGCATAAAGACAAAGTAAAAAATTTTCAAAACTTCTGAGGCCCAAAGTTCAGAACCCCATTTATTTCTTGAAAAATTATTAAATACATTATTAAAAAATAGAAAAATTATGGAGCATTCAACTTCGAAAACTACTTTCTTTGATCATTACAATAAAAAGTATAAAATTAAAACATCAGCAATAAAACAAAGTAAAGTAAATTTGAAGTATCTTTTGATCATGAGGTGGCAGTGGCTTGAGATTCTAGAAGGGAAGAAGTTCCTGCATCTGCATCATGAGCTTGTGGAGACATCCATTCCTTGCATTTTCTCCATAATTCTACATTTGAGCTGGAACAATTAGCAAGCTTGACATGAGCCATTCTAAAATCTGTGATCCTGGAATATGAGGGTGTTTCTAAAAACAAGGTTTTCATCATCCATAATAGCTGAAATTATTTAAGCATAAAATTCATAATAGTGGCTCCCTTCAGTATAACGTTATTTTCATGTGTATTTCCAATTTTACTCTTTGCCTCTACCAACAATGTTTCAAATGTTTCCCAAAGGGAGAATATTTTCATGTTGATCCCAAAAGGATAGCAAACCAGCTCCGATTCTTTTATCAAATAACACATTAAATTCCATTCTCCTTTTTTTTTAGATTTATGACACCATCCATGTCAATGGCCCAATCCAACACTAACGGCACAGGTTAAGGATCAGTATCATCTACAATTTGTATGACATCAAAGTCTACCATCACCTTAACACCCTCAATACTGACTTTTACCAATGGAAAATCAGATGGAAAAAGACATCATGAAATATCAAGTAGAAGGGTTTACAGGGAAGAAAGAAATTATAGAATATGGAAAATTTAACTTTTACTAAGGTCAAGCAGGAAAATTTATCAAGCAGCGCATAGAGAACACTGAACCTAAGAGATCCATGTGAACCTTTTTTCGATAGTAGCAAGGATATTCATGGCTATGCCTCAAATTTCCGCGCAATCCTGGGTATGGCAGAAGGTCACCATCCGAGACCACTTGGAACACTTAAGGAAGAATATTCTCCTCTCAAGGCTTCCAAGTACAGCCTCCTTGGAGCCACCTTGAGGCCTCAAGTGTAGCACACAATGGAATCAACCTCACACTCTTGGGTCAACATCCACAATTGTAGTAAGAGAGGGAGAGAAATTTTAATTTTTCCTATAAAATACCACCATGGGAAGAACAATTTAGAACACATTGTTATGCTGGCCAAATTTCCGAAGAGAAAAATAACATTGTGTTTTCCAAGTAGCATGGAGTGGAGGGATTCAGTTTTTGGCCATCCAACATCTCAATCCCAGAGGAGAAGTGCATCAGTTGTCTATTATCCTACCACTCATCTAGGAGAGAGAGAGGCTTGCAAGAAGCTTAAGGGAAGAGCCCTCCTTGATTTGAATATTAGAGCTCCATAGCTCTAAGGATTCATTGCAAGTGTTTTAGCATCCTACCTCTTTTTACCACAAGCAACTAATAAAAGGGGATAAGTTCTTCATTGGTATTATTAGTTTGTTTAAACTCTATATTGAGCTTGTATTGTATTTGTATTTGTTGTTTCTTGTTTCCTCCTCTATTGTGGCATATTATGTTTTATAACTAGTTTTTCTACATGTTATGATGTTTCACTAACCATCTAACAACTCATTTTTCCCTATTGCATTCTTGTAGGAAAGAAACCTCCCCTACCAAGCACAGTGCATTTTGTACACCCTCGTGCCAAATGCACTACAACAGGATTGGTGACTCCATTTATTTATATTTTTAAGCTAAGTGGTTATTGTTTGCAAGACCTCTCTCTTTCCAAAACTTGCTACAGGACCATTCCTTCCTTCCCTCATCTTCTCTCATTCACCCTTTGTGAAGAGATTTAGTTCAGAGAAGGCGGAATTTTTGTGCAAAAAATCCTTTGCGCGTTCAACCCACACATACGTGTAAATTGCGTGCTTGCACGGAAATAAGCCGTGCAAAAACCAATGAGCACTTTTTTCAATGATTTTCTTCATTTTTAGCAATTGTAAAGTGATTGGAAGCCCATAATAAATATGCCATCACTCTGTTATGGTGCTTCTTGACTGATTAGGACATGTTTTTGGCTAAACTTTAGGTTATATATTGCATTGTTTTAATTTTAGTTTATTATCACAAATCTCACGTAGTTTAATTAGGGGGAAAGTAAGTGGATTTTAAATACACACATGTTATCTCAATGAAATATTTGTTGATAATAGACACCAAACACATAGGATTAATTAGAAGAAAGTAGGTGGCCCACACATCCATAAATCTTTAGCTATTTTTCATTTTTTCAAAATTTTACATTAGTTTTAGCTTAAATTTTTGCATTAGGATTCAGGACTAGGATCAAAGTATCAAAGAAGGCAAGTAATATCTGCCACCCTTGCACCTCATGATGAGCCTGAGTACACATATGAAAGATTTCTTTAGATAAATTTCCATTTCCCTATAGTGCAACATTTAGTCTAATAAGGAAAAAGTGTAAGCATCCCATTATCCGCACACTGTTTATTTTCTGAAAGGAACAAACACACATATTGTAATTAGGAAAGGAGTGTAAAGGATCATTGCATATTAGAATCTTATAACATTGTGATTTTACACTTCATTACACACATGAAGCTTCAGTAAGTTAGTACCTTGGTCCTATTCTTACGGTCGCTTCACCAAGGCACACCTTAAGAAAATTAAGAATCCTTAAAACTAACCATTAAATAAACTCATTAAATTATTCCCAAAAGGGGCACAAAAGAAGTTATAGTTCAAGTTAGGACCATTGGGGGTAGGCATCCAATAAGCCACCATGGTCATTCTACATTCTTGAAACATAGAATTTTATTTTTTAGGGAACTTAAATTTTGTCTATCTGCGCATGGAACATAATTCTCGAGCGCTAAAGAGACCCGATTCAAAGGGGGTTAAGCTTAGGCCCAGTGTGTGTGGTAATATTTTGGGCTACCTGACCCATATAGTTCTCGATACTATTAGTTTAATACCAAGAAGCTCAAGACTCGAACACTCACGTGGGACGACTGTACTTTAGTGGCCAAATCTAGGTCATCCTTCCCTATAGGTGATGGTGCAGGCAAAATTAGATCCTATTACCTTTACCTTGGTCGATTATTTAGCTGCTAGAAGGTTTCGCTAGTTCTTTCAAGACGTTATCCCTAGTACCCACTAGAATATATCTTCACAAGGCCCAGTTACATTTGAGAGTGTGTGTAATATTCCTCTTTTGGAACAGCTCATGAATCAAGCAATAAAAACGAAATTCCAGCAAAAAATGAAATAAAATAGTAAAAGAAACCCTTTAATTCCATATATTATTCAATATAAATTCTAAATCCAATATTAGAGCTGAAATAAAGCAAAATAGGTGGGTTAAACATATCTCCCACAACTAGGATTGCCAAAAAGTGCTAAAACCCCAAGAATGCAAAATGCCGGAGCAGCTGCTCAAGGGACTATGCAGTCTAAGAGAGGTTTTTCACATAAAATTATAGGAGAAAAATAGATCTACTCATGTATTGATAAATAATTCTGAAGAACATAGATCTAATCTTCTTATACAAAATACAAAAGAAATCGGTAAGGGTTTCTTGTCCAAACACTCTGTATACAAATGTGATATTTAGGAAATCACTGAATCATCACTACAAAAATGAAGCTCATGAGTGTACAAGGCTGAAATATGTCTGATATTATGTAGTTCCCTCATGGGCTTCCTCCCATGAAAGGATGGACCTCTCAATCACAAAGAAACTCAGCAACGGAGCCACCAAACCATGTAATGAGCACTGCCTCCAAAATAATGCATTCCCTAGCAGAAACAACGATGGGAATGTATTGGAAATATGTGGTCTGATACCATGGATCTGAAATAATTTCTGGATATCTCCAAATAGACCTCTCAAGTGAAGGAAACCTTCCTCCAATGAGAAACTAGCTCAGAAGCCGAGATTCCAATCCCTTCCACTGCTGCACCCAGCAACACTGCACAATCTCTGACAAAGTTGTGTTGATGTAGATGGATGAAGTTTGACCTGAAAACCTGATGTGTAATTATGAATGAAAACTCTCCCAATGAGGCTTCTCAAATAAAATAGGTGAGATTCTCGCCCGAGAACACCCAGTGCTAAACAACACTGCATCTTTGCTAAGCAGCAAAGCAGCAACAATTCTTGGCTGCCAAGAATAATAATCTACAACATGATGAATAATGATGCCATCCTCTTCCTTATATAATACTTGAGTTTTCTTTCCCTTGGCCCCACTCAATTAAGTTACTTCTAACCCAAGTTACATCTCCCTCCAAAATTGCTTTATTCATCGTTGGATTCCTCCTCTACTAAAACTACATTGTTGACTTGGTCAAAGCAGCTTGAATTTAACCCTGTTCACACATGGAGGTGTTTTATTAGGCTATAAATAATTTCCCCTTTCACACTTGGAGTGTTTTTATCCTCCTTAGGAGACTTATGGGCTTTTCTACCCATTTATTTACCGACTAGAGCTGCTGCTAACTCTAATGTTCCATTTAGCTTGGAGGCTAAAATTTTGGAACATTACAGTCATCCCCTCCAAAATATTTGCTTCTCCTCAAGAAAATGCATAAGGAGAAAAAAATATCTCCCCTCTTCCTCATGTGGCCTCCATCAATAGCATCCATCACTGCATCAAGACAATCTGCAAATATATTGTCATCCAATGCTTCCTTCCAAGTGTGCAAAACCAAAGTGTCTGCATCAATCAAAGGTAGAAAGTGTGTATGGAAACCTACTAGCTATCTCATGGCCTCCACAAAGTAGGAGTGATGATCAACATGTTGAATGAGTGCCTCCCTCACCCATGCTATCATCGAAATGAAGTGAGCCACCCTCCAACATGGCAACTCATGAAAATTCTCCTCCACCTTGTGCTCCTGAGACATAGGTGGGCTGAATGAATGTACATGATAGGCAAGAGGGCCTATCCCATGATGTCCTCTTCTCCAATTATGATAAGTGTAGAAGGCATGCTGATCTTGGGCTGCAACATGATTTCCCTCCAATGGCAAGAAGAAGATTGAGCCTCCAAGGACTCTCCCTCCAAAATCATGAGACATGTCCACCCAAACCATTCCATCCAAGATGAATTGCACATCATCACCATTTGGCCTCCAAATAAAAAAAAAATTGAACGTTAGGTGCAATTTTGGATGGTACCAAAGGTTCTCCAAGTGGATATTATGCAGTCCCCCCAACTGCTACTTGAGAATGTCATATGGCAAGTGATCCTGCAACAAGTTACAAGTTGTATATGTTTGTTCTCCTAACATGGGGAAGTATGCATCAATGTATATCATCTATACATAGATAAAATAACAATACACTTTCCCAAATTCATATATATATGGCTTACTATCATCATAAACATTGGCCCTGAAGTGACCATGAAACCCAAAATTACTCTTGCTCTTTTGAGGAGAAATGCATTGTTCAAACATGGTGGGAAAATACAAATACTCAATGGAGTAATCAACAAGTACATAGATGAATTTCCTACAATACATAGTGAGTAGGCTAAAAGTGAGGTCCATGTATAAGCTCCCCCATGAGGATTCCCTCACCAAAATCTACAAGAAGAAGGGATACAAATACTCTTTGGAACACTCCATCAATAAGAACACACTCCCATGTAACAACACTATAAGACTTAAGAACAAGGCTCCATGACTTCTCCCTTTGACATTCCACATGCCAAATCCATCCACTATCATGCTACTATGTGAGAAGACCATATTTCGACATGGAAGTCTCTCATGATCCTCCAATACTGAAGGGTAGCCTCCTTGCACCATGAATGTGCCTTTATTCTCTTCAGAAATATCATGAAAAGTATGGGAAGAATTTTTCCCATACTCTCCCAAATGTAACCATAGCAACAAAAAATTTTTCTGCTACCTCATCTCTCCCTCATACAAGCCATGAAGTAAGGTCATAATAGTCAAATTGTATGATGCCTCATACAAACAAATCTTCTGCTGCAATATCATATGGGTGCCAGGCCATCCCATGGGTTTTTCTCTCCATGCAAATCTTCCCTTGAGCCAAAACATATTAGTCATACATGGAAGAAATTTACAATAAAAACAAGTTTCCAAAAGACAAACGAAGAGTGAATCATGGTCCCTCTCATGGAACCAGTGCAATGCATCCTTTTCCTGCATCACAATAAGAAATAAAAAGTGCTTTTACAACCACTTGTTTTCTGCCACAGTCATCTCATAAGATGAAAACATGAAGTTACAATATGGTGTCAATGGTGCACACCAAGAAACATGTGGCTTCCCCCACAGCTCATCAAAAGGATAACTAAAGTCAATGCTACAAGTCTTTGCAAGTACATCATTATAAAATATGCAAGAATAAGAAACTCTTCTTGATACATCATGCTGCTCAAATAAGGAAAAGAAGTATAATACAAAATGTGAAATTATACCTCCTCCATCATGTACTTGAGGTCTTGAGCTGAAATGGCTCAACTAGAAATTCTCCCTTACTCCCAATGAGTAGGAAGGTGGCTGTGACATCCTCTCTATCACCATTTGGGATATGCATCTCTCCATATGCTGATATATGTCATGCTGGATGCCCTCCCAAGTGAACTCCTCTGCCCAGGAAAGATATGCATAAAAATGCATGGAAGAGAAATCCTGATGTGCTACATGTAGAAATTTCTCCTTGAGACTAGAAGCTCTAGTCAAGAAGATTCTTCCATGTAAATATATGACCACATCATCCACCATGTATCTGTCATCTCCATCCGGGTCATCAAGAATCATGCATGCACAAATATCCTTGGAGTACTCTACCAAGAGCTGAGATCTCCAATAAGGATCAATCCTCCTCAGTGACAACGTTGGTGATCTAGCATGTGAAGCTCTCCTCATGTTGTTGCCTGCTACTTTGACATTCCCCATGCAAAAGTCTTCCTCCAAAATCTTCACCTCTCCAAAATACAAGAGTGGTGAACCGAAAGACAAGATATCTCTCATCAACTGTAGATCTGGTGGCCTCCCTAGTGGAATGCCTCTATGTAGTGAGACATCAATGTCAAGAGTAGACTATGCAGATGATTGGGAAACCTTGACCTTGACCTTACAACGCAAATCAGTCTACCTCTTTCTTGTACTGGCTCCCTGAAATAGAGAAGGGTGTGTACCTCTCATCAAATGATGCTGCTCTTCCTCCCTTCCTCCTCCTTCCAGCTACAATGCTCCACAATCATGCTACTCACTGATTGTGCTTGGACCTTTATGTATGAGATCCTGGGGAAATTCTTGAAAAATCACAAGAATCCCTCCTATTGGAGCATGTTATCCTCCCTCCTCTGCATGAGGCACTAGATGTGCTCTAGATGTCATAGCGTTGTTGCCCTCATCTCTCTCAATGTGTGTGGACAACATCTCAACAGTTGGAACCTCTTTTGAAAAAGAGATCCCTATGCCCTCTTGTCCAAGAATATGAATTGGAGGTCTTGCTTCCAACAATGTTTAATGCAAGATATTAGCTCCTCCCATGGTTTTCTAAAATGGATTTCCCTCCATCACATGCAAGGGTTTTGTTTGCTCAAGTTTTCCTTGCTCATGTGTCTCGGGAATTTTTTCACCAAACCTCTCCATCAATGCTTTTATGAATCTTGCATAAGAGAAAGTGTCAGCATTCTTTAAGGAATAAGGTTAAAAAATCCACCTTGCATGAGCCTTACCTCTGAAATGCAGTGTTGCAGCTCTGATAGCTTCATCTCCGTAAATATGGTGCAACTGCAAATAGGAGTCTAGCTCCTTCACCCAAGCTCCAACTGAATATGTGGGTGATCTGGAAAAAGTAGATAGAAGAAATCTATATACATCCTGCTGCTAGTTCTTCTCCACCTAGATCTTGAAAAAGTCTTGGAAATTAGTATGATCTCTAAACCTCTCAGTTTGAGATTCATACTCCTGCAATAAATCACTAAGAGTTCTCCTCTTAGGCATTTTTCCTCCTCCCATCCATCTGAAGATAGCTCTGGGCATTTGACTGTGATGTGCATCATGGAGTGTAGTTGCATGCTCACACTCACCATGTGAAAATCTAGATTCAGTTCTAGATTCAATCTCCTTTGGATATCCCATCTCCAATCTCATCTTCTTCAGCTCTTCTTGAAAGCTCTTCATAGTGTTAGCCCCCCCTAAAAACTTTCTGGCAAGAAAACGGGGGGCTAAATTGTTTTTGAGCCTTCAAGGAATGCATTTCCTCTGAAAACACAGTCTCCTTGAAGCCTCCATGTGTCTTTTATCCTTTGATAAAATCCCCTCTGCTGATTTCCCTCATAAATCCTCTCTGTTTGTGAAGAAATTCCCGAAGGCCTCCTTTCCCCTTTATTTCACCCTCACCTAGCCTCTTTCCTAGTCCCCCTTGTCTTCCCCTTCTATTTCCCTTCCTACCTTTCGAATCCCCTCAAATCCCCTTAAAATTCTTCCCCTAACCTTTGTTGGCCATTTTCCTCCCTTACTCCTTTATCATTTCCTTCCTTGGCCTTCAAATTCCATTTAAATGGGCCAAAACCCACTTCCTAACCTTATTATAAGGCCTAGCCCCTTTCCGCCAACCCCTTTCAAACCACTTCCCCCATATGCCCCAGCGCTGGGACCAAGCGCTTAAGTCCCAAGCGTTAATCGCAATCGGAAGACCGGGCGGGTGAAATTTCCTTTGTAATGTCAAAAAATCCAATGTGATTTGTTTATAACGTTAAGTCTGGTGATGCATTCCGCACCATTGATCTTCCACAGAGATCGGATGGCAGAGCACCAATCACAGGCCCCCGCCCAATCGCAATCGCAAAGTTCATGCGCGCCCCTCCAATTGGCCCATCGCAATCACTTGCGATGTGATTAATCGCAAGCCCTTCCCTCCGATCCCCGATCACACTGTCTTCCGATTCAATCCCATCCGTCCATTCAACCCACGATCTGACGGTCATCGCTCAATTGTAAATCCCCTCCGATCACAATCGTAAGTCCTGTCTCCCGTCCTCTGATTGTGAACCCCCGATTGCATTATCCACCATTCATTCCTCCCCCAGATCAATGGTTATCACTCATTCCCGTCCCCACTCCCAATTGCAATCGGAACTTGTTGAATATGTGTTGCGATTGCCTCCCGCTCCGATTTGCGATTGCGATTTCCATATGGTCCCACCTCGTCTATCATTCCCGTCGGTTTTTCATTGTTTTTCATCACATTTATTTTTATTTCCTTCGTTAATCGACCCCCCACATTTCACATTAAATTTTAATGAATCGTCCTCCGCCATTGTTCCATTATGTCCACCATTTCCACAGTGGTCAACGCCTTTCTTCCACCGCCTTCGCAGCATTTCCTCCGCCGCCACTGCCCGGGCTTTAAACAGTTTATTCTATCGTGCAGATAGCATAGAGAGACCATTACAGCCGCCAGCACAACAGCAGAGATGGGTTCTGAAGGGATTCAAGCCGGCTAATGGAAGATTAACAAGTGTAATCCCGTATTCAAAGGATTAAGGTTCAGCTTGAAGACTAATGAGTGCACCAGCAAGTCATAATTGCGCTACCTAACATCAGAACATGTTTTCTCCAGAGGTACACCTTCCTACAGAAATCTCCATGCCTCCTCGAGCCCTGAAATGATTAATTACACTGACTCGAGTCCATTTAAGATAGTCAGGCGGCAGTTATGAGGAATGGATAAACCTTGCAGATCTTCAACCGAGTTCATCTATGGCAGCGCAGAGCTCCAGACAGTCGAAGGACTCCAAATGAACATCAGAGGTCAAAATCAACCTGACAGAGATCTCTGAACCAGTCTCAGAATACCTACAGTGTTGCAGATAGCCATTAAGCAGTATTGGCGTGGACACTTCCGCCGATTCTATCTTAATGAGATCAATTAATTTTCTATCTACCTCTGTTTCTCTCTTCTCCTATAAGAATTCCTGAGAACATATTGTAAAGGTTGTGGTTGTTGTTGCCTTACTGTGGCAGTTGTTGTTAGAGGGATTCATTCTTGACTGTTAGAACAGTCGTGGGAGGGAGTAGCAGAGTAGTTGTATGTAATAGGCTGGGAGGAGAAATTCTGGACTGTATTAGCCATTGAGCTCAGTGTACATGACTAGTTTTGCATCAATTAATCAAAGCACATTTCACAGGATCCTGGTCTATTACTATTGGTGATGTTCTTCCTAACTCTGTTTATTACATTTTCATACTGTTTCATGTTCTTTTGGTAGGCAACAAAAGTATAGCATAGGATTCACCCTTGTTAGGTGCCCTATGTTCCTGCTCTCCCTACCTTTAATTTTTTCTCCTTATGTGTTATCTAAGAGTGAATTCATGTGGTTTAACCAGCGCAGTGGATGTTATTGCCTGCTGGCTGATGTATGAACTTGGGGGTTTGCTGCTTAGATGTTTTCTTTGTCAAATTTATCTCTTTTTTTTCCCTTGGAGTTGCTAAAGCAGACCTGGAGTTAAATGAACTCTGGTCCGATCTATAAGTAGCCCCTTTGTCCCCCTTCGAGAGCTACCTTCGAGTATGTCCAAGCAGGTCTGGAGTTAAATGACCTCTAACTCGATCTATAGACAGAAAATTGGTTGTCTTTCCTTCTTCCACTTTCTCTCCTTAATTTTCCATTCCACCATCTGCCTAAAAGATCCTTTAGTGTAGATGACTTGCCCTTTGAAAGCCTTGGCTAGTGGATGCAAGTAATTTCCTTTCATGACTCCATAGCCCAATGGATGGCACTGTCTTGGCCTATCCTCTTTGCTGAAGCCTCCCGCTATTTTGTTTCCTTTCTCCCATTAATTTCTCCATCTATGATCTCCTGACCAACCCAGCAACGAACCAAACAAATCATTTAAACCCCCCATGTGTGCTTCATACCTAGCCTAATATCTCAATTTGAGTTTTCAAAGATATATCATTCTTGCTCTATTTTGAGAGATCCCTCTCCGGGTTTAGGAGGGCTAGATCCTAGGGCCCCAAAGTGGTTTGATGTTGTCTCATCTTTTGGTATTGCCAAATCTACCAAAACATGGGAACCCCAACATAATGGCGACTCCACTGGGGACGAATCTGAGAGTTTACAGTTGTTGATATTGGTCTATTTCCCATTGTCGTCACCAACATAATGGCAACTCCGCTGGGGATAGATCAGTTAGCTTTGATTTGGTAAACCATTGTGGTGGACAGTAAGTTGTAAATCATCCACCTGGCGACTTCACAATTCCTAAATAATTAAAATACTCCACTGGTGATCAGCAGGCCACTGATTATCTGTGGTTTCTCATAAGACTCCACTGGGAGACCAGTCGCAGTACAACATCATCCCTACCAAATGGAAGACTCTGAGTTGAGCCCCCTTGAAGAGTTTCGTTTTGGAATATCAGATATACTGGCTCAACTCAGAAGCGAAGACCTTCAAAAAGTTTTCCGTTCCAGCTCAAGATTCAATGATCGACCTAAGCTGAAGAAAGTTTTTTTAGAAGTGCTAGTGGAGAGGTATGAAGCTGAGCTCAAACTTTTGAAATCACAAGAAAAATCATACGGGTTCAGAGACCCGAGAGCCTTTTGGAAAGTCTCCCGCCCCCTAAAAGAGAAGAAATTCCGTTGTTGTTTGATGTGCAAGAAGAAGACGATCCAGCTCCCAAGAGCCACTCTGAGGACGCAGCGGAAAATGCAATGACCGAAGCCGCCCGGGATGCAAACAACCTACCAATCATGGAAGGCCTAAGTGAAGAAAGTGCACATCATATGCTCATTGATCCTATGGCAGAATATGTGGAGGCCCTGAAGCGCTCAAATACTCCAGCGTTGATCCTTAGCACGGGCCAGATTTATCATGAATGGTCACTACTGATGGTGACCATAGTTTTGAAGAACCACATGCAGAGCACCCTGTGGTTATCTCTGACAGGCAGCCATTGCTCATATCCTTTTTTGTTGTTATTAGACTGGCTGCATTGGCATTATTACATCACCTAGAGCATCAGAGATTCCAGTTAGGGTAGGATAGGTAGGAAAAGCTCAATAAAGCTCAGTCTATGAGCATGTAGTTAGTTGTTTTCTGTCTTAGAATGTAGAGAAGAAACTTGCTAGACAGTCTAATCCTAGCAGGTAGTAGTGTAGGTAGAGAAGCTTATGAGGCCAACAGCCTAATCTGGTCTCATGGAGTAATAAGGGTAGACTTAGAATAGGTTTATTTTTTGTTTATAAAAATAAAATGATGTAAAGGGTCTGCAAACCCAAATGCACCCAAAAGAAAAATGTTAGGACTATAGTGTCGATAGGTAGTTGTTTGGGAGAATTTTATTGCTGATATGTTGTCTTCATAGCTTGTGGTAGCTGATCAAAGAAATAAATGGATGGTTCAAGCAGCAGGCACCTGGCCTACACCAAGAGATCATTGTCTGAATTCTTGACTCCTTCAAGAAGAAGCCATCCCCATGTGGAGCCACTGTTAGCCCCCCCTATAAAATTTTTGGCAAGCAAACGGGGGGCTAAATTGTTTTTGAGCCTTCAAGGAATGCATTTCCTCTGAAAACATAGTCTCCTTGAAGCCTCCATGTGTCTTTTATCCTTTGATAAAATCCCCTCTGCTGATTTCCCTCATAAAGCCTCTCTGTTTGTGAAGAAATTCCCGAAGGCCTCCTTTCCCCTTTATTTCACCCTCGCCTAGCCTCTTTCCTAGTCCCCCTTGTCTTCCCCTTCTATTTCCCTTCCTACCTTTCGAATCCCCTCAAATCCCCTTAAAATTCTTCCCCTAACCTTTGTTGGCCATTTTCCTCCCTTACTCCTCTATCGTTCCCTTCCTTGGCCTTCAAATTCCATTTAAATGGGCCAAAACCCACTTCCCGACCTTATTATAAGGCCTAGCCCCTTTCCGCCAGCCCCTTTCAAACCACTTCCCCCATATGCCCCAGCGCTGGGACCAAGCGCTTAAGTCCCAAGCGCTAATCGCAATCGGAAGAACGGGCGGGTGAAATTTCCTTTGTAATGTCACAAAATCCGATGCGATTTGTTTATAACGTTAAGTCTGGTGATGCATTCCACACCGTTGATCTTCCGCGGAGATCGGACGGTGGAGCGCCAATCGCAGGCCCCCGCCCAATCGCAATCGCAAAGTTCATGCACGCCCCTCCGATCGGCCCATCACAATCACTTGCGATGCGATTAATCGCAAGCTCTTCCCTCCGATCCCCGATCACACTGTCTTCCGATTCAATCCCATCCGTCCATTCAACCTGCAATTCGACGGTCATCGCTCAATCGCAAATCCCCTCCGATCGCAATCGCAAGTCCTGTCTCCCGTCCTCCGATTGCAAACCCTCGATTGCATTATCCACTGTTCATTCCTCCCCCATATCAACGGTTATCGCTCATTCCCGTCCCCACTCCCAATCGCAATCAGAACTTGATGAATATGTGTTGCGATTACCTCCCGCTCCGATTTGCGATTGCGATTTCCGTATGGTCCCACCTTGTACGATCATTCCCATCGGTTTTTCATTTTTTTTCATCACATTTCTTTGTATTTCCTCCGTTAATCGACCCCCCGCATTTCACTTTAAATTTTAATGAATCGTCCTCCGCCATTGTTCCATTGTGTCCGCCTTTTCCACAGTCGTCAATGCTTTTCTTCCACCGCCTCCGCAGCATTTCCTCAACCGCCACTGCCCAGGCTTCAAACAATTTATTCTATTATGTAGATAGCATAGAGAGGCCATTACAGCCACCAGCACAGCAGCAGAGACGGGTTCTGAAGGGATTCAAGTCGGCTAATGGAATATTAACAATTGTAATCCCGTATTCAAAGGATTAAGGTTCATCTTGAAGACTAATGAGCACACCAGCAAGTCATAATTGCGCTACCTAACATTAGAACATGTTTTCTCCAGAGGTACACCTTCCTACAGAAATCTCCATGCCCCCTCGAGCCCTGAAATGATTAATTACACTGACTGGAGTCCATTTAAGATAGTCAGGCGGCAGTTATGAGGAATGGAGAAACCTTTCAGATCTTCCACCAAGTTCATTTATGGCAGCGCAGAGCTCCAGACAGTCGAAGGACTCCAAATGAACATCAAAGGTCAAAATTGACCTGACAGAGATCTCCGAACCAGTCTCAGAATACCTACAGCATTGCAGATAGCCATTAAGCAGTATGGGCGTGGACACTTCCACTGATTCTATATTAATGAGATCAATTAATTGTCTATCTACCTCTGTTTCTCTCTTCTCCTATAAGAATTCCCGAGAACATATTGTAAAGGTTGTGGTTGTTGTTGCCTTGTTGTGGCAGTTGCTGTTAGAGGGATTCATTCTTGACTGTTAGAACAGTCGTGGGAGGGAGTAGCAGAGTAGTTGTATGTAATAGGCTGGGAGGAGAAAGTCTGGACTGTATTAGCCATTGAGCTTAGTGTACATGACTGGTTTTGCATCAATTAATCAAAGCACATTTCACAGGATCCTGGTCTATTACTATCGGTGATGTTTTTCCTAACTCTGTTTATTAAATTTTCATACTGTTTCATGTTCTTCTGGTAGGCAACAGAAGTATAGCATAGGATTCACCCTTGTTAGGTTCCCTATGTTCCTGCTCTCCCTACCTTTAATGTTTTATGCTTATGTGTTATCTAAGAGTGAATTCGTGTGGTTTAACCAGCGCAGCAGATGTTATTGCCTGCTGGCTGATGTATGAACTTGGGGGTTTGCTTCTTAGATGTTTTCTTTGTCAAATTTATCTCTGTTTTTTCCCTTGGAGTTGCTAAAGCAGACCTGGAGTTAAATGACCTCTGGTCCGATCTATAAGCAGCCCCTTTGTCCCCCTTTGAGAGCTGCCTTCGAGTATGTCCAAGCAGGTCTGGAGTTAAATGACCTCTGACCTGATCTATAGACAAAAAATTGGTTGGATTTCCTTCTTCCACTTTCTCTCCTTAATGTTCCATTCCACCATCTGCCTAAAAGATCCTTTAGTGTAGATGACTTGCCCTTTGAAAGCCTTGGCTAGTGGATGCAAGTAATTTCATTTCATGACTCCATAGCCTAATGGATGGCACTGTCTTGGCCTATCCTCTTTGCTGAAGCCTCCTGTTGTTTTGTTTCCTTTCTCCCATTACTTTCTCCGTCTATGATCTCTTGACCAACCCAGCAACCAACCAACCAAATCATTTAAACCCCCCATGTGTGCTTCATACCTAGCCTAATATCTCAATTTGAGTTTTCAAAGATATATCATTCTTTCTCTATTTGGAGAGATCCCTCTCCGGGTCCAGGAGGGCTAGATCCTAGGGCCCCAAAGTGGTTTGATTTTGTCTCATCTTTTGGTATTGCCAAATCTGCCAAAACATGGGAACCCCAACACATAGATTTTGGAAGAAACTTTGTGAGCTTGTATTATTTTATTATATTACATACTAAAGATTTTTGGCTTCTATACATCTCTCCTTATTTTGATAGCTGGATCTCACCGGCTAAGCCAGAGATCGTGCTTTGATACCACTGTAATATTCCTCTTTTGCAACAGCTCATGAATCCGGCAGTAAAAATACAATTCCAGCAACAAATGCAATAAAACAGTAAAATGGACTCTTGGATCCCATATATTAGTCAATATAAATTCTAAATCCACTATTAGAGCTTAAACAAAGCAAAATAGGTGGGTTAAACAAATCTCCCACACCTAGGATTGCCAAAAAGTGCTAAAACCCCAAGACTACAAAATGCCGGAGCAATTGTTCAAGGGATTGTGTAGTCTAAGAAAGGGTTTTAACATAAAATGATAGGATAAAAATAGATATACTCATGTATTAATAAATAATTTTTGAAGAACATATATCTAAGCTCCTTATACAAAATACAAAAGAAACCGACAAGGGTTTCTTTTCCAAACACTCTCTATACAAATGTGATATTCAGGAAATCACTGAATCATCACTGCAACAATGAAAAAAATGAGTTTACAAGGATGAAATATGTCTTATCTGATTTATTTACCTCAAGGGCTTCCTCCCATGAAAGAATGGACCTCTCAATCACAAGGAAACTCAACAACAGAGCCACCAAACCATGCAATGAGCACTGCCTCCAAAAAACACATTCCCTAGCAGAAACAGCGCTGGGAATGTATGGGAAATGTGTGTTATGATGCCACAGATCTGAAATAAGCTCTAGATCTCTCCAAAAATATCTCTCAAGTGAATGAAAACTTCCTCCAATGAGAAACTAGCTCAGAAGCTGGGATTCCAATCCCTTCTACTGCTGCACCCAACAACACTGCACAATCTCTGGAAAAGTTGTGCTGATGTATATGGCTGAAGCTTGGCATGAAAAATTGATGTGGAATGATGAATTAAAAATCTCCCAATGATGCTCCTTAAAGGAAAGAGGTGGGATTCCGACCCGGGAACACCCAGTGCTAAACAGCACTGCAGCTTTGCTAAGCAGCAAAGCAGCAACAATTCTTGGCTGCCAAGAATAATAATCTACAACATGATGAATAATGTTGTCATCCTCTTCCTTATATAATACTTGATTTTTCTTGCCCTTGGCCCCACTCAATTAGGTTACTTCTAACCCAAGTTGTATCTCCCTCCAAAATTGTGTTATTCATCCTTGGATTCCTCCTCCACTAAAACTACGTTGTTGACTTGGTCAAAGCAGCTTGAATTTAACCCTGTTCACACATGGAGGTGTTTTGTTAGGCTAGAAAGAATGTATCCTTTCACACTTGGAGTGCTTTTATCCTCCTGAGGAGAATTATGGGCTTTTATACCCATTTATTTACGGATTAGAGCTGTTGCTAACTCTAATGTTTCATTTAGCTTGGAGGCTAAAATTTTGGAACATTACAGTGTGAGGACGATTAGGTCTTCTAGGATTTTTTAGTATCATACGCGAAACAACCAAAACCATATTTTTTATTGTTTTATCACATATTATTAATCTAAAGGAGAAACTTACCTTTTATTTTTCGCTTTTTTTAATCTATGTTATCACATTTTTATCTGGTAATAATATCTCTTGTCTTGGAAAAATAAAAAATATTTCCAAAATTAAACCGATTCGACACCATAACGAACCCAACGGGACCTCTTCAATCTAGAAATTTTTTGCACCTCCTCCCATTATAGGTAGGAGTGCGAGGTATTTCACCATTTAGGCGTCAAAGACGACACACAACCACCCTTATTGGTTCATCCTTTATCGAGACATCCTTAGTTAGAAACCCCTAGGGGTCACCTAGTGCCGCACTTATGGAGACTCCCATAAGGTCACCACACACAAATCCTCCCACAACCCTGAGAGGGCAGAGGAGAGCTACCCCTTCGAGGAGTCAAAAAAACACACATCAGGGTATGTCATAGGGTAATATCCCCGAGACACCCCCCATACACAACTAGATTCCTGTGTTTCCACAGTTCACAATGGAACTCAATACTCAGGTACCTTTCCTAACATCATTAAACCTCCCAGATCTATCAAAGATAAAAATTATCCCATTGTGCACAACACTAATTTCCCCCCCATTCCCAGGAATATCCCTTCAGACATTACAAAATTCAAAGGGAAGAAAGAAGAATACCCTAGAAATCACGTAATGACTTTACACCTATGGTGTTCATCCAATAGTATTATTGATGAAATTATTCGAATAAGACTATTTCAGTGCACCTTAAACAGACTAGCCTCCAAATGGTATTTAGAGTAGCCTTCTGCTTCGCGTGGAACCTTTAGTGCCCTCCCTACTGTGTTCCTCACATATTTTCATTTACCCACCCACCATGATTCAAGAATGGAGTTACTAACTCATTTTAGGAAAATGTCGGTTGTCCATATCTCAAACCATATCCATGAATGGTGACGACGTTGAAGTTTGTGCAAAGCCAAAATCGATGATAGAGTTTTACTGGACCTATTTTTGAAGACTCTCACAGTAGATATTTCAAAATATGTGGCAACCCAAGGACCTACCTCTGAGGATGATGCCATTAGTAAATCCCAACAAATTGAACTTATATACACCTAGTCAGGATACATTTACAATGTCCTGCCTAGTGCCTCTCGCCTGTAAAGTTACAAATAATTTCCATGCGCGTCAAACATTGTAGACGGATTGATCAGGTCATTAACCAAAGGTCACCTAGGCAGTAGTATCCAGTACCCAGGTTACTCGTACGATCCTAACTAGAACATCACAAAACCTGGCTAGAGCACATCCTCCTTGAGGCCCTTCCACCAGAATCTCTTCCTAATGGTCTGATATGTCTTTGTTAAATATTTGTGGCATGAGAGGGGTGAATCATGTATTGCATGTAGAAATTTATTCTTGAGTTTCGAATCTCTATTCAAGAAGATCTGGTCCTGGTAGTAAATGACCCCATCCCTATCTCTATACCTCTCATCAGTCACCTACCCATCAAGTACTTCACATGTGAATTGGTTCTTGGAATACTCCACCAACAGTTGGGACTCCCAATTTGAATCCATACTCATCAATGACAGTTATTCTGGTCTCTGTGATAAGGCATATGTTACCTCATTTCTTCTCTCTTTGACATGTTCAATGTCATATTCAGATGTCAGAATTTTGCTACCCCATTTTTGTTGCCTCTCTTGTAGCTCAAGAAGAGATTGAAGATTATGATGGCCAATCTTTACTTTGAAGTCGTTTCCCATCCAATGTTGCCTGATTTTGGCCAATGCATGAATGATGGCCCGCAACCCCTTCCCATATATGGAAGACACCTTCCTATGTGGAAGTATCTTATGACTCTCAAAGGCTATGGAATAACCTCCTTGCACCATAATTGTGCCATCACCTACCCCTAAAGCATCATATTCCAGTGCCAAGGCTTGGTGAGATCTGGTAATACCAACACTGGGAAAATATTCATCTCCTCTTTGAGCCAATCAAAGGCCCTATATGTAGTTTTTTCCCCATCAAAGGCTCCCCTCTTAGCCATATCTGTGAGTGGTGCCACTGGTTGTGAGAACTCTTTAACCAACTTCCGGTCTGGGAGCCTTCCTAGTGGAATGCCTCCAAATACTGTAAATTCATGGTCTACAATAGACTGTATATCTAAGTATATTGATTTGTCCTTGCCTCCTTTGTGAAAATCAGTCTCCATCTTATGTGTGAAGACTTCTTGAGGTGGATAGGTGTGAATACACCTGATCATTTTATGCTTATCGCTCTTCTTATATGTCCATTCCATTTGCAAGGTCTCCCAATCCGTGCTGACCTTTCCTATTGTAATCAACCACTGCACACCCATTATCACATTAGTGTCATGAAAATCAACCATAAAGAAGTGATTAGTTAAAGTGTATGTCACCAAGGTTACAGATAGTGCTGGAACATACTTCACACATTGCATGGTTCTAGCTCCTTGAACCAAAACTGAGAACACTTTGAAATGATCTGTGGGTATGATTTTCTTCTGCACTAGCTGAGCATCAATGAAATTTTGGGTAGCCCCACTGTCTATCAATACTGACACCTGCTACCCCTAAACTATGCCTCAGACTCTCAAGGTTAGATACTTGGGTACTCCCCGCAAAGATGCAAGGGCCCCTCCAATTGGAGAAAATGCCACATTTACACCTCTTGGGGGTGGTGGATTCTCTCCTGGTGCCACAATGTTGATGTCTCCTTCTGGATCCTCTTCTTCCTCCTATTCACTATCACGGATTACCTCAATATAGTGTGTCTTTCCCGCAGCACATCGATGCCCTGATGCCCATGGTTCTTGGCAAGTGAAGCAAAGCTTCCTACTCAAATCTCTTCAGACATCATCACTAAGAGGTCCTTTGTTCTAGTTCTCCTTTGGGGAAAGAACCTTCACATCTTTCCCCTTTGACTGAAATGGAGCTCTTGCCCTTGGAAAAGCATCTTGTAAGTCCCTAGCCCTAACAATGGCATATTGGAGCATAGTTGGTCTGGTGGACTTTACCAACCCATGCAGAGGCTCTGCTAGCCCATAAATGAACATATACACTCTCTTAGGTGTAGATAAATTTGGCACCATGATGGAAAGTTTTAGGAATTCAGAGATATAGGTCTCTATATTTCCTAATTACTTGAGCTTGGCTAGCTCAACAAAGGGTGCCTCTAGATCTCTTCAGTAAAATATTTCTACCAACCTCTAGGTGAATTCTGCGTGCGCAGTCACATTTTCATGCCCCAATGTAGATAGATCATGTGTTATGTAGGTAGATCCCCTCTGTGGACAGAGGTGATCCCTCTAGCCCTCGAGTGGGTCTAGAAAAAAAGGAAACAAGCTAGAATTTTGGACTCGTAGATAATGAATGAAAGCATGTTAGGATAGATGGCCTACTTTGGTCCAACACTTATGTTGTCGTTTGTAGAAGAAATCCGCTGATTTTTGTCTTCACACATTGTGGTATTTCAATGGAAATATCTGTGTACTTGTACAACGATCAAGTGAACAATGACAACATAAGAAAACATATTTTCATTCATAACTATTTGGTTGGTCAAGGAAAAAATGCTTTGCATGTTATCAAACAAAAAATTGGAACCAAAAAACCAGTCTTGGATTAAAGGTAGAGAGAAGAAGTTTACAACCAAAAATCCTTGACGTTGTAGCCTCATTCAATGGGTCTAGTCAAACACATCTCAAGAATTCATCGTGGATTGGACTTGGTGAGGAAATGGGCCTAAAATCTCTCTCGAAAATGGATTCCTCTCTACTCTATTCTCACACAAGCTATAGTAAGGACTGTTCAGCTAGTTGAAACTATGTGAGAAGGCCGTATTTATAGGAAAGGAGGAGGTGGTTTGGGGTCCCTCATAAGGTGGAAGGGAGACCCTATCCTTTGGGAAGTTTCTCAAATGTAGGAAACAAGAATCCAAATGAATGACTTCGACATTATTCAATCGAACAAGCCATGATGACTCCACTCACAAAGTTGTTGGGCATAGAAACTTCATTTCTATTTTAAACAAATTTACAAAAATATCTTGGCATGGGTAGTCCACTAAGATAGAAAACCAATGGGTGTGAGGCCTAGTGAAAATTTCTCTACGGGCATGAGGTCATAACTGCCTACCAGCGTTGACCCAAAATCATGTGTTTCTGAGAGTCTGCTTTAGGAATAGACAACAGAGAAAATATTCTTCACATGCCAAGGGATGCAATGACACTTTTTGCAAGGTATGAAAATACACAGAAGTCACTAAAATGGTCCTTCAATATTCGAGATGGGGATTGCAGGTGTTGAGCCTCAAAATTGTGCTTTCTTTCATTTCATTTTACCTCATTTTCCTTTGTCCATTGCTATCCTAGACCTAATTGATCAATGAATATAGTTAAAATTACTTCTAGAATGATTTACATGACTGACTTGCTAAGTTTTGTGATTTTTGTCATTGTAAAGCATTTTGATCGAAACTAGCTACAGAATGCAGACATTCCGTAGCTAACCGGTGATTCTGCAGCTGTCTTCACGTTTGAGTATGTTCCAGGTGGCCTCTCAAGAAAAATTGCATATGGGCATAATTTATGTCATGTCTACATGGTTCGTTGCTCATCATGGAGGAAGAAACGAATTCTGGGTATGGTTTTGGAACGTGGGAACACATTTAGGAAGGAAGACTTCTATTAGGACTGTCTCAGTCCAGATGTCTTTTCCTTTTCACGCATCCACTTCAAGAGTCCTAATGTGATTCCGATAAGGAAAGACAGTGTTCCTGAATTGTTACAAATCTTGTTATTTACATTTGTTATATAAACACTTGGGAAACCGAGAGCTATGTTAGATTTTATGTTAGATTTTATGCTAGATTTCATTCCAGATTTTGCTTAGATTCTGTGCTACATTTCTGAAGACGCAGAGTGTTATGTTCAAGTTATTTCATCTTTAATGAAGCAGACAGTGTTGTTTTGAAAGCGTTGATTTAATTTGGAGTTGAATTCCGTCAGGTGGTAGAGGGCCCCTGCCTCTTGCACGGATTTATTTGCGTAAATTAGATAAGTATTCTAGCTGCCTTTACATTTTTGAATTTGAATTAGTAGTTGTTTTAATTAGCTACTGTAGTTGTACTCATTCTAACTCTTCCACAAGAAGAAGCTCTTCCAAAAGATTATAATGATGAATGGGAAATGGCTATAGTATTGTAGGATTAGAAGTTGAATTCATAGTTGTTTTTAATTACCTACTGTAGTTATACTCATTCTAACTCTTCCACAAGAAGAAGCTCTTCCAAAAGATTATAATGATGAATGGGAAATGGCTATAGTATTGTAGGATTTAGTTGTAATTTTTGTTGTTCACTATCACAGTTACACTTGTTCTAATCACTCTTTCACAAGAAGAAACTCTTCCAATAAATTCTTAAGAAGTCCAAGACATGACCATGATAATGAATGATTTAGTTGTGTGTTTGCACTAAGTACCATCTCTGTTCTTGCTCTTAAATGCTTGTCCAAAATATCATAATGATGAGTGGGATATGGATATGATATCTTAGTTTTTCATTGCTTTTAGTCCTTTATGTTTGCATTTGCACTCAATTACACAATCGGAATTGTTCTAGCTCTTCCAAAAGAAGGAATTATTTCAAAATATCAATAATGATGGACAAACAGACTGTATAATTTCATAGAATAATGCATGATAGTATAGTTAGGATGCTCCGGAGTTTAATTGCACTTAACTCATGTTCAGTACTTTGTTTTGAGTTTGATGATGACTTGTAGTTCAGCATTGTTCTAGATTAGTGGCATCTTAAGTTCATTCTTAGATTAACTCATTGCACTTGCACTTCACATTCAGATTGTCATCCACTGCACAATAGATTACTTTAGTTGTTAAGATTAACAAGACAGCCTTCATTATTTACAAACATCTTCTTGTTCTAAAATCTACAATTGATCCATAACCATATGAACAGAAGAAAACATCACTATAAGGCCTGAAGTATCTCTATAATTTCCTTATCATTTCATAAACAGAGCCCTCCCTCAAAATATTACCTTGAAAAGAAATCAATAACTCTTGAGTAAGGTCTTGTGACATTCAATTAAATTGCAGAATAGAGTTAGGAACTAGTCCTAGAACAGAAGATCTTAGGATGGTATCAATGTTTTTCCTCCAAATCTGTTTCAAATCTCTAATCAAGGACAAAATGTTGCATCATTGTAAGAATAGTTGTTTAACTCTTTAGTTAGAGGATTTGCATACTTAGTGATCATTTCTCAAGTTTAGTTTGTGTTTTGAATAATTTGCTTAAAAGTCATTATCAAGCTTTGCTTTTACTTAGTCATAGTTTAGATTTGATTCTGCTTCAATATTTCAAATTGCATTTACCATTTGACATCAACCAATTAGGCTTAACTCTGTTTTTAATCATCAGCTTATTTCCATTAGCTTTCTAGGCATTTTCCTTGTGAACATAAAATCACCAAAAGACCAAAAACATCATAAATCATCACAAAAGACCAAAAACATCACAAAACACTACACACAACGCATTAGGAAACAAGCACCTAGGTACATACAGTACACTTCGCTTCAGCAGTTTACCAACCCTGGTTGACAATTAAATGAGCTCAGTATAGGAGACTAGATTGAGACCAAACATTTTGGCGCTGTTGCCGGGGAAGTGAAAACTAGGTAACCTTTGTTTCTTAGCATCCAAAAACAATTTTATGCATAGAGAGAGAGATTCAAGGGGAAGATTTATAAGCAGCAGAGGCAGAAGTTTGATTTCTAGAAAACCACTTGTTTCATCTAGATCCAGAGCTAGTATACCTTCAACTCAAACCCATCTTCCATCCTTTACTGATCCTGGACTTCTAGAAGATCTAAGGTCAACTACTCCATTAGAGAAACCTTCCACTTCATCCACTGAACCTGCCATAGAAGAAAATCTAAAAACTCTTGTTGGGGACACAAACCTTTCCACTTCCACAGGAGAGTCAACCATGGCAGAAGAAGGAGGAGGAGGAGTTTTTAATGGAGAAAACACACTATTTGGAGGTAGAGGTAGAGGTAGAGGAGAAGGAGGTAGAGGTGCAATTGGAGGAAGAGGTAGAATAGGAAGCTCTTTTGGGTTCCCTATACTTGATGAAAAAACCAATACAACCATGAAAAACATTTCACCCTCTGTCCTTCCAAACTTCTATGGACTTAAAACTGAAGATCCTGAAACTTTCTTATTCGAATTTGAAGTGTTGTGTAGAACTTATGACTACCTACAAGATGCTCAAAAACTGAAATTATTTCCTTCAACTTTGAAGGGAGCAACATTGAAGTGGTTTATGAGTCTAATCAGTAGTTCTATTAGAACATGGGAAGACATGAAACAAGAATTTCTAGAGAGATACTTGGATTATTGTATGCCGGTTAATCATAAGGAAGAAGTGTTCAAGATGTTACAAAAAGAAGATGAAAACTTAGAATATTTGTTGGAAAGATTTAATTACAACATCAAAAGGGCAAAAATGGAAAATCTAGATCAAGACACCTTAAAAGCTCTTTTGTTGAAAAAAATTAGGGATGAATGGTTGGATATTCTTAACATGATGGGAAAAGGGGATATATCACAACTTACATTACCTGAAATATCTAAGTTATGTATCAACCTTTCCAGAGGGAAATCTAAAACTGTCAAAGGTCCAAGAGATCCCGCTCTTGCAAGGGCAAGTAAATCTGCTTATGGGACAGTAAGTAGATCAGAAATAGGACACATGCTTGATGAATTTAAATATGATATCTTAGGGAGTCTTAGTGAACAAATAGACACCCTTAAGATACAAAACAAGAAAAAGGCTGAATCTGATGCTTTGGCAATCTTTTGTCCCAAATGTAGAAAGAAACATGCCTTGAGAGAGTGTCCTTTAGATGTAAAAGTTGTAGAGACCTGTGTCATTTGTTCTGAAAAACATGAAACCAAGAATTTTCCTTCTCTTCCTGGTCTCAAAGCTGTATTTCAGGAAGAAACTCCTACAGACTCCACAGAATCTCTTAACTTTGTATCTAGAAGACCTTGGCAGGGACCTCAGACACAAGGATTCCATGATCAAATGTATAATCAACCTCCACCTTGGAATTCTTGGCAGTAACCTTGGCCCCAATTTCAAAATCAATCTCAATCTTGGGCACAAGGAACACAAATTCCCTATGGAAGATACTCTCCATACTATCAGTATCCACCATCCTATCCACCATATCCACATTTTTATCCTCAAAATCCTCAACAAAATTTTCCTCAAAATCTTCAACAAAATTTTCAAAAAAATTCTCAACAACATCATCAGAACCAACCACATCAAAATCAACCACTTCCATTACCATTCCCTAAAAAATCCAATCAATTGCCAGCTCAACCCATACTAAACCCCAATAATAAAAACCCTCTGAATACATACATGATAGAAGGCCAACAGTTTCCAACTTATTTAATTACTCCTTTAGACCTTAGTGATGTTCAACTTAGGTCTGGAAAGATACTTGAAAGGAGGAAACCTTCTGTGATCATACAAGAACAAGATAATTCTGAGGAAGACTCTCTACAGGTGAATAAAAGTCTTGAGGAGGACACATCCTTTCAAGACCCACACATTGAAAAACTAAAACAAAAAGATCCAATAAATCCAACTCCTGTATTAGAGCAACCATCCACATCTACTTCTATACCTCCCTTTCCGGAAAGATTACAAATTGATAGAGGTGTATAAAAACAAATCATGGTGCCTAATTATGATTTCTTAGATGAGCTGAGAAATGTTTGCATTAAAATTCCATTATTGCAAGCCATCAAAGAAATCCCAATTTTAGCCAAAACAATAAAGGAGTTGAGTATGAAGACAACAAGAAAAAGAATAAGAGAAACAAAGAAAATTCAACTGGTAGGACAAATAGCAGACATTATGATGGGCAAGATTGCTATTCCAAAATATCTTGACCCAGGAAATCCAGTTGTCAAAATTCACATCAATGGAATTGAAATTCAAAACACACTCATTGACTTAGGAGCAGCAATAAATATCATGAGTAGACAAATCATGGACAAACTGAAACTTCCTAATCTTCTCTTTACACCCACACTATTACAATTAGCAAATTGATCTGTGATCAGACCAGATGGGGTAATAGAAGACATTCCAGTGTCTCTAGACTCTTGGGAGTACGCTGTGGATTTCACGATCCTAACTCCCAAGAATAATCTAGGAGGCCATCCCGTTATACTAGGAAGACCTTGGTTGGCTACAGCTGATGCTTTTATTAGTTGTAGGTCTGGTGATATGTATATTTATGATGGTAGTTCAACAAAGAAATTCACTTTATATCCTCCAGCTAGGACAATTACAGATCTAGATGACACTCAATGGATAGAGGATGAAGAAGATTTACAACCACTCTTCACAATTTCAGAAATTAGTGAAGATAATCAAATTTTGAATACTCTAGAAAACTTTGAATCCTCTCCAGAACACAAACATGAATCATTTCAAGAGGGATCCAATATTGAGTTTTTTTCATCTAGGCAGATGTCTCTTCATTCTATGGACAAATTTGGCAGCTCTACAAGTGAAATTTTTCCAGGAAAAACTTTGAACATAAACAAGAACCTAGAAAAATATCAACAAGAATAGTTAATCAAAGTATTATAGAGACATTCTTCTGCATATGCATGGGAATACACTGACATGAAAGGGATAAGTCCCAAGACTTGTACTCATCACATCTATATAGAGGCAAATTGCAAACCAATCATACAGCCTCAAAGACGGATGAATCCAAATCTTAGGGAAATTGTCAAGGAAGAATTGCAAAAATTGTTAAATGTTAATTTCATCTATCCTATTTCAGATAGTCAGTGGGTTTCTCCTTTGGTGATTGTGCCAAAGAAAAATGGAAAATGGAGGGTGTGTGTTGACTATCGAGAACTGAATAAAGCTACTCTTAAAGACCATTTTCCTTTACCTTTCATAGATCAAGTATTAGATACATTAGCCGGCAAAAAGTACTTTTCATTCCTAGATGGGTTTAGTGGTTACAATCAAATCCAAGTAGCACTTGAAGACCAAGATAAAACCACATTTACTTGTCCTTGGGGTACCTATGCCTACCGAGTATTACCATTTGGATTATGCAATGCACCCGCAACATTCCAAAGGGCAGTATTAGGAATTTTTTTTGATCTAATACATGACTGTGTAGAGGTGTACATGGATGATTTTACAGTTTATGGGGACACATTTGAAGAGGCTTTAGAAAACTTGGAAAAAGTCTTAAAAAGATGTCAAGAAGCAAACCTTTTACTTAGTCATGAAAAATGTTTTATGATGTTTACTGAAGGTATTGTTTTAGGGCACCACATTTCAGGGGATGGGATTAGAGTTGATGAGGCAAAAGTTGAAGTCATTTCTAACCTATCCATTCCTAGTTGTCAAAGAGATGTTAGAAGTTTTCTAGGATTCACAGGATATTATCAAAGATTTATAGAAAACTTCACCAAAATAGCATCTCCACTCTTCAAATTACTCACCAAAGATTGTGAATTTAAGTGGACTTATGATTGACAGTTAGCTTTTGAAACCCTGAAAACCAAAATTTCTGAAGCACCTATATTAAGGGGACCTAACTGGAAGTTACCTTTTCATGTCTCAACATATGCTTCCGATACAGCTTTAGGAGCAGTATTGGGACAGAAAGATTTGATTCCCTATGCCATCTATTATACCAGTAAAAATTTGACTCCTGCAGAGTTAAACTATACTGTAACTGAAAAAGAGTTTTTAGCTGTTGTTCATGCCATAAACAAATTTAGACACTATATAACAGGCTATGAAACTTTTGTTCACACTGATCATTCTGCAATTAGATACTTAATGAACAAATCAATCACTAATGGTAGAGTGATAAGATGGTTGTTGCTCTTACAAGAATTCAACATTACTATTCTAGATAGGCCTAGAAAACAAAACACAGTGGCTGATTTCCTATCTAGACTCCAAAATATCAAAGATGACACTCCGGTTGAAGATCAATTTCCTGATGAATATATTTTTGCAATCTCTACTCAAACTCCATGGTTTGCCGATATTGCTAATTATTTAGTTTCAGGAAAATTTCCTTCAATTATGAATGCAAGGGATAAAAGAAAAATCATTAATGATAGTGCAAATTATTCATGGGTCGCTAAATGAGTTGTACAAGACAGGTCTAGATTTGATCATTAGAAGGTGTGTTCGTGAAGATGAGATGCCTGAGATTCTCAAGGCATGTCATGACGAACCTTGTGGTGGACACTTTGCAGATAAGAGGACAGCCTATAAGATATTTAATCTAGGATATTATTGGCCATCCTTGTCTAAAGATGCTAAGGAGTATGTCAAAATGTGTGATAGTTGCCAAAGGGTAGGGAAACCTTCTCCTTCAGGTGAGATGCCATTACAACCTCAGGTACACATTGAACCTTTTGAAAAATGGGCTTTGGATTTTGTAGGACCTATTAGTCCTCCATCAAGACAAAAGAAATATATATTAGTTTTCACTGATTATGTTACTAAATGGGTAGAAGCTAAACCATTACTTGTTGCTAATGAATCATCTGTAGTTAATTTTCTTTTTGAGGATATTTTTACTCGTTTTGGTGTCCCAAGGGAAATTGTTACAAATCAAGGAGCTCAATTTACATCAAGGCTAGTGGAGAAAATGATGGAGAAGTACAAAATCAGGCATAGAAAAACTACTCCTTATCATCCACAAGCAAATGGTCAAGTGGAATCTACCAATAAAGTCATTGAAGGAATCCTAACAAAGACTGTTCATTTACATAGAAGAGATTGGGTAGATAGGCTTCTTGAAGCCTTGTGGGCCTATAGAACTACATGGAGAAACACAACAGGCCATACTCCTTATGAGATTGTTTATGGAAAGCAAGTTTTGTTTCCCATAGAGTTCCAAATTCAAACCTTCAAGATGGCAGTTCAGCTAGGACTTGATCTAACGGAGGCACAAAAGCATAGACTGGAGCAAATTAATGAATTGGATGAGATCAGACAAGATGCAGTTCAGAAAGCAAGTCTAGTCCAACAGCAAAGGGCTAGATGGCATGACAAGTACATCAAGGAGAAGAAATTTAAAGAGGGTGACTGGGCTCTCTTGTTTGATTCAAAATTCAAGGATTTTCAAGGGAAATTTCAGACACATTGGCTTGGGCCATATGAAATTGTTCAAATTTTTTATAATGGGGTAGTAAAAATCAGAACTATAGATGAAGAAGAGGTCACTTTTCTTGTGAATGGTCATAGACTGAAGCTATACCACAAGCCACTCTCAAGAGAAGAGTTTTTCAAGAAGTTCCAAGAAAGCAATGATGTGAAGTTAATGAAGAAGAGTCTATCTTCTTCATCAACTTTATTAAAATTTCTGAAGCATTTCCCTTTGAAAATAATAATAATAATAATAATAATAAAATAAAGGTATAAACATGAAAACCAATCATTGATTGGCATGTTTATACAGAAAATATAGGGTGAAAATCAGAGTCTCTCTGACACTCTAACTTTTCCCATTTTTGTTTTTACAAGCACTTGTTACAAAAATCATAAGTTGAGATCCATAGTGCTTATGATCCATCTCATTTCATTTCACTCCATTCACTTATTCATCCATACTCCATTTCATTCCATCATTCATATTTCACTTCATTCCACATATCATTCATCTCATTTTATACTCCATCCATCTCATTTTCATGTCAAAATACAAAATTTGATGTCTTGCTGTAAGTGAATAAAACATGTCATTTATTGCAGTACAGTTCTTATGTTCTTTCACTCCATTTCATAAACTGAATCCATTCCACTTCATACATATCATAATCCATCATCCATATTCGTTCATACCATATAACATTTCACCCATATTCCAAAAACACTCCATTCCATGATTAAAATGCTCTACAGGAACATTCTGCAGCTCAGTAGACATTCTGCAGCTGATCAGCCTTTCTGCAGCCAGACAGTCTTTCCACAGCTACAAACCCTGAAGGCATCAATCAGTAGACATTAGAACTGAAACAAAGTGACCCAGTGTATCCATGAATCAAAAGCATCAAAGAAGGATAATGAAGACTCTTCCAAAGGTGAACAGAGAAGACAAAGACTACAAAAATCAAATGAAAAGCAGAGGTAACAAGTTTAAATTATAATGGCATTTCATTAAAGTTTAGCATAGTTTTAGTTATGGATTGTTCGAAAAGGTTGTTTTAATTATTTTTATTGATCAAGACCAATAAACCCTCCACAGACTTTGGATTAAAATCTCCCATTTCAAATTTCATGCCCGATATCATTTAAGTGGTTAAAATGGTCGAGGTATTTGAATTCTTCATGTCTCTTAACCAAATCATTCAATGATGATTCTCTTTTCCATCGTAAAAATATCCGCCGTCTCTTCAATCATTAATTCATTCCCTCCACCTCACTCCACTACTTCATTCTGTGACCATTGCCATCACTCCATTCTGTAGCCGGCATTTCATTCCGTAGACAGAGATATTCTTATCACCGGGAGAAGAGCAAAAGGATATCAGTTTGAATAGCATTGAGCATTATCATTGTAAACGCAGAGCAGAGCAAAAGGGTAAATTCAGAGGTATAGCAACGTGAGAATTTGAAGCCATTTGATTCCGTGGGTAGACAAAGTATCACTGTGGGCAGAGATAGAGCATTATCACTGTAAACGCAAAGGTATAGCAGTGTGGAGTTTGAAGTCTTTTGTCACTAGGAGACATAGGTATTGCAATGAAGAAGTTGAAGCCATTTGTTACCAAAAAAAAAAAACAGAGGCATAGTAGTGTGGGAAATTTGAAGCCATTTGTCACTGTCAAACAGAGACATATCAGTCCAAAGTTCAATTGTCAACAGAGGTATATCAGCTCGAAATTTGAAGCTGTTTCCACTATCAATCAAAGGTATGTCATTCCGAAGTTTGAAGCCATTTTCATTCAAAACTTGAAGCCATTTCAATTCGAAGGTGAAAGTCATTGTTTTTGTGGGTAGAAGAGTGTTAATTTGAACATTGAAGAAGCAATCATGGGTTTCATTGTAAGAACTGAACTAGTGGGTTCAAAATATTTAGAAGGCTACCCTCAATGCAAAGAAATGTTACAACAAATAGGATGGCTTCAATTTTTGGAGAAATTTAATGGCTTCCACAAGGAAGTCACTAAAACATTTGCAAGATCATTTCAAGGAACTGAAGTTGAAGTGAGAGATGTCAAATTTACTGTCACTGAAGTTTTCATTGCAGAGGCTACAGGGTTGCTCAGAACTGGAGAGAGATGGTTTAAAAATAGAGAATTCCACAATGAATCCTGGAAGTAAATTTTAAAATCACCAGGTATGGATGTCACTGTATTTAAGAAAGGAATTCCCAGTTCTGCATTGAAAAATAAATGGAGAAACATACTACTTCTTCTACAAAAATTTATTACATGTGAGGGTAGATATGGGACATTTTATGTCTACCACATTAGACTGATAATGCATTTTCTGGGGGAAGACCTAAACCTACCTTACTTCTTACTTCAAAGCTTGAAAAAGATGGCTTCCTGTGTTCAAAGAAGGGTTCAATTTTTAGAGACAACTTTATATCATCATGAATTGGTTAAAATTTTGATTGAACATCATTTAACCAAAACAAATGATACATGGGACGATTTCTTGATAATAAATCATTTTGAAGAGCCAAAAGAACCCTCACCGGAACCACAGCCTACAAGGAGAAGTAGAAAATGGAGGGCTTCAAAAGTTGAAATTGACAAAACAGTCCAAGAGAGCAGTGAGGAAATCATTTTAGAGAAGTTGACCCAAATCAAGAGGCAACTTAAGAAAGAGAAGGTAATCAAGAAATCTACCACAGAGAAAGGAGAGGGATCCTCTCATCCAAGGAGAAGCCATAGACTAAAGGGAAAACTAAAGAAAACTCAAATCAAACAAACAGGGGTGATTGATATAGAAGATGAGGAAACATCCCTGGAAGAAGATGTTGAAGAGGATTTTTATGAAGGAACCCCTGAAATTGACCCTGCTCAACAAGAAATTTATGACTATGTGGAAACTTTGGAATGGAGAGCTTCAGAAAGCAAGGAGAGAACCCCCAGTCCTCCACTGTCTAAAATAGATATATTAAGAAGGGATAGGTATGAGTTGGAATTACTGAATAGACACATAAAAAATGAGAATGAAATTCTCAAGGATCAAGTCAAGCTCAAAACTGATATGAACTCAACCTTATCCCTCCATATAAACAAAGTGGAAAATACCAATGAGATGTTGAAGAAAAGGGACAAGAAGCTAATTAGGGCACTCACCAACCTAAGGTTCAAACTTGTTATCAGAAAACCCAGAAGATCTCTAGCTTCCAGACAAAGGAGAAGGAGAGGATTAGATGTCCTTGCAGAAGCCTCTGAGTTCATAGGATAATTTGCATGAGGACATGCAAAGAGACAGCAGTGGGGGTATGTTGAGCCTCAAAATTGTTCTTTCTTTCATTCCATTTTACCTCATTTTCCTTTGTCCATTGCTATCCTAGACCCAATTGATCAATGAATATAGTTAAAATTAATTCTAGAATGATTTACATGACTGACTTGCTAAGTTTTGTGATTTTTGCCATTGTAAAGCATTTTGACCGGAACTAGCTGCAGAATGCAGACATTCCGTAGCTAACCGGCGATTCTGCAGCTATCTTCACGTTTGAGTATGTTCCAGGTGGCCTCTCAAGAAAAACCGCATATGGGCATAATCCACGTCATGTCTACATGGTTCATTGCTCATCATGGAGGAAGAAACGAATTCTGGGTATGGTTTTGGAACGTGGGAACACATTTAGGAAGGAATACTTCTATTAGGACTGTCTCAGTCCAGATGTCTTTTCCTTTTCACGCAGCCACTTCAAGAGTCCTAATGTGATTCCGATAAGGAAAGACAGTGTTCCTGAATTGTTGCAAATCTTGTTATCTACATTTGTTATATAAACACTTGGGAAACCGAGAGCTATGTTAGATTTTATGTTAGATTTTATGCTAGATTTCATTCTAGATTTTGCTTAGATTCTGTGCTACATTTCTGAAGACGCAGAGTTCTATGTTCAAGTTATTTCATCTTCAATGAAGCAGACAGTGTTGTTTTGAAAGCGTTGATTTAAATTGGAGTTGAATTCCGTCAGGTGGTAGAGGGCCCCTGCCTCTTGCACGGATTTATTTGCGTAAATTAGATAAGTATTCTAGCTTCCTTTACGTTTTTGAATTTGAATTAGTAGTTGTTTTAATTAGCTACTGTAGTTGTACTCATTCTAACTCTTCCACAAGAAGAAGCTCTTCCAAAAGATTATAATGATGAATGGGAAATAGCTATAGTATTGTAGGATTTGAAGTTGAATTCATAGTTGTTTTTAATTAGCTACTGTAGTTATACTCATTCTAACTCTTCCACAAGAAGAAGCCCTTCCAAAAGATTATAATGATGAATGGGAAATGGCTATAGTATTGTAGGATTTAGTTGTAATTTTTGTTGTTCACTATCACAGTTACACTTGTTCTAATCACTCTTTCACAAGAAGAAACTCTTCCAATAAATTTTTAAGAAGTCCAAGACATGACCGTGATAATGAATGATTTAGTTGTGTGTTTGCACTAAGTACCATCTCTGTTCTTGCTCTTAAACGCTTGTCCAAAATATCATAATAATGAGTGGGATATGGATATGATATCTTAGTTTTTCATTGCTTTCAGTCCTTTATGTTTGCATTTGCACTCAATTACACAGTCAGAATTGTTCTAGCTCTTCCAAAAGAAGGAATTCTTCCAAAATATCAATAATGATGGACAAACAGACTGTATAATTTCATAGAATAATGCATGATAGTATAGTTAGGATGCTCCGGAGTTTAATTGCACTTAACTCATGTTCAGTACTTTGTTTTGAGTTTGATGATGACTTGTAGTTCAGCATTGTTCTAGATTAGTGGCATCTTAAGTTCATTCTTAGATTAACTCATTGCACTTGCACTTCACATTCAGATTGTCATCCACTGCACAATAGATTACTTCAGTTGTTAAGATTAACAAGACAGCCTTCATTATTTACAAACATCTTCTTGTTCTAAAATCTACAATTGATCCATAACCATATGAATAGAAGACAACATCACTATAAGGCCTGAAGTATCTCTGCAATTTCCTTATCATTTCATAAACAGAGCCCTCCCTCAAAAAATTACCTTGAAAAGAAATCAATAAATCTTGAGTAAGGTCTTGTGACATTCAATTAAATTGCAGAATAGAGTTAGGAACTAGTCCTAGAATAGAAGATCTTAGGATGGTATCAATGTTTTTCCTCCAAATCTGTTTCAAATCTCTAATCAAGGACAAAATGTTGCATCATTGTAAGATTAGTTGTTTAACTGTTTAGTTAGAGGATTTTCATACTTAGTGATCATTTCTCAAGTTTAGTTTGTGTTTTGAATCATTTGCTTAAAAGTCATTATCAAGCTTTGCTTTTACTTAGTCATAGTTTAGATTTGATTCTGCTTCAGTGTTTCAAATTGCATTTACCATTTGACATCAACCAATTAGGCTTAACTCTGTTTTTAATCACCAGCTCCTTTCCATTATCTTTCTAGGCATTTTCTTTGTGAACATAAAACCACCAAAATACCAAAAACATCATAAATCATCACAAAAGACCAAAAACATCACAAAACACTACACACAACGCATTAGGAAACAAGCACCTAGGTACATACAGTACACTTCACTTCAGCAGTTTACCAACCCTGGTTGACAATTAAATGAGCTCAGTTTAGTAGACTAGATTGAGACCAAACAGCAGGGACGGTGAAAAAATACTGTGTAACAGATGCACCCTAAATAATGAGGTCTGAGACAGAGGGAGGAGTGAAATTATTTACGAGAACATGTTCAAACAAAACATCACGTCGCAAGACCTACAAGTACAAGTACAACTAATATCTTTGATACATGAACATGTGGCATGGGTGTAACCATCCATAATAGAATACATATATAAAAACAAGATTTGAGGTATGGACACAACCATCTAGCAAGAAGGATCAAGAAATAGACTCAGGTATGGTCGCAACCATCCAAAAAATATTTATGCATATAGTCACAATAAACCAAAGTGTCTCGCAGCATGAATTTTATTAAACGAAACTCAGGGTCTTGCACTCCATCTCGACCCAAACAAGTACAGATTCAAGCATGCGAATGAGTGAGCTGACATCGAACATGAAATAAAGTCACCTGATTACCAGCCAATAATGAAATTTGTTAACAATTGTGAGAGAAACCACCAATGATGGCAATGGATCTCAAGGTAAAACTAGTACAAGCCACGGAATTTGAACAGTGATCTGGCGTTGAAAACCAGAGGAATCACTCAATCGAAGGCCAATTATGAGGACCTATCATCGAATGCAGAGAAATTTCCATTGAGGCATGCAAGCTCCAAGGTACTGGAAGGGAGTCTCTAGATCAACTTCCTAGATAATGAGCTGAAGTCAACAAGAAGTGACCTAGTTGAAGGAGGGCCATAATGTTTCCCACATCATCGACACAAGACAAAGGAACAAGATGATAGTGAAGCAAGACCAAACAGAGGATCAAAGGTTGAAAACTACAAAAGGAAACTTCTCTTGAACATATAGGTGGCACGACTCCGAAAATTGGTAGTATTTGACGTAAGGAGATCTTAGGTCATGATGACATGGCAAAGAGTAGATGAGAGGTCAAAATAGATTACCCAACCCATGGAGGAAAAATATGACGAAATGGGATATCCCCAACCTGACACGAACACATATGAGTATCATGTTCAAGAGCAACATACTGCCGACAAGACTAAGAATTGGTTCCATTTTTCCCCACAATTGCTGACGAGTACCCCAATTATTTTTGGAAACAAACTTGAAGGGGATTGCATGTTCTTGTCATATAAGTTTTTTCTTCAGACAAATCCATCCTAGTAGATTTTATGAGCCCTAGGAAGGAGAAACTCAGTTACGTCATGGAGATAGTTTCCGATGTCATTTAGGTTTTAATGAGTCTAACAAAGGAATAACTCAGTGTCTTTTCATGTTTAACGAGTTTGAAAAGAAGCGGGAAAAAACTCCAGCAGGTCCCTTTTTGTAGGTAGTCTCACAGATCCGAAAAGGCAGAAAAGTATGTCTGAGAGAACCTCTTAGTCGCAATAAGCTAAGGTGTTCCTTTTTTGTAAATAATATATCACAGCCTGAAAAATGGGTAAACATATACTGAGTAGATATCATTTTGCAGCCTCTAATAATTTCAAAACGAAAAGAGTATCGACAATCTTTTCAATTTTCTAGAGTTAGAAAAGAGTTTAAAGATGAATCTAGAGGTGACTTCTTGTGATTTTACCGAGTCCAAAAAAGTATAAAATACAACTCGTTACTTCATCACGTCACGTTGAGGGCCTGTTGTTGCACAAGGAATGCACGTAAAACCCATTTTTCTAGATAAAATAGAAAAATGATAGAAAAATATGCTCAAAAACCTAATTAGGGTTCTCAAAAGTTTATAAAATACCAAAAATAGTAAAAATAAATTACTTTCCACTTTTACCTCTTGTGATCACTTTTTACCCTTTTTTTCACTGTGATTTTGTGGATGTAACAGTGGACAATCCAAAATTCCAATCGTAAATTTGTCTTTTCTAGGTAAGAGCTAATATGCTTGCCTGCATTACATTTTTTAGATCTGTGGAGGGATTTTTGTCCAAATTAGAGTACGACAGTCGGCGCGAGTATTGGGCAAGGACTCACGCAAACCTACCTTGAATTCAAACGGGTTGCACCAACCACATCCACAAATTTTAGCTTAGAATTCAACTAATTAGCCCATTTCAAACACTTCGATAGAAAATAATTTGACTAATGACAGCCACATTGATGTTTTTGCAGGTGTAAAAAATCAAAATGGTGATCGAATGGAAGGAAAGAGAACATGGTGAATAAGATGAGCAAGCCTTGGGCAATGTAAGATGCTGTAATATTCCTACATAGCCTAAGCTAAGAGGAATATTCATTTTTGTTTTATTTTCTGTTGCATGAATAAATGAATAAAGGAGGACATGTAAAAATCCTAAAAATACTGAATAAATCAATGCCCATGTGAACACAGATAAATTAGGGCCATGTAAATAATCACTTGCAGGTGTGAAAGGGGTTTGAGCTGTGAGACTGGGTCAACCTTGACCAAATCTATAGCGCTGTCTAGGTTCAATGCATCTCCTAAAGGGATAGCGTAGTTTTAGAAGGAGGCCCCTCATGTGAAAAGAGCTAACTCATCAAGGTGGTTTAGGGTTTGCAAAGGCTTTCATCTTATAAAAGAAAAGGGAAGGAAAAAATAGAAGGTTGTTGATTGATCATATTTCTGAGTATTTTGTCTACTTAGACAAATACTATTCTTTGTTGTTTAGTGGAGAATTGTGTTGCTTAGCACTTAAAGTTCCTATGCAAGGATTTCACCTCTTCCTTTGAGGATTCTTGGAGGAGTATTTTCTAGATTGATCCAATATTAGGCTTGAGGCCAAGCTCTACTTACAATTGTAGCGCTGATGCATTGAGGGTTTTGCTGCTCTTGCAAGCTGCAACAAGTGGGATTCCAGATTTGCAGAGATATAGCTTGTTTTGGGAGCCTCTTATCATGGAGTGTGTCTTTTAACCTCTTGGAAGAGTGCCTCTCCTATTTATCCTTCAGATCTATAACTTGGCAATGTCCATCCATGTAATTTTGAGCTACATCATTGTTTCCATTGATTGACTATGTTATTTTGATATGAGCTTCTCTATGGTGTTTTGATTCTAGTTTTGATCAGAGATCTCTGGTGCTAGGCTTTGCCTTTCACTTTGGTGATCCATGGATTAGCTTGCTGATCCATGTTCTGTTTAGATCTGATATTTTGTAATGTAATGCTATATTAAAAAATTATTGCAACATTTTACAGATCTACAACTTGTATCTCAGATCTACTCTTATTTATGCATGATTTGGTCAAAAACCCAAGGGGATCTTGTAAAGAAAACTATCTAGTTTCCAGATCTGAAATAGATCTGATGTTTTGTCCACAAATATGTTATAGATCTGATTTTTAATATGCAGCTGCTACATCTCCTGAAAATAACATTGTTGAGTCATTTCTGCTGATATATCTATGTTGTAGCTCTCTTTTCTGAAGATATCTTGTCTCATGTAATCTATTGTATATTGAAAGAGCTTCACTTTAATTCTAATTTGTTGTTGTACATTCATTTATTAATAATATTTTATGGCCTCCTACTCATATGGTCCAAGACTGTGTTATTCTTGAAGCAATTTGTTGTGCATAGCTGCAGCCCCTCTTGTAGGGTGTTTTCCGGCTAGACTAGGTTGTGGGAGACCTATTTACCACACCTAGTTTGATTTTTTTTGCTCCCCTTTTGGATTTAGACTCTAGATATACTAATATAATGGATCCAAGGGCTACAAACTCATTTCTATACATCAATATCCCAAGGAGTGCATTATTTTTCCAAGCCTGATGTGCAATCCCAATTTGGGAACATTATAGTGGTATCAGAGCTCCTTTCTTGGCACAACCTGTGCTTGCCTGGGAGCACCATCCATGTTGCATTCAGAATAATATGATACTCTTACTGAGAGGGAGAAGAGGTATCATAATAGAAGTCATAAGAAGTATGACTATACTACTGAAGATCAAGACAAGGGTAAAGCCCCTGAAACTACTAGTGATAAAGAAGGAGAAGAGTTTGCAAGAACTTTGTTAATGGCCATGAAAGATATTTCCACAGAGATCAAGGAGATGAGGGTGGATAGAATGAGACAATCTATTGTGAGATTCCATCAAGGAGAAAGCTTTGACATGTCTCATCATGGGACTGGTCAACCAATGAACTTGCCACAAGCTCCACAAGCCTCACAACGCTCCACTATGCCTACCTTCTTGGTTGTGGAGAATGAAGGACCACAGGAGCAAGCCTCCCTTGAAGGTTACTTTGTGAAGTATGACTCTTAGAGTTAGAGATTCAAGGATAAATTGAGTTTCCAAGACTTTTTTCACCTCAAGCACAGAAGAAGACCAGGGCAGTATTATAGAGATGGTGGATTCTTTCATGGTAGACACCACACTATTGGCAGATTATTTTTTCCCAGGTTTTATGGATCATCCTCTAGCTCTAAAAATTCATGGGTAGAAAATCTGGATATCTATTTTCATTTGAACCAAGTTCGTGAAGTTGAAGCCATCAAGATTGGAGCGCTTCACTTTGAAGGTGAAGCACACAATTGGTGGTTCCATGGGTTGTCTACATTGGGACACATAAATGTGACTACCTATGTTGAGTTCACTATAATACATGTGGAGAGGTTTGATAGGAAGGATCCTGAAGCACCCTTCATAAGCCTTGCAAATCTGAAGTAGTCAGGAGATGCAGAGACTTATATCTCTACGTTTCTAAGATTATCAGTCATGGTCCCTGATCTATCCGTAGCAAGGAGAGTCTACATGTTCATCGATGGCCTGGAGGAACCTTTGCATGGGTTGGTTAAATATACCAAGCCCATCACTTTTCATGATGCCATCGAGAGGGCTAGAGATCTCCAAGATGCCTTTCCAAAAGCAAAGGCAACTTTCCAAAGCAAGGCCCTCACTTTTCTAAGGGGAAGGAAGGAAAAGCTACTCCTCCCAAGGAGATATCTTTGAAGAAACCTCTTGATATTGATCTTGGGAGGGAATTGAGGAAGAAGAGATTGTGCTTCACTTGCGAAGAGTCATGGGCACCAAGAAACATATGTGTTGTTGGAAAAGCACACTACATAGAAGTCTTCTCAGATTTTGAGGAGGAAGATGAAGGTGATGAACCTAGGAGGGGTCACAGCACTGATGATGAAGATGAGGGAGATCAAACACCATCCAAAGATGGAAAGGGAGCCTTTTCTCCAACAAGTGGGATTCTTGCCTCTTTTAGGGGAGTGCCTAAGTACTTGGCCCTAAGAGTACAAGGTTCAGTCATGAATCAAAGAGTATTTGTCCTGATTGACAGTGGGGCAACCCACAACTTTATTGATGCTCACCTTGTACAAAGGAGAGGAATCTCCACTGATGCTTTTGAGGGATTCTCTATTTTGATCCCAAGAGATAGGATGATGCAATGCATGCAATATGTCCCCTCACTCTCTGTCACTATCAGATCCTACACTTTGGTGGATCACTTCTTTGTAGTTGACATTCCAGACACCAACATCATTTTGGGTGTCCATTGGTTAATTAACTTAGGGAAGGTTACCACTTATTAGAAAGCTTTGCATATGGAATGGGTGGACTTGAAGAGTGGGAAACCAAAAATGATTCAAGGCATGAACACTTATCCTTCACCTAATGTTTCCACACAAACAACAGAGGTGGATTTGCGCAGTGGAAGCAGGTATCTCAGAGTTCATTCTCTCATGTTCATGAGGATGCTGCAAGGGACATTATTATCTCATGGAAAGCCACCTGGAATGCCATTAGATTTAGATCTTGTGGGGAAAGCCTCACAAAATTCTGCTCCAAATCTAGATCTGGGGAGGATTGGAGCAATGGAAGACCAAGCTATAGCGTTGTGGGAGGAAAGGAATGGGAGGATAAACCTTCCAACAAACCATTTTGGAATGAGTAATGTCAAAAATACAATTAGAAGCAAGGAAAGAACTCCCATGGATGTATCAACAGTGCTATCATTATTGAGTAGTGTGGATCTTTATTGGAAATCTCAACTGCTGGTAGAGTATTCCAAATATCTCCACATAGGTATGATACTAGATGGCATGAAGCAAGAAGAGGGCTACTTAGTCCAAGGGGGAGTCATCTATTATCATGGAAAGGTATTCTTGGCTAGAGCCTCTAAGCTCAAGAAGAAGATCCTGTAAGGAGCATATGAAGAATTCTTCCTCAACCATATGTATTCAATGAAGATCTATTCCCTGATCATGAAGAGTTTTGATTGGGAAGGCATGAGAGAGGACTTACATCGGCACTTTCAAGAGTGCAATAGCCATGGAGGATTGGGGCATCCAATGGAATCTTTGCAAGATTCATCTCAGCCAGTTTTTCATTTTCTTGAGAGGAAGGGAATTTTCATGCACAACTCCATGTGTGTGAAGGAATATGATGGTAAAGGATTTGATCATGATAAGAAAGTTGTATTTTCTGATCTATTACATTCCTTTGCCATGTTTTTGCAGGAAAAGACTCCAAAAGGGAGTGAGAGATCATGTGGATCTTAGAGTTTGTTGGGGGCTAATGGAAATTCTGAACTTGGCCACTCCCTTGATGTGCAAAGGGAGACTCCTTTTCATGATGGGTGCTTCCCAAAGGCACCAAAATTATGTAACACCTTTAGCCATGTTAAGGTGACTCGTGCAGCAAAAGTGTGGTGGGAATGCCACTTGCCACACCTGGATCTAATGAAGACAAGAGGTGCACTGTGCTAGCATCACATCTGGGATTGCGACCCACCTCCTCAAGTGCAAATTTCAGTTTGCATATATGTAGTCTTGCTTCCATACTTGGATGCTATAGTTGTATTATTTATGGGGTTGTATGGATAGAGGATGAGAAGTGTGTATGTACCACATGGTTTGTAACTTCTACCTGTACTTCATGATACATGTTTTAGATGTAGCATTGATTCAACCATGTTTATTTATGTTGAGTTTTTCACTCCTGAAGGGATGGAATATGCACATATTATGTTGGCCTTTGAGGAACAATACATGATGCATTGGCTTGTTGAGAACTTGGCTTATGATGAGGACTTGATCCTTGATGATGCCATCAATGGAGGAGCAGTAGAACTAGAGCTCTTACCCTATCAGTTGCTTGAGAACTACAGCTCTTACTTAGCCTAACCTAAGAGGAATATTCATTTTTTTTTCTTTTCTGTTGCATGAATAAATGAATAAAGGAGGACATGTAAAACTCCTAAAAATACTGAATAAATCAATTCCCATGTGAAAACAGATAAATTAGGGACATGTAAATAATCACTTGTAGGTGGAAAGGGGTTTGAGCTGTGAGACTGGGTCAACTTTGACCAAATCTACATCTCTGTCTAGGTTCAATGCATCTCCTAAAGGGACATCGCAGTTTTATAAGGAGGCCCCTCATGTGAAAAGAGCTAACTCGTCAAGGTGGTTTAGGGTTTGCAAAGGCTCTCATATTATAAAAGGAAAGGGAAGGAAATAAGAGAAGGTTGTTGATTGATCATATTTCTTAGTATTTTTTCTTCTTAGACAAATACTATTCTCTGTTGTTTAGTGGAGAATTGCGCTGCTTAGCACTTGGAGTTCCTATGCAGGGATTTCACCTCTTCCTTTGAGGATTCTTGGAGGAGTATTTTCTGGATTGATCCACTATCAAGCTTGAGGCAAAGCTCTACTTAGAATTGCAGCGCTGATCCATTGAGGGTTTTGTTGCTCTTGCAAGCTGCAGCAAGTGGGATTCTAGATCTGCAGAGATCTAGCTTGTTTTGGGAGCCTCTTCTTATGGAGTGTGTCTTTTAACTCTTGGAAGAGTGCCTCTCCTATTTATACTTAAAATATGTAACTTGGTAGTGGCCATCCATGTCATTTTGAGCTACAGCATTGTTTCCATTGATGGAATGCGTTATTTTGATATGAGCTTCTCTATGGTGTTTTGATTCTAGTTTTGATCAGAGATCTCTGGTGCTGGGCTTTTCCTTTCACTTTGGTGATCCATGGATTAGCTTGTTGATCCATGCTCTGTTTAGATTTGATATTTTTTAATGTAATGTTATATTCAGAAATTACTGCAGAATTTTACAGATCTACAACTTGTATCTCAGATCTACTCTTATTTATGCATGATTTGGTCAAAACCCCAAGGGGATCTTGTAAAGAAAACTATCTAGTTTCCAGATCTGAAATAGATCTAATGTTTTGTCCACAGATATGTTCTAGATCTGAGTTGTAATATGAAAGTACTATATCTCCTGAAAAATAACGTTGTTGAGCTATTTCTGCTGATATATCTATGTTGTAGCTCTCTTTTCTGAAGATATCTTGCTCCCTTGTCTCATGTAATCTACTGTATATTGAAAGAGATTCACTTTACTTCTGATTTTCTATTTTACATTAATTTATTAATCATATTTGATGGCCTCCTGATCATATGGTCCAAGACTACGTTATTCTTGAAGCAGTTTGTTGTGCATAGTTGCAGCCCTCTTGTAGGGTGTTTTCCGGCTAGACTAGGTTGTGGGAGACCTATTTACCACACCTATTTTGATTTTTTTTTCTCCCCTTTTGGATTTAGACTCCATATATGCCGATCTAAGGGATCCAAGGGCTACAAACTCATTTTTTTACATCAATATCCCAAGGAGTGCGTTATTTTAGATTCCTTTTGTGCAATCCCAATTTGGGAACATTACAGATGCATGGACGTTATTAGGAACTGTGGGCTCAAAAAATTCTTCATGGCACCATGTCTCTAAGAAAAACTAGAGCTATTACAATACATGATCATTGTGTGGGACATTGATTGGGAAAGATTCATAATTCACGATTAGGAGCTAGAGATTGAGGTCTCAGATGTTTACTTCATAACTGGATTGTCACAGAGGGGGGCAGTACCAATCCTGACAGGTACCCAACCCACAATGGAAAACATGAGCATGGTCATTGATAGAGTGTGTCAAGGGGCAAGGAAAGGATCGAAAAGCGGGAAATCAGATATCCAAACTATTCCTGATATGGAACTAAAAGTAGTGTTTCACACCATCACGCGAGTTACTGGATATCAAGCTTCGCATGAGGCCATAAAAACATAGTTACTTATTGCAGTAGATTGCATGGTACCCACTCTCTACAATTGGGAGATCAATATGAAGCACCAAATGACAAAATGCAAGAATGGTAAGATGAAACAACTCGGCTATGTGTCCATCCTGGTACCATTCATCTTGGAATGATTACCAATTTCCCAACGTCGGGAAGTGATAGTTCCTACATCACTAGCCCAAGAGCCATGGATGGTCCATTGGGCAGCTTTGATGCCAAGATTAGGTGGCATTCAAAAGATTTCCTAGACGCCAAATTTCTTTGAGTGGCTCCATCGGCAACTAATTGTCGTGGAGGATTGGCCTTAGTCTGGCGCGGACTTTACCGGTGATGCGGATCTCCCACTCCCAGTAGGAGAGGATTGGGATGAAGCATTGGGTAAGACTCATTTTTTTTATTTTGAAAAGTATTATGATTTTTTTAATTATATATGTTTTGATGTTAATCCATGGATTCATAGATGTCATCCCAGAAAGACCTACAGGAATGTCTCTAATAGCACGGAAAATTCCTCATGATTTTGATGTGGCCCCTCATGGTGAGGGAAGTGAGGAGGAGGAAATCGTACACAACCTAGAGGAACTCACCAGTAGAATCCCAGACTATGCGAGATTTGATGACGCTCCTCGTGCGTACTAGAGACACACTATAGGGGTGTCAAACCGTGTTCACCACTTATTGAGGCGACTTGTGCAGGCAGTGACATGCTACCATGAGAATCATACCGACTAGACACCTAGGCTTTTATTTCTACATATTTTTTGAGAGACATGATGTCTTAGGATGTAACCAAAACATACATATTTTTTTGATCTTATGATGCACATGGATGCAAAACTCGATATATATATATATATATATATGCCTATTTTCCTGTATGAATCGAATCATGTGATGATGATGTTTTAAAAATTAGGAAAATGTCTCTCTAATACAATATTGGCTACTGTATCAGTTAACGCATTCATTCGTCTAGGAATATGTTGATATGTGGTGTAAACAAAACGTCTTTCTAGTAAACGAACATGCAAGTACAACCTTAAGATCTGAGGATTTCTAACATAATAATGCCCATTAAGCTTAAGAACAACAAGCTGAGAGTCTAGGTTAACAATCGATGCATGAATTTCAAGAGAAATGACCTTGGTTAAGAGGTCAATGATAACACCATATTCAACAAAATTGTTTGTGGTTCGTCCTAGAAAAATACCTTAGAGGTATATCAACTCACCACTAGGATTATAAATCACCTAGGTTGCAGAAGATAGATTCCGGGTACTACGGGAGGCACCATCCGCGAAACCAACATAAGGAGTAACAGAACTCTGCACAATAAGAAATGACACAATAAGCAAGAAAACCACTCGCAAATCACACTAAGACAAAAATTTAGAAAAATTATAAAACACATATGTATAAAAGAAACATGCATGAGAAACTCATGCATAATATGTTTTGAGATACAACTCATTTATGGGTTGATCCAAGGGTAACCTTCATAATCAATTAGCTCATAAGCCTCGTTCTGCAAAACATGCTTAAAAATATAGGGCCCATGCCACATCGAATGGAATTTTCCTCCCCCCAGCTTATCATGAGCTTGGCCGTACAGGAGGATGAGGTCTCCTTCTACAAAGAAACAAGGGGAAACTAACTAGTCAAAATGAGCTTTGACTTGCTTTTTCTGTGCTTCTATGACAACAGCAACAAAGTGGCAAGTTTCATCAAGCCTCTCTAAATATAGAAGATGCTCTTCTTCTGTTGAAGTATTAGGCAACAATTCAACAACTTGTTGAGATTAAACAAGATGATGAGCTTAGTGAAAAGAGTCGCCTTCACTAAGTGGGCCCGCAGGCTATTTTTGGCGCAAGTCTATTTTTAGACTATATTTTTAGACATGATGATCATATTTCAGAAGTTGTAGGATGCTATTTGTGGATGGTTTATCAATTTGGAAAAATATATGAAATTATATTTTTAGAATATTGGGTGAAGTATATTTATAGATCGTTGATCTAAAAATAGATGCATGTCGATTATTATTAGCTCTTAATAATAATCAAACTCTAAACAACAACTTATTCTCTTGGAGCACTTTGTTTCAGTGCACAGATGTGGCACATCAGTGGACTGAGGGAATTATGCAATTCCAAAGGGTTTACTGGAGCTAATGAATGGAGGACTTAGTTAGAACTCAAGTGGCAGAGTTATGACATAGTTGGAAGTAGTTATGGAGTTGTATTCAGTTTAACTCAGTTAGACTCAGTTTAGATAGTTGTATCTAGTCTAACTGAATGATACAATAGTGAGAGTGGAGTGAATTAATTATTTAATTAATTCACAAATAATAACTCATTAATCAACTGAACAATACAACAGTTAACTACAGTGCATGTCAGTTTTAGTGGAGACCCAGTGGAGAGATAGGTGAAAGGGCAAGATGGAATGTCTGTTGTGACTATAGTGATGCATTGATTGCATCACACACAAATTGGAGTTTCCAATGATGATTTTTTAGTCAAGGAAGGAGTAATTCGAATTCATTCATAGCTATTATTTAGCAGGTATTGCACAGTGGAGGCAGGCTAGCAGGAGGCAAAGATCGGTGCAGGGATTTGCAAGATTGTTCCTGATTAGTGTATGACGATTGTACTGTACTGAGAGCTTGATAAGCTTTGTATGAGGATTGTCATATGATTCCATGATACATAATATATATTTGGGTTTTTCAGCTTCAGGATTTCCGAGTTAAAAACAACTGTGTTATGTGCGATTATTTTTATTTATTCTTTACATGTGTGTGCAATTAATTTTCCGCAAAATATTAACAGTGGAATGATTCAGTATTTTGCAAGAAGTTAAATATTGTGAGATGAGGTGAATCTAGGACATATGCATTCTTAGTGCATATAATTTCTACATGGTATCAGAGCGTTGATTGAAGATTGCAATTGTAAAGTGAGTTTGTGCTGGTGGAAAATTTGAATTTGCTACAGAAGATTCTTGGTGCAGAAGTTGAGTATACATTGAAATGGCTTTCAATGGGTTGCGATTGGAGTATGCCCTTGATGGGAGCTTGAATTAAATAGCCTAGAAGGAAAGGATGGAGGCAGTGCTGGAGGATAATGGACTGAAGGAGTTCATCGATAGCGATTTTCCTAAGCCGGGATCTAGTGATGCTGCATTACTTGACCCATGGCAAAAGAATACAGCAAAGACGAGAAGGATTTTGTTGGAAGGTGTGAAGGACCATATTTTGTCTAGCCTTCATGGGAAATCCACTCTATTCTTAATGTGGAAGGCTTTGAAAGATTGTTCCAAAGAAGAAGTGACCAGAGGAAGTTCGTGCTTAAGGACAAGCTCAGAAAAATAAAAATGGAGAAAGGTGACAGTATGCCAAAATACCTCACGAAGTTTGTCCACTGCAAGGATGAACTGGGAAGTGTGGGGGTTATTGTTGATGATGAAGGCTTGGTGAGCTTGGCTCTCCTTGGGATTCCGAAGAGCTGGCATATCTATGAAGACTTAGTCAATGGATAGGAGAAACTTCCAGGATGGTAGCGACTTTGGTCGAATCTTGTGCAGGAGGAGATAAGGCAGGGTACCAAGGATGGATCTTCATCGAAGAATGAAGATGAAAAGAATTAAGATTTGGCTGCCAAAGAAAGGAAATGGAAGGGGAAGAAACATCCTTCAAAATCTGATGCTAAAGGAAAGAAGCAGGATTTGTCCAAAGTGAAGTGTTTTCACTGTCACGAGCATGGACATTTCGCCACTAACTGTCCACAGAAGAAGAAGAACAGGAAGGTTGTTGGATCTACAGCTAGAGAGGCCTTAGCCTCCCAATTTAAACTTTATTTCTCTTTGATCACATGCTTGGTTTCAAGTTTTATGGGATCGGTGTGGTATCTTGATAATGGTGCTTCTTTCCATATGACGGGAGACAAAGATTTGTTTAGTGACTTGGAGGAGAAGGACCTCCAGATGCATATAGAGATGGGAGACGATGGTCGGTACAGTGTGACTGGAATTGGGACCATTACCTTTGAGAGGGAGTCTGGTAATCCATTCTTGTTGAAGAATTTTATGCATATTCCAGGTCTGAAGAAGAACTTGGTCTCAGTCGCAATGCCAGAAGACAAGGGTTATGATGTTGTTTTCAGTGAGGGAAAATCCTTCCTTTGACATAAAAAAATGGGTCAAACCAAGAAGATAGGGGTTCGAATTAAAAATCTCTACAATCTAGAGTTATATGGCTGTGCTGCAATGGTGGGAAAAGTAGAAGAAGTGGTGAGCTGGGATGAGGGCGAATTATGGCACAGGAGATTGGGCTATCTTCACCATTGTGCTTTGAATATTTTGCAGTAGATTTCTACTGGACTTCCCAAGGGTACTCTTGCGCAGTTAGATCAGTGCAAGGGATGTACTATGGGTAAGTTTTTGAAGACCACCTTTCATGAGAAGGAGAACCGTGCTTCGGTGATCCTAGAGAGAATTCACACAGACGTGTGTGGACCTTTCTCAGTTTCTTCAACAACAAAACATGCATATTATGTTATATTTTTTTATGACTATTATCGTAGATGCTAGATATTATTCATGTAGAATAAGAGTGAAATGTTCTCAAAGTTCTGTTAGTTCAAGGAATTGGTGGAGAAGGAGTGGGGGAAGAAAGTGAAAGTTCTACGGAGCGATAATGGTGGTGAATACATCTTGGGAGAATTCAAAGACTTCTGTAGCAAAGAAGGAATTCGAAGAGAACTCATAGTGCCTCATAACCCACAGAAAAATGGAGTCGCAGAGAGAAAGAAAAGAATGATCGTAGGTGCTGCACGAGAGATGCTGCATGACTAGGGCCTACCGATGCACTTGTGGGTGGAAGCATGCAACACTGCGGTTTATGTGAAAAATCGTTGTCCTCATAGAGTACTTGGAATGAGTACACTCGAAGAAACTTTTACTCGTAAGAAGCCTGATATTTCTCATTAGAAGATTTTTGGCTCACTTGTTTACATTCATGTGAAAAAGGACACCAGGAAGAAGCTAGAGCTGACTGCAGAAGTTGGGATATTTGTGGGGTACACATAAACACCCCATAACTATCGTGTGTATTTTCCAGACATTCAAATTACTGTTGTGTGACAAGATATAAAATTCAATGAGGTGAAAGCCATGAAGTTGTCGCTTGAAAGGGAGCTACACTTGCATGCGGAGTAGGAAATTCTTGTTCCCAAAGATGAGCCTCTAGATGTGGATTAGCCATAGGAGGAGATTCATGGAGTGTAGGAGTCCACTCATGCAGAACCAAACATCAGACAAGGCAGAAAGCATACCACAGAAGCTGAGAGACTGAAGCTTGATGTGGCACAGAATGTAGGAGTCCCTACATCACAGCGCAGACAGAGACAGTCACCTGACTAATTTACTGGATGCATGGCTCTTATGAGAAAGTGTATTGTGATAGAGCCATCTTCTTTCGAAGAAGCAGTGCAGGAGCCCACATGGGTAAATGCCATGGTGGAGGAGTATGACTCCATTGTCAGAAAGAGTGCTTGGGAGATTGTTCCAAGGCCTGTGGGAAAATCAGTTGTAGGATCAAGATGGATCTACAAGGTAAAGCAAGCTGTTGATGGGAGTGTCAAGAAGTATAAGGCAAGATTTTTTTCCCAAGGCTTCTCACAGATCAAGGGGATTGAATATGAAGAAACCTTTGCACCTGTCACATGATATTATTCCATACGGACCATCCTTTCTCTCTCAGTGTAGATGGGTTGGCACATTCATTAGATGGATGTGAAGACTGGGTTCCTTAATGGGATCATTAAGGAAGAGGTGTACATTGAGCAGCCTAAAGGATTTGAGATCTTCAGTAGCGAGTTACATGTGTGCAGGCTCAAAAGAGTGTTGTATGGGCTAAAACAAGCACCCCGTGCTTGGTACACTCGGATCGACAACGATTTCATTGGACTTGGCTTCACCAAGAGTGAGGCGGATGCAAACCTGTACCAGATTCTGGTGGAGGGTAAGTTTTTAATCATTGTACTTTATGTTGATGATTTATTACTTACAGGTGATGAGCAGTTGATACACTCATGCAAGGCAGATCTTACAAATGAGTTTGAGATGAAGGATTTGGGCCTCCTTCATTATTTATTTGGATTGGAAATATGGCAGCGGGAAGGTGAAATGTTTGTGTCTCAAGGCAAGTATTCCCGGGAGATACTAGAGAAGTTTCACATGCAAGGCTGCAAGCCTATAGACACTCCTCTTCCAGGAAATTGGAAGAAAGAGGATTGTACATCGGCAGAGGTAGTGGATGCCACTGTTTATCGACAGCTGGTGGGTTCGCTCATGTATTTAGTCAATACAAGACCGGACATATGTTATGCGGTGAACCAACTTTCACAAGTGATGGTTAAGCCTACCAAGCTCTTTTGGAAGGCAGGCAAGCATGTCCTGAGATATCTCAGGGGCACATCTTAGTATGGTTTATGGTACAGACAGATAGATGAAGTGAATTTGCATGGCTTGACGGATGAAGATTGGGTAGGAAGCCAAACAGACAAAAAGAGCACATCAGGAGGGATTTTTAGTATCGGATATACAAAATTTTCCTGGTATAGCAGGAAAAAAATATATGTGGCACTCAGTTCAGTGGAAGCAGAATACATGGCAGCAAGTCAAGCTGAATGTGAGGCTATCTGGATGAGGAAGATTTTGGTTGGTTTTTTTAGTTCACATTTAGATCCCACAATGATACATTGTGATAATTAGAGTTACATTAAACTCTTGGTTAATCTTGTGTTTCATGATAGATCTAAAAATATTGATATCTAGTATCATCATATCATAGATTGTGTGTAGCGAAAGATCATGTTGCTTTAGTACATTCCTATGGAGGATCGAGATGCAGATATTCGGATGAAGGCACTCACCAAGAGAAAATTCGAATACCATAGAGGCAGGATCAGGGTGAAGGATAATCCCTATCTTGTTGAGAGGGAGTGTTGATATTCAACAAGATGATGAGCTTAGTGAAAAGAGTCGCTTTCACTAAGTGGGCTCGTAGGCTATTTTTGGCGCAAGTCTATTTTTAGACTATGTCTATTTTTAGACATGATCATATTTCAGAAGTTTCAGGATTCTATTTGTGGATGGTTGATCAAGTTGGAAAAATAGATGAAATTCTATTTTTAGAATATTGGGCGAAGTCTATTTATAGATCGTTGATCTAAAAATAGATGCATGTTGATTATTATTAGCTCTTAATAATAATCATACTCTAAACAACAACTTATTATCTTGGAGCACTTTGTTTCAGTGCACAGATGTGGCACTTCAGTGGAATGAGGTAATTACACAATTCCCAAGGGTTTAATAGAGCTAATGCATGGAGGACTCAGTTAAAACTCAAATGGCAGAGTTATGACATAGTTGGAAGAAGCAATTATGGAGTTGTATTCAGTTTAACTCAGTTAGACTCAGTTGAGCTAGTTGTATATAGTCTAACTGAATGATACACTAGTGAGAGTGGAGTGACATAATTAGTTAATTGATTCAAAAATATAACTCATTAATCAACTGAACAATAAAGTAGTTAACTATAGTGCATGTCAGTTTCAGTGGAGACCCAGTGGAGAGATAGGTGAAAGGGCAAGATGGAATATCTGTTGTGACTATAGTGATGCATTGATTGCATCACACACACATTGGAGTTGCCAATGAGGACTTCACAATCAAGGCAGGAGTAATTTGAATTCATTCAGAGCTATTCTTTAGTAGGGATTATGTACTGGAGGCAGGCTAGCAGGAGGCAAAGATCGGTGCATGGATTTGCAAGATTGTTCCTGATTAGTGTATGACGATTGTACTGTACTGAGAGCTTGATAAGATTTGTATGAGGATTTTCATATGATTCCATGATACATAATATATAGTTGGGGTTTTCAGCTTCAAGCTTTCCCGATTAAAAACAACTGTGTTATGTGCGATTATTTTTATTTATGCTTTACATGTGTGTGCAATTAATTTTCCGCAAAATATTAACAGTGGAATGATTTAGTATTTTGCAAGAAGTTAAATATTGTGAGATCAGGTGAATATAGGACATATGCATGCTTAGTGCATATAATTTCTACACAACTGTCTTGAGAGAAGGGATTTCACATTCAATCAGAAGGGTAGCTTCTAGACCATAGACAAGCTGGAATGGAGTGAATCCCTTTGCATCCTTCACTGAGGTTCGGTAAGCCTAGAGAGCTGAAAACAACATGAGATGCCAGTTTTAATAGTGCATCCCAATTTTATGTTGAAGCATAGTGAAAATAACCTTGCTCATGGCTTCAACTTGGCCATTGGCTTGAGGGTAGTACGACATTGAGCTATCGTGATACAGACCCAACTTGGAAGTCAACTCAGTCACCATGTAATGAAGAAAATGAGAAACATGATCGGTAACGATGTCTTGAGGGACACCAAACCTAGTAATGACATGATTGAATAGAAATTTTGTGGTTTTTTTACCGTCAAGTATAAGTTTAGGGATTTCTTTGGCCCATTTCGTGAGGCATTCAATGGCAATGATAATATAAGCATGCCCCCTGACTGAGTGAGGGTTACACATCATAAAATTAATGCCCCAATTCACAAAGGGACCAACGGTAATGACAAGATGAAGGTGTATGGGTGGTGCGTGCATCTTGCACTAATAAATCTGGTAATTGCGACACTTATTGACAACGACAATGCAGTCTTCAAATATGGTGGGCCAGAAATATCCAGCACGAAGAATATTCTATGCAGTAGCATATCTAGACATGTGACTACCAAAAACGATAGAGTGGAAATCATTAAGGACCTTTTCGGCCTCCTCAAGGGTCAAAAAAAGACAGAGAATAGAATCAGCTCTAATGCGGTAGAGAGTATCTCCGACTATGCGATAAGGTTGCGAATGATGGAAGATGCATCGATAAGCATCCTTCTTCAACTCATATCGGAAGGTATAAGTCTGAATATATACGATGATATCACCGTACCAAGGATCGAGGATGCTAATAAGAAAAAGTGTGTCGTCTGGAATGCATTCCTCAAAACCAGATGGAGCAGAGTCAAAATGGAGAGAGAAAATAAAATCGATGAAAACCAATGACTTCTTTGATTTGGAGGTAGTAAACTCCAAATTGAACTCTTGGAGAATAAAAATCCACTTTGAGTATTTTCCCTTAGCAATTGACGAGTCAATATATAATTTATGGGGTTGCAATCAGAAATAATGGTCACTGTGCACAACAGAATGTAGTGATGAAAATGTCGAATAGCTTGAACAGCATCCAAAACCAAATTCTCGACATCTGCATAATGTGTTTCAGTATCAAAAAGATTACAAGACAAATAGTAAAAGACGTGCTCATCACCATCATCATCGTCTTGCACCAGAACCATGGAAATAGTGCTAAACGCGACAGCCAAATAGAGGGTGTAATCGTGATGATAATTGGGAGGACGCAACAGAGGAGAATTGATAAGAAATGTCTTCAGTGCATCGAAGGATTTTTGGGCATCTCATCCCAGAGGAATGGGATGCCTTGCTGAAGTAATCGCGTAAAGCCTTTGGCCACTTCAGTATAATTGGGTATAAAACAGGGTAGGAAGTTAGCTTTCCCTTGTAGACTCTGTAGTGAATGTAAGGAGGAAGGAGAGGGTAGATTAACAATATCTTCAACTTTGAGCGGATCGAGATGAAATCTATCTTTACAGACGATAAACCTTAAGAGCCTACCAAAATCAACACAGATCACTTATGCGGATTGAGAAAAATGTTATAGCATTGACAGCGAAGAAAAATTTGATGGAGATGATCTGGCTGGTCTTTATGCTAAGCCGAATAATCCAGAAGGTCATCCAGGTAAGGTTGAACAATGCACTTGATATCATGGAAATAATATTACATTTCTCATTGAAATTTAGCCCCATAATTTTTAAGACAAAAAGGGATCTTCTTATAGGAAAAAGTACCCCAAGGATAGATAAAGGCAGTCTTGTATTTATCGGATGGAAGAATATTAATCTGGTTTTACCTAGAAAACCCATCCATAAGGGAAAGGATCTCACTCCTAGCACAATCATCAATGATCTGGTTAATAAAAGAAGTGGGATAATTATCCTTAGGGAAAGCACGGTTGATATCACGGTAATCAACATAGACACAAATATTACCCTTCTTCTTATCCATAGGAACGATATTATAAACCCATTCTGTCAAGGGAATTGGATAAATGAAACTAGCTCTAAGAAATTTTTCAACTTCACCTTTAACAGTGGCCACGTTTTCTAGGGTGTATGGGGTGAAGACGCTGGAGAATAGGCTTTGCACCAGGATAAGTAGGAATCTCATGCACCACTATACTTGGATCAATGCCGAACGTTTCTTCATAAGACCAAGATAAAACTTCATGAAACTCGCGGAAGAGACTAGTATAGACCTCGATCTCATGAGGAGAACAAGTCACCCCAATATGGATGTTCTCAAAAACCCATAGTTTGGTAGAGATGTCGATACACATCGTTTGCATTATTTTTCCCAATTTACCTTCCGCAAAGACTTCGTGTGTTAGGATGGGCGTTTGAAGCTGTAATATTCCCAAATGGGGAATGCAGCAATACATTGCACTAAAAATACATTTTTTCAGAAATATATGAAATAATAGTTAAATGAAGCCCATGGATCCATGAATTTACACATTATAACAATTAAATACAAAAGGAGATATGAAAAAAATCATGGTAGCTTAGTTAAACAAGCCTCCCAAGCCATAATAGCCCAAAAATCATGCAAAAGAGGGGCTACAACCATGAATAAAAGCTAGAAATACCCTGACAGCATTATTTCATTACTACTGCAATATTATTAGGTTGCACATCAGATCTAGAGCTACTATGTGCATAAAAATTTAGATCTATATCAGATCCATGCACTATACAAGCTCCTCTATAGAACCCCCCTTGGGGTTTTCAGTAAAACACCAATCTAAGGCTGCAGATCTACCAAAATATTTAGATATGGAAAGTGTATCTCATCTAATATGAATAATAGAATTACCTTCTCCAATAGATCTCCAAATTTAAGGGAAGATCCCCAACACTCAGAAAATCACCTCTCCAATGGTGTGCTGAACCACCCTGCAACTGCTCCTTTAGAAATTACATAGATATGGATCTATACTGCACTATAAGGGTCAAAATTTATTTGGAATGATGCCAAGATCTAGAAATGAGACTCAATTCCTTCAATAATTTCCTCCCAATGGAGTAGAAACCTCCTCCACTGAAAATGGGCACTGAAATGGCCTAGATCTGGAGATCTAGTTTCCACTTGTTGAAGCTTACTAAAACAACCAGAACCTCAACTATATCTGCATTGTCAAATAAATATGAAGCTTGGCCTTAAGCCAAATATTGTACAATATGGTGTAATACTCCTCCAAGAAGCCTCTCAAGGAAAGAGGTGGGATTCCCGATGAAGAACGCCCAATTCTAAACAACATTCAATCTCAGCTAAACATCAAGAGAAAGTATATGTCTAAAAATACCATATAATAAAAAATTCATAATAATAAGCTAACCCCATATGGCTTCCATCCTCTTCCTTATAAATAATGTGAGCCTTCTCACCTTGGGTCCCACTCATTAGGGTTTCCATCTTCATGCAGTTAATCTCCCTTGAAGACTGCACTGTCCCACTATCAATGCCACTCCTCCATAGCAACATTGTTGGATTTGGTCAACCTTGAATTAATCTCCATGTAATGCCTCCTTCCATACTTAAGGTGGCTTTTTTCCAACTATCTATAATAATCCATATTCCCACTAGGTTATCTCCATTAATGTTCCACTTCCTCCATACTAGCTTTGTTGACTTGGTCAAACTTGACCTTGTCCACATGCATTAGCCTTTGTTCACACATGAAGGTGTTTTATCCAACTATGAATATGATCCCTTTTCACATTAAGAGGGATTTTATGCCTACTAGAAAGATTTTATGGGACTCCCTACTTATTTATTCTTCTAACAACATGTCAAAAGCAAGATTAATATTCCAATTAGCTGCATGCTAATTTAGGAATATTGTAGTCCTCCCCTCCCAAATGTTGCTTGTCCTCAAGAAACTACAAGGATAGAACTGAAGAGCCTCTCCTCTTCATTTTGTAGCATCCTCAAGTGATAAATTCCCTAAAAGAAAAATATGCTTTCTCAACAATGTGTTCTCAATTTGTTCCTCCCATGTGTGTAAGTATGCCTTTGGTGAAAAATCCAAATGGCTCTCATCATGAAAAAGTGGGGTATCCATGGAAACAACTATATATGGTCTAGAGGAATTCTCGAGGAATGGAATCTAAAATATATTGGGAACCATCATCCCCATGTGAAGCCTCCATCCCCAAGCTATCATCCACAAAAATTGAGTCACCCTCCAACAAGGTAACTCCTGAAACATCTCCTCCACCTTAGGCTCCTGTAAAGAAGGTGGGCTGCATAGCTGAATATGTAGGATCAAAATGTCCATCCCACACTGTATATCTCTCCATTTATTATAAGTTTAGAGCTTTTGCTGAATATGGGCTGCAATAATGTTGACTTCATGGAGCAAAAAGGCAATAGGGTCCTCAAAGATCCACCCTTTGGTTCTTGCCCAAATCATCCCATAGAAAATGAATATGACATTATCATCATATGGAATCCAAATAAGAGAAGTACTGGAGATTTTACATAGTGATGGAAGGTACCAATAGTTTCCCAAGTATTCACAACGTAGTTTTACCCACTGCAGTTTTAGAATATGATATGGCAAGTTGTCTTCAAACAGTTTGCTAGTTGTGCATGTTATCTCATCTACTATTAAATAGTAAATGGCATTGTATATCAATTGAGCATATAGGAAATAGTACAACACTTGCCTAAATCCATACAATAAATGGCTGTTTCCATCATATATGTTGGTCCCAACATGACCATAAAGCCCAAATAGAGGCTTGCCCTCTTGTGGAGAAATGCACTATATAAGGCTGGTAAGAGAATGCAAATACCGTGCTAGATAATAAATAATTGCATAAACATAATTCTTACCATGTATTGAGAGAAATATGATAATAATATCCATAAGTGAACCCTCCATAGTGGCATGATATAGTTCCATGAAGAGGAATGAACTATGTGCTACATGTAGATATTTCTTCTTATGCTTGGAAATCCAAGTCAAGAAGATCATATCATGGTAATAGATGTCTCCACCGACTACTCCATCACTGTAATATTCCAAATATGGAACAAATAGAAAGGCATGACTAGAAAAAGCATTTTCTAGTAATGGCTACTATAGGAATTGAAACCAGGACCTGGATCCCTTAGAAAAATGTGTCTAAGTCCTGAATCCAAGAGGAGCCTCCAAATAAATCCTTCTAGGAGGGTTAAAAAAATCTCCCACAACTAGCTGTCCTCAGAAAAGTGCCCGATGTGGGACTGCAACAATACATGAACAAAGGATTGGGTAACAACATTATTTTTAATGAGCCATAACACATAAATATGTATATATCCAATCAATGTATAATATAGCAGCAAAGAGTACAATGCCTTGAGGAAAGAGTCACTCAAGATAGGCAACACAAGCCTCACTAGATCATGTACATGGAAAATAAAATACACTGCTACACTGAGAATGCTCTAGCCTATAACTACGCAATCTATAGGAGACATTGCAACATACAAAATGATAATACAATGATATGACAATATCATCTCAAGAAATGTGGGGGAGTAAGCTCTCAACCCCTAAAAACACTAATATAACAATGATACAACAATCCTTGGAAGGATTGGCTACAATACATGTGAAATTGGCAAATCTGCAGAAATGCCGGAGTTGCTGGGTAGCAGTTGCAACTCAGAAAATGGAAATGGATGAGGATGGTTGATGATGTTGCAAATGATGGATAGATCTCATCCAATATATCTCCCAGGTGAAATGATGATCCAATCCCTAAATATCTCACCCTCCAAACTAGTGGTACAATCTCCCACTACAGGTGCACTCTAAAATAACACAATCAAGGAGCTGAACTACGCTGTAGGAGATGGGAGATTCTTGGCTTGGTACCAAAGATGTGCAAGTTAGCTCTTAATCTTCCTAATTGATCTCTCAAAGGAATAGAATCTCCCTCCTCTAAAATATGAGCCAAGGAACGAAGTTGTGGAACCCTCCACTGCAACTCCTTGCAATACTGCGTTATACTTCAGCAGAAATAACGCAGTGACTGAAAGAGTGGCTTTGGCCTTGAGCCTATATGTGGATAAAATGATGTGCAATACCTCAAAAGGCCTCTCAAGAAGGAGAGGAAATCCTAAGCAGGAATCCCTCATGCTAAACAAAACTGCAACTTAGCTGAACAGCCGAAGACTGCAAATAGTCTGAACAAAAAAATAGTCCAACACTCAAAGATGTCTCACTATGGCTGCCTCTTCCTCCTTTTATGCAAGTGAATGTCTCTTTTCCCTGGACCCCACACATTAGGGTTTCTTCCACAAATAATATTTCTCCCTCTCAAACTGTGTTGTCTTCCCAAGCAAGCTACACCTCTTAGGCAGCGTTGTTGACTTGGTCAAACTTGACCTTGTCCTCGTGCAATTTCCCCTTTTCACATTGGAAGGTGAGAAATCAAACTAATCTATTGATCCCTTTCAAACTATGAGAAATTGTATTCCTATCCATGGGCCTTTTACCCATTTTATTCATCTCCTAGATGACATAAGCAGAAATTAATATTCCAATTTGCTGCATGCAATTTTTGGAATATTACAGTCCTCCCCTCTCAAAGATTGCTTGTCCCCAAGCAAGTGAAAGGATAGAATAATTTATTTCTCCTCCTCTCCCTGTAGCATCCATGTATTATGATATCCTCCAAGTGAAGTGATGATATCTCATCAATCAAGCCTCCACATTACTCCTCCTTAGCATGCGAGTCAACTATCAAGCCATCATCATGTAAAGGTGAAATACTCAAGAGGATAGCAAAGTGATGTCTAGAGGTCCCCTTGAAGAATGGGATCTGAAATATAATGGGAACAATATTTCCCATATGTATCCTCCATCTCCAAGCTATTAGCCATGCAAAATAAGTCACCTCCCAAGTAGGCAACTCCTTAAAACTATCCTCCACCTTTGGCTCTGGCAAAGTGGGTGGGCTGAAATTCTGCACATGGTAGACAATGTAGCCTAACCCACGCTGTCCATCTCTCCACTTATGATAAGTGTGGAGTGTTTGCTGATCCTAGGCTACAACAAGGTTTCCCTCAAGTTGCAATATGAGGAATATATCTCCAAAGATCTGTCCTCCAACACTGCAAATCATGCTGGACGAAATATCACCATATATGATGAGTTGGAAGTCATCATCATATGGCATCTCATTCATCATATGGCTCACTTCATAAAGTGACAACTATGTTGTTAAGGTAACCATATCATATCTCATGCTCCCCTTAGAAAATGTAGTCCAAAAAGTGTGGGAGGATCCTCCCTCAAAGGACACATTCACCCAATGTGTCTCTCTCCCAAGCATGCTCCTCATAAAGACAGAATGTAATATCCTTTTTTCAAGAATTTCTGCAATATGGTCCAAAGGGACGCTGTATAAGAAATTTAATGCAAAAATAATATGGAATGGGACTTGTATCCCTTAGTTATCACATCATACATTACACTTCCAGAATTTGAGCTCATATAAATCCCTCAAGGTAGGTTAAACAGATCTCCCACCCTTCGATATCTCGAAAAAGTGCTCAAAGAGTGAGCTACAAAAACATATGAACATAATTGTGGAACTCTGAAAATATGAACATGTCAATAAAGGGAATATAATGTAGCCATCATGTTATTAATATATCAGAAACAATATACAAAAATATCTTGAGGGACATGCCACTCAAACAATGGGAATCAATCTCCAATGATCAAAACAATAGATACATGAGATACTGCAACAGTGTAAAATTGCAGAGAGAAATGACTACGTAGTCTATATTAGAATAGCTATTGATGTAGATTCATATACATTAAATATGGCTGAAATATACAAAGAAATTCCCAAGAATAGAAGAATGGGCTCCAATACAAGATTTCCAGCCAATCTAGGAGAGATTGCTAGAAATGCCGGAGAATGTACAATGTGAAAATTAAGTTGTCACTACAACTGAATCAAAATAAAATGAGGTTGTAGCAGATATGAAATAATAATTCCCTCCTTTGGTATTGTCTCTAAGCAAAAGGCTGGTCCCTTACTCAGAAACAACCCCTCCTGATGAGCTCAAATGACCCTCCCAGCAACTGCCTGCCAAAATAACGCAAATCTAGCTAGAAACTACGCTATGAGGGAATATGGATGGTTGGCTTGATGCCATTGATATGAAAATGTTCCTATGAGTCCTCCTAAATAATAATCCAATGGATATCCAAGCCCTCCACTGAAAAAAAAGCCAAAGAATAACTCGAGAGATCCTCTGTTGCTGCATCCTATAGCACAAAGTTATCCTGCTCCAGGAATAATGCTGTGACTAAAGGAGGTAGCTTTGGCCAAATTTTGGAATGAGGAAATGAATCTCTAGAACCTATCCTTCCCTTAGGATGAGGTAGGGATTCCTGACCGGGAACACCCTTGTGCTATGCAGTACTGCACCCTTGCTAAACAATAAGATGAGTGTAGTCTCAACAGACCAAAGAAAATAATAATCAAGCCTGAATCACAATGGCTCTCCTCCTCTTCGTATATAACAAGTTCTCATTTCCACCATGGGTCCCATCCAAATTTTCCTTCCAACTCATGAAAGTGATCCTCCTCTAAAACTGTGCAGTCCATCAAGGAGATACATTGTATCTAGATAGTGCATGTGGACTTGGTCAAAATGACTAGATCAAGCATGATCCAATCCTATTCACACCATGTGTTGCTCAAATCAGCTGCTTTATTCTTCCTCCTTTCACATGAGGAGTGTTATTCTTCCTCCTTAAGTATTGTGGGGCCTTCTTACCCCCTTTATTTACCGATCTAAGATAAAATCAACGATAATATTCAATTTAGATAAAATCTAAATTTTTGGGAATATTACAGTCCTCCCCCTTCAAAATGTTTCCTGTCCTCAAGCAACTGCAAGGTAGAGAAAAATCCTCCCCCCCCCCCCCCTTCTTGTGGCCATCCTCATCAATAGATTCCACCATGGTTCATCATAAAATTCAATAAATATGTCCTCCATGAATCCCTCCAAGTGTATCCCATAGAAGTGGGAATCATGAGGCAAAGAGAGATGTAAATATGAATCTTCCTTTTGTTCAATAGCCTCCTCGAGGTAGGAGTGATGAGAAACATGGGAATTCTTATTCCCAATGAGTGACTCCTTCACCCATGCAATCATCCAAATGAAATGAGCCATCCTAGGTAGCTCATCTAAGAAATCCTCAACCCCGGATCTATGCAATGCGTTGGGGCTTAATGGAGATTCTAGATTTTTCCACCCAAGTGGTTTCTCCCTCCATCTATGATAAGTGTGAGGGGTTGCTGATATTGGGCTGAAATTTCATGGCCTCCAAAATTGGCTCAAGCCTCCCCACAAAATGAATCAACCATGAAGTGCCTCCTCAAATAATGCATGTTTTCCCAATTTCTCCTCTTACATGAAGGAAAGAGGTGTGATATGGCAATCATGGTATGCCCATTGTTTCTCCTGAAACATAGATCATGTGAAATAGGGGGAATCATACTCCCAATGTGCATATTCAACTTCAACCCCACTCTCCAAACAAAGCGTCCCATGAGAAAAAACATATCAGCAATATATGGAAGCAAAAGACAATGAAAACAAGCTGTCAAATGACAACCGGAGAGTGAAACATAGTTCCACCAATGGAAATAGTGCATTGCACTCTTTGCCTGCATCAAAACAAGTAATAACAAGTGCTTTACTAGACACTTATTTTTTTCCATAGTCATCTCATAAGATGTGAACATGAATGTACAATATGGTGTCAATGGTGCACACCAAGAGTCACGTGGCTTCCCCCACAAACCACCCTTAATGTAGCCAAAATCAATGCTACAAGTAGCTGCAAGTACATCATAAAATATGCAAGAAGGGATGTTCCCCCTTAGTACAATATGTTTCTCATATAAAGTAAATAAGTACAAAGCACAATGTGAAATTATACCTTCTCTACTATGTACTTGAGGTCTTAAACTGAAATGGCTCAACTGAAAAAGCTCCCTTACTCCCAATGAGTAGGAAGGTGGCTGTGCTATCCTCTGAATCATCATCTGGGCTATTCATCTCTCCATATGCTGATATATGTCCTGCTGGATGCCCTCCCAAGTGAACTCCTCTAACACAACATGATATGCATCAAGATGCATAGCTAGGAAGTCCTCATGTGCTGCATGTAATAGTTTCTCCTTGATACTAGAAGCCCTAGTCAAGAAGATTTTTCCATAGAAATAGATGACCACATCTTCCACCATGTATCTATCATCTCCCTCTAGGTCATCAAGAATCATGCATGCACCAAGATCCTTGGAGTACTCTACCAAGAGTTTAGATCTATAATATGGATCAATCCTCCTCAGAGACAGTGCTGGTGATCTAGCATGTGAAGCTCCCCTCACACTGTTGCCTGCTACTTTAACATCCCCCATGCCAAATATATCCTCCAAAATGCTGCCATGCCCATGATGCAGCTGCTCATGCTCCAATAGTAAAGGTGACCTTTGGAATTTGGCTTCCCATGAGAAGCTATCATCCAAAAGGAATCTCCCAATCTGGGCCAAAGTAGGCATGAGTGGCCTCCATCCACTCCCATGTGTGAAATATTCCTTCCGCAAAGGAAGTATCCTCTGTCTCTCCATATTTTTGGAGTAGTAATCCTTCATCATGAAGATGTTATCCTCCATCCCTCCAGCAATCTCTCTCAGTGCAGTATGGGTAATGAGAGTGGGTGATGTTGAAAATGAGAGAGTGTCTCCCTCCTCCTTGAGTCTATCCCAAACTCTCTGCGTTGTGCTAGACTCCTCCAAAGTCTTCACCTCTCCGAAATCCAAGAGTGGTGAACTTCATGACAAGATGTCCCTCATCAACTCTAGATCAGGGGGGCTCCTAGGTGGAATGCCTCCATATAGTGAGACATCTAGTTTAGAAGTGGACTGTATATATGAGTGGACTGATTTTTCCCTCTCTTCACTACCCAATATAGTCTCCTTCTCTTGTGCAAAAACTCCCTGGAATAGATAAGGGTGTATCATCCCTTGATGCTGATCCTTCTCTTCCTCCTCCATCTCACAATCCCCAAAAAATGTTGCATATGGCTCTGGAATTGTGCCTTGGTTCCCACATGTTGAATCATTTGGAATTCCTTGTAAATATACAAGGGCTCCTCTAATGTAAGCAATGTCTCCCTTTTCACCTCCATGTGGTGATGGATCTCCTCCCAATGGGATAGCGCTGTCAGATCTCTTATGCTCATCCTCCCCGTCAATAATCGAGAATGCATCATCATCAAGGAGAGACCCTAGATCTTGGTCATATCTTGAATGAAGTACCTCCATGTCTTCAAAAATGGAAGAGGGCCCTTCACACAATGGGTATCTTTCCCTTAGCAAGCCATCATACCTATTTTCATCCCCTTCAGAAATATGAAATGGAGTTTGTTTCATGGTTCCCTCCAATGCATGTAAAGTGTTTGAGGTTTTGATACATGATGTTTCACGGTGATTTTTATCAAATACCTTCACCAATACCTTAGTGAATTCATCATATGATTATAAATTTACATGATAATATGAAACAAAATTTTCAAACGAACAACCATGAGCCATACCTTTGAGTTTCAGAGCTACTCCTCCAATGGCGTCATCTTCTTCCTCCATTCTCCCTGCAGTGCAAGTGGGAAATGAACTGCACTGTGGATCTGCATGTGTGGCTGAATTCACACACCCATCATGAGAACAGCTAGGGATTTCTTCATCTTCAAACCCCCTCAGAAACTTTCTGCAATTCCCCCTATCTATCTCCTTGAGATCTTCTATGATAGCTTCCATAGTTTGGAAAAGAAGCAGGGAGATATCTTCTTCCGTAACTCCTCTTTCCTTGTTTCCTTTGTAAAACTCCTCTTCTATGTGAGGATCCTCTACTTCTAATGGAATATTATCTTGGATGCACAGGCTGAGCCAAGATTGATGTTCTGATACCACTATAATATCCATTTTTCAGGAATTTCTGCAATATGGTCCAAAGGGACGCTGTATAAGGAATTTCATGCAAAAATAATATGGAAGGGGACTTGGATCCCTTATTTAGAACATAATACATTACACTTCCACAATTTTATCTCAAATAAATCCCTCAAGGTAGGTTAAACAGATCTCCCACCCTTCGGTATCTCGGAAAAGTGTCCAAAGAGTGAGCTACAACAACATATGAACATAATCATGGAAATCTGCAAATCTGAACATGTCAATAAAGGGAACATAATGCATCCATCATGTTCATTAATATATCAGCAACAATATACAAAAATATCTTGAGGGACATGCCACTCAAACAATGGGAATCGATCTCCAATGATCTAAACAATAGATACATGAGATACTGCAACAGTGTAAAATGTCGGAGTAGTGATTGTGCAATATATATTAGAGTAGGTGCTGCTGTAGATGCATATACATGAAATATGGCTGAAATATACAAATAAATTCCCAAGAATAGAAGATTGGGCTCCAATACAAGATTTCTAGCCAATCTAGGAGAGATTGCTAGAAATTCCAGAGAATGTACAATGTGACAATTAACTTGTCACTGCAACTAAATAAAAATATAAAATGAGGCTGTAGCAGATCTGAAATAATAATTCCCTCCTCTGATAGTGTCTCTAAGCAAAATTTTGATCCCTTACTCAGAAACAACACATCCTGATGAGCTCAAATGACCCTCCCAGCAACTGCCTACCAAAATAACGTAGATCTAGCTAGAAACTGAGCTGTGAGGGAAGATGTATGGTTGGCCTAATGCCAATGATATGGAAATGTGCCCTGGAGTCCTCCTCATTGATACTCCAATGGATAGCCAAGCCCTCCACTAAAAAACAAGTCAAATAATAACTCAAGAGATCCTCTGTTGCTGCACCCTGTAGCACAAAGTTATCCTGCTCCAAGAATAATGTTGTGACTAAAGGAGGTAGCTTTGGAAAAATGCCAGAATGAGGAAATGTAACTCTAGAACCTCTCCTTCCCTAAGAATGAGGTATGGATTCCCGACCAGGAACACCCTTGTGCTATGCAGCACTGCACCCTTGCTAAACCGCAAGAGGAGCATAGTCTCAACAGACCAAAGAAAATAATAATCAAGCCTAAATCACAATGGATCTCCTCCTCTTCATATATAGCAAGTGATCCTCTCCACTATGGGTTCCATCCACATGTGCCTTCCAACTCATGCAAGTGATCCTCCTCTAAAACTGCGCAGTCCATCAAGGAGATACATTGTATGTAGATAGTGCATGTGGACTTGGTCAAAATGACTAGATCAAGCATGATCCAAGCCTGTTCATACCATGTGGTGCTCAAATCAGCTGATTTATTCTTCTTCCTTTCACATGAGGAGTGTTATTCTTCCTCCTTAAGGATTATGGGGCCTTCTTACCCCCTTTATTTACCGATCTAATATAAAATCAACTATAATATTCAATTTAGATAAAATCTAAATTTCTGGGAATATTACACAGAAACAATAGAGCCATAGGGAGAAAATATGAGAATCATGCTTGCTTCCATATGCAAAAAATGTGAAGGACAATGGTCCCTCAAGTGCAACCAATGCAACTTGACCCTCAACTACAAAAGAGACTGATAAAATGAGTGGCTTCTCAAACACTTTCTTGCTACTCCAATCTCCTCATAAGTATGGAGGAAGTGAATGATGTAAGGTGTATAATGATCATGTCCTCCATAATATATATCTTCCCCAAATCCTCCTAGGGGATGGTCATCAATTATGCATATGGCCATAACTAGACCATGAAGCTCAAAAGAAATAATTCTCCTCCTTGGAGCAACATCCTGCACATATATAGTTAAGGGACATACAATATATAAATAGTCATGAAAATAATCAACACCCTTATCGTATGTCCTTCTCATACAAGTGGAGTGGCTCATAAGTGAGTCTCCTCTCATCTCCAAAGGGAAAAGAGGTGGTTGTGCTAACTCTCTCAAAGATTCATGTTTCTCCTCCATCTCCATCTGGTCCATGCATCTCCTCATATGTTGATATATCTCCTCCTCAAAGCCCTCCCAAAAATACCCCTCCATGATGGTGTGGTATGCTCTCAGAGAATAAGTGGAGCTGAAAAGGAAATCCTCTCGAGCTGCTTGTAGAAACTTCTCCTTGAGCTTGGAAGCTCTAGGAAAGAAGATCCTAACATGATAGTAGATGACCCCATCTCCGACTGAATATCTCTCCTCATGCAACTGGTCATCCAATATCATGCAAGTGAAAATATCCTTGGAATACTCCACCAACAACTGGGAGTTCCAATATGGATCTATCCTCCATAGTGACAGCACTGATGATCTCTCATGAAGAGCACCTGTCATATGGTCACCATATTCTTTGACATCTCCCATGCCAAAGATGAAACTTGGAAGGTTGCTATCCTTCCCCTGTTACTTTTTCCACAGTGTAGAATCTGAAATGGAATTCGGTACTAATGATGTTGAGGGAATGCTCCCTCTCTCCTTGAGTCTACCCAAGACTCACAACGCTGTATCAAGCTCTCCCAAGGTTCCCACTCCTCTGAAATCACTGAGTGGTGCCTCAACTGATGAATCATCCATCCTCCTCTACTGATCCAGTGGTCTCCCCGGAAAAATGTCTCCATGCAATGAGACATTATCATCAAGAGATGACTGAATAGATAAATGGAGATAACTCTCCATGTTTCCACTGTGAAATCCAATCACCTTCTTAGGTGCATCAACCTGTAGAAATGAATAGGGATGTGTACTCCTCATATGATGATGTTGGGTCTTCTCCCTATCTCCTCCTTGTGTCTCCATGGTTCCACACCTCCTCAAAAATTGCACATGAGTTGTGTCGTGATCTCCACACATGAGATCCTGGGTACTTCCTTGCAAATATGCAAGCATCCCTCTATTTGGAGCAAGAGCTCCTCCTTCCTCTGCATGAGGCACTAGATGATCTCTAGAGATGACAAAATTATTGCCCTCAATCTCTGCAACATGAGTGGGCAACCCTCAAATGATTGGATCCCTTTTTGAAAAAGAGATCTCCATACTCCCTTGCTCAATGGTGTGAGAAGAAATTCTATCTTCCGGCAAGGTATGGTGCAATTTTTCAGCCTCCTCCATGGTTTTCTGCAATGGTACTGCATTCTCATGCAAGGTTTTTTTTTTATTTTTCTTATTTAGCTCCACCATGGGTGTCTCATGAATCCCTCCATCAAATATTTTCACTAATTCCTTAGTGAAACTTGAATAATATGAAATGTTTACATTTCTTAAAGAAAAAGATTCAAACATCCACCAGGAATAGGCCCTACCTCTCAAATGCAGCGCTACAACTTTGATGGCATCATCTTCAAGAATGTGGTGCTGCTACAAAAAGGTCTCTAACTCCTCCACCCAAGCTTTGGCTGAACATGTAGGTGAATGCTCAAAGGTAGATAGATGAATTATATCCTGCTGCTCTCTTCCCTTCACCTTCATCTTGCAAAACTTTGAAAAAATGAGATGATATCAGAATTTCGGAGTTTGAAACTCATAATATTTTAAGAAATCACTAAGGTTTTCCCTCCTAGCAACCTCTTCTTCTCTTTCCATCCCTCTTCCAACAATCCTGGGCATGTGACTGCACTGTGAATTAGATTTTGTGGCTGTTGGCTCACACTCCTCATATAACAATCTAGAGTTTTCTTTCGATTCAAACCCTCTTGGAGATTCTTCATACATATCCCTCTGGATCTTCTTGAAATCCTCATGAATTTTATGTACATATTTAGGAAGAATATTTGTAAGCTTATCCCCTCTCTTTCCTCCTTCATAAAATGGAGTTTTTGTCCTTCTTATTTCTTTGTCTCCTTCTCGATGAGAATAGGAAGTGTAGGGATTTTCCTCTTCTTTCTGCTTATCCTCCTTAGGGAGGTTGTTCATGGATCTAAAATATGATGAGATAAAACTCATCCTCTTTAATATTCTGATCTTCTGGGCTTAGACTCACAGGCTGAGCCAAGAATATTCTCTGATACCACTGTAATATTCCAAATCTGGAACAGCTAGCAAAGCATGACTGGAAAACGCATTTTCCAGTAATGGATACTACAAGAATTGAAACTAGGACCTGGATCCCTTAGAAAAATGTCTGTAAGTCCTGAATCCAAGAGAAGGCTCCAAATAAATCCTTCTAGGCGGGTTAAACAGATCTCCCATACCTAGTTTTCCTCAGAAAAGTTCCCGATGTGGGACTGCAACAATACATGAACAAAGGATTAGGTAACAGTGTTATTTTTAATGAGACATGATACATGAATATGTATATAGCCAATAAATGTATAATATAGCAGCAAATATTACAATTCCTTGAGGAAAGAGTCAATCAAGATAGGCAACACAAGCCTCACTAGAGCATGTACATGGAAAATGAAATACACTACTACACTGAGAATGCTTTAGGCTATAACTATGTAGTCTATAGGAGACACTACAACATACAAAATGATAATACAATGATATGACAATATCAGCTCAAGAAATTTGGGGGAGTAAGCTCTCAACCCCTGAAAACACTAATATAACAATGATACAACAATCCTTGGAAGGATTGGCTACAATACATGTGAAATTTGAAAATTTGTAGAAATGTTGGAGTTGCTGGGTAGAAGCTGCAACTCAGAAAATGGAAATGGATGAGGATAGATGATGATACTGCAAATGATGGATATATCTCATCCAATGGATCTCTCAGGTGAAAGGTTGATCCAATCCCTGAAGATCTCACCCTCCAAACTAGTGGTACAATCTCCCACTGCAGGTGCACTCTAAAATAACGAAGTCAAGGAGATGGATTGCACTGTAGGAGATGGGAGATGCTGGCCTGGTGCCGAAGATGTGCAAGTTAGCTATGAATCTTCGTAACTGATCTCCCAGAGGAATATAAGCTCCCTCCTCTGAAAGATGAGCCAAGAAACGAAGTTGTGGAACCCTCCACTGCAACATCTTGCAATATTGCGTTATACTCCAGCAGAAATAACGCAGTGACTGAAAGAGTGGCTTTGGAATTGAGCCTAGATGTGGATAAAATGATGTTAAATCCCTCAAGAGGCCTCTCAAGAAGGAGAGGAAATCCTAAGCAGGAATCCCTCGTGCTAAACAACACTGCAACTCAGCTGAACAGTCGGAGACTGCAAATAGTCTGAACAGAAAAATAATCCAACACTCAAAGATGTCTCACTATGGCTGCCTCTTCCCTCTTTTATGAAAGTGAATGTCTCTTTTCCCTTGAACCCACACATTAGGGTTTCTTCCACAAAGAATCTTTCTCCCTCTCAAACTGCATTGTCTTCCCAAGCAAGCTACACCTCTTAGGTAGTGCTATTGACTTGGTCAAACTTGACCTTGTCCTCATGCAATTGCCCCTTTTCACACTACAAGGTGAAAAATAAAGATACTCCATTGATCCCTTTCACACTATGAGGGATTTTATTCCTATCCATGGGACTTTTACCGAATTTATTCATCTCCTAGATGAAATATGAAAAATTTAATATTCCAATTTGCTACATCCAATTTTTGGAATATTACAATGACCCTCATCTCCTTCTTGCCCATCAAGTACATCATATGTGAAGTGATCCTGTGGAAAATCCATCAAAAAACCCAAGATCCTAAGTGACAGAGTTGATGGCCTTGGTAATAAGGCTCTTTTCATCTCATAGCTCCATCCTTTGACGTCGCACATGTCAAAGCCATGAGTCACAATGCTGCTATATATGGGAGATTTATTCCCAAGTGGAAGTACCTCCTAATCCTCCAAGGCTAAGGTGTAGCCCCCTTGCACCATGATAGTGCCATCTCCTATTCTTGCAACATCATGCAAATCATGGGAGAATATTAGCCCATAATCTCTCAAGAACAACCAAAGCAACAACAATGCTTATTGCCTCCCCACACTATCATCATATAAATCATGGAGAAACAACATGATATTTGATATGAAAGATATCATATCACCCCAATACATCAAAAATCCTTGCTGCCATATGATGCAAGAGTCATGCCAAGGTCCATCCACCAACCTACCCTTTGAAATAGAATGTGTCATATGATGAACAAACTCTTTCAAGAGTAACCAACGCAGTCTTTCCTCCTCCCGCCCAATGTCATAAATCTGCAAGTGGTTTTCCAACCTCTTGCTCATCAAAATCACCCACCCAACCAATGGTGGGTGTTTATAATCATGTCCAAAAGTGGCATTCCTCCAATGGAGAATACCATCCTCCCAAGTCAGATTTCTGTCTTTGCATTTCATGGGATGTTGAAATGAAATATCCTCGAGATCTCCAAATGAAGACCACTCATCAATGACCAAGTTGACCCCATAAGGATCCAAATATACTGAAGGGAAAATATTTTCATTGAGCAATGAAGTTCTCATCAAGCAAGATCCATCATAACAATGGAAGATAAGATGTCTCTCTTCAACCATCTTCCTATCCTATGATATGCATGTAGGATGGTCATTGGAATGCTCCAATAATGGTTGGGCCCCCTAAATCATCACTGCTTCTCAATGACAACATTTTTGATCTCCATAATGGTGCATATGCTATATTAACATCATAATCAATGCTAAACACATAGTTCTACATGGCATGGTTCAAGACAATACTCATCCCATCCTCCAAGAATCTACACTCCAACACCAAGAGTTGCGTGCAGCTCAATAATGATACACTAGGATGACTATATATCTCCTCCTTGAACAAATCAAGGCTGATCAGTAGTGATAGTCTACTGCTCCAAATAAAAAATGTACTTTGAACCTAGGTCATGCAATGGTACATTCCCACAATCCTCCATATCATGTGCTGAAGTAACAGAAAATGGAAACATGTGAATACCTTGGTAAAGCTCGGGAACATCTTGTGCTGCTACAAGGGTTCCTTCCTCCAGTGTGATGGCTTCCCCAACTACTGATGATTATGGTTGCTCTTCTATGGCCTCATCAGCACTGGTACAAGTCTTCTCCTTCTCATGCATCTCCATAATGGTGCATGGGACTCTAGATGTTAATAGATCAAGACCACTTTGCAAAGATGCAAGTTTTCTGTAATATTCCAAAATTAGCATGCAGCTAATTGGAATATTAATTTTTTCTCATATCACTTAGGAGATAAATAAATGGGAAAGGAGGCCCATACATTGTAGAAAAATGAATAAAATCCCTCATAGTGTGAAAATGGATATTCATAAGAGCTGGATTTCACACCCTCAAGTGTGAAAGAGGACATTTGCATGTGGACAAGGTCAAGTTTGACCAAGTCAACAACACTGGGATAGGAGGTGAGAACAGTTGGAGAGACAACACAGTATGAATGTGAGGAAGAGTCCTTGGTGAAGGAAACCCTAATGAGTGGGACCCATGGTGAGAAGGCTTCCATCTGTTTAAAAGGAGGGCAAGGCAACCATTGTTATTCATGTCATGTATTATTGAATTTCTGGTCTGGAAGACTGTTGTTTAGCAGAGTTGTAGTGCTGCTTAGCAAAAGGATTTCCTGTTTAGTAATTCCTTATCCTTTCAAGGGGTGCCTCATGAGGGAGTTTTTTCTTCATTTCTACACATTCAGGCTTTAGGCCAAGCATCCTCCTTCAGCTACAGCGCAGTTTCTGTTTAGAGCTGAGTTGTGTTGTAAGGTGTTGTAGTGGAGATTCCTCAACACCACTTCCTGAGCTCATTTTCAGAGGAGGAAGCTCTATTTCCTTTGGGGGATCATTTGGGAAGCCCTTGGAGCATATTGCAGATCTCGGCACTTGACCAACCCATTTTCTTGCACCTACAACACAATATCCCTCAGTGACTACGTTATTTTCAGTGAGTATTTGCAGTGAGGGTTTGTAGTGATTGTTGGAGGGTGAGATATTCAGTGTTAGGATCATCCTTTCACTTGGAAGATCCATTAGAGGAGTTCTATTTATCGAATGCAACATCTTTAGCCATCTCCATCTAGTTCTTGAGTTGCAGCTGCTACTGCAACTCCGACATTTTTGCATTTTTGCGTATTTCAGCCAATCCTTCCAGGATTGACTATAAATTGTGTTTGGGAGCTTAGTTATTCTCTCCCAATGTTGTATGACCCATATATTTGCAGATTTGTACTATTTCGCATCTCCATGTAGCAGTGTACCATCTATGACTACGTTGTACATGTTCATGAACATTCTGCAATATAGGAGCATCTCTCTTTTGGCATATGTATTCATGGGGGGCTCATTTTCCTTTCTTATTTGAGTTATGCACACTTCTATTGTATTCATTTGCTGCTGATATGTATAATAAAATGGCTCCATGGTTTCCATACATTTTGGTATGATGTTATTCACTAATACTTCTAGTTTGTATTCATGTATTGCTGGATCTCCAATTTTGGAATATCTTAAGATATTCCCATTATTGAAGATTTTCCCTATTTTGGGATATTACAGTGGTATCAAAGCATGATCTTTGGCTCAGCCTATGAATTCCAGCTATCATAAGGAGCGAGATCAGAATTATGGAGAGGAAGATTTTACTCTCATCACTTTTCAAACCCAGGAAGAACCTCTCCTGGGAGGTTAAGAAGATGAAGGAGAAGATATGCCAAGAAACTCCTAGAGGGTTTCAAGAAGAGGAAGGACCATGCATTTCCTATTCTCATAAAGAGGAAGACAAGAAGCATGGAGGACACTTGGATCATCAAAATCTGAGTGAGTACCTTTTTGAGTACAAATCTCAACATAGAGCCTTCAAGGAGACTCTATCCTTCCCACAGTTCATTCAACTGGAGGAAGAGAGGAGACCCTACAACAAGGGGGAAATCAAGGACAATAGGTTTCTATTTTCCACTTTTGATGGGAAAATTACAGTAATATCTTGGAAAAGAATACTTGAAGAATTCTTCCTACTATATCCAGTGGTAGAAAGAGAAGCAGTAGAGATTATAGTGCTTCACATGAAGGGCAAAGCAAGCACTTGGTGGTTCAATCACATAAGTCATGCAAGAGTATCTACTCTTGTATATTTCACTCAGAAGGTGATTAAGAGATTTGATGAAGAAAAATCTGAGAGGAAGGAGCCCCCACCACCACTTTAGGAGATATATTAGCACTGTCACAACCTTGGAGGAGCAGCCTTCAATATTAGAAGTTGAGGGAGCCAAAAAAGTGGAATAAGGAGGTCTTGTAGCCATGCAAGGTGTTCCCAGAGCCCACAAGGTATGATTGAATTTCCACTTTCTATTATTGTAGCAAATATTTTATAGGATGGTGGAAATATGTAGTTACATGACCCAGGATCATCACTTATTGCTAATCTAGAACAGCAAGGTTTCACTGCACTATCCAAGAGAAGCAGTGAAGGAAGAAGGACTCATTCCTCATGGGAGCATTCAGATGTCATCTTCATTCAGGAAGAAATGGAGGAAGAGATGACAAAGGGTAGACATCTTGAGATGAGAAACATTTTATCCTCTTTAGATGAAACTTTCTCAATGAGCATGCCACAGCTCAAAGAGAGACTTCTACTTGCAGTAGACCCAAGACCTAATTTGTTTTGGAAGGCCATGCATGAGGAGGAGGTCTCATTAAGAGATCCCATTAGAGGTGCACTTCAGCATTTCATGAAGCGAAAAGTTCTTCAAATACTTGAGGAGGTTGGTGTCCTACCATGGGAGGATACCAAGTATTTTCAGAATCAGATCCATCACCCACATTGGGATGAGTGTATGGCAGTATGGAGAAAGAGGGTTCCAAACCCCTTGCAGATCTATGATACAGGCCAACAAGAAGCATGGCTACGCTAGTTTCTTTTGGGTGAGTATGGTTACTACCAATTTTTTTTTTTTTAATTATCTCATGCCTTAAGTCTCAATGATAGGATGTATAAGAATAAGGCATGGATGTTGTGGCTACTAAGAAGAGAGTTTGGACATCATATGCTAAATCTTATGTCCATGTATTTACCTTTGTTTGAGGTATGCCTCATGTATTCACATGTATTTATGTTTGAGGTGTATCACATGTATGAACCTTGGGTTGGAAGGTTTTTTCCTACCACCTATTTGGATCCTTATGGGATCAACTTGGTTCTTGAGGAGATTGCATTTCAATATCCCATGAAATACAAAGACAAAAATCTGATTTGGGAGGATGGTAGTCTTCTTTGGAAGGGTACCAAGATTAAGCATGATGAGAGGCACCCACATTTGGATGAATGGGTGTGTATGGAGAGCAAGAATCTAGTGAGATAATTGCAAATATATGACACCAGACAACAGGAGGATTCGTTGCGTTGGCTACTCTTGAAGGAGCTTGGCCATCATGGGACATATCCTTTTTCCAAGGGTATGTGGGTGGAAGGAAATTGGCAGGATACCTGCATCATTGGGAAGCAAGGAGTATGGATTGATTATGTTGATATGATACTCCTCATATCAATCATTATGTCTCCACCACATGATTTGTATGATGGAAGTATGAGGAGGAAAAAAAAAAAATTGTTGCTTGGGTTGCTCTTGGGAGAGCAAGGCCAGATTTTCTCTCACACTTTACATAATGTTGCAGGAGTAGGAAATGGCACTATCATGGTGCAAAGGGGCTACTCCTTAGCCTTAGATAATTAGGAGGTGCTTCCACCTTGGAAGGAGCTTCCTATATATGGCAGCATTTTGGGAGATTTCTTTGACAATGGGCATGTCAAAGAATGGAGTTATAGGATGGTAGGAGCCTATTTACATAGGCCAGCAACGCTGTCACTTTGGAGCTGGGTTTTATTGATGGATTGTTCCCAAGATCACTTCACATATGCTGCATTTGGTGGACAAGGAGGAGATGAGAGTGATGGAGTAGTGGATGGAGGCATCTATTACCAAGGTGTGATCTTCTTAACTTGGGTTTCCAAGCATAAGAAGGATGAGCTTCATGCAACACATGGTACATTCCTCTTCATAGGAGTATGTCCTACCACTATGGAGAACTTATTCATGGATCCATATATTATCTTACTTCTAGCACATGTTAAGAACTTTTCTTTTACATACATGGATTATCCAACACAGTATTTGTATGCTCTTACCATTTCTATTCAGTGCATTTCTCCACAAGAGGGCAAGCTTCTCTTTGAGCTCCATGGTCATCTTTTGGCCAACTATTGTGATGGAGACAACCATCTCTTATGTAGCCTTGGGAAAATGTTTCATTATTATTTAATGTATGCTCAATTGATTCACCCAGCCATTTACTATTCACTAGTAGAGGTGTTGACATATACAACTAGCTATTTTCCAAGAAACATCTTGCCATGTCATTTTCTGAAGCAGCAGTTAGAAAAACTACGTTGTAACCACTTGGGAGACTGTTCGTACCTTCCATCAATATATGTAACCTTTAGTAATATTCTCATTTGGATGCTATATGATGAACGTGTCCTATTCATCATATATGAGCTGGTTTGGGCCAGCTTGATTCACAATGTTGGAGGAGAGATCCTTGAAGATCTAGTCTTCAACTTTCCTCTTAAGGGCAACATTATTGCAACCCAAGGTCAGAAAAAAATCTGCACTTATCATAAGTGGAGAGGAGGAGAGTGTGGGGTAGGCTTTTTTGTCTACCATGTTCATATTTTCATCCTACCTACATTTCAAGAGCTCAAGGTGGAGGATGATTTGCATGGGTTACCATTTTGGAGGGTGGCTCATTTTGTATGGTTGATAGCTTGGGGATTGAAGATTCATATGGGGATGGTAGATCCCAATGCACATCAGAAATCATGCCTCAAGAAGGCCTTTAGATAGCCCATTGTTGCCTCCATGGATGTTTTACATGATGATAGCTATTTGGGATACACACCAAAAGCTAGCTTACATACTTGGGAGGGACAACTTGGAGATATCTTGATGAGAAAAAAACTTGATCCTTGGAGGATTTTATCATATGAGGATGCTACAGGGGAAGAAGAGGAGGTTTTTCAATCATATCCTTCTAGTTTCTTGAGGAAAAGCAACATCTGGTAGGGGAGGACTGTAATATTCCAAAATTAGCATGCAGCTAATTGGAATAGTAATTTTTGCTCATGTCACTTAGGAGATAAATAAATGGATAAGGAGGCCCATACATTGCAGAAAAATGAATAAAATTCCTCATAGTGTGAAAAGGGATATTCATAAGAGCTGGATTTCACACCCTCAAGTGTGAAAAGGTACATTTGCATGTGGACAAGGTCAAGTTTGACTAAGTCAACAATGTTGGGATAGGAGGTGGAGAACACTTGGAGAGACAACGCAGTATGAATGGGAGGAAGAGTCATTGGTGGAGGAAACCCTAATGAGTGGGACCCATGGTGAGAAGGCTTCCATTTTCTTAAAATGAGGGCAAGGAAGCCATTGTTATTCATGTCATGTATTATTGATTTTATGGTCTGGAAGACTATTTGGCATTCTCTTGTTGTTTAGCAGAGTTGCAGTGCTTCTTAGCACAAGGATTTACTATTTATGAATTCCTTCTCCCTTCAAGAGAGGCCTCTTGAGGGAGTTTTTTCTTCATTTCTTCACATTCAGGATTTAGGCCAAGCATCCTCCTTCAGCTATAGTGCATTTTCTGTTTAGAGATGAGTTGTGTTGTAGGGTGTTGCAGTGGAGGTTCCTCAACACCACTTCCTGAGCTCATTTTTTAGAGGAGGAAGATTTATTTCCTTTGTGAGATCATTTGGGAATCCCTTCAAGCATATTGCAGATCTTAGCACTTGGCCAACCCATTTTCTTGCACCTATAGCATAGTATCCCTCAATGACTATGTTATTTTCAGTGAGTATTTGCAGCGAGGGTTTGCAGTGATTGTTGGAGGGTGAGATCTTCAGTGTTAGGATCAGCCTTTCACTTGGAAGATACATTGGATGAGGTCTATTTATTTGATGCAGAATCTTCATCTATCTCCATCTAGTTCTTGAGTTGCAGCTTGTTGAGCCCCAAAGATGTCCTTCTTTTCCACCACATTTCACTTCATTTCCTTTGTCCCTCATCAATTACAGGCTTGAATGATCAATATGATTGATTAGGATTACTTTAAGAATGTATATGAATAACTTGCTATGTTTTCATTATTGAATCTCTAATTAAACTGAGGGGGGGGGGTGAATCAGTTTAATACATTCCTGATCTTTTAAACTTTTCAATAAACTTATTTACACCTTCATTTCAAACTCTATTTAAAGTGAGAGTAATCTTAGAATGTAATCTGAAAGTATTAGTTTAATAGAGCAGTAGACTTAATTTGAGAGCAGCAGGTATTAAGCAAATGATACATATCAGATCAATACATAAATATCATGCAGAGAGACACCAGATATAAGTGGAAACCCATAAAGGGAGAAAACCACATCTTATTATTGTTGTGATGCAAAGGCAAGCTCCAACTCCCTCTCACCACTGTTTTTCTGCAGGCACCAACCTACGGGAGGCTCCTACCTCAATTTTGCAAGCTACAACTTGCAAGGAAGCACCAACTCCCTTTAGTTTTCTGCAGGCACCAACCTACAGGAGGCTCCAACCTCAGTCAGCTACAACTGACGACTATCAAGCTGCAACTTGATAGGGAAGTTCCAACTTCCTCAATTTATCAAACTAAAAGTTTGCTGATTTACCTCAGATATCAACCCTGTTCTGTAGCTTCTCCTTCTGTTCTGCTTTTCTTAATCTTCTCTGTCTTACTCTTCTATATTCTGCCTTCTCTCGATTTACTCTCTCTTCATTTAAAAAAAAAACTCTCTCTGCATATCAAGATGATATTATTTATAGATTTCCTCACATGACTGTTTGTATTCTGCTTGGAATTCGAAATGGAAAGTCATGTCTCTTTGCCTTCTGCCTTCTCACTCCTTTTATTAGCTTACTCAGAAATTATAATTGTAGGTGTCAATTTTAACATTACAGTGGGAGTTTGTTTTCTCTCGGAGACTTGCCAATGCATCACAAACAATAAAAATTTAAATAAAACATTTACATTCAAATTTAAATGAGAACTCCAGCTCAACTCATTTAGTCTTTTGAATTGGTACGCATTTTTCTTTTCTTTGGCTGTCTTTGTCTTTTCTGTGACTGTGTTTTATCTTCTTTCGGATCTGTTTGTTCTTTTGTCCTCTCCTGTGGTGTAACTACTGCATATGTGTAAATGTGCCTTTTATATCCGCTGAATGTAAATCTGGAGGAATTCCAATCCCTTTTATGCCATTAGTGTCTTGTTGATGTGGCAGGTTCCGCAGGCCGGAACATACATATATCACAAGCGTTAATAATCGCCCTCTCGTAAAGCTAAGGTCTGTGGGTCTAGAGACCACGCGGCTTATCGCAACCATGTTATATATATAACTCAATAACCATTATATATCATATGTGTTATGCCCCCGGATCATATTCAAACGTTATTCAACATATATAATATATACAATTTATTTGCAAATAACCCGACGTCCATAAGGATTGGCTGCCAATACGATTAGACCTGGAACTCAAGTTGTATATGAGTCGTAGTTTATATACCAATCGGGTCCGGATTTCCAATCGCAATCGCAAATATTATATTCTCCGATGCGATTGACCATTTCCGATGCGATTAGAACCTGGAGCTGAAATCTTTGTTAATCATAATTTATAAGTCCATTGGGTCCGAACTCTTAATCACAATCGCAAGTTCTTTAATATGTGTTGCAATGGTTTGTTTCTTTCCGATGCGATTGGAACTGGACTTCAAACACTTTGTTAAACATGGTTTATAGACCCATTGTGTCCGGTCTTCCAATTGCAATCGCAAGTCTTTAACATATGTTCCGATTGACCAGTGCCAATGTGAATTGACCGTAACTCAAATATGTATTAACCCCTGCTTATAACAGTATCAGGTCCGTCATTTCAATCGCAGCGTTTTACAAAAGTCATGCGATTGGGAACTCGGATGCGATTAGCATCTATCAACTCCTGCTTATAACACGATCGGGTCTGCCATTTCAATCGCAATCGCAACTTTCTGTTGCGATGTTCTGCTGCCCTTGCGATCTCCGATTGCGATTGGGTGAGGGTCCCACTTTATATTACTTCCTTTCCATTGATCATAACACGCTCCACTTAAATATATATCAATGTATATGCCTTGGACCATTGCAGAATATGAAATGCGTGACATTTATATGTATTGTGATGGATATTATATATATATATATATATATATATATATGTGTCCGCCAGTGGGTTAGGCAATTCCCGGAATAATGTTTATGAATTATGTTAAATCTATAACGCCGGTTGGAGTGTGCGATTCCCGGAATTTGGTTTTGCATTATATGCGTAATGCCTGGCTTGGGGTATGATTCTAGGAATTATATATCTATCCTCCGGGTTGGGCGATTCTCGGAATTATAACAGCTCTACCTCTGCCTCTGTCTCTGCTACTCCTGTCGCTTTGCCTCTGCCTCTGCCTCTGTTATATTCGCTTCCTCTGCCTTCATTTGCTGCCTCCATTGTATTCACTGCTTCCTTTTTCTGTCTTTGTTTGAGCGCTGCCTCCTTTGCCTGTCTGTGATTCAGCGCTGCCTCCTTTTTCTTCTTTTTGCTGCTTCTGCTACTCAACCTCTGCCTCTGCCTTTGTTGTACCTCTGTTCTTTGCCTATCTCTGCATCTGCTGCCTTCTTTGCACTACATTTCTTAAGTTCAACTCTTTTGTACATTACGTTGCCTCTTCTTCTATTCACTGTCTCTGCTTTGTCTGCTGCCTCAATTCCTTATCTCTCTTGCTTCTTTTGCTGCCTTGCTACTTCTTCTTATGCTTTCTCTGCTCCTTGGCTGATGTTTCAAGTGCTCCTCCTTTGTCATCTCCTTTTCCTTATTGCTAGTTTAGGTGCTGCTCCTTTGTGCTTCTTTGCCATCAATGAAAATATTTCCAACAGTCTCCCCCTTTGGCATTGATGGCAATCCACTTTCTCTGTTTGCTTTCTCTTTCTCTTGTTGCTTTCTCTTCCTGTTTGCTATTTTTTCTTCCTCCCCCTTTGACATCAATGGCAAAGGATGACTCCTCATCTCTGCGTATGGGTTCTGTCGTTGTATTTCCTTTCTCTGAGTTACGTTTAGGTCCTCTTCTGCCGAAATTGGACTATGCTATGTTTCATTTGTAGTGCCCATAATATGTGCTAGTTTGCAGACAGAGATGATGCATTTTACGATTGAAAGGTTCTTGTTGCTTCTGAATGCTGATAATATTGATAATGCTGATCATGTGGACTTGTTTTATGCTTATCTTGCTGGCTGTTCTCCCCCTGGAATGATATCTTCGTTTTGTTCTCCCCAGTAATAACTTTCTCTTCATATTAGAGAATAGTATCTACGAGATACTACCCCTAGTTTGTCTCTCAAGTATTCGAATGGTTCTGCCGATGGTTTGGTAAATATATACGCCTATCTGTTCTTTCGTTGATGCACTGGTCCCGGTTTAACTATCTTGAGCCACTTGTTCTTGGAGAAAATGATACTTGATTGGTATATGTTTAGTTTTTGAATGAAACCTGAGGATTTTTAGATGACCTCATACAGCACTTGTCGTATCACATTTGATTGAGATAGGTTCATTAATATACCCTTCATGTCTTGAAGTGTCTGCTTCATCCACATGACTTGTGCGCAACATGCTGCTACTGCTATATATTCTGCTTCAGCTGTAGACAGAGAGATGGATGCTTATTTCTTGCTTAGCCATGCCACCAGACTTTTTCCTAGATAGAATGCACCTCCACTTGTACTCTTCCTATCATCCACACAGCTGGCCCAATCTGCATCTCTGTATGCTGTCAAGGTGAAGCTTTTTCCTTTAGGATACCAAAGCCCATATTGTGCAGTTCCTTATAGATATCTGAGTATTCTTTTTACTGCCAGAAGATGGTTTTGTTTAGGTGCTGCTTGATATCTTGCCACTAGTCCTATTGCTAGCATGATGTCTGGTCTTGAAGCTTTCAAGTACAGCAGGCTTCCTATCATGGATCTGTAGAGTTTTTGATATACATCTGCAGACCTATCATCATCACACAGTTTGCATCCCGTGATCATGGGGGTTGTCATTGGTTTGCAGTCCTCCATTTTGAATTTTTTCAGCATTTCTTTTACGTATTTTTCTTGAGAAATGAATGTGCTTGTGTTCTTTTGATGAATTTGCAGTCCCAAGTAGAAACTAAGTTCTCCAATCATAGACATTTCAAACTCTGTTTTCATCTCTTCTGCAAATCCTTTTGCTAGCTCATCTCTGTTGCTTCCAAACATAATGTCATCAACATATACAACAACAATTAGGAGTTCATTTTCATGCGCTTTTATGTATAGATTGTTGTCTACTCCACCTCTCTTAAAACCCTGTTTTTGCAAATATTTTTCCAGTCTTGAGTACCAAGCACGAGGAGCCTGTTTCAGTCCATATAGGGCCTTCTTCAGTCTGCACACATAGTCTTCTTTATCTGTCAATGAGAAGCCTTCTAGTTGTTCCATGTACACTTCTTCTTCTAGATCTCCATTAAGAAAAGCAGACTTTACATCCATTTGATATACCTTGAAGTCTTGATAGCATGCAAATGCCAGGAACATTCTGATGGCTTCCATTCTAGCTACAGGGGCAAATGTTTCATCATAATCAAGTCCTTCTATTTGTGAGTATCCTTTGCAGACCAGCCTTGCTTTATTCCTGATTAATTGTCCTTGCTCATTCATTTTGTTTTTGAATACCCATTTTGAACCAATGATATTTTTCTCAATAGGTCTAGGAACTAGTTCCCAGGTATTGTTCTTCTCAATTTGGTCCAATTCTTCATTCATTGCTTTTATCCAATACTTGTCCTTGCTGGCTTCGTCAAATTTCTTTGGCTCTATTTGTGATAGCATGGTTATGTATACTTCTTCTGTTTGTTCTGTTAGCTGCCTTCTTGTCTGGACTCCTGCTTTCTTGTCTCCTATGATCTGATCTTCATGATGATTCTTCTGAGTGTATCTTGAGGGGGTTTTCGAGCTCAGCTCTGCATTATCTGTTGTCTTGCTTGTTTCATCATCATCCTTGTCTTCCTCTTCATGGTTGTCTGATGGACTGCAGCAGTTTGTATTTCTTGTATTGTTTGGAAGTTCTTCATTAAATCTCACATCAATACTTTCAACTATCTTCTGAAGGATCTTGTTGTAGCACCTGTACCCTTTTCTTTTGGAAGCATATCCTAGAAAAATCCCTTCATCTGCTCTTGCATCAAATTTCCCAAGGTTTTCATCATTATTCTTTATGTAACACTTGCTACCAAAGACTTTGAAATGTTTTATTGAAGTTGGCTTTCCATGCCATAGTTCATATGGAGTCTTGTCACTGCTTGGCCTTAAGTGAGCTTTATTAAGGATATGTACTGCTGTGTGTACTGCTTCTGCCCAGAAGGTTTGAGCAATATTATTCTCTTGCATCATAGCTCTGGCTATTTGTTGTACAGACTTGTTTTGTCTCTCTGCTACTCCATTCTGCTGAGGTGTCCCTGCAATAGTAAATTGTTGTTTTATTCCATGTTCATTACATAGGTCTGCAAAGTCATAATCTGTGAATTCTCCTCCTCTATCTGATCTGATACATTTCAGCTTGCATCCAGTTTGATTTTCTGCTAATGCTCTGAATATCTTAAATTTTTCCAATGCTTCTGATTTATCTTTGAGAAAGGCAACCCATGTCATTTTGGAGAAGTCATCTATTATCAGCATGAAATAGGATTCTCCACTTGGTGTTCTAGTTCTAGCAGGTCCACACAGGTCCATGTGCACAAGCTGGAGTGGTCTTCTTGTTGACAACTCCTCTTTAGATTTAAAGGATGTGCGAGTCTGTTTCCCAAATTGACAAGATTTGCATATAGTACTTGAAGGCCTTTTTATTTCTGGCATGTCTTTGACAGCTTTCTTCTTGCTCAATTTGATGATATGGTCAAAGCTAAGATGTCCCAATCTCCTATGCCACAACCATGACTCCTCAAGTTTGCTAAGATGGCAGGCTTCATCTTCCTCTTTCACTATGTATACATTGTTCTCTGTTCGAACACCTTTGAGCAGAATCTTTCCTGTTGTGCTTGACCTGAATACACAATCTTGTGCTCTAAAAAGAACTTCACAGCCTTTGTCACACATCTGACTGACACTCAGTAAATTTGCTTTCAGTCCATCCACAAATAGTACCTCTTGGGCTTTTCCTCTGCCATTTTCTATGCTGACTGAGCCTTTTCCCTTGATCTTTCCTGATTTATCATTACCAAAAATAACATTGCCAGATTTCTTTTCATCAAGAGTTATAAACTTTCTTCTGTCTCCAGTCATGTGTTTGGAGCAGCCACTATCCAAGTACCACTGGCTTTTCAGATCTTGAGCAGTTAGAGCCAGGTCACAATTATTCACCTTCTTTATCCACTGGAGGCCCCCTTTTGAACATTTGATTATAGTTTTTGCAGAACTGTGAGCATGAACAAAATTGCTTTGACTCATAAACCTCCTTGAGGTATTGAACATCAATCTTTGTCTATACTTTCTACATTCAATAATTTTATGGCCAAATTCCTTACAATAAAAACAATAACCATAGAAATTATTTGCATACCTGATGTAAGGTTGTTTTCTCCATTTGTTTGTTTGAGATAGCCTCTTCATTGTTTGCATCTTTTGCGGGTCTGAATTACTCTTCCTTGCATAACAACATGCAGCAATGTGTCCTGGCTTGTGGCAGACATAGCAGGTGGCATTCTTCATAGGAGGGAAGAATTTCCTCTGATGACTTCCAAATTTGATATACTTAGGGGCATATGATTCTTTTTCTGCCATCTTAGTATTCATTATATTCTTTGTTACTAGAGGTTTCTTCTACTCTTTTTCTCTCTTATTGCAGATTTCTTCTTTTGTTGGAATTATTTGAGCTACTTCCTCATCCTTCTTTGCTTTTACAAAAATAATCTCTCTGTCAACCTTTTCTTTTCCTTTACTTGATTCTCCTTCGTAGCCTATTCCAGTATTTATCATAGGGGATCTTTGAGCAACCAAAATTTCATTCAACTTAATAGAGCTTGTTGTTTGAGAAGGGTATATAGAAACTTTCTGTTGAGCATTTTCTAATTTCTTTCTCAGACACATAATTTCTTCTTCCATCTTCTCTTGTTCTCGAGATTTATCTTTGATTTGATGAAGTAACATATCTTCTATCTTCTTGGCTTCTTCAAGCTTTACCTTCAGCTGCATGAGGACTTATGAATTTTGTTCTTCTTCCACACATTTTAGGAGAATCTCTTTTTGTTTTCTGCATTTTAGTTTGAGTCTGTCAATCTCCTCCAGAGCACTTCTTAGCTCCCCCTCAAGGTCTACTTCCCCTTCTTCTTCTTCATCTTCTAGTAGGAGTCCCTCAAGATCTTCTATGGCCATCAATAAAAATTCTGAGGTTCCTTCTTCACTTGAGGGTTCATTTGAGTCTTCAGATGCACTGCTGTCTTGCTAAGCATAGAAGGATTTTCTGCTGAATTTCTTTCCTTTCTGCCAAAACTTTGATGTGTCTTTCTCTGATTCTTGAGCTTGATTTCTTACTTTCCTGTGAGGACATTTAGCAGCATAATGTCCAACTCTTCCACAATTAAAGCATTTGAAGGGAAGTTTACCTTTGTATCTACCTGAACCTCTATCCAATTTCTTGACAAATTTAGCCTCTTCTTCATCAGAGCAAGAGCATATTTCTTCCTTTTCTTCTTTCTTCTTTTCTGTTTTGAATGCTTCTTCCCTTGTACTTGGCTTCTTCTATGGGAGCCTCATTTCATAGGCTGTTATATTTCCAAGTATCCGGTTCATGGTCAGAGTCCCTCAATTCGCTGTCTCTTCTATTGTAGATACCTTGGGATTAAATCTGGATGGGAGTGATCTTAGAATCTTTTGCACAACTATACTTTCTGGTATGGTTTCTCCAAGAGCTTTCATATTGTTAACAATTTCTGTAACTTTTAAGAAGAAGCTGCCAACATCTTCATCATCATTCATTTTTAAGTTTTCAAACTGGGCTCTATATACTTGAAGCTTGGCAGTTTTTACTTTCTGGTCTCCGTCATGTATGTCTTCAAGATTATCTCATATTTTCTTGGCAGTGTCTTTGTGCGTTACTTTAATAAACTCTGCTTCACATAATCCATTCAGGATGGCATTCATGGCTTTTGCATTAGCCACAAAATCCTGTTTTGCGTCCTTTTCTGAGTCAATTGCCTTCGGGGCATATCCTAATTCCACAGTAGCCCAAAATTCTATTCCTAGAGACATTATGTATGTATTCATTCTGATTTTCCAGAAAGCATAATTTTCACCAATGAAGAAAGGGGCTTTATTGGTTGAGCATCCTTCTTTACTAGCCATCTTGGGAACCTAGGATCTCCTTTCAGTTGTTAGACTTGTACAAAGGAACCGACTCTGATACCAATTGTTGAATCTCTAATTAAACTGAGAGGGGGGGGGTGAATCAGTTTAATACATTCCTGATCTTTTAAACTTTTCAATAAACTTATTTACACCTTCATTTCAAACTCTATTTAAAGTGAGAGTAATCTTAGAATGTAATCTGAAAGTATTAGTTTAATAGAGAAGTAGACTTAATTTGAGAGCATCAGGTATTAAGCAAATGATACATATCAGATCACTACATAAATATCATGCACAGAGACACCAGATATAAGTGGAAACCCATAAAGGGAGAAAACCACATCTTATTATTGTTGTGATGCAAAGGCAAGCTCCAACTCCCTCTCACCACTATTTTCTGCAGGCACCAACCTGCAGGAGGCTCCTACCTCAATTCTGCAAGCTACAACTTGCAAGGAAGCACCAACTCCCTTCAGTTTTCTGCAGGCACCAACCTACAGGAGGCTCCAACCTCAGTCAGCTACAACTGACAGCTATCAAGCTGCAACTTGATAGGGAAGCTCCAACTTCCTCATTTTCTAAAACTGAAAGTTTGCTGATTTACCTCAGATATCAGCCCTGTTCTGTAGCTTCTCCTTCTGTTCTGCTTTTCTTAATCTTCTCTGTCTTACTCTTCTATATTCTGCCTTCTCTCGATTTACTCTCTCTTCATTAAAAAAAACTCTCTCTGCATATCAAGATGATATTATTTATAGATTTCCTCACATGACTGTTTGTATTCTGCTTGGAATTCGAAATGGAAAGTCATGTCTCTTTGCCTTCTGCCTTCTCACTCCTTTTATCAGCTTACTCAGAAATTATAACTGTAGGTGTCAATTTTAACATTATAGTGGGAGTTTGTTTTCTCTCGGAGACTTGCCAATGCATCACAAACAATAAAAATTTAAATAAAACATTTACATTCAAATTTAAATGAGAACTCCAGCTCAACTCATTTAGTATTTTGAATTGGTACGCATTTGTCTTTTCTTTGGCTATCTTTGTCTTTTCTGTGACTGTGTTTTATCTTCTTTCGGATCTGTTTGCTCTTCTGTCCTCTGCTGTAGTGTAACTGCTGCATATGTGTAAATGTGCCTTTTATATCCGCTGACTGTAAATCTGGAGGAATTCCAATCCCTTTTATGCCATTAGTGTCTTGTTGATGTGGCAGGTTCCGCAGGCCGGAACATACATATATCACAAGCGTTAATAATCGCCCTCCCGTAAAGCTAAGGTCCGTGGGTCTAGAGACCACGCGGCTTATCGCAATCGTGTTATATATATAACTCGATAACCATTATATATCATATGTGTTATGCCCCCGGATCATATTCAAACGTTATTCAACATATATAATATATACAATTTATTTGCAAATAACCCGACGTCCATAAGGATTGGCTGCCAATACGATTAGACCTGGAACTCAAGTTGTATATGAGTCGTAGTTTATATACCAATCGGGTCTGGATTTCCAATCGCAATCGCAACTCTTATATTCTCCGATGCGATTGACCATTGCCGATGCGATTAGAACCTGGAGCTGAAATCTTTGTTAATCATAATTTATAAGTCCATCGAGTCCGAACTCTTAATCGCAATCGCAAGTTCTTTAATATGTGTTGCGATGGTTTGTTTCTTTCCGATGCGATTGGAACTGGACTTCAAACACTTTGTTAAACATGGTTTATAGACCCATCGGGTCCGGTCTTCCAATCGAAATCGCAAGTCTTTAACATATGTTCCGATTGACCAGTGCCAATGCGATTTGGCCAGTAACTCAAATATATATTAACCCACCTTATAACGATGTCGAATTACATCATTTCAATCGCAGCGTTTCACAAAGTCATGCGATTGGGAACTCGAATGTGATTAGCATCTATCAGCTCTGCTTACTAACACGATCAGGTCCGCCATTTCCAATCGCAATACGCAACTTTACGGTACGATGTTTTGCAACACTTGCGATCTCCAATGCGATTGGGTGAGGATCCCACTTTATATTACTTCCTTTCCATTGATCATAACGCAGTCCACTTAAATATATATATTAATGTATATGCCTTCGACCATTGCAAAATATGAAATGCGCGGCATTTATATGTATTGTGATGGATATATATGTATATATATATATATGTGTGTGTGTGTGTGTGTGTGACGAGTTAGGCGATTCTAGAATAATGTTTATAAATTATGTTAAATCTATAATGCGGTTGGGTGTGCATTCCCCGAATTTGGTTTTGCATTATATGCGTAGCCCGGCTTAGGGTATGATTCTCGGAATGGAATTATATATCTGTTCCTCGGGTTGGGCGATTCTCGGAATTATAACGGCTCTACCTCTGCCTCTGTCTCTCGTTGCTCTGTCGCTTTGCCTCTTGCCTCTGCCTCTGTTTGCGACATAACGGCTTCTGCCTCTGTTATATTCGCTTCCTCTGCCTTCATTTGCTGCCTCCATTGTATTTACTGCTTCCTTTTTCTGTCTTTGTTTCAGCGCTGCCTCCTTTGCCTGTCTGTGATTCAGCACTGCCTCCTTTTTCTTCTTTTTGTTGCTTCTGCTACTCAACCTCTGCCTCTGCCTTTGATGTACCTCTGTTCTTTGCCTATCTCTGCATCTGCTGCCTTCTTTGCACTACATTTCTTAAGTTCAACTCTTTTGTACATTACGTTGCCTCTGCTTCTATTCACTGTCTTTGCTTTGTCTGCTGCCTCAATTCCTTATCTCTCTTGCTTCTTTTGCTGCCTTACTACTTCTTCTTATGCTTTCTCTGCTCCTTGGCTGATGTTTCAAGTGCTCCTCCTTTGTCATCTCCTTTTCCTTATTGCTAGTTCAGGTGCTGCTCCTTTGTGCTTCTTTGCCATCAATGACAATATTTCCAACATTCATGATTTTGTTGTTGTAGTAATTTTTTACTAGACTCGGCTATAGAATGCAGTCATTCTGTAGCCAGTTGCCTATTCCGCAGCTATCTTCATGTTCACACAGGTTCCAGGTGTCACCTCAAGAAAAAAAGCATATGGTCGTATTCCACATAACTCCCCCATCATTTCTTGCTCTCCAAGAAGTCTGAGCTCGAGTCTACAGGTGGTTATGCACGTGGGAAACCAAAACTAGGAGATAGATTTCTAATAGGACAAGGAATGTACAGATGTCCTTAATCATAGTATGAGGCCAACACTAGAGTTCTAGTTTGATTTTAGTTGGGAAAGACATTTATTCTTGTTTTATCTCAAAGGCAGTTATGTAATTTTTTTATAAGTATGGCTCAGGAGACCAAGAGACAGCTAGCTAGATTTTGTTTTATTGCTAGATCTCAGAAGACCGTAATACTCTATTTTTTGAATAATTTCTCCTTTAATGAAAGAAGAATAACTTTATTGCAAGAGATGAGTCAATCTTGAGTATATTTTCATGCTAATGCGGTGGTAGAGGGCCCCTGCTACCTGAGAAGCTTTGTTCATATGGTTTAGATAAGTAAGTTAGCCTTGTTTCCTTCCTAGTTTAATCAATTTTCTGAACTTTGTGTTTTTATACTTACTTTCAGTGGATGCCATAGTTAGTATTATCCTTACAACCTATTCCAAAATACCACTAACATTGGATGAGATATAACTGTAGTATTTTAGGAGTTAATTGCATTTTTTTTCCGAAACTTTATGTTTTGTTCATTTGCATTGAATGATACAACCAGACTTGTTTTTTACAAACTATTCCAAAATATCACTCATATTGAACGAGATAGGGCTGTAGAATTTCATATAATTAGTTGCATTTTAGTTCAGTTGAAATACTCCGGAGGTAGATGTCACTCTAGTTTAATTCTGTCACCATATTTCAAGTTTGATAATGGCACTCTAGTTCAACTCTGTTCATTGTATTTCAAGTTAGATTAGTGGCATTCTAGTTCAGTTCCAGTTCATTGTATTTCAAGTTAATTTAATGGCATTCTAGTTTAGTTGTGTTCACTGTATTTCAAGTTTGATCAATTTCATTCTAGTTCATTGTTATCCATTGTTCTTTAAGTTGTATTAACTGTCAAAATTAGACTTCACGGTCTTCATTGTTTACAAACTACTCTTGTTCTAACTTTCTATTAATGCATCATCATATGGACAGGAATTAGTGATATCAGTTTAAGGCCTTGATTGTTTTACAACATTTTGCAATTTCACAAATAAGCCTTTTCCCAAAATCTCTATCTTTCGAATGAGGCTTAGTAGTGACAAGTTGAGTTGCAGAATGGATTAATCTTAGCATTACAAGTTAATTCACTGTAGAAATCTTATTGTGCTGTAAATAATCTTTTCCAATTGTGTTCCAATAAAATTTTAGCCATGGATGATATTCTTTGTAATATTGTAAGATGATTGTTTACTTACGAGAACCTCATTTGCACTAAACTTGTCCTTTTCTCAAGCTATTCCAACATATTTCTAACGAATGAATTGGATGAGTTCATGTTATGATTTATTGAGTTCATGTTGTGATTTATTTCCTTGCTATGAGTCATTATCAACCTTTGCATTTTCTGTTCTTTAGTATAGGTTTTTCTCTATTTTTAGTGTGACCAACAACTATTCTTTTTCAACATTTAGTTCTTTTCCTTCTTAACATAAAACAACAAAACCAAAAACATCATAAAAACATTAAACACAACGTAGTGAGAAATAGATACCTAGGAACATATAGTGCACCTCACTTCAGCAGTTTACTAGCCCTAGTTGACAATTTATGACCTCAATTTAGGAACACTAAGTTGACCACACATTTTGGCATCGTTGCTGGGGATGGGATTAGAGTTGATGAGTCAAAATTTGAATTCATCTCTAACTTATCTATTCCAAGTTGTCAAAAAGATGTTAGGATTTTTCTAGGATTTACAGGATATTATCGAAGGTTTATAGAAAAATTTCACCAAGATAGCATCTCCACTTTTCAATTACTTACCAAAAGTATTTGTGAACTCAAGTGGAATCTTTGATTTCCGAGTTAGCCCTTTAAGACCCTGAAAAAAAAAAAATATCTGAAGCACCTATTTTAAGGGGACCTAACAAGAGATTACCCATGTATTTCAACGGATGCCTCGGATGCGGCTCTAGGAAGGCCGGTATTGGGACAAAGACAGAGTTCTTATGCCATTTACTATACCAGTAAAAATTTGACTCCCACTGAGTTGAACTATACTGTAACTAAAAAAGAGTTTTTAGCTGTTGTTCATGCAATCAATAAGTTTAGACATTATATAACAGGCTATGAAACTTTTATTCATACTGATCATTCTGCAATTAGATATCTAATGAGCAAACCTGTTACTAATGGCAGAGTGACAAGATGGCTCCTACTTTTGCAGGAATTCAATATTACCATTCTCGATAGGCACAGAAAACAAAAAGCAGGTAGGTGATTTCCTATCTAGTCTCCAAAACATCGAAAAGAAGATACTCCGATTGAAGATCAATTCACGATGAATATATTTTGCAATTTCTACTCAGACTCCTTGGTTTGCTGACATTGCTAATTATTTAGTTTCAGGGAAATTTCCTTCAATAATGAATGCAAGAGACAAAAGAAAGATCATTTATGACAGTGAAAAATATTCATGGGTTGCTAATGAGTTATACAAAACAAGTTCAAATTTTATCATTAGGAAATGTGTTCGGGAAGATGAAATGCCTAAGATCCTCAAGGCATGTCATGATGAACCTTGTGGCGGACACTTTGCTGATAAAAGAACAGCTTATAAGATCCTTCATTTAGGATATTATTGGCCATCCCTTTTTAAAGATTCTAAAGAGTATGTCAAAAGGTGTGGCGAGTTTCCAAGGTGAGGAAACCTTCTCCTTCGGGTGAAATGCCATTGCAGCCTCAAGTACATATTGAACCTTTTGAGAAATGGGCTTTAGATTTTGTAGGACCTATTATTCCTCCATCAAGACAAAATAAATATATATTAGTTTGCACTTATTATGTTACCAAATGGGTAGAGGCCAAGCCATTACTTTCTGCTACTGAAGCATCTGTAGTTAATTTTCTTTTTTGAGGATATTTTTACTCATTTTGGTGTCCCAAGGGAAATTATTCTGAGATCGAGAACTCAATTTACATCAAAGCTAGTGGAACAAATGATGGAGAGGTACAAAATCAGACACGGTGTTGGGGTTCCCATGTTTTGGCCAGATTGGCAAGACCAAAAGATGAGACAACATCAGAACCACTTTCAGGCCTCAGGATCTAGCCCTCCTGGGTCCAGAGAGGGATCTCTCTATATGAGAAAAGGTTTATGTCTATGAGGCTCAAATGTAATGATTTTAGGCTAGTTATAGGCACAAGGTTTGTTTGTTTGATTTGTTTGATTTTGGTTGTTGGTTATCAAGAATGAAGGATTCAATGTGAGACCAAGATGAGTAAAGAGGGATAAAACAGAGGTGAAATATTCCAGGAAATACTCAAAACCATTGGGCAATGGAGTCAGGAAAGTATTTGCTTGCTACTCAATAGGCAGGCTTTCAATTGGGCTAGTCATCTGAAACTCAGGATCTTTAAAGATGGTTATGTGATATGGAAAGTAGGAGGGAGGAGATAACACAGATTTTAGAGCACAAAGTTACAGATCAACAGGTCATACAAGGATCCTAGTGGATAGGGCTAACACTAATCCCCAGTGTTCCCAAATCTTCCAACTAAATCTATAACAAGAAGCATCTAAGAACTGAATTTATTTAATTCATACATCAGAGAGCAGGCAATAAAATCCACTACACTGGTTAAACCAACTAAAAAAATTCCTTAGATAATACATTCAGAAGAGAAACATAAATGGCAAGGAGAGAAGAAACATAGGGTACCTAACAAGGGTAAATCCTATGCCAATATTCTAATGCAAGCCATTAGAAACGAAATGAAATGAACGTAAAAACAGAGATAGGAAAACATCACCGCTGCTTCAGATCACGATCCAAAGAAATGTGCTTGTCATATTAAATAACAATACCAATCAAGTACAATATTTCCAATAGCTGAATACTCAGTCTGAAAACATATCCTTCAACCTATCTTACAATCTTACATAGAGAACTTGTCTCAAGAGAAACAATCTTGCATTCTACTTATATCCAATCAACAACCATTACAATGAGTTCTTCATGAATTTATAGCTCCAGAGGAGCAGAGGAGGTAGGTGGAGAACTAAATGCAGTACTAAACTTCTGAAAAGAAAGAGGGCCGAAGCCCATTCTGTATAAATCCTGTGCATTAATCTCTGGTGTTCTTTGGGTGAACGAATGATCTTCTTCAGACTGTGGATTACTCTGATATGACTCTAATGTGTTATGACTGTAGTACTGTGTGGCGCTATTGGTGCATAAACAAAAGATAAAGGAATGATAGAGAAGTCTGCCATACTGATGAAATAAATGCTCTGATAGTGCTGGGGCCATTTCAAGGTAGAAAATATCTCCAGAACATGGCTTGGATTGAACATTGCATGGGCGCGTTGTCCGTTATGGAGGAAAAACATTATGTTGTTGTAGAAAACCCTGATATGCATTGATTTCTACGTGCTGTACTCTCTGAGCACTCCCTGGGTCTTCAATATGGTGCTTTGCCTTTAAATCCCTGAGCATAAGGCTTAAAATCTTCGTTTGCATGCCTTAGGCTCTCTGCTGCTCCATTTGTACCTCTAACTCTGAAGCCTGTGCTTTTAATGGCACCGGAAAGGTTTTACAGAGTTTGAAACCCTGATTTTTTAATGTGCGTCCCGTCTGGGCTCCTTCCCGAGCTTTCTTTGTGATCTCGGCCTCTGAAACATGGTCCTTTCTGCATTCCTTGCTACCGTAATGGAGACTGTGCATCATGGCGGTCATTTACTGTTAATAACCCTGCAAAACACGAAAACTTGTTACAAAATCCACAAATGGGGGTAGTGGATGAGACGGAGACAACGAGGATGGCCATGCAGACTGGTGGGATGAGGGAATAGTGTAGAAACATGGTGAAAAATGCGATTTGACAGCGGGACGTGGTATGGCGGACGTGTGCAGAGCAAAACAGAAAATTAAACAAAATATACAAAAATTGACCTTTGAATGAATATATGCAACGAAAGGGTGGATGTACGGTGGATGCACGCGGGGGTGACTTGGCGATGGTGGAAAAGTCAACAGCGGGAAAACGAATCTGGACCATCCGATCTCGGGAGGAGATCGACGGCTGAAAATGCATCGAAGGGCAACGGATGGCGGGCCATACCCTAATTTATCACGTGTGCATCTGAGTTAACAATCGGGCATCTTCGGCGGGTGATAGCCGTTGGATGGCCCGCCCCAGATCGGACGATCCACGACAATATCGCTGGGCATCCGTTTTCGAACAATAATGCGCGATGGACAACATTTAACACGCGGGAATGACGTTTTTGAAAAAGGTATAGGGGACAGGTGTCAAGCACTGTATGGAATTGCTGGGCAATGGGAAAATACCGCCCGACCCCCGTTAGCAGTGCGATGAAAACCATATGGTTTTGGAACAGTGAAATCGGGGGGGGGGGGGGGACCACCGTGACGGGCGGATTCCGCACCGTCGGATCTGTACAGATCAACGGTTTAAATCATGCTCGATATGGATGAGTTGCGGACCGTTGATCTGGTGAGTTAATGGACGGCGGAGATGCGACGACGGGAGGTGGATGAGTTGCACGGTGCAAGCTGTGGGGATGGCGATCGTCATCCATTCTGTGAAGATCAACGGCTGCTATTGCCTCCCGATATGAAACGCGCTAAGCGCTTTTAGCTTTGGCACCTGGTTGTGGCGCAAGGTTACATGGAGAGAAAGGTTACGGGGCTAGCGGAGAAGGGGCTAAGGCCTATTATATGGTCCGAAAGTGGGTTTTTAACCCTTTTTAGTGCATTTTGAGGCCCAAGAAGGGTAACGGTAGGGGAAATAGGGGGATTTAGGCATAATCAAGGGAGTAGGGATGTTTTAGAGGGGATTTCTGAGATGGAAAGGGGAATTAGGGGGAAGAAAGGGGACTTTGAGGCGAGGAACAAAGGGATGAAAATGAAGAAATTTGCAAGGGTATAAAGTGCAGAATAAAACCTTTAGGAGCCTGATTTTTGGTCAGCAAGGCATATTGATTCAAAACAGCAGAAGGAAAAAATCACAAGGCAGGGAACTTGGAAAGGCTGCAAGGATGATGTGTTTACAAAGGAAATGCATTCCTTACATGCTTATGAAACAAACTAGCCCCTTGCTTGCTTGTCAAGAAATTTATAAGGGGCTAACAGTGGCTCCACATGGGGATGGCTTCTTCTTGAAGGAGTCAAGAATTCAAAGAGTAGATCTTTGGAGTAGTCCAGTGGCCTGCTACTTGGCACATCCCTTTCTTTCTTTGATTAGCTGCCACAATAGGAAAAAATTACATCAGCAGAAAACTTTCTCCAACAACCTACCTACCCATACTACAATCCTAGCATTTTTTCTTCTTCTAGGGTGCATTTGAACTAGCAGACCCTTTACATCATTTAATATTGCAAACAGAAAATAAACCTATTCTAATTTTACCCTTATTGCTCCATGAGACCAAATTATACTGTTGGTCTCATATGTTTCTCTACCTAATCTAATATCTGCTGGGATTAAATAGTCTAGCAGATTTCTTCTCTATATTCTACGACAGAAATTGAAAAACAGTCAATCCAGGATTAGATTGTCTGACTTGCTATGGATCCAAGGCATAAAGACAGTTGCACATGGACAAAATTTACATAAAACTAAAAACAAAACTGTGAAGGCTTGGGATCTGAAACTTGAGGTATCCTTCTTTTCTTTGTGACTCGGGTTTTGAGCATGTTAGAGTCACTCCTTTTCCTCATCTCAGCTCTGGTTTTGGGCATGTTAGAGCTGATTCTTCTTTCTTCTTTGCTGGTCTAGATTTTGGGCATGTTAGGACCAGCTCCTTTACTTGCTTTGGCTCAGGTTTTGAGCTTATTAGAGCCAATCTTTTGCACATCAGAGGTTCATGTTTTAAGCATGTATGAACCTCTCCCTTTCCTCTGTTTTTTGAAACATTTTTCTCTTTTCTTGAAAATAAAAGCTGCAATGGTATGTACAATGGAAACGGAGACCGGAAATTGTAAATTATTAGAAGTAATGTTTGAGCATCCTGCCATTGACAGGACCCCCAAACATCTCAGTGCCATCTAATTCTTGTAAGAAGAAAGCATTGGGACCCACGGTGGCTTGAATGAGGTACGGACCTTGCCACAAACTATCAAATTTGTTGTGCTTTCCTTTATCCTCTCTTCTCGAATCCCACTTGAGACCTTACTCCAACCTTGAAATCGGTAGCTTTGGTTCTTTTATCCAAAAATTTCTTTATTTTCTCTTTGAACTCTCAACTCCTTTCTGTTGTATACCTCTTCCCTTGTTTGCCGAAGATGGATTGTTTGGTTTTATTCTCCTCACCCCCACACCCTATCTTCTTCGTTTTTGGTTTCTAGACTAGCTTGATCATTGGTATCCCAAGGCTGGTAGGAAACACTGCTTCTATTCTGTAGACAAGCTGAAATGGTGACATTCCAATGGACTTCTTTGTTGTAAGCGTGTCAGCCCACAAAGTATGCACTAACTTGTTATGCCATGATTTTTTGTTCTCTTCCAACAGCGTTTTGATGATGATCACCAGACTCTTGTTTGATGATTCAGCTAATCCATTACCTTGAGGGTAATAGGCAGTTGAATGACCAAGTGCTATTTGATACCTATGAAAAAAATCGACCATATTTTTGGATTCGAAAGCAGTAGCATTATCAGTGATTATTTTCCTTGGGCAGCCAAACCGAGAGAGGATGTGACCTTCTAGGAAACTAATGATGACTGAATTTGTGGCATTCCTAGTGGGTACGACCTCTATCCACTTAGTGAAATAATCTGTGGCTGTTAGGATCCATTTGTGTTGAGCAGAAGAAGTAGGGTGAATCTTCCCTATGAAATCTAGGCCCCATTGCAGAAAGGGACCTTCAACAGTGATGGGTTGTAGGGGTAAAGGGAGGAGTTTTCTTTTGTCTTCAAAGATCTAACATTTGTGGCAGGCAACTATCATCTTATGGAAATCACTGAAGAGTGTGGGCCAATAGTAGCCATATTTGAGTATTTTTTTTGCAGTGGCTTTCCAACTCAGGTGGCCTCCACATTCTCCAGCATGGAATTCATGTTTAACCCTCTCTGCCTCATTTTTAGGCAAAAATTTAAGCAATAGGCCATTAGGATTCTTCCAGTATAAGTTTTCATTAAAAATGAAGTAATTCCTGGCTTTTAGTTTTAAGAATATGGCCTTGGTCTTTGATAGTTCGGGAGGGGCATTGAGGTGTGTAAGCACATACAGAATGTCGGAATACCAAGGAGAGCTCTGAAATTTTTCCTCAACAATGAGGTCATGCAATTCTTGTTGCTCATCCAAGGTATTTGTCATGTTGATGTCTAGGGCCTGTAAGTTTTATTCAGCCATTAATTTAGCTAAGCCCTGACCTTTAATCAGTTTGGTGGGTTTTATCTCAAGGTCATACTCTAAGATCACAGCTATCCACTTGCCCCTTTTCCCATCTGGGTCCTGGGACAAGATGTCTTTGACTATAATGTTGGGCACATAAGCCACGGTGTGAGATTGCAATATGTACACCCTGAAGTCTTTCAAGGCCTTAATCAGAGCATATGCCCGTTTCTCCATTATGTTGTATTTCAAGGGTGCATCTCTGAGTGCTTTGCTAAAGAAGGCAATTGGCTGCTCCATTCCCTCTATGTTTCTCTCTAGCAAGACTGCAGCCACTGTATGCTCAGAGGCGAATGAAAAGATCAGGAAATCTTTGGAGAAATCTAGGCTGATTAGAACGGGAGCTTGGGTAAGTGCAAGTTTCACTGATTCGAAAGATTGTTTGACTCCGACAGTCCATTTAAATCCTTCACCTTTCTTTAGCATGTTAGTCATGTTCCTAAGGTGTTCAACCAGATTTGGAATAAACCTCTTAAGGAATTTAATCTTCCCAATGAAGGACTGTAATTCCTTGATGTTTCTTAGGTGTGTGATTTGTAGTATTCCCTCAACTCGCTATGGGTCTATCCTAATCCCCTTTTCGGATATAATGTGGCCAAGAAGTTTTCCTTCTTGTAGCCCAAAGACAGTTTTTTTAGGATTCAGGGACAGACCATACCTTCTACATTTTTCAGACACTTTCCTCAGATGTTTTAGGTGTTCTTCTTCAGTCTTGGAAAAGACTGTTATGTCATCTAAGTAGATAACAATGAAGTGCCCTATCTCATCTGAAAAATCTATGTCCATCGCTCTTTGGAAGGTGGCTCCAGCGTTCATCAATCCAAAAGGCATCTTCACAACATGAAGGTACCCCATGGAGTGGTAAAAGATGTTTTGAGTTGGTCTTCTGGGATCACTAAGACTTGGTTATAACCGGAGAAACCATCTAGCTGGGAGATCCTTTTAGAGCCTACTACCCTCTGAAGAATATGTTCCATTTTTGGCAAAGAGTAATTTTCCTTGAGTGAGGCTCTATTGAGATTCCTGAAATCTATACACAATCTTATTTCCCCTGTTTTCTTCCTTACAGCCACTAATTTTGATACCCAATCAGAGAACCTTACAGGCACAATTATACATGCTTCATACATCTTCTTAATTTCTTTCTCCACTGCAGGCAATTGTTTCGGATTTATTCTGCGGAGTTTTTTCCTAAAGGGCTTCTGATTTTCTTTCAAGGGTATCTTATGCTAGATTATTTTTGTATCATAGGCCTTTAAGTCTTCATAGCTCCAAGAAAACAAATCAACGAATTCCTTGAAAAGGTCAATGTATTTTTTCTTCATGTCCGCAGGTAAAGACTTAGCCAATTTAATCATTTTGGGCATATCTTTAGTGCCTATGTTGCATTCTTCCACATCAGAGTCTGCATGTTCTATAGTGGGATTTTTTGCGACATCATTAAAGTCAAAGAGGTCCTCTAAGGGTGCCAGGCCTCTGGGTATATTCTTATCTTTGGCCTGCAGTACCTCCATTTCTTCGTTCTCTATATTTTCACGATCTCCATCTGGATTTCCAGTCTGTTCATCTAAAGAGTTTATTTCTATGTTATAGGGTGTTTCCTCCTCATCTGAGGATTCTTCACCTAGGAAGCTACTGTCAGATTTGGAGTCTAAATCAAAAAACTCAAACTCGTTTCTGCCTATCAGGAAATCCTCAATCTATTTATAACCTTCAAAAACTTGCCAATATTTTTCGTTGTCTGGCACAACAGGTCTGAATTTGGTCTGAATGATGATCTATTGGTCGTTGGGAGTCTTGGGGTAGGAACTGGCCAGGCAGCCTAATCCGTTTGCAATGACATTTTGAACCCTAGGGACGAACACTAGTTTGTATTCAACGAACGTTTTCAACAAATCCATAGTGTCATTCCTATATGCTCTCATCTGGGATGTTTCACTGTGTATTCACCATTCACCTGTTTAATAATCAGCTGAGAGTCTCCACGCACATTTATCCTACGGGTTCCTAATTTTCTCAACAGATTTAGACCTAGGATCAGAGCCTCATATTCAGCGACATTATTCGTGCATTTGAAATGCAGACTACAGGCGTGGCTCTCAGCATAGTCATTTTATGTATTGTGTAACCATACCCCCGCTCCGGCAGTTCTCTTGGTGCATGACCCATCAAAGTTCATCACCCACAAGGGTTCACACTTGGCTTCGGTATCATTCCTTTTCCTATGGCTGGGTCCACCATTATATTGCTCTATAGGGTCTGTACAAGGCTGTGGATCGCTTTGTTCCTCGTGAAATGTATGAGTTTCAGGGATCTGGCCAAATGGATGTTTACGCTTTTTTTTTTGTTCATTCGGGGTTAGGTCTCCACCGCATATCCTACAGGTTTCATTGCGGTTTTCTTCTTCGTTGTCTCCTAAATCCAGAGCAGTCATTATGTTAAAGTAAATAGCTTCTGCCCCTTCATTTGTATCTCTGTTTTGGGACTCTGACCCTTCTAAGGATTCATCATTACAAAATATGAAGGAGTCAAGGTCAGTATGTACAGAATAAACAGGTGAATTTTCTGGTTTTTCAGGGCTGCTGACTAGGAATTTCATTTGTGTCTCCCTATACAGTTTTCGAATTTGGCCAAAGATTGGGATTGTGGCATATGATCCATCCATTTGCATTGTACCCTGCAACTTGGCTCCCCATGATCTTGATAATAACATGCCATACTTGGGTGGCACATCTGCCACCACAACATCCATGACCATACACTTAGCTGGGATTTTAGTTAATCTCACACATAAGCCCTTGATCAGGCCCAGGCATTTTACTCTGCTAGAGTTGAAAGAGTATAAATCTTTGTAGGGTCTGGTTATCTCTAGACCTAGTCTTTCCATAACTACCTTAGGCATTAGGTTGTGAGATGCTCCAGAATCATGCATTGCATTATGCAGGATCTTATCATGAATGTTGAGACTGATATAGAAAGGTGGAACTACCCCTTCCTGAAACTTCCCCTCTATCTTAGGTCCAAATAGGAGGGCAAGATGATCATCATTCAGATTTACAGTGTCCCCACTCTCGCTTAGGTTCAAAGCTTTAAAAATTTGGCCTTTATATACATCCTGAGTGGCCAGCTCAGAAAGTGGGACAGAGATTTTAATTTTTGCAATCTCACTCTCCAAACTGAAAGTGGACTGACTCTTGGGAACACTCAACTCTGTTTTGTTTTCCACTGCCTTAGTGGCTGAATCAGTGTGTTGATTCTCGTTATGTACAGTGTTTGCGACAGTTTTATTAGGAGCACTAACTGTAGTGCTAGTGCTACTAGCTGGTTTACCTTGTTTATCACTCTTTTGGTTGTCCTTTTCTTTGTTTTTTCCAGAACCCTCAGCTGCTGATTTGCTGTTTTCAGCAGTAGCTTTAGAATTTTTCTCAGGTCTCTTCTTGATGGTTACCTCAGAAGCCTTTGGTTTGGCATTTTCCTGGCTCTTTTTACTCCTGAGTTCGTATTGTTCTCTAACCTATAGCATGGCATTTTCAAACCCTAATCTGTAATCCTCAGACTCTAACCATTCCTCCTCCCAACCAGAGGGTGAGGGTTGATCTTCTTCTGAGTAACAGTTATGGATTGAATCTTCTATTTCAAACATATTAATTGTGTTTCCCTCAGACTCTTCTATGATTCCCTCATCTTCATCAAGAAAATTCTCTTGGAATGGGGGAATAACTTGTTGATCTGATTCTCTTTGTCTGTTGGGAGTGTTATTGTTTCTTCTAAAGTTTTGGTTTTGGTTTTGGTTTCTATTCTGGTTACTGACTGTGACAACCATTTTTTCCATCATTTGTTCTAACCTTTCCACATTTTTAGACAACTTATCATAATTTGGTCAAATGTGGAAGCTACATTGTCATCTTTGTATGTTACCCTTCTCTTAGATTTCAGTCTTGCTCTTTTCTCAATCAGGTTGGCTTCTATATTCACTGCTCCTTTCTGCATGTCCTCCAATGTGTTGTATTCCTTATCTCTAAGCTCGTAGGCCATGTCAGCATCAAAACCTTCAGGGTATTTTTCTAGGGTCATGCCTTGTGGCGATTTCATATGTGGAGGGAGAGCATTATAAATGCTGTTAAAACTTGTTGTGTAATCATGGACACTCTCTCTTGCATTTCTTTTGAGGGTCATATATTCTGCTAGGAGCTGGCGAGGATTTTCCCTGGTTTCCCATTTGTTTACGAAGGTCTAATATAGAGCTGGGAGATCGTTGATGCTACCTGGAGGTAGGCCTTTAAACCATTTCTTCACATCACCCCCTAAGCTTTGTGCAAAGATTCTCATTTTGACTGTATCATCATCTATTTCCATGTAGTCAAAAGAATCTTCCATCTTATCTACATGTTGCTGGGCTGTGATGGACTCTTTTGCAGTGAAGTGTGGGATCTTTGACTGATAATAATTTGGTAAGGGTACTAGAGGTTGAGGTAAAACCAAAGGTGCATACCAAGCTGCCATGATGATGTTTTGATGAGGTAAAGGATTAACTTGGGCAGCTGGTATATGGATGACAGGGATATTATGACTAGCAGAAAACTGATGAGCAGACCTAGGGTGATTGAGCCCCAAGTTTTGTATGAAATGTAAATCAAGAGGTGTATATGGAGGGGTCTGTCTATTCCCAAGGTGTCTATCACTTTGCTATGGTGAATCAGGAAGCTCAGGGTCTGGCTGGTCTAAGCTACTGAATGACCTGGTTCTAGGTAATCTATTAGGTAGGTCTAGGTCAAGGTGAAGGTGTGATAGAGCTGTAAGATCTTCTGGTGCAGAATTATCTCTATGTATGTGGTTGGAAATAGTTGATCTTTTAGGTATAGGAGCTCCCTTGAGGATGCTCTCGGCGTTATCAACTATTTCAGGTGGGTCTGGGTTAGGGTAAGCTCTTGTATGAATGGTTCTAGAAGCCAGAATGTTGTTTTCTGATCAAGCATCCTAACCCTACTCGTTACTACTAATGTGGTTGATGTTGTTATGGAGGATGGTCTCCCAGTGGAGTCTATTGTGAACCAAGATAATCAGCTAGCCTAATGATCACCAGTGGAGTCTTTAAATTGTTTAGGAGCTATGGAGTCACCAGGTGGAAGGTTTAGGATGTTTTTGGAGGGTACACTATCCACCACAGTGCTTATGAGATGTCCCTTTTTAGGAATATCTTCCAAACACAGAAAAATCTAACCAGAGATTGATTGGGAGGGAATTTACCAGATATGTCACCTCTGAAAGAGTGTGAGATCTGGAGGCTACCTGGCCCTTTCCAGACTCTGTACAGGAGTATGGGAAATAACCACAAATGGTATAGAGGTTGATGTGAGAATAGGAGTGTTTAACAGCCAACCTAACCAGAGATTGTAGGTTTTCTGAGGTTTAAAATATAGTAATGTGAGGAAAACTCAGAAAGTTCCCCAGTGGAGTCGCCATTATGTTGGGGTTCCCATGTTTTGGCCAGATTGGCAAGACCAAAAGATGAGACAACATCAGAACCACTTTCAGACCTCAGGATCTAGCCCTCCTGGGTCCAGAGAGGGATCTCTCTAGTTTGAGCAAAGGTTTATGTCTATGAAGCTCAAATGTTATGATTTTAGGCTAGTTATAGGCATAAGGTTTGTTTGTTTGATTTGTTTGATTTTGGTTGCTGGCTATCAGGAATGAAGGATTCAATGTGAGACCAAGATGAGTAAAGAGGGATAAAACAGAGGTGAAACATTCCAGGAAATACTCAAAACCATTGGGCAATGGACTCAGCAAAGGATTTTCTTGCTACTTAATAGGCGGGCTTTCAATTGGGCTAGTCATCTGGAACTCAGGATATTTCAAGATGGTTATGTGATATGGAAAGTAGGAGGGAGGAGAAAACACAGATTTCACAGCACAAAGTTACAGATCAGTAGGTCGTACAAGGATCCTAGTGGACAGGGCTAACACTAATCCCCAGTGTTCCCAAATCTTCCAACTAAATCTATAACAAGAAGCATCTAAGAACTGAATTCATTTAATTCATACATCAGAGAGTAGGAAATAACATCCACTACACTGGTTAAACCAACTGAAAACATTCCTTAGATAATACATTCAGAAGAGAAACATGAATGGAAAGGAGAGCAGAAACATAGGGTACCTAACAAGGGTAAATCCTATGCCAATATTCTGATGCAAGGCAGTAGAAATGAAATGAAATGAATGTAAACACAAAGATAGGAAAAAATCACCACTGCTTCAGATCAGGATCCAAAGAAATGTGCTTGTCATATTAAATAACAATACCAATCAAGTACAATATTTCCAATAGCTGAATACTCAGTCTGAAAACATATCCTTCAACCTATCTTACAATCTTTACACATAGACTGTGTCTCAAAGAAACTACTTGCAATTCTCTGATAACTGATCAAAAACCATTACAATGAGTTCTTCATGAATTTATAGCTCCGGAGGAGCAGAGGAGGTAGGTGGAGAACTAAACGCAGTATTAAACTTTTGAAAAGAAAGAGGGCCGAAGCCCACTCTGTATAAATCATGTGCATTAATCTCTGATGTTCTTTGGGTGAATGAATGATCTTCTTCAGACTACAGATTACTCTGATATGACTCTAATGTGTTCTGACTGTAGTGTTGTGTGGTGCTATTGGTGAATAAGAAAAAGATAAATAAATGATAAAGAAATATGCCATACTGATGAAATAAATGCTCTGATAGTGCTGGGGCTATTCCAAGGTAGAAAATCTCTCCAGAACACGACTTATATTGAATAGTGCATGGGTGCGTTATCCTTTATGGAGGAAAAACATTCTGCTGCTGTAGAAAACCCTAATATGCATTGATTTCTGCACGTTTTACTCTCTGAGTGCTCCCTGGGTCTTCAATTTGGTGCTTTTCCTTTAAATCCCTGAGCATAAGGCTTAAAATCTTTGTTTGCGTGCCTTAGGCTCTCTGCTGCTCCATTTGTACCTCTGACTGTGAAACATGTGCTTTTAATCGTGCCAGAAAGGTTTTACAGAGTTTGAAACCCTGATTTTTTTATGTGCGTCCCGTCCGAGCTCCTTCCCAAGCTTTCTTTGTGATCTCGGCCTCTAAAACATGGTCCTTTCTTCATTCCTTGCTGTCGTAACGGATACTGTGCATCATGGAGGTCATTTACTATTAAGAACCTTGTAAAACACGAAAACTTGTTATAAAATCCACAAATGGGGGTATTGGATGAGACATAGACGATGAGGATGGCCATGCAGACTGGTGGGATGACGGAACTGTGCAGAAACATGGTGAAAAATGTGATTTGACATCGGGACGTGGTCTGGCGGACGTGTGAAGAGAACAGCAGAAAATTAAACAAAATATATGAAAATTGACCTTTGAATGAATATATGCAACGAAAGGGCATATGTACGATGGATGCACGTGGGGATGACATGGCGATGGTGGAAAAGTCAACAGCAGGCAAACGAATCTAGACCGTCCAATCTCGGGAGGAGATCGACAGTTGAAAATTCATCGGAGGGCGACGGATGGCGGGCCATACCCTCAGTTATCGCATGTGCATCTGATTTAACAATCGCGCATCTTCGGCAAGCAATAGCCGTTGGATGGCCCACCCCAGATCGGACGGTCCACGGTAATATCGCTAGGCATCCATGTCCAAACAATAATGCGTGATGGACAACGTTTAATGTGTGGGGGCGGCGGTTTTGAAAAAGGTACAGGGGATAGGTGTCAAGCGCTGTATGGAATCGCTGGGCAATGGGAGAATACCGCCTGACCCCCATTAGCGGTGCGATGAAAACCATATGGTTTTGGAACAGTGAAATCAGGGGGGGGACCACCATTACGGGCGTATTCTGCACCATCGGATCTGTACAGATAAATGGTTTAAATCATGCCCGATATGTATGAGCTGCGGGCCGTTGATCTTGTGAGTTAACGGATAGCGGAGATGCGACGGCGGGAGATGGACGAGTTGCATGGTGCAAGCTGTGGGGGTGGCGATCGTCGTCCATTCTGTGAAGATCAATGACTGCTATTGCCTCCCGATATGAAACGTGCTAGCACTTTTAGCTTTGGCGCCTGGTTGTGGTGCAAGGTTACATGGAGAGAAAGGATACAGGGCTAGCGGAGAAGGGGCTGAGGCCTATTATATGGCCCGAAAGTGGTTTTTTAACCCTTTTTAATGCATTTTGAGGCCCAAGGAGGGTAACGGTAGGGGAAAGAGGGGGATTTAGGCATAATCAAGGGAGTAGGGATGTTTTAGAGGGGATTTTTGAGATGGAAAGGGGAATTAGGGGGAAGAAAGGGGACTTTGAGGAGAGGAACAAAGGGGTGAAAATGAAGAAATTTGCAAGGGTATAAAAGGCAGAATAAAACCTTTAGGAGCTTGATTTTTGGTCAGCAAGGAATATTGATTCAGAACAACAGAAGGAAACAGTCACAAGGCAGGGAACTTGAAAAGGCTACAAGGATGATGTGTTTACAAAGGAAATGCATTCCTTGTAGGCTTATGAAACAAATTATCCCCTTGCTTGCTTGTCAATAAATTTATAAGGGGCTAACACACAGAAAATATACTCCCTATCATCCACAAGCAAATGGTCAAGTGGAATCTACCAATAAAGTCAATGAAGGGATCCTAACAAAGACTGTCCATTTACATAGAAGAGATTGGGTAGACAGGCTTCCTAAAGCTTTGTGGGCCTACAAAACTACATGGAGAAGCACAACAGGTCATACTCCCTATGAAATTTTTTATGGAAAACAAGTTTTGTTTCCCATAGAGTTTCAGATTCAAACTTTTAAAATGGCAGTTCAGCTAGGACTTGATCTAACAGAGGCACAAAAGCATAGATTGGAGCAGATTAATGAGTTGGATGAGATCAGACAAGATTCAGTTCAGAAAACAAGTATAGTCTAGCAGCAAAGGACTAGATGGCATGATAAGTATATCAAGGAAAAGAAGTTCAAAGAAGGTGACTGGGCTCTCTTTTCTGATTCAAAGTTCAAAGATTTTCAAGGTAAATTCCAAACACATTGGCTTGGACCATATGAAATTGTGAAATTTTTTGACAATGGAGCAATAAAAATCAGGACAATAGATGAAGAAGAGGTCACTTTTCTTGTAAATGGTCATAGATTGAAGCTGTATCATAAGCCACTTTCAAGAGAATAATTTGTCAAGAGATTTCAGGAAAACAGTGATGTGAAGTTAATGAAGAAGAATTTTTCTTCTTCATCAACTTACTTGAATTTTCTGAATTCAAAAGCATAAAAAATAAAAAAAGTATAAACATGAAAACTAATCACTGATTAGCATTTTTATACAGAAAAGATAGAGTGAAAATCAAAATCTTTCTGACACTTTAGATTTTCAAATTTGTTCTTTTTCTATAAGCAGCTATTACAAAATCATAAGTTAAAACCCATATTTCACTTATGATTCATTTCATTCCATTCATCCATACTCCATTTCATTCCATTCTTCCATACTTCACTTCACTTCATAATTGTGATTCATTTCATTCCATTATTCACTTCACTCATACTCCATTACACCATATTTTATTATCCATTTTTAACTCATTTCATACAACATTCCATTCATGCTTCAAACCATTCCATTCCATGTTTCAAGACTTCTACAGCTACATTATGCAGCCAGTCAGACATTCTGCACCCAGTCAGACATTCTGCACCCAGAGATCCTGAAGGCACTATCCAGTAATCACTTGATTTAGCAGAAAATTGATCTTGCATATCCAAGACAACAAGAAAAATCAAAGGAGTTATGAGGACTGAAGATCAATGATTTTCAAAGGAGGACAAGGCATATAAAAACCACAAAAAAATCAAAGGAAAGGCAAAGGTAAAAGTTATCAAATTATTATAGTGACAGATCATGAAAGTTTTAGCATAGTTAAGTCATGTATGATTCAAAAAGTTATTTTAATTAGTCGTATTGATCATGCTTATAAAACCTATCATAAAAACTTTGGACAAAATCCCTTTCACTCCGCCATTCCAAATCATCATTTAAAACTTAACGGTTAAGTACTGAAGTGACCTAAGCAGTCACGTCACTAGCCCGAAGCATTTAGTGATGATTTTGAAATTACATGACAATTTTTCCGCTGTATTTTCTTCCATGATAGCTCTCAACTCATTAATCCGTGTGAATCATCCTCACCGAATTATACTCATTTCATAACTACTCCATATCATTTCTTTTCGTAGCTAATTCTTAGCCATTCCGGTCTGTAAAACAGAGGAAACATCTGTGGAGTAAAAACATCTCTTTAACAGCCATTTTCACCGTGAGCAGAGGAGCAGTAATTTGAAGGTTGAAAAGATAAGTTATGGGTCTCATATTAAGAACTAAACCAGTTGGAACCAAGTACTTGGAATGCTATCCACAAATCAGAGAAATGCTACAGCAAGCTGGGTGGTTACAATTCTTGGAAAAATTTAATGGTTTTCATAAAGAAGTAACCAAAAAATTTGCATGGTCCTTCAATGGAGCAGAGGTCGAAATAGGAGACATTAAATTCACTATTACAGAGGCTTTCATTGTAGAAGCAACGGAATTACCCAGACAAGGAGAACGATGGTTCAAAAATAGGGAATTTCATAATGAGGCATGGAGGCAAATACTCAAAACACCAGGTATGGATGTTTCCATTTTTAAGAAAGGTATTCCTAGCTCAGCACTGAAGAATAAATGGAGGAATATGTTACTCATTTTGCAAAAATTTATCACTTGTGAAGGAAGATTTGGTACCCTCTATGTTTATCACATTCGGTTAATGATGCATTTCTTAGATGAAGAAATCAATTTTCCCTTTTTCCTACTTCATAGTCTGAAAAGAATGGCCTCTAATGTTCAAAAGAGGGTTCAATTTCTAGAAACCACTCTATATCACCATGGTTTAGTCAAAATCCTCATTGAACATCATTTGAGAAAAATGGGAGATAATTGGGATGAGTTTCTAGTGAGGAATCACTTCGAGGAACCCAAGGAATCTCCACCTGAAGGCAAACCCGCAAGAAGAAGCAGGAGAAGGGAAATTTCCAAAGCTGTTGAAACTAAAACTGGTAAATCAATACAAGAGGACAGTGAGGAGATGATTTCTGAGAAATTGGATGAAATTAAGAAGCAGCTTAAGAAGGAGAGGATAATGAGAAAATATTCCAAAGAGAGAGGTGAAGGACCATCTCAACCAAGACGGAGCCACAGACTCAGAGGTATATTGAAGAAAACAGGGGTTAGACAAACGGGAATCATAAACATTGAGGATGAAGAAACACCTACTGCTAGATCACCTGAGTACTAGTACGGGGAGGATCTTGATGAAGGAGCTCCAGAGATAGACCCAGCAGAACAATAAATTTATAATTATGCTGAGACATTAGAGAAGAGAGCCTCGAAAAGTAGAGACAGAACTCCTAGCCCACCAAAATATGCAATTGATGTACTAAGAAGAGACAAATATGAGTTAGAAGTGCTCAATAGGCATATAAAGAATGAGAATGAAATTTTAAGAGAGAAGATTAAGCTGAAAGGTGATATGAATGCAACTCTGTCTCTACAAATGAAAAAGTTGCACAAGGCCAGTGAAAAATTGAAGAAGAAAAACAAGAAGTTAAGCTGGGCACATACAAATTTGAGATTCAAGTTGATCATAATTAAGCCCAGGAGGCCATTGAATGTCAGGAAAAGTAGAAGAAGGGGCCTAGATGTCCTAACAGAGGTCTCAAAATAAATGGATTAGTTGCATGAGGACATGCAAAAGCCTTGCAGTGGGGGTATATTGAGCCCCAAAGATGTCCTTTTCCACCACATTTCACTTCATTTCCTTTGTCCCTCATCAATTACAAGCTTGAATGATCAATAGGATTGATTAGGATTACTTTAAGAATGTATATAATGACTAACTTGATATTTTTTCATGATTTTGTTGTTGTAGTAATTTTTGACTAGACTCGGCTATAGAACGCAGTCATTCTGTAGCCAGTCGCCTATTCCACAGCTATCTTCATGTTCACGCTAGTTCCAGGTGTCACCTCAAGTAAAAATTCATATGGTCGTATTACACATCACTCCCCCATCATTTCTTGCTCTCCACGAAGTCTGAGCTCGAGTCTACAGGTGGTTATGCACGTGGGAAACCAAAACTAGGAGATAGACTTCTAATAGGACAAGGACTGTACAGATGTCCTTAATCATAGTACGAGGCCACCACCAGAGTCCTACTTTGATTTTAGTTGGGAAAGAAATTTATTCCTATTTTATCTCAAAGTCAGTTATGTAATTTTGTTATAAGTATGGCTCGGGAGACTGAGAAACAACTAGCTAGATTTTGTTTTATTGCTAGATCTCAGAAGACCGTAATACTCTGTTTTGAAGAATTTCTCCTTTAATGAAAGAAACATCACTTTATTGCAAGAGTTGAGTCAATATTGAGTAGATTTGCGTGCTAATCCAGTGGTAGAGGGCCCCTGCTACTTGAGAAGCTTTGTTCATATGGTTTAGATAAGTAATTTAGCCTTGTTTCATTCCTAGTTTAATCAATTTTCTGAACTTTGTGTTTTTATACTTACTTGCAATGGATGCCATAGTCAGTCTTATGCTTACAAACTATTCCAAAACACCACTAACATTGGATGATATATAACTGTAGTATTTTAGGAGTTAATTTCATTTTTTTTTTTGAAACTTTATGTTTTATGTTCATTTGCATTGAAAGATACAAGTAGACTTTTTTTTACAAACTATTCCAAAATATCACTCATACTGAACGAGATAGGGCTGTAGTATTTCATAGAATTAGTTGCATTTTAGTTCAGTTGAAATACTTTGGAGGTAGATGTCACTCTAGTTTAATTCTGTCACTATATTTCAAGTTTGATAATGGCACTCTAGTTCAACTCTGTTCACTATATTTTAAGTTAGATTAGTGGCATTCTAGTTCAGTTCCAGTTCACTGTATTTCAAGTTAGGTTAATGGAATTCTAGTGATCACTGTGTTTCAAGTTTGTTCAATTCCATTCTAGTTCAGTGTTATCCATTGTTCTTTAAGTTGTATTAACTATCAAAATTAGACTTCACGACCTTCATTGTTTACAAACTACTCTTGTTCTGACTTTCTATTAATGCATCATCATATGGGCAGGAATTAGTGATATTAGTTTAAGGCCTTGATTGTTCTGCAATCTTTTGCAATTTCACAAATAAGCCTTTTCCCAAAAACTATTCTAGAAAATCTCTAACTTTCGAATGAGGCTTAGTAGTGACAAGTTGAGCTACAGAATGGATTAATCTTAGCATTACAAGTTAATTGAGAGTAGAAATCTTATTGTGCTACAAATAATATTTTCCATTTGTGTTCCAATAAACTTTTAACCATGGATGAGATTCTTTGTAATATTGTAAGATGATTGTCTACTTAGGGGAACCTCATTTGCACTAAACTTGTCCTTTTCTCAAGCTATTCCAACATATTTCTAATGAATGAATTGGATGAGTTCATGTTATGATTTATCGAGTTCATGTTGTGATTTATTTCCTTGCTATGAGTCATTATCAAAATTTTCATTTTCTGTTCTTTAGTATAGGTTTTGCTCTGTTTTTAGTGTGACCAACAACTGTTCTTTTTCAACATTTAGTTCTTTTCCTTCTTAACATAAAACCACAAAACCAAAAACATCATAAAAACACTAAACACAACGTAGTGAGAAACATATAACTAGGCACATATAGTGCACCTCACTTCAGCAGTTTACTAGCCCTGGTTGACAATTGATGACCTCAATTTAGGAACACTAAGTTGAGCACACACAGCTACTACTGCAACTCTGGCATTTTTTCAGTTTTCCATATTTCATCCAATCCTTACAGGATTGACTAGAAATTGTGTTTGGGAGCTTATATATTCTCTCCCAATGTTGTATGAGCCATATATTTTCAGATTTGTACTATTTCACATCTCCATGTAGCAGTGTACCATCTATTACTGTGTTGTACATGTTCATGAACATTTTGAAATATAGCAGCATCTCTCTTTTGGCATATGTATTCATGGGAGGCTCATTTGCCTTGCTTATTTGAGCTATGCACACTTCTATTGTACTCATTTGCTGCTGATATGTATAATAAAATGGCTCCATGGTTTCCATACATTTTGGTATGATGTTATTCATTACTATTTCCAGTTTTTTTTCATGTATTTCTGTAGCTCCAATTTTGGAATATCTTAAGATATTCCCATTATTGTAGATTTTCCCTATTTTGGTATATTACATGTTCCTTCTCGTGATGCAAGTGCTCTTGCAACAATTGGTGGTGAATGCTTCTTCTCCTCTAATTTATTCTTCTCAAACTTCTTGATCAACCTTTGAGTAAAATCTGCAAACACAGTCACTCTTGCATTACTCAAATGGATGAACCACCAAATGTTTGCTTCACCCTCAAGGTGCAACACTGCAATCTCAACAAATTCCTTCTCTACTACTAAATGTAGTAGGATAAATGCATCCAAACTCCTTCACCAAGCCCTTGCTCTACATGTGGATGAACCATCAGAGGTATACAATAGAAATCTATTTCCATCCTTTCTTCTATTGTTGCAAGGTCTCCTTTCTTCTTTGATCTGAATGAACTGTGGGAGAGTTAGATTCTCCTTGAAAGCTCTAGGTTGAGACTTATATTCTACAATATACTCACTTAGAATCTCATGATATAAGTTTCCTCCATCTTCATGCCTCTTGTATTCAAAAGAAAAGGGCATAGCATGTTTCTTTGGAGCTCTATGTAATACCGGATCTTCTTTTTGCTGATAGGAAGTACATGGACCTTCCTCATCTTGAAACCCTAATGTGGTTTCACTTCTTCTCTCAATTTTTCTTTGCTTGACCTCCTTGGTGACGTCCTTCTTATATCTGAAAAGAGATGAGATAAAACTCATTCCTTCCATCATTCTGATCTCTTTCTCCTTTTCTTCTTCTTACAACATATTGGCTGAAGACTCACAGGCTGAGCCAAGATTATGCTCTGATACCACTATAATATCCCCAAATGGGGAATGCAGCAATACAATGCACTAAAAACACATTTTTCAGAAATATATGCAATAAAAGTTAAATTAAGCCCATGGATCCATTCATTTATACATTATAACAGCCAAATACAAAAGGAGATCTGAAACAAATCATAGTAGCTTATTTAAACAAGCCTCCCAAGCCATACTAGCCCAAAAATTATGCAAAATAGGGGTTGCAACAATGAATAAAAGCTATAAATACCCTAACAATGTTAATTTATTATTCCTACAATAGCAGTAGGTTGTACATCAAATCTAGAGCTCCTATGTGCATAAAACGTTAGATCTATATCAGATCCATGCACTATATAAGCTCCTCTATAGAACCCCTTGGGGCTTTCAGAAAAACACCAAGTACAAATTATAGATCTAAGATCTAAGGTTGCAGATATACCGAAATATTTAGATATGGAAATTTAATCTGATCTAATGTGAACAATAGAATGACCTCCTCCAATAGATCTCCAAAGTGAAGCGCAGATACCCAACACTCAGAAAATCACTGTAATGTTCCAAATTTTGCAATAAAGTATTTGGAACATTAATTTTTATTTTATTTTAATAAAAGGAATAAAATGGGTGAGGGGACCCATGTATCAATTTAATAAACACTCCTAAGGTGCAAAAAGTCACTTAAGTGGCTTAAGATAGCAGCCCCAAGTGTGAAAAGGGCCAAAAGCAAGTGAGCTAGACCATGGTTGACTAATGTCAACAACGTACCCTAAGAGGGGAAGCTTGCACAAGAAGATTGCATAGTTGGAGTGGAGGGAAAATTGAAATGAGAGAAACCCTAATGTGAGTGGGTTCCAGGCATGCTTTGCATAAAATATGAAGGAGCGCTATTGTGGATATAGTTTTTGGAAATAGAATTCGAAGTTGAAGCTCTCTTCAACTTTTTTCTGTTTAGCACAAGAGGGATTCCTATTTAGGAATGCCCTTCTCTCCCATGGGAGGCCGCGAAGAGATTTTTCTTCATCTTCCTCACATCATGGAATGAGGCCAAGGCAGTCATTTGTAGCTACTGCGTTATTCTTGCAGCAAGAGAACATTGGAGTTGCTGGTGTTGCAGTGAGGGACTTCCATCATCTCACTTTCGGAGTTGTTCTGTAGAGGAGAGGCCATCTCTCTCTCTAGGAGATCAGAAAAGGAGATATTGGAGCTTCTATTGCAGATTTGTGCATCAAGTCATATATGTTTCTCTCATGTCCAACCCAGTCCCTTTCTCTTACAGCGTTATTCTCAGTGAGGGTTTGCAGGTGGAGCACATTTTGTGCACTAGTGATTGCATTCTTCAGTGAAGGGATCATCCCCTTCATTTTGGAGATCATTGGAGGAGGTATCATTGTCTATTGTAGCATCTACTTCCTTCTCCATTTTTTATTATTGTTGAGTTGCAGCAGCTACACTGCAACTCCATCATTTTACTATTTTATGTATTTTAGCCAATCCCTTAGAGGATTTATGCAATAATGTTTTCCAGGGTTGATATCTTGCTCCCCCATCTTTATTTGAGCACATATTGTCATATCATTCCATGTGTATCAACTTTCAGTCATTTTCCCTCATAGACTGCACAGTTATAGAGTAGCTGGGTTTATGCAGCAATGTATATTCTTGTTTCATGTACATTTCCTATTGAGGCAGACTTGACCTCACCTTGAGAGGAATTTTCCTCAAGGAATTTGTATTACATTTTGTGTTGCATATTATATATCAGATTTTTTCTCTTCTAGCATTATATTTTTCATTCTTTCACTACTGTTCATATTGAAGTTTTCATGTTGCTGAAGATTCCCTTATTGAGCATTGTTTTGGTATACATGTTGGTGGGAGATCTGAATAACCTGCTTAAGGTTATTTATTTGAGCTTATATTCTGCAAGGAGTTGGTATCATATTTTTTCTAAGGCATCCCAACATTTGATTGCCTTATTTTCACATTGAGTTCCTTATACAGCATCCTCCTAGACAGCTGGTGCAGAAATTCCTTGAAGGGAATTATTAGCTCTTGACAAGTTCTATTGGCAAAGTCTGCTAGAGGGCCAGGTAGCATCTGGATCTCATCCTTCCTTGTGAAGGTGAAATATCTAGTAAATTCCCCTACAGTCAATCTCTGAAATAGTTCAGTTTTGATTATTAATACTCCCGGAGGTGGAAATCATGAATATCTCAAGATATTCCCGACATTGTAGAAATTTCCCAATTTGGGACATTAAAGTGGTATCAAAGCTTAAAACTTGGCTCAGCCTGTGAAGTTCAAATTTTAGAGAAGAAGAGGTCAAGATGATGTAGAATATGAGATCAATCTCATCAGTTTTGGGTCTAGCAACAACCTCTCCAAGGTGGTTGAGGAGACAGAAGAAGGAGAAGAGGAAGGACCATGCACTTCTTATTCTCACTGAGAAGCAAAGCAGAAGCATGGAAAAACACTTGGAATTCGAATTCTAAGTGAGAATCTTGCTGACTATGGAACAAACCCTAGAGTCTTCCAAGAGACTCTATCTTTTCACACTTGTTCAGCAGGAAGAGGAAATATCTTGGTGGTTTAGCCATGGGAAGCATGCAAGGGTTTCTACTCTTGCTGATTTTTCTTAGATATTGATCAGAAGATTTGGAAAAAGGAGGGAGGAGCCCTCACCACCAGAGGCACATGCTAGCGCTATTACATTCATGGAGGAGTAGCCTCCACCTTCAACTATTGAGGCAGCCAGCACACTTGAGGAAGAGAATCTTGCAGGAAGATTCTTCCAAATCTCTCCAAGGTATGCATGAGTTTGCATATATCATGGAAGGTTTTACACTATTGCATGTTGATTGTCTTAAGGAGGGAACTTTCACTGCACTGTGCCATTTTGAGGAAAGAAACCCTCATCATCCTCATGCACTATTGATGAGCCATGCACCACATGTGAGGATGGGGTTTTGAAATTTTTTCATGGAGGAGATTGCATTTCAATGTCCCATGAAATGAAAAAGGAGAAATATGTTTTGGGACAATGGTAGCTCTTATGAAAGAGGTACCAAGTGGTAGGATACTTACACCAAATATCAGAGCTTTGTGTATTTTATATGCCCAGTGGAAATATGGAGGATCCATAACCCATAGGTCCCGGGATCTTTTCACTCTCATTGAACTTGAGGGACAAAGGGGAGAATATGGGTGCATCATGATGGGGTGGAATTTCTCTTACCACTCATTATGTTTCCACTTTAGATTGGGTATGGTGGAAGTATAGGGGAGCAACAAACTTTTTTGTTGCTCAGATTTTGTTTGCATGTTGCGGGAGCAAGAGGAGGCACTAGCATGGCGCAAGAGGATTGATCTTTGATCGTGGATGCCCAAGTAGCACCTTATTCATGGGAGGGGCTCTACATTTGCAGCAACATGATGGAGGATTCTTTGGCAAGATTCATGTCAAATAGGGGAGCTTTGAGTTGACAGTGGCCCTACTCCAAAGGCCAGCAACACTATCACTTTAGAGCTTGGACTACTTGTTGGAGTGTTCTCAAAGCCACTTCACAAGTGATATAATTTGGAAGAATGTAGATGATGAGAATGAAGGAGTAATGGAGGGAAGCATTCCTCACTACATTTTTATTTTCTTGGCTTGGTTGCACAATCACAAGAAGAGGGATATACATGCAATGTTTATGGGTTCTTCTTTCATGCATTTTCATGCATATTTTTCATTGATGGAGGAGTCCACTTGGGAGGGCTTCCTAATGGATTTATATCAGCATTTGGCTAGATTCATAGCCCAAGAGATGATAATATGGTTGGCACAACCACTCCCCTACTATGTTGTAGTAAGGGGGACTTTTCCTTGGAGCCATTTCAGCCCAAAGGCCAAAGTACATGATGAGGGAGGTAACTCTTTGTGGCATGCCTTGCACTCTCTTATATTTATGAGTTTCATTTTATATCAAGATGGATACTTCCTTCTTGCACATTGTATTTTTTTTACTTATGGTGCATTGCAACAAAATGATGGCTATTTCAACAGTGGTTTGTGGTGGAAATCCACATGGATTTTGGTGTGCTCCTTTGGCACCAAAATGTGTTTTCATGATCACACCTTGTAGGATGGATGTGGTAGAAAAAAAGTGGCTGAAAAAACACTTTTTGCATCATATATTGAGGTAGGCAAATGATTCCCTGTGCTGGTTCCATGCATGGGACCAAATTTCACCTCCTTGCTCTCATAGGTTTATGCTTCCACATGTTGTTGATGGAACGCTGTTTAGAGGAAGCATCATTTTGAAGGATGAAAATGAATTGAAGATGCCCATTGAGAGGGTGATTCTCCCTACTTTTCATGTTGTATGTTTCAGGAGAAGCAATGGGTAGCCCATGATTTCCAAGCTTCATCTCTTTCCTTCATGTGGGAGGAGTTATTTGGAGAGTTTGAAATTTTGGAGGAGGCATTTCATGGTTTGTAAGATTGATGGGGTGGCTTGGGTCTCTCATGAAGACCATTTCATTTCAGCCATATATCAGCAAAAGACCCATATGTATCATTAGGAGGGAGAGACTCATTGGGTGGATGTGCCCTTTGGGAAAGAAGACCTCCATTCTTGTTGCAGCACATGCTCCAAGGGAGTATGGAAGATGATATGGTCACCATGTTCAGCCATGTGTTTTTCCATGAGGTGAACCATATGCTTGTTTGGATGCATTTGTTGATGAAATCCAACTTGTCACATATGAGATGATTTGGGCCAACTTGTTTTGTAGCGTTGGAGGAGAGGTCCTTGGGGATCTAGACTTCATCTTGTCTCTTGAAGGCAACACTATTGCAGCCCAAGTTCATATTTCACTCCACATTCACCATGAGTGGAGAAGAGGACAGTGTGGGGTAGGCTATGAAGCTTACCAAGTTTAGAAATTCAACCCACCTATTTCTCATGAGCACAAGGTGGAGGAGTACTTTCAGGAGTTTCCTAGTTGGAGGGTGACTCATTTTGCTTGATTTCTTGAGGATGGAGGATCTACAGGAGGATATTTCAGACTCCATGCCTTGAGTGGAGGACCTTTTTGCAGTTCATCCTTTCTCTTGCTTGAGGACAAGCAAGTTTTGGGAGGGGAGGACTATAATGTTCCAAATTTTGCAATAAAGTATTTGGAACATTAATTTTTCTTTTATTTTAATAAAAGGAATACAATGGGTGATAGGACCCATGTATCAATTTAATAAACACTCCTAAGGTGAAAAAAGTCACTTAAGTGGCTTAAGATAGTAGCCCCAAGTGTGAAAAGGGCCAAAATAAAGTGAGATAGACCATGGTTGACTAAATTCAACAACGTACCCTAAGAGGGGAAGCTTGCACAAGAAGATTGTGTAGTTGGAGTGGAGGGAAAACTGAAATGAGAGAAACCCTAATGTGAGTGGGGTCCATGCATGCTTTGCATAAAAGATGAAGGAGAGCTATTATGGAGATATTTTTTGGAAATATAATTCGAATTTGAAGCTCTCTTCAACTTGTTGTTGTTTAGCACAAGAGGGATTCCTGTTTAGGAATTCCCATCTCTCCCATGGGAAGCCATGGAGAGATTGTTATTCATCTTCCTCACATCATGGCATGAGGCCAAGGCAGTCATTTTTAGATACTGTGTTATTCTTGCAGCAAGAGAACACTAGAGTTGTTGGTGTTGCAGTGAGGGACTTCCATCATCTCACTTTCAGAGTTGTTATGTAGAGGAGAGGCCATCTCTCTCTCTAGGAGATCAGAAAAGGAGATCTCGAAGCTTCTATTTCAGATTTGGGCATCAAGCCATATATGTTTCTCTCATGCCCAGTGAAGTCCCTTTCTCTTATAGCATTATTCTCAGTGAGGGTTTGCAGGTGGAGCACATTTTGTGCACTAGTGAGTGCATTCTTCAGTGAGGGGATCAACCCCTTCATTTTGGAGATCATTGGAGGAGGTATCATTTTCTATTGCAGCATCTACTTCCTTCTCCATTTTTTACTATTATTGAGTTGCAGCAGCTACACTGCAACTTCGACATTTTACTATTTTATGTATTTTAGCCAATCCCTTAGAGGATTTATGCAATAATGTTTTCCAGGGTTTAGATCTTGCTCCCCCATCTTTATTTGAGCACATATTGTCATATAATTCCATGTGTATCAGCTTGCAGTAATTTTCCCTCATAGACTGCGCATTTATAGAGTAGCTGGGTTTATGCAGCAATGTATATTCTTGTTTCATGTACATTTCCTATTGAGGCAGACTTGAGCTCATCCTTGAGAGGCATTTTCCTCAAGGAATTTGTATTACATTTGCTGCTGCATATTATATATCATATTTTTTCTCTTCTAGCATTATATGTTGCATTCTTTCACTGCTGTTCATATTGAAGTTTTCATGCTACTGAAGATTCCCTTATTGAGCATTGTTCGGTATACATGTTGGTGGGAGATATGAATAATCTGCTTAAGGTTATTTATTTGAGCTTATATTCTGTAGGGAGTTGGTATCAATTTTTTTCTAGGGCATCCTAGCATTTGATTGCCTTATTTTTACATTGAATTCCTTATACAACGTCCTCATGGACAGCTGGTGCAGAAATTCCTTGAAGGGAATTATTAGCTCTTGAAAAGTTCTACTGGCAAAGTCTGCTAGAGGGCCAGGTAGCCTCTAGATCTCATCTTTCCTTGTGAAGGTGAAATATCCATTAAATTCCCCTGTAGTAAATCTTTGAAATAGTTCAGTGTTGATTTTTAATACTCCTGGAGGTGGAAATCAGGAATATCTCAAGATATTCTCGGCATTCCAGAAATTTCCCCATTTGGGACATTACAATCACCTCTCCAATGATGTTCTGAACCACCCTGCAACTTCTCCTTCATAAATTACATATTCTCAATCTATATTGCACTATAGGGATCAAAATGTAGTTGCCCTAATGCCAAGATCTAAAGATGAAGCTCAATGGCTTCAATACTATCCTCCCAACGGAGTAGAAACCTCCTCCACTTAAAATGAGCACTGAAATGGCCTAGGTCTAGAGGTCTAGTTTCCACTTGCTACACCTTAGTGAAACAACTAAACCCTCAATAGGATCTATGTTGTCAAAGCAAGGTGAAGCTTGGCCTTAAGGTAGATAGTGTATGATATGGTGCAAGAATCCTCCAAGAGGCCTCTCAAGGAAAGAGGTGGGATTCTCAATCAAGAACACCCAATGCTAAACAAAATTCAATCTCAGCTAAACATTAAGACAAATTATATGTCTAAACAGACCATATAATCTGAAAATTATAATCATAATCTAACCCCATGGCTACCATACTCTTCCTTATAAACAATGTGGGTCTTCTCAACTTGGGTCCCACTCATTAGGGTTTCCATGTTCATGTAGTTAATCTCCCTCTAGAACTGCGTTGTCCCATCATCAACGCCACTCCTCCATAAAAATGCTATTGGATTTGGTAAAAATTGACTTAATATCCATGTAATGCCTCCATCCATACTCAAGGTGTCTTTATTCTAACTATCTAGACTAATCCATAGTCCCATTGGGTTATCTCCATTAATGTTCCACTTCCTCCATACTAGCTTTGTTGAGTTGGTCAAACTTGACCTTTTCCACATGCATTAGCCTTTGTTCACACATGAAGGTGTTTTATCCAGCTATTAATATGATCCCTTTTCACATTAAGAGGGATTTTATGCCTACTAGAAATATTTTATGGGCCTCCTTACCCATTTATTCTTCTAACAACATGTCAAAAGTAAAATTAATATTCCAATTAGCTACATGCTAATTTAGGAATATTACAGAAACGAATGAGAAGGAAGTTGAGAAGTGAACTTCTCGAGACAATTAGACATGGCTCCAAGGTCAGGCATGAATGAGGAATGATGATGACTATTGTCCTAAGGAGGATCCTCAAGAGACATAATTTCCACGATGGCCCAATTAATGGGAAATATCTCGTTTAATGGATCCGGTGAATCTGAAATGCCGAGCCAAGGGGATTGAGAATAAGTGTCAAGAGACATACTCAAAGGAGCATGATTAGAGGGCGGAGAAGTCGAATCTGAAACAGGTTCAAAATAATCAATTTATATTGTGCTTAACAGCATCGAGTCACCAAACGAATCAATCTGCTCGGGTGAAGGGATGACCCATGGATCAAAAGATCGGGAGATCATGTTAACCTGAGTAGTGTGTTACACTATAACATAATAGGTAAACTAGCGAAAACACCGAGAGGATGAGATTCCCTTCCTTAAAAATATTCTAAAGTGTTTTGAGATGAAGTGAGGGCTCAAGAGCCGATGGATTTCCAGTAGGAAAATGACATGATGTACATAGATTCACCCTCTTCCATGACTGCTAGATCGATATTATTTCCATTAATCCCAACTTGGATGATCAGCACAAGCTAGTGAGGGAGACATGGGATGAAATTTTCCAAGTCAAAAGTGATATGGCTCAAATTGGTAGGATCAAACCCACTGATGGTAGATAACAAAGCCTTCCATTGAGATGGAAAACTCTAAAGTACTTCCAATGTAGACATGGAAGATGGCGCCTGAGCCAAATCCTAAACAATATTGTAATGCTAAGTAGCATGGGCATTAGGATTGTAAGAATACTTGTGGATTATACCTTTGGAAGGTGTTCAGAAAATGGGCTTAGTACTGGGCCTTTTAATCTGAAGAGGGCCAAAAGCAGGTAGGGGAGGAGGACCATCAGTGATTTCCTTCCCTGCTGCCTGACGTAGTTCGGTATAATATTTCGGTTGGGTAGCAATGGAAATGGATGAAAAACCATTCATCATGAAAATATGAGAGCAAAATGGGGCGAATGAATGAGGTTTCTCCACCAAATGATTTTGATGTGATGGGAAAGGTTCTTTAAGAACAACCATAGTGCCTTGGGTGCCTTTGAGAAATCGAATCACTTTGGCCCGTCGGGGACAGTTCTTGGTGAAACGCTCTTCGTCACAAATCAAACAAGGGTACTTTAGTTTTCATGGTGAACCATCATCAACACGAGATTTTTGAGAATCATGTTTCGAGGTATCATCTTTGGCCTTACCTGTACCCTTATTTTTACCTTTGGAAGTTTTATCCACCAGATTGGACTGGACGTAATTCACTTCCATGGTTTTACCAAAATTTGGAGGTGGCTGAGAAGCAATATCATTGGAAGTAGTATATTTTTTCTTTGTATTATTTGGAGAAGAATTTTGAGAAGTTTAAGACAGAGAACCAATGATACCATCAACAAATGGTGTCGCCGGGGATTTGGAAGTTCCAGGTCGGGGGATATCAAGCAAGATTTCATACAATGTGTCAGAATTGTTGGGTGTGGAGCCTGATTATCTTGTTTACTTTGTATCTCAACATTGGACCCCTGTACCTTAAAAAGGGGCGACAACGCCACCCGAAATTAATCACTGCCGTGGGGGGTCCAGGGGGGGGGCCGAAAACGCTTTTCGGAGCCCCCCCTTGGCGGGGGTTCGGGGGCAGCGCCCCCGAAGCTAAAAACATATGTAAAATTTCCTTGTAAAAGTATAGTAATTTCTAGTCAATCTAGGCCGTTCATTAGGCAAATGATCTGACGGTAGAAGTTATGTTTAAATTAGGGTTTTTTTCCCTAGAAGGCAACCCCCTTGTATATATGAGGGCATTGTATTGCGGCTGTGCATTATGTGTGTATTCTCGGAGCGAGAAACAGAGAGGGAGACTGTGAGAGAGAAAAAAGGATATTACAGCGGATCTATTGTAGGTTTTGTCTCTTCCTTTTTGTTGGATAATAGAAAGGAAGGACTGGCTGTTCGGGGTGGACATAGCCTAAACTGGGTGAACCACGTATATCTGTGTCTTTCTGGTTTTATGTGTTTTGTGTGCTTGTATTTTCTGCATATTTTATGTGTTGCATTGCTCCATAGTATATAATTTTCTAACAACTGGTATCGGAGCCGAAGGTATATTTGGCTGATAAACTCGCAGGAAAAAAGGGTTCCTGGTTCGAGTGGGAGCAATGGCGGACGATGGTAAGTTTAGGGTCGAGAAATTTAACGGCCAAAACTTTGCGCTGTGGAAGATGCAGATGGAAGATTATCTGTATCGGAAAGATCTGTACCTACCATTGAGCAGAAAAACAAATAAGCCGACGACCATGATAGACGCAGAATGGAACATTCTCAATAGAAAGGCACTCAGAACAGTATGGTTGTGTCTTGCGGCGTCAGTCACCTTCAATATTTCAAAGGAAACAACAACAGAGGGTTTGATGCAGACGTTGGCGAAACTGTATGAAAAGCCCTCGGCCTCAAACAAGGTATTTCTTATGAAACGACTATTTAATATGAAGATGTCGGAAGGTGGATCTGTTGCAGACCATTTAAATGAATTTAATACGGTTACCAGTCAGCTAAGTTCTGTAGGGGTAAACTTTGATGATGAAGTTAGAGCTCTGTTATTCTTGTGCTCATTGCCAGAGAGTTGGAATGGTTTAGTAATGGCCATTAGTAACTCTGTCTCTGGATCTAGTACTTTAAAGCTTGATGATGTTGTTGGTGCTATCCTTAGCGAGGAAATGTGACGGAAAAGCTCCGGTGAGACATCAGGTAATGCTTTGAGTGCAGAGTCTAGGGGAAGAAGAATGGAAAGAGGAAAGAGCTCGGGATATCACAGTAAATCAAGGAAAGGTAGATCCAAGTCCAGATCGGGGATAGTGTGCTGGAATTGTGGAAAGAAAGGACACCTAAAGAAAGACTGTAGATCTCGGAAGGGAAAAGAAGGAGACACACAGCAAGAAAACAATCATGAAGCAAATGTGACAGGAGATGTGTTACAATATGCTTTGATTATTTCTTTCTAAAATGTTACGGATTCTTGGGTTGTAGATTCAGGGGCTTCATTCCATGCCACACCTGATAAGAAATATTTTCATGACTATGTTCAAGGAGATTTTGGACAAGTTTGTTTGGGTGATGATAAACCCTGTAAAATTGTTGGAATGGGTAAAGTTCTTGTAAAACAACAGAATGGAAACCAATGGCTACTAAAGGAGGTAAGGCATGTTCCAAATCTGAAGAAAAATCTGATTTCAACATGGCAGTTAGGCAGTGAAGGTTGTGTGACAACTTTCACAGATAAAACTTGGAAGGTCACCAGAGGAGTGCTGGTAATAGAAAAAGGTGAAAAGGTTGGTACATTGTATTTATGCAATGGTATTTCTAACTCTGTTAATGCTTTAACTTCCAAAGGAATGCAGCATTATGGCATCATAGGCTCGAACACATGAGTGAGAAGGGAATGAAGATTCTTCACTCAAGAAATTTGTTTCCAGGTTTGAAGAATGTTGATTTGGATTTCTGTGAGAATTGCATTTATGGAAAACAAAAGAGAGTCAGATTTCTCAGAGTTGGGAAAGAAAAGAAGAGTGAAAAATTGGAGCTTGTGCATAGAGATGTATGGGGACCTGCTCAGGTATCATCTCTCGGTGGCTCTCGTTATTATGTTACTTTTATTGATGATGCAACTAGAAAAACATGGATTTATTGTATTCAGAATAAATCTGATGTATTTGATACTTTCAAGAAATGGAAAGCTTTGGTTGAGATTGAGACAGGAAAGAAGTTGAAGTGTCTCAAATCAGACAATGGAGGTGAATATTGCAGCAAAGAGTTTGATAGGTACCGTTCAGAGCATGGAATTTGTAGAGAGAAGATAGTTCCAAGAACACCAAAAGAAAATGGTGTGTCAGAAAGGATGAATAGAACAATCATGGAGCGTGCAAGGTGCATGAGATTGCATGCAGGATTGCCTTTACAATTTTGGGCAGATGCTGTAGATACTGTTGTTTATCTAATAAACAGAGGGCCTTCAAGTTCCTTGGATGGTGGTATTTCAGAGGAAGCATGGACAGGTAAAAAGGTAAACTACTCTTTTTTAAAGCCTTTTGGTTGTGAGGCCTTTGTCCATATTAATAAAGAAAACAGAACAAAGCTTGAGGCAAAATCAAAGAAATGTACCATTATTGGATATGGTGCTAATGATTTTGGTTATCGCTTATATGATTATGAAAATCACAAAATCATTAGGAGCAGAGATGTAATATTCAATGAAAAGGTCTTGTATAAGAATCAGTTGCAGGAAAAGAAACAGGAAAAAGAAAGAAAGGAATACACGGTTCTTGATGAGATAACTGAAAAAGTAAAGGTGCCTGAAAATAATAATAATCAACAACCACAGCAGCAACAACCACCACAACAGCAACAGGCACCTCAAACACCTGAAAGTGGTGTTAGAAGATCTACCAGGATAAGTAGATCCCCTGAACGATACTCTCCCTCATTATATTATTTATTGTAGACTGATTCTGGTGAACCTGCATGTTATGAAGAAGCAATGCAGGTTGAAAGCAGGAAGAAGTGGGAGCTAGCCATGGAAGAAGAGATGGACTCCTTAATGCATAACCGGACTTGGGACTTAGTCAGGTTGCCTGCAGGTAAAACTACATTGTAAAATAAATGGGTTTAGAGGCTGAAGGAAGAAGATGGAGGAAAACAGAGGTACAAAGCTAGACTTGTGGTGAAGGGGTTTGCACAGAAGAAAGGTATTGATTTTGATGAAATATTTTCTCCTGTTGTTAAAATGAATTCAATCAGAACTATTTTAAGTCTTGTAGCAACGGAAGATTTACATCTTGAATAGTTAGATGTAAAGACAACATTTCTCCATGGAGATTTGGAGGAAGAGATATACATGTAGCAACCAAAAGGATATGAGGTAAAAGGGAAAGAAAAATTGGTGTGCAGGTTAAAGAAGAGCTTGTATGGCTTAAAACAAGCTCCAAGGTAGTGGTATCTAAAATTTGACAAGTTTATGTCTGAACAAGGTTATACTAGATGTCACTCTGATCATTGTGTTTATCTGAAAAGGAAAAATGATGGCGGCTATATTATACTGTTATTGTATGTAGATGACATGCTTGTTGCAGGGTCTAACATGCAGGAAATAAATGTGCTCAAAAGAAAATTGGCAAATTCATTTGCAATGAAGGATTTGGGAGCTGCAAAACAAATCCTTGGTATGAGGATAACTAGAGACGGGAAAAATCGCAAATTAACATTGTCTCAGAATGAGTACATAGAAAAGGTGTTGAAAATATTTAATATGCAGAATGCAAAACCAGTTAGTACACCTTTTGCTAGCCATTTCAAACTTAGTAAGGAGATGTGCCAAAAGACCCAAGAAGACATGGATTATATGTCTAAAGTTCCATATGCATCAACAGTTGGAAGCTTAATGTATGCAATGATCTGCACAAGGCCTAATATTGCACATGCACTGGGAGTTGTAAGTAGGTATAAGAACAATCCAGGAAAAGAACATTGGATGGCAGTAAAATGGATTCTCAGATATTTGAGAGGTACCACAAATCAAGCATTATGCTTTGGTGGTTCAAACATTGCTCTACAGGGATATGTTGATGCGGATATGGCAGGTGACAGAGATAACAGGAGGAGCACTACAGGATATGTATTTACTGTAGGTGGAACAACTGTCAGTTGGGTTTCAAAAATCCAAAGTGTTGTTGCACTTTCAACAACAGAAGCCGAGTATGTTGCTGCTACAGAGGCTAGTAAAGAAATGATTTGGTTACAAAGGTTTGTGGATGAATTGGGTAAGAAGCATGATATGGGCACACTATACAGTGATAGCCAAAGTGCTATTCATCTTGCAAAGAACTCAGCATTTCATTCCAGGACTAAACACATACATCTCAAGTACCATTTCATACGGTCAGTATTGGAAGATGGAGAGTTGAAGCTGGAAAAGATACACACTAGCCAGAATCTTGCAGATATGCTAACAAAATTTGTAACCAGGGAGAAACTGAGAACATGCTCAGTTTCAATTGGTCTTCAAAGATGACGATGAAGATGAGAAACAGCCAGGTCCAAAGAGGAGTCATTGTCCAGCAAATAAAGCAGCGATGGAGTTGCTACAATCAGTCTCCAAGTGGGAGATTGTTAGGTGTGGAGCCTGATTATCTTGTTTACTTTGTATCGCAGCATTGGACCCCTATACCTTAAAAAGGGGCGACAACGCGGCCCAAAATTAATCGTTGCCATGGGGGGTCCAGGGGGGGCGGCAGTGCTTTTCGGAGGCCCCCCCTGCCGAGGGTTCGGGGGCAGCGCCCCCGAAGCTAAAAACATATGTAAAATTGCCTTGTAAAAGTATAGTAATTTCTAGTCAATCTGGGTCGTTCATTAGGCAAATGATATGACGGTAGAAGTTATGTTTAAATTAGGGTTTTTTTCCCTAGAAGGCAACCCCCTTGTATATATGAGGGCATTGTATTGCGGCTGTGCATTATGTGTGTATTCTCGGAGCGAGAAATAGAGAGGGAGACTGTGAGAGAGAACAAAGGATATTACAACAGATCTGCTGTAGGTTTTGTCTCTTCATTTTTGCTGGATAATAGAAAGGAAGGACTGGCTGTTCGGGGTGGACGTAGCCCAAACTGGGTGAACCACATATATCTGTGTCTCTCTGGTTTTATGTGTTTTGTGTGCTTGTATTTTCTGCATATTTTATGTGTTGCATTGCTCCATAATATATAATTTTCTAACAGGAATGAGAGTACACGAGATCAAGGTACTGGTCATGAGTGATGGCTTGTTCCTCAGTAACACATGCCCCCATAGTAATGTCCTTAGCAATCGGAGCAATGAAGGAGGTAGTGAACCAATCAATTAGAAGTTGATCAGGAATCTCAAACTTGATCAAGCGATGACAATGCTTCCATTCATGAATATGATCAGAGATATTAGTAGCTCGATCTTGTTTCAAGGATGTGAGGACATGTGTCCCAGTTTCATAGCAAACTGGTTCATAGAAGTGCGTGAGAAATTCCATGGCCAAAGAGTTGAAATATTGGAAGACACCATGGGACAGTTCAATGTACCACTTGGCAGTGGCACCAGTGAGAGTCCATTGGAAAAGACAGATTCAAATGGAATCGTCAACCCAAGAGTTAGAGGAACACCAAAGATGGTACGTCATAACATGTGCTTGGGGGTCTTCTCCAGAATTTCCCTCAAATTTGGGATAATCACCAGGAATTTTAGTTAGAACTAGAGGCCAATATGGATTATGGAGGATAGGATATTTTTTCAACTTTGACACATCAGGCAGTTCCAACATCGCAAGGAAAGGTAATTGAGGATTAAAAGGCATTGTAGGTCGTTGATAAAGACTCGTATTAGGATTCCACCCAAGTTGAGAGAAATTATGCCCCCATATTTTTTATCCTGGAGGATTATATCCATAGGGGTTATAAGCCTGATAGTTCTTCCCATACATGGGTTGAGGACCACAATATTAATTTTGATCATACCATTGAGGTCCTTTCTAAGAAACATATTGATTTTTTTGTAGAATATAAGCAGTGCCTTGAGCTGCATTATACAACACTTGTGTTTGACCTTGAGGAAGATATGCAGTGCCCTAAGGTGCAGTGTATACTGCCTGGGATTGACCTTGAGGAAGATAAGTGAAGCCTTGGGGCGCACTATATACTACGTGAGATTGACCTTGAGGAATGAAAGTAGCACCTTGAGGCTAAATCGGTTGCCCCTGCGGTGCAGGTTGACCTGGATACTGTGGTTGGACAGGCAGTGCCTACGGAGCAGGTTGGCCTGGATGTTGAGAGCCACTGGATTGTGCTTGTCGAAAAGTTTGGCCTAATGGTTGGAATGGGCCAGGTTGCCCCTAAAGACTAGGTTGCTCGGTGCAGGACCATAGGGTTGCCCTTATTTTACAAAATTTTTGCCTTGTTGAACATAAGGCTGGTGTTGTTGCACAAAAGGTTGTCCCTGTTGAGTATAGATCTGCCCCCCGGGAACATAAGATTCTCCCTGTTGAATATGTGGTTGACCAATAGGATTGTAGGGTTTTCCTTGTTGGACCGAAGGTTTTCCCTATAAAGGTTGTCCTTTCGAACCATAAGGGTGTCCTTGTGGACCAAACGGTTGTCCTTGTTGGACTGAAGGTTGTCCCTATAAGGGTTTTCCTTGTGGACCATAGGGTTGTCCCGGCTGGTATATAGTCTGATTGGGATTAATCGAAGGAAAATAGATGGGATTACCGTACACATTATAAGGATGTAGAGGATTACTAGAACTTTGAAGCTGTTGAGAACCCTTAGGGGTGGAATTCTGCTACTGAAAACCCTGAGAGGCGGAATTCTGCTACTGAATGGAAAAAAAATGATCATCGAATGTAAAACCGCTAGGAATGGAGGTAGAAGTCATAGGTGCACTAATAGCAGGTTGAGTTACTCCAAAGTGAGGTTGTGATCTACTCACGGCGGGCCTAACATGTATCATGGGATTAATAAAAATGGACCTACGAATAGTAGAAGACGTTGACGATGACTGAGTCATACTAACAGCTGGTGTAGATGAAGCCACACAGACAGTGGGTTAGATAGCAAAATATGTTACAATCATCAACATCATGGGAGTCAAGGGCGATGCACTCGATACCAAGACAGTTGAGCTTCCTGAGGGAGTTGGTGTATCAGACCATATCGGGTTTTGATATAACAATTGAACACTAGAAATGATCCGACCCAAAGTATGATAACCATGTGGGAGAGATACATGTTGTGAGGAAGTTTGACCTAAGACATAAGGAAATTTCTCTGGAGGGAGCTGATGATCTCCTGTAGAAACATAAATCTCTTCACTACTAAATGGACTCGAAGAATCCATGTCAGATGAATCCATTTTATCGTCGAAGAGGCGAAAAGTAGTGTCGAGTAAAGTAGTATCTAGTAAATATGGTTCTGAAGTAAGAGGAGGGAAGTCTTGTGCATTCCCAAAACTAGACAAAATGTCTTAAGGATTCTAATTTATATCAAATTTCTCTTCAAGACGAGATCAGGTAGCGAGAGGTAAGATACTCGGAAGAATAGACTGCCGAAAATCGACAGACCTAGTGGGCTAATATGCTTTTGGAGAAACTTCAGAAGAAGTATCGCCACTAAGAGGCAATGAAGAGGATGATGAAACTGGTGGTTCCACCACTGTGACTATGTTTCAAAACATAAGAGAAACCAAGATAACCAACTCTAGGCTTCAAGATCAAACACTAAGGAATCACTTAAGAACATCCCAAGAAAATATATTTAATGGGCATGTGATTGTGGGAAATTGACTTTATGACATTGAAACAAAACTCTGTCGTTTCATATTTTAAGAGTCAAGAAACAAGAAAAAGGTGACTCTAGTCACTTTCAGGTTGAAATGAGCATAAAAGGACAAGTTCTCAAGGATCTTTCCAATTTTTGAGAGTCGCAAAAAGACCAAAATCACTACTCAGGAAATCTAAGCAAGAGGGTGTACCAAGTTTCCGTGAACTGCAATAAACACCTCGGTGAACAAATGAAAGAGAAATGACCAAGGACTTGACGTACGTGTAGGTAGACTCCCTAAATGTTGTGTTCAGTGTATCACGATTAGAGGGCAACAAACTCAGCTTCCTATGGATAAAGGATTTTTACCTATGAGGGTCTCCGTTTATATACTCAACGATATAGGGAGCATAAGTCCGTACTAGCGCTATCTAAATCCATATGGAAAACGATAGCTACTAGGTTTAATGACGTTGGAACACATCACTAGCCTAAACCTCTAAACTATGTGCATTAGGTTTCAATGCTTCCTTAGGATGATTAAATTCATTTTAAACTTGATCTTGAATTAATGTTGTGATTTCAAGTCCTTACCGAATGTGATCTCAAATTCTTAATGCACAACTATATGCAAAAGAAAATCATTCCAATTCAATGAATGCTAGCTAAGAGAGGGATAAGAGTCTATAAAAAAGAAGCAATCGATTGACTACAAGAGAATTTTCCCTAGTGCATCTAATACAACCAAAGCGGAAAACAAAAAGTCTCTTTCCTTGTTCACTAAAAGCTACTAATGCAAAAAAAAAATTCCATTTTTAAACTAAGAGAAAGAATGCACATTTTGTCTTTTTAGATAAATGAGAAGCAAAATGAACTATTACACTAAAAATCCAAATGGATACCAGTTTTGAGCAATTCAAATGAAAAGATATAAAATAAAGAGATCGATCTAACACAAATTTAACACACTCAAAATAGAGATTCACTCCTTCAAGAAAAAAGGGCTTTCAAACTGGTTCAATGAGCAATTTAATATATTCTCACAGTGACGAATGGAGAGCTAAACGAAATCCAAGACGATAATTCAACAAACCAAAGACACATAGAACCAAGAAAAAAGCTAAAACAATCAGTCAATGAACTGAAATGACACAGACCAAACTGACTCAAACTCAACTCAGAAGGCTCAGTGAGGAGAGAGCCAAACAAGCAGTAAGAGATAGCTAGAAACCTAGGATGACTAAATCCATTGATTAGATAATGGAAAAAAAGCTAAGAAGAACGAGACAAGAGAGTCAAAACATTATCAGTGGACCAATTGAAAGATGAAAATCCAATTGGAGACAGAAGTAAAACTCGGAAAGAGAGAATTTCAAAATTTTGTATAGTTGTTTTTGTGAAAAATCAAATTTGATATTTATAGATTTTCAAAGAAAATGTGCTTGAACTGAAAACCGGAAATAAAAACCACCGAGCAGAGGTTAGACTTGACACTCTGGGACTGCATAAGATGGCTTAAAACAATCAGATGGGAAAGACAAATTAGAAAAATGATGAAACGTTCAAATTTGAATTGACAAGCAAAACACTGAACGCACAACGAGTGACAACAAACACAGGTTCCCTAGTGGAGACGCAAAATTGCTGTGCAAGTCAATCCCTTATGCGAATAGAGGCAATCCCTTTAGCCTTGGATTGGGTCTAGCAACAAGGGAAACAAGCTGGACTTTTGGACTCCTAGCTAATGAATGAAAATGAGTTAGGATAGATGGGCTACCTTGGTCCAACGCTTCAGTTGTCATTTGCAGAAGCGATTCACTGATCTTTTTCTTCACACATCATGGTATTTCAGTGGAAATATCCGTGTACCTACACAAGGATCAAGTGAATGATGACCGCATACGAAAACATATTTTCATTCATAACTATTTGATTGGTCAAGGAAAATCAATATTATCAAACACAAAATTGGAACCAAAAAAACAGTCTTGCATTAAAGGTAGAGAGAAGAAGTTTACAACCAAAAATCCTTGATGTTGCAGCCTCCTTCAATGGGTCGAGTCAAACGTGTCTCAATAATTAGTCGGGGATCGGACTTGGCGAGGCAATGGGCCTAAACTCTCTCTTGACAATGGATTCCTCTTTACTCTATTCTCACACCAGCTATAGTAATGACTATTCAGCTAGCTAAAACTATATGAGAAGGATGTATTTATAGGAGAGGAGGACGTGGTTTGGGATCCCTCATAAGGTGGAAGGGAGACCTTATCCTTTGGGAAGTTTCTCAAATGTAGGAAACAATAATCTAAAGGAAGGACTTCGACATTATTTAGTTGAACAAACCATGATGAATCCACTCACGAAGTGGTTAGGCATGGAAACTTCACTTCTATTTTTAAAAAAATTCCAAAAATATCTTGGCGTGGGAAGTCCACTGAGATAGAGCGCCAACAGGTGTGAGGCCCAGTGTTAATTTCTCTATGGGTGCGAGGTCATAAATTCCTACCACTACCAACCCAAAATCATGTGTTTTTGAGATTCTGATCCAGGAATAGCCAACAGAGAAAATGTTCTTCACAGTCCAAGGGATGCAATGAAACTTTTCACAAGGTATGAAAATACACATAAGTCACTGAAATGGTCCTCCAATATTCAGGATGGGGATTGCAGGGACGGTGAAAAAATATTGTGTAACACTATGAAACCACCATTCATGTGCCTCGCCTTAAAGGTGCAACGCTACTATATTAATAGCTTCAATCTCGAGTACTTGGTTCAACTGGAAATAGATGTCTAGTTTTTCCACCCAAGCCTTGGTTGTGTACTTGGATGACCCATCAAAAGAAGGCAGAAAGAATCTACCCATAGTATGCTGCATATCATTATTCTACATGTACCCTCCATTCTTATTGTTATTACGGGGTCTCCTATTATCCTTGATCTAACAGAATTATTGGAAGTTCAAATTCTCTTTGAACCTTTGAGATTGATATTCATACTGTAGAAGGTAATCACCAAGAGCCCCTTGTTCTTGGGGTTTTCCACCCCCATTTCCCACTACTAGGAATGTAGGCATGGTGGAGCATTTGGAAACTTGCTACACTATTGGTTGCTCACACCATTGATGTGAAGTGCCAGAGATTTCTCCATGTAGAAACCCTCTTGGGGTATCCTTTTGTCTTTCCATCCTCATTTCCTTGATCTCTTTGGAAATATCTTGCATGGTTTGGAGAAGAAGCTTTGGAAAATCCTTTTCATCCATCTCTCCTGATATTGGAGTCTTTCCTTTGTCTTCTTCATTGTTTGTATAATCGAACCTTCGACCTCTATTGATATACCACTTCTCCCATTCTGTGAGAGGTTCTTCTTATTCTGATGGCATGGATGTGATGCCTCACAGACTGAGCCAAGATTATGCTCTGATACCACTGTAATATTCCAAATTGGGAAAAACAGGAATATCTAACATAAATATAGAAAATTCAGTAAAATATCAATACATCAAACATGAGCATATAATAAAACCATTTTATTATATATGATAGCAGAAAATGGAGTACAAGATCTTGAGTAGAAGACACTCAAGCTAGGCAAAACAAGCCTCAAATGACTCTATACATCAATATATAAAAAACTGATGCTACATAAACTGTTGGGAGGCCATGACCGTGCAATAATTTTGGAAATAACTACTGTCGGAAAATAGGAATTCATAGATCTACCAATATATTTCTCAAAAGATATCAGGATCAGAGAGCTAGGCTTTCTAGCACAATTCCAAAACAACCCAGAAAGGGTTTCCGAAAATACATAATATGAAAAACGTAGCTCTAGGGATGAATTATTCTTGGCAACTAAATAGCTACTGGTATATGGCTGATCTGATGTAAAAATGGCTTATGCTCCTCCCTAATGACTTTCCAAATGAAGGGCTTCTCCCCTCATAGGAAAATAAGCTCAATAACTTGGGTTATCAACCCTCCACTGAAAATTCCCTCCTGTATTGCACAATTTCTAAAGGAGACTGAGCTGCTAGAGCTGGATGAAGATTGGCCTAACGCCGGATGATGGAATGAAGCTCAAAGTAACCTCTCCTGAGTGGGCACTCAAAGTCCCTCGAGGATGAGGGTGGGATTTCCGCCCGGAAACACCCTTGTGCTAAATAGCACAACAAATTCTGCTAAACAACTAAAGCATGCATAAAGTCATAAAAGACTAAAAATAAACAATATTCCAAATGCTTTACATGGCTACCATTAGCTCGTTGTAATTTTTCAGATTGGCAAGACCAAATAGAAAAGGGTAACATCAAACCAACTTTGGTGTCCTAGGACCTAGCCTTCCTGGAATCAAAGAGGGCTTTCTCTATGTTTGTATAAAAGATATAACTTGTTTGATTTAGGATGTTAATTTTAGGCGAGGTATAATGATAGGGTTTGTTTGTTTTGTCTTGTTTGGCTGGGTAGGTTCTCAATTAAAACAAATAGAGTAAGATAAATTCAAAAAGTTGGGCTATGGGGTCTGTGAAAGGCTTGAAGGGTACAACAATAAATCAAGGGTGTTTCATAGGGAAAGCTCATAAAGCCAAATGGATATTTTAGATAAAATGAGTATATGATGACAATAAGTTATGAATTTAGTAGGTTTAAAGGGCAATTAAGAATCCTTTAACTATACTTCAAACAAGGAAAGCCTTCAGGACAATAGCTTGGTAAAACTGAAAAGTATTTAATGATTCTTCAGCTATGCTTCAGTAAACAGACATCAAAATAACAAACAAGTAATCCTAGAGAGTAATTAATAATTCTCTAATTATTACTTTCAGAGGAAAAAATAGAGATAATAATGATAGACAAAGTTGAGGTGCCAAAAAAAAATATCTCAACCTAAAATTTCTGTTCTATTATCAGAGAAGCAATGAACATAATGTAAAACAAAGGAAAACATTGACAAGAGTGGAATAACATCACCATCTAATAGAGTTCATGAATCCTAGGAATGTGCTGGTTCCATTAATAATTAGTCCAAGAGAATTACAGGGCTCCAAAGCCAAACCTCATTATTACTCAAAGACTATGCTTAGCTCAAAAACCAACCAACAACCAACAATGAGGCTTACATGTAGTATTTAACTGCCAAAATGGTGAAGTGAACCCTAGCTATAGTTTTAAAAGTCATTAATTACATCATAAATGCATTTGACCATTGAGACCATGCAAGGCCCAAGGCACAAATATCCCAAACTTAATAAATGCAAAATAACTTCTAACATAACTCCTCAGCTAATTTTAGAGATATATATCCTTTAAACCCTCAAAATATATTTTTCAATAACTCCTTGTGCCTTTTTTTGACTTTCTGGAAAGGACACAGTGGCTTATGGCCAATAGCTTCTCCTTTTCTTGGGATTGAAACACAATGGTTTTCTTTCTTTTGTGTTTGATCATGAGGCTGAATGTCTTCTTGAGCCTCACACAAAATAACATATGAATCATCATTGGTATCTTCAGAGGGATTTTGTGTATTTTCTTTTATTTCCTGATTGTGTTCCTTCTCAACCAATTTCCCTTGATTGTAAAGATATTCATCTTGAGCATGAGATTCATGAATTGCCTCTGATAGATCCTCTGGGTGCCAATTTATTTTTATAATCTGAAATGAATCAAAGGATAAGGGTAGAGATTCTAAATGTGTTGACTCCTCTATTTCAGATTCTGTGATTTCAAGATGACCTAGAAGGGGGAGAACTTCTAGATCTGAAAAAGGGTTTGTATCATCTATTTCTTCCTTGACTGATTCTTTAGATCATTCCTCCTTGTTTCTATGTGCAACTTGCTTGTAATTCTCTCCTAATAGTGAAGCACAAGATGTAGGAAGGCATCTAGTACTTACTTGACAACCTTCTGCATCTTCTTCTTTGTAATCTTTCTCGGCATGCATATTTTGATTGTTATTTTTTCATTGTAATGACTTAGTTTTTTCCTCCCAAGAAAATAATACTAACTTTTTTGAATAGTCATCTCCAACCTCAACATTGTACTCTTCCTCTTTCCTCCTACTGATCATATGCATTTCTTTTTTAACTGTGTTTTTCAACACCTCTAGCTTTAACTCTGAAGATATCAGTTGCTCTTTATCTACTTTCTCCTTCTCTATCGCTCTTATCTTTTCCTCCCTGTTCAACATGTTGGCTTCCACATCAACTGTCATCCTTTGCATTTCCTCCAGGGTTGACGGGTCCCTTTCCCTTATCTGGAATGCCATATCTAGGTCAAAGGCATCTGGGTAGTGCACGAGAGCCCACCCTGGGGGTGGTTTTATCTTAGCAGGTATGGAATGATATACTTTATTGAACCTAACTGAAAAGTGTTGTACTGTCTCCCCTAGTTGTGTTTTTAAATGGTTGTATTCCTCTATGATGAGAAAAACATTTCCCATGACCACCCACTTATCTAGGAAGACTTGAGTAAATTGATGAAAATTTCTAATGCTTGCATCTACAAGGTCTTTAAACCAACTCTTAAAATTTCCTTGTAATGATAAGGCAAACATTGTAATACGCACATCATATTTTCCTACTTCAAATAGATCAAGTAAATCCTCAAGATTTTGAATGTGTTTTTCAGCGGTTATCTTTGTAATTTCTCCATCAAAACCGGGCATCTTATTTGCAATATTTGTAGGGAGGGCCTGGAGGATAGGATGCAAAACCAGAGGCTTGTATCTGTCTGGGACTTTTATGGGCATAGATAGTATAGAATGAGGGTTATCACCATTTGAGATTTCAGCAAGGGAAAGGGAGGTAACATGAGGCTCGTACTTCACTAGGTCTTCCACAGGTCTATCTGGGGTATGTAGAGGTGTATAAGTATGTTCATGGACTACAATTTGAGGCTTAGATTTTTTAGGCTTGAGCTCTTTCCAATGATCAATGTATACCTCATCAGTGTATTCTTGATAGGGCTTAAAGTAAGATAGAACATAGTTACAGATAAAAACCATGATCTCTTGGATCCAATTTGGGCTTGAATACCCTCTCTTTCCAGGCTGAATAGTCATGTTTTAGGTTATTCCTCTAGTGGAGTATTTGTATAGAAATTATCTGAATTTGGAGTCGCAAGGTGGATTATTTACAACTTTAAGGCTGGTTTTTGTCCACCATCATCAACCAGACATTTCTGCAAGTTTTTTAAGTTCTTTAGGTTGGGAACTTGATTTATGGATAGGTGTGCTAATAGTTGATTTTTTAGGTCTAGGAGACTTCCTAAGGGTGCTTTCAGGATTGTCAACTGTTGCAAGAGGCTTTGGGTCAGGATGGGATATGGTGTATATTTTTCTAGAAGCCATAATTGGGACCCAATAGATTAAAATAGGTTGACAGTTTATAACGGTTTTGAAACACAACCTAATCTGTAAAGAAATTCTTAAATCCACAAAGTATTATTTACTGGGTTATTTTGAAGTTTAATGGAAAAATAAGTTTCCCAATGGAGTCTATGGAAAACCAGTGGAGTCAGAAGGCCTACTAAATACCATTGGAGTCACCAGGTGGATGATGATAATTGTTTTGAGGATTTTTTTTGCTGTCCATCATCAAAAATTGGATACCAATCTTGAAATATTTTTAGCTTTTCTAAGTTCTTTATGTACCACTAAGATTTTCAATAAGTGGTCCCCAGTGGAGTCTCCATTATGTTAGGTCCCTGTAATTTGTCAGACTAGCAAAACAAAATAGCCAAGGGTAACATCAAACCAAATTTGGAGTCCTAGGACCTAGAATTCCTTGATTCAAAGAGGGATATCTCTATGTTTGTATAAAAGATTTAAATTTTTTGATTTAGGATGCTGATTTTAGACTATTTATAATGATAAGGTTTTTTTTTTTTTTTCTTGGTTGGGTAGGTTGTCAAGTAAAATAGATAGAGTAAGAGAAATTCAAACCATTGGGCTATGGGGTCTGTGAAAGGCTTGAAGGGTACAACAATAAATCAAGGGTGTTTCATAGGGCAAGCTAACAAATCCAAATGGCTCTTTTAGATAAAATGAGTATATGATGACAGTAAGTTATGAATTTAGTAAGTTTAAAGGGAAATCAAGAATCCTTTAACTATACTACGAACAAGGAAAGCCTTCAGGACAACATATTGGTAAAACTAAAAAGAAGTTAAGCATTCTTCAGCTATACTTCACTAAACATACCTCAAAACAACAAACAAGTAATCCTAGAGAGCAGTTAAGAATTCTCTAAGTATTACTTTCAGAGGAAAACATAGAGATAATAATGACAGATAGAGTTGAGGTGCCAAAAAAACATATCTCATCCTAAAATTTATGTTCTATTATCAGAGAAGCAATGAACATAATGTAAAACAAAGGAAAAAATTGACAAGACTGGAATAACGTCACCATATAACAAATTTCATGAATCCTAGGAATGTGTTGGTTCCATTGATATTCAGTCCAACACATTTACAAGGCTCCAAATCCAAACTTCATTACAACTCAGAGTCTATGCTCAACTCAACAACCAACCAACCAACAACCAACAATGAGGCTTACATGCAGTATTTAACTGCCAAGATGGTGAATTAAACCCTAGATAGGGCTTTAGAAGTCAATAATTACATCATAAATTCATTTGACCATTGAGACCATACAAGGCCCAAGGCACAAATATCCCAAACTTAATAAATGAAAAAATAACTTCTAACAGAACTCAGCTAATTTAAGAGATATTTGTCCTTTAAACCCTCAAAATATATTTTTCAATAACTACTTGTGTCTTTTGTTGACATTCTGGAAAGGGCACGATGCCACTGACTAAGGGCGCAATGCCAGGCCAAGGGCGTAGCACCAAAACTGGAAAAATTTCCCTTTTGCAAGCTGAGATTTGGAGGCCTTCCTGGTGTCCAATGAGCTCCACGATAGCTCATTGGAAAGCCTGTCCTATTTGGTTTCCAAATATGCCTTTATTTTTCATAACGGAGTCCATTTAGATGCTCAAAAGTCCATTCTCCCAAGACTGCTAAGGGTGGAGTGCTAGTGCTGAAAAGAGGGAAGAAAGGTGTTTTTTTTATGATTTTTTTTTCCCTTTTGAGGGACCAATTCTGCTCCAAATGACCTGATATTTTTTTAGGGTGATGTGCTAGGCATGAGAAACATGAATATGTAAATCGTTTCTCAATTTAGTGCCCCCCCAAAAAAATCACCACTAGTGGCACTGCGCGTTTGGCCCTTTTTTCTGCTGGCCAAACAGTCAAAAATAAAAAATTTGCACCAAGTGCCAAAATTTGGATTTTACCTTGCTAATAATGTTTTGGAGGCTTGGAGGGATACATCAGCAAATATTTCAAGTTTCTTCTTCTCCTTTTCCTCATTTAGGGCTTGAATCCTTGCAAGGGCTCTTTTGAGCTTGGCCCTTGCAATCTTGTTTCTTAAGCCATAATGCTTTCCCATCTTCTTTTGAATGTCAATGTTTCTTTTTGCCTTCTCAAGATAATCCTCTAGGTGTATATTGGTTCTTTCTAGCCAAGATTCTCTGTCATAGTTGATTTCCATGGAAATCAACTCACTTGGAGTGAGCTACTCTGCCAATGTTGTCTCTTGCTCTCTTTCCTGAGCTAAGGCCCTCTTCAACCCAATTGTCCTTGGCCTCTTCCTAGGAAGTTTTTCTTCCTCATCCTCAATGTCATCTAGAGTTCCCATGGTCTCATCTAGCTTAGCATTTTCTTTTCCAACATATTTCCGAGATCTGATAGCTCCGACCTCACTGATGGCCTTCTTTGTCTCTAACTGCTACTTTTCTATATCAAGGAAGTTGATCACATGTTGGCCCTACTAATATTGGTTTGTAACTCTCTAATATAGGCATCCTTGCTCTTGAGAAACATGTTTGTGATCCTCTCCTCATCCTCATTCTCACTGTCAAGGTGAATTAGCTGAAACTCTTGCTCAATTTCATGCTTGTCTTCCTCCTTTTCAACAATGACCTTTTCCTTACCTTTGTCAAGTAGTTTTGTTGATGATGAAGGTAGGGCCCCTTCCACAATTTGTGGAGAAAACACCTGCCTATGACCTCTTTGATAGGTCAAATAAAAAGGCTCTATGTCAACCATCTTAGTGTCATATGTATCACTACCATCTGGCTCACTGCTCTCTTCATTGTTTGATGCTTTGGTATCAGGAAATAAGGGTGAAGGATTGTGGAAAGGTGATGAAGGAGTGTAATCATGGGGTGAAGGAATGTGAGTGGATGGTGATGCATGAGTAGCAGGATGTGATGGAGAAGGAGGAATGGGAGGCTGAGATGAGGAAGGTATATCTTGTTGATGACGGCCTTGTGGAGTAGTGAACACCTCATTGGCAAATGAAGGTCTCCCGTGGAATGCCTTTATGTTGTATTTGGTGCATAACAACCATTTTGATAAGTGAGTGATGAAAGAGGCTTTGCATCTGCTCAGGGTAGTTTCTTTTTTGTACTATGTATGCCATTTTATCAATGCTTCGGTAAATGTAGTATGGTATATGTAGCATCCTCACCCCAGTAAAATGCATAAGTAGCTTGATGTGGTATGATTAAATACAGGAGAACCTTCCCTCACATGTGAAATACTTCATGATTATCTTCATCATCGGTGCATATCTATCAAGTAGGTGAGAGAAAGGTAAGATGGATTTGTTTTGGTATTTATACCTAGGATTAAGGTATGGCTCAAAGTCACTCATGTCAAGGTTAGCTTGCTTGAACCATTTCTCTCCTACAGTAGGTATGCCTATGGCATTAGCAATGGCATCTGTAGATAATTCAAATGTGACCCTTGGAATATTAACTTATTTTTCATGCAAGTTAATGATAAATAGTATAGTTAGCTCAAGGTGGTTTTGCACCTGCTGCACCTTTTCACAAAATTCAAAGCATCCTACATGCTTGAAACAAGAAATGGTAAGGGGAGATGCCATGGGCTCTCTTGTATTGAGGGGTTCAAATCTATTTATCTTGCCTCCTTTATGATCACACCTCCTTGAAATTTGGGCCTCCACATCATTGTCTTCACCCTCTGACATTGTAAACTCTGCTTTTATAAAACCCTAGATTGTAAATGGAAAGGGGATGAAGGAATGGTAAGAAATTGTAGCCTTGAATATGAGGGAATGAGTGAGTGAGGGTATAGGTGTATGAGAATGAGTGAGTGGCTAAAAAAACTCAATGACAACCCTCCAGCTGTGAAATTACCCCTTCTATCACTGAAACTCTCTCTAGGAAGATGAAATGAGGTTTAAATAGTGATCTCCAGCTTGAAACTTAGGTTTGATTAGGGTTTCATTCCATTCATTAAGAAATCACCAAAATATCTTGAAGATGAGTGTATATCAGGTACTTACCTCTTCCCTAGTGCTTTAGAAGTATTTGGAGGAAATTTGAAAGAATCTTGAAGTGGTTTGAATGGTTGTAGGGCTTAGAAACATTTAATGTCCAAGCGTGCGACACCAGTGTTGAGGGCACAGCGCGAAGGGCTGAAGGCACAACACTAGTTCCTGAGTGCGCAGTGCCAGTTTCTAAGTGCGCAACGCCTTTTTGCAGACTGTTTTTGGAGGCCTTCCCGGTGTCAAAATTGGGCCCATTATAGCTCATTGGAAATATATTAAAATATAATTTCCAAATATTTTTTTTATTGCTAATTGGAGTTGATTTGACCTATCAAAAGTTGGTTCTCCCAAGGCTATTTAAAAAGTGTTGAATGATGGTGAAGAAATGTAGAGTGCTGGTGAAGGAAACTTTTGGAGGCCTTCCTCAACTCCAAATTGAGCTCATGATATCTCATTTGAAATCTTTTCTAGTTTATTTTTCACTTGAAATATCAAAAAAATTCATTTGGACACTCCAACTATGAGAAAATTTGATTTTCCCAAGGTCACTCCAGAAGTGCATCAAACCTCTTGTAGCACCTAGAAATTTAACATTTCTCCCAAACCATGATACTTGTGTAAAATTTTGAGGTGTTTATTCCATGACCTATGAGGGACAAAAATATCTCTCACTTTTATTAATTGCATATTCGTTTGGTCAAAAACATAGTTTGAAGAAAAGTTGGCCCTGTGAGTGACAAATGGCTTGGCTCTTGGAATGAATTCTTGGAAAATGATGGAGGCATGATGTTTATGAGTTGGTATGGCTTCATGCTTGCTAATATGACCTACTATATGGATCCTATACTCCTATTCCTCTTTTCCATATCAAACCCTACCCCAGTGGAAGAGTAAATTAGGGTTTAGAGCTTCTGTCCAGTTCACCTTACCTTTTCCATATTTCATCAATAATTTCTAATAGACTTCGTTCATGTTTTACCTTGTGTGTTTCCTCCATGTCATTTTCCTGCAAGTATTCACTCTCTTGCCACTCAAATGGGCTAACTAGTTCATAACCCTAGTCACTACAAGGCCAAATATTTCTTCTTTCCCTTGTTGTAAGTCGTTTTTATTCAGGATTAGATAGTCTACCTCATCAGTACCTTTTGTTGATAAATATTTCAACACTTCTATAGAAGTGATAAAAAATTTCAATTTTTCTCATTTGAAGGTCTTGAACTAATAAGAAAAACTTATTTGGGAATTTTAGGTGCTTCTTGAATAACCATGTCTAGACATTCTATTACATCTGAGCCAGATTCTAGCAAAGGAAAGAAGTGTCTAAAACATCCAATAATGATCTTAAAACATGTAAAAACCCTAATGACTTAGTGGGAGGCTCCTTTGACCTAAATTTGACTGAAATTTGACATAGATATTGCCAAGTGAAAACAGATTATTTGTTATGGGTTATTATGTCCAAAAGGACAAGGGAATGAGTTGGCTATAAGAAACCCTAAATGGAGGATGGAGTCTCTTGACAGGGGAAAAATGGGCAATGAGGTTATATGCAGGAAAAAGGATGAAGATGAGAGGCATAAGCTCATAAGGATTTTTTTAGGAGCAACAGAGTGGCTTTTGTAAGACCAACTGAGGAATAGTGAAAATAGGTTTATAAGGATAATGGAGGCGGTGAGATTTCCAAAACTGAAGATATTAAAGGAATATTGTTTTTTAGAAACCTATAAACATCTTATAGTCATCTAAATATAGTGAAAAATATTAATGAGAAACACCTGCCATCCCCTTCCTTATATGATTTGTGATCATCCTCCCCCTCGGTCCCACTCATTAAATATGCTACTCTTATGGATACTCCCTTCCATTATGATTGTGTTGTCCTCCAATATCTCTCCACTACCTCCATGATTGCATTGTTGATTTTGTCAATCTTGACCCCATCCATATGCATTGACCCTCATTCACACCAAGGAGTGCTCTATTCAACTAGATACACTAATCCACTTTCACACTAGAAGTGGTTTTATTCCTACTGAATACATTTATGGGTCCCTCTACCCTATTATTCATCTATCTTATTGATAATAAAAAATTCAATATTCTAACTAGCTAAAATTTAATTAGGAATATTACAAACCTTGTGCATTATGCGATATTGTAGGCCACCCTACCAATATTTTCCTGGAATTAGATGAGTTAAAACCTCTTCTAAGCTCTGAAATAAATTTCGTGGCAAAAATTTTCGATAAAAATGAACCAACCACAAAAAATCAAGGAAAATCATTACGTACCAACCACCCATATGCTATATGCAACAATTATGGGCATTGCACTCATCATTACCCATAAATAACACAATATAGGGATGCCTTACATGCCCTAAAACAATCATACCAAGAAGATCCCTCACATCCCCCCATGCAGACAGATGAGGAACCTTGAGTCATATTATACCTACAAGAGGCGAGGCAGTCACTTGAGAGACCTCATTTTATACCTCCACCTCCCATCCAACATTGTGCACGTTATGATGAACGCGATCATTTCGTCGCCAACTACGCAACCATGGATCTGTCTCAGAGATCGTATCTTGTTAACCCTGTATACTATTTCGGCCTAAGGGCAGCCCAATATTCATGCCAGGTATGTTTTGGCGATCACCCATTACGTCATTTTCATTATATCCCTCGATTTCGTTCAGTGTTAACTAGTTTACACATGGCCACATTACGCCTCTCCCTAGGAGATGGCTCAGATAGAGAATCCATGGAAATTTGGAAAACGCAAGAGGATGTGACAAGCAGATCCATTCTCTTCCTGACAGCGGAAAAGCAACTAGTTGAGGGGCACATAGTCACCCCCAATCACCCTCCATGGAGAAGGCCAACCTATGCATTATGCAACGCACGTAGCCATTTGGTTGCCAAATTCCCAGACCTAGAATTGCTATGCAGATGGTATCCAATCACTTCACCATCCCAGAGGGAAGGGAATACCCAAGAGACACATTATTGTCTTGTCTGTCAAGGCAACTTTCAAACTCAACACTATACTTACATTCCCCACATGTGAAAACTAATAGACATCATACACTCATTGGAAACCCGTCACCAAGATATAATCAATCTAGAGCCAAGAGAACCTAATGTAAGACATAATGCCCCTAGGCAGCTTACCCCCTATCAATACCAAAGCATTAGGAAAAGAAAATAAACACATCGTCCTAGCAGGGCCCATCTACAACTAAGGATGACATATGGGCTATGTGATAAAATTGACCACCAAATAAATCAATGTAAGGAATAGAATAACCTTACAAATGGTATTTAGAGGGCCACCGCCATCCTGCAGATCAATCTCAAAGGGGATAATCCTTAACCTTGGATGATCAAGAGGTACTTCCACTTCGAGAGGGACTTATTATGTGTAGCAGCATTATGGGAGATGTCTTTGACAATGTGCATGTCAAATAATGGAGCTATGAGTTGGCAGGATCCTATTTGCACAAGCCAACAACGCTTTCACTTGGGAGCTTGGGGTTATTAATGGAGTGTCCCGAGGATCACTTCACAATTGATGCACTTGGTGAACAAGGAGGAGGTGAGGGTAATGGATTAGTGGATGGAAACATCTATCACATTGATATGATCTTCTTAAATTGGATTTCCAAGCATAAGAAGGGTGATCTTCTTGCAGCATATGATTCATTCCTCTTCATGGGAGTATGTCATATGGGAAGCTTGTTCATGGATCCTATCATCATCTTAATTTAAATACATGGTAAGAATCTTAATTTTGCATTTATTTATTGTCTAACATAGTATTTGCATATTCTTACCATTTTCATAAAGTGCATTGATCCAAAAGAGGGCAAGCTTTTCATTGAGCTCCATGCTCAACATTGGGCCAAATTGTGTGATGGAGAGAGCCATATTGTATATGGCCTTGGGAAAATATTTGTTCCTTTCATGTATGTTCAATTGATGTACCCATCCATTTACTATTCATTAATGTATGTAAGGACATACATAATTATCCATGTATTAAAAAACAACTTGCGATACTATTTTATGAAGCAGTAGTTTGGAAAACTATGCTACAACTACTTGGGAAACTGTTGGTACTTTCCAGCACCCCATGAAACCTTCAGTATTTCCCTCATTTTGATGATGATCATGATTTTATTTTTTGATATTTTTCTTATCTTTATTCGGAGCATGATTGGGAGAGAGACACATGGGTTGGATGTGTCCTTTGGGGAAGAGGATTCCCACACTTTTTGCATTACATGTTATAATGGGAGCATGGGAGGAGATATGGCCACCACAAAAAAAAACTTGTTCCTTTATGAGGTGGGCCATGAGATGGATGGGATTCCATATGATGGTGATTTCTTATCCATCATATATGAGATGGTTTGGGCCATCTTGATCCACAGTGTTGGAGAGGAGATATTTGGAGATCTAGTCTTCATTTTTCCACTTGAGGGCAATATTATTGCAGCCCAAGATCAAAAGACACTCTACACTTATCATAAGTGGAGAAAAGGATAGTGTGGGGTAGGCTACTATGTCTACCATGTTCATATTTTCAGCCCACCTACTTTGCAGGAGACAAAGGTGGAGGAGAATTTTTCAGGAGTTGCCATGTTGGGAGGTAACTCATTTTATATGGATGATTGCTTGGGGATGGAGGATCCACATGGGAATGATGTTTCCAAATACATTTTAGATCCCATGCCTCAAGGAGATATCTAGAAAGCACCTTATTTCCTCCTTGATTACTTTACTTATTCATGATGATAGGTATTTGGCTAGCTTGCATGCTTGGGAGGGGCAATATGGAGATTCATTGATGAGACAACATCTCATTCCTTGGAGGATTTCATCATATGAGGATGCTACAATAGGAGGATGGGAGACTCTTCAGTTCTATCCTTACAGTTGCTTGAGGAAAAGAAACTTTTGGTAGGGGATGAATGTAATATTCCAAAATTTACATGCAGCAAATTGGAATATTAAATTTTGTTGTTTCCACTTAGGAGATGAATAAATGGGTAAGGAAGCCCATGCACAATAAAAAATCTGAATAAAATACCTCATAATGTGAAAATGGATCAACATAAGTGCTAGATTTCACACTCTCATGTGTGAACATGGACCTTTGCATGTGGACAAGGTCAAGTTTGACCAAGTCAACAACGCTGGGATAGGAGGTGGAGATCATCTTGTGAGACAACGCAGAGATAGTGGGAGGAAGATTCCTTGGTGGAAGAAATCATAATGAGTGGGGCCCAAGGAAAGAAGTCTCACACATGTTTAAAAGGAGGGCAAGGCATCCATAGCAATACATCTTATGAATGATATTTGGATGTGTCTGCTTAGACTATTCTACTTTCTTCAACAGTTTAGTTGAGATTTTTGTGTTGCTTAACACAAGGCATTCCTGTTTAGGAATTCCTTCTCCTTTCTTGAGAGGCCTCTTGAAGGAGCTTGTACTGATTTTCCCCACATCCAGGCTTGATTCCAAGCATCCTCCTTCAGCTACATCATTATTTCTACAACAGTATAACATTCTGTTGCAGGATATTGCAGTGGGAGTTCACAACACGACTTCCTACACTCATTTTTAAAAGGAGGAAGCCTTCATTCCTTTGGGAGATCAGTAATGAAGGATCAGGAGCATATTTTCATATATTATCACTTGGCCAAAACACTTCCATCATCTACAGCACATTCCCTTGCAAGAACTACATCCTTTCTTATAGATTTGTAGTGTGAGGGTTAAGCCCCTCATTCTTGAGCTTGTTTCTTAGGGAAAGGGACAACCCTTCTCCTGGAAAGCTTGTAAGAAGGATCCTCCTTCATCTCTTGTATCATTCAACTGTATATATGCATAGATTTAGTTAGACTACATCCCTTTCAGATCCAGATCTACAGATCTAACATTTTGTATTTGTACTTTCATGAAACCCTTGTCAGGTTATCTTCCTGATGTGTAAAAGGGGATAGATCCCTATTTTTCTTCATGTTTTGAGCAATAAAACTCTAGATATTATGTTATTATAAAATTTTATCTGAAACCATAATAAAATTACGTTGGGCATGCTTCAGAAATTACTGTATAGCTTAAGTCATGGGATTTCAATATTTTTAAGCCATATCGGGACCGAGAGATCTTTTTAACTTGGACAGGGTGATTTTTTTTTTCTCCCTTTCTGTATGTGAAATGTATAATGTATGAACTAAGGGATCCAAGTCCCATTCATCACAGATATAGCGTAATTCCCTGAAAATAAGGTTTTTGGGGCACATATTGCTGCATTTATCCACTTTGGGATAAATTAGTGGGACATATTTCTTGCTGCTATATGTTGAGCATTGGAAAAGGTATGAATTCACCATGTATTTATTCTCCTTTTTCCTTTAAACATACTCTTTTTATTCTAGAAAGATGATATATTGAAGGATCATGATAGAATTGCAAAGATTAATTTTTATTGTTAAAATTAGCTAAAATTTTATCTTTTATTCTCAACCGGGAAAAAATGAAGTGGGAAACCACCATTTGAAAGGCAAAGCTAAAACAGGAGTAACTATTGTCCCTCCAACAAAGGGTTGTATCTAGACATAAAGGATGAAATCAGAACGCACAACTAAAGTAAGATAGGGAACAACACGGCTACAACCTAAGAAGACCAAGCATTAGCTAAAAGAAGAAAAGGAGCGAATCCCTCAGGATCTTTTGATCCTGAGGGATCATTATTCAGTCTTGTCATTGTTTCTTGTATTGTCCGCCGAATTTTTATAAAAGGAAGTGCTTGTAGAAATCGGGGGACAGAATGATTATTATTGAACTTCTTTTGTAACTCTGTAATTTCTTAACTCTCATGATCAGAGAGAGACCGCTGTAAACCTTATTTATGTTTGATCAATACAAGAACATGTTGTCATTCCATTTATTAACTCTAGAGTAAATCCTAGTGGTGTTTCACTAGTGGCTAAGGGCCCGGCCCTGGTAGATCTATCTATTGTTTGTATCATTACCTTTCAGTTATCGTTGTGTGACAATTTGTATTTGTTTTCGTTACAGTTTGCAAGTTAATTGGTTTACTGTTTAATTGCTTATTTATATCAGTGTGTTACATTGATGAATTGCATTGTTGTTCCGTTCGAACAAGAATCTTAATTCCTGTATCATTTATCTTGTTATGATTTAACAGAGCTTAGCTGTTTAGAATTTGATGTTCCATTTCAGTTGTTGTTCCATTCCATTTAATGCTTCGTTTGAATGCTATTCATTTCAGAGTGTTGATCAAGAGAGTTTTCTATCGACAGGATTTGCTGCTTAACAGGATTTTCTGCTCAATAGGATTTGTTGTTTGATAGAATTTGTTGTTCAATTCTCTTAGATAGAGTTTGTTGTTCAGATTCATTAAGTTGTTGTTCAAATTCATTCGATAGAGATTGTTGTTCAATTCCAGATTTGTTGTTCATTTCAAATCATTAGTTTATAGTCTGCAAAGAATTTGGTTTTTCTTTTGAATAGCTTGCCTAGTTTACTTTCATTAGCGACCTTTAGTTCAATTTCCTTTTAATTTCTTTAAGGAAATATTATCAACTGTAAAGAATATTGGTTATTTTTACCTACGTTCTTAGATTGATTATCTTGTTCCCATTTGATTTCAATTCCATCAGTTTCTAAAGGAAAGATTTATCATTACTGCATCCTTGACTGACGTTTGCTGAGTGAGTGATTGGATTTCAGAGAATTTAAGTTCATGTCATTGTAGTTAGATTTATTTTCCAAGCATTTGTCTACTCTTATATTTACAACACTGTACTACATATTTCAAGGCATTACTCTTAGATTGAATTGCAGCCTCAGACTGAGTACACTCTTGAAACAAAAAGTCGTTCCCAGATTGATGATTAATGTAGGATAAATATGCGTTAAAAGAACACCTTTTATACCTCAACATTTTGGCGCCGTTGCTGGGGAGAGTGTAGCCATTAACAGAGAGTGATGCATATTTGATTTTTTTCTTCTAGCGAAGAATTGGGTATTAAAAATGGAAGGTAAGAACCTCCGTACCGAGCAAGAAACATACTTGTGCACTAGCCCGCTTCACAACAGAATTGGGTAAAATTTTTAGGTAAGAATGAATGCTTGTCTTTTTGAATGAATAGAAAAGCTAAACAGAACAAAATTCCTCATAAACCCAAAAAACCTAAGGGACCGGTGACCCTTGAGTGAACAACTTTCATCGACGAAATCCTAAAGAAATCCGAATCTCATCCATCAGTAGGACCTAGAAGAGTTACTTCTAGACAACCTACTAGTTCCCTTCAAGCCACAGAATCACCATATGTAGCCTTTGCTGAGGTACATACCCAAATAGAAGGAATTGAGCAAGATTCCCAAGAACTTGAGAATACTCACCTAATTTCTCTACAAGAAGGGAACTCTAGTAATCTTCGCGAAGGAGGAGGAGAAACAGGGAAACAGAAGAACCAAAATCTCCTCTTGAAGTAATCCAAACGGTGAGCAGCCCAGATAAGGGAAGTGTTGTCAACATCATTCAAAACAAATCTAAAGGACTTGAATCTCCTCAGATAGTAGGTCAGCAAGGAACACTCATTATTCCAGATCAAGGGAGTGTTTTCAAGGTCATTCCTATTCCTTCTATTTAGCCTAGGAATTCCCTTGAAATCCTAGAAGGATATTGGCACATATTCGATCAAATGGCCCAAAACCAAAACCAGCAAACACTTCAACAAACTTCCACACTGTAATATCCCATTATGGACACTGCAGTTAATGCACCTATGAAGGTCATTCTTCTTCAGCATATTCCTACATTCCATGGCTTAACATCAGAAGATATAGATGCATTTATGTTTTAATTTGATGTATTATGTAGGGGGTATGACTATACCACCGATCCCAAAAAATTAAAATTATTTCCTTCCACATTAAAAGGAGCAGCTTTACGATGGTTTATGGGATTAGGTGGAGGTTTTATAAATGATTGGGACCAAATGAAAGCTGTGTTTCTAAAGAAATATCAGGATTATTGTAGGTCCATGGAATCAAAAGATGAAATATTTCAGTTGATAGAAAAACCTAATGAAACACTTGAGGAATATGTAGAACACTTTCAATACAACCTCCAAAGATCACCTTATGCATCCTTACCCTTACCTGATAATGTGTTAAAACCTACAGTACTTAAAAGGATGAAGGAAAAATGGGTTGAAACATTAAACATTATGGGCAAAGGTGATATATATCAGGAAAATTTTGTTGACATTATTGATTTATGTATCAGGAGTTCGAGAGGCAGCACAAGGATAATGTCAGCAGAATGTGATATGATCACAAGGGATAGTAAGATCTATGGTGAAAGTATAACCCGCGCAGAAATTGGAAATCTACTAGAAGATTTTAAAACGGATATTCTAGGGACTCTGACAACACATTTTGACATTATGTAAGCCAAACAAAAGCAAGCAGAAGCAGAGAAAAATCTAGCAATATTCTGCCCTAAATGTAGAAAGAAACACAACCATAAAGAGTGCCCGTGGATATAGTCAAATTCTATGCTATCTACACAAAAGATCACTCCACAGAAGGTTGCCCCTCGCTCCCTAGATTGAAAGCATTTTACAATGAGGTGGAAGAAGAATCAAAATTGGTATGCCTACTCTATCAACGCCGACAATGGCAGCCACGACAAATAGGTATGCCAATTGATCCATCCTATTCTTTTCAGTCTCCTCAGTATAATGCTCAGAAATATAATGGAATGTGGAAAAATTAGCCACCTTTCCCCAATTGGTCACAACAGCCATTTCCTACATCACGATGGCCAAATAAAAAAAATCAAACCAAATGGCAAAACTTTCATTACTGTCCACCATTTTGGAAAAATAATACTTATCCAACACAATGGTTCGCCACCACTTCGCAGAGTCAAACCTGGCAGTCGAACTGGAAAAGACCTACAAATCATCCAGCTGGAACAATCCCTCTCCCTCAACCTACACTTCCAGCACCTTATACATTGCCACAAAATCCCCATACCAGCTTAAGACTGCAACTCCCAGCCCAACCCAACCCAAACCCTAATAGTAGGTTGGTTCAGTTTGTTCAAATAATGGAACCATCAGAACTAGAAAATACAATGACTTTCAATTAAGATCTGGGCGCATAATAGAAACCGAGGGAGACAAAAATGTTCAAGTTGAAGACCCGTTACTTGTAGAACAAACAGTGCATAGGGAGAATGTGGAACAATTAACCACCTCTTCTCCACCGTTCCCAGAACGATTAATCATACCTCGCCCAATAGAATATCCTGATTTTTATCTTCTGGGAGAATTAAAAAAAAATTGTATAAAAATCCCTCTCCTCCAAGCTATCCAAGACATCCCTATTTATGCAAAAACCATCAAAGAAATATGTATAAGGAAGCCCAATAGGAGAACAACAAATAACCCAACTGTCCAAGTAGTTGGAACTCTATCTGATTTATTATCAGGAATGGAAACACCTATAAAGTATGAGGACCCATGAAATCCTATAGTGAAGGTGAAAATCAATGGGCAATCATTTCCAAATGCCTTAGTTGATTTGGGAGCTGCAATTAATATCCTAACAACCACCACTTGTCAAAAACTTGGAATTACATCATTATATCCAACAACAACCTTATTAGAATTGGCTGACTGATTGCTAGTCAAACCAGAAAGTACATTACATGATGTAATGGTATTAGTAGATTCTTGGGAGCACCGTGCTGACTTCTTGATTATCAACCCAAATAACCGGCTATAAGGACACCCTTTGATCCTAGGTAGACCTTGGTTGGAAATTGCCAATGCTTATATTGGTTTCCGACAAGGCAACATGATTATAACAAGGGGAAACTATGTCAAGAATTTAAGTTTATATCCCCCAGCCCAACCAAACCTATCGATAATTAAAAAAAGGAAACAACCTGTGTCATACCTCATGGAAAAAATTATATCACCACTAACCATAGAAGATGCCCTCGATTTTAAAGACCAAATAGAGGATGATATCATTAATAGTTTCATTAATAAACCAAAAATAAGATCCCATCTGCAATGCCACATGTTCAAGGCAGCATTTGATAATAAAGAAGAAGAAGATCCCCTGAAATACATTCATGATCAATCAATACCCACTACTTCTATGTACAATAACAAAATTGTAGAAATTGAACCAGGAAAAACTTTGAACATTAACAAAAATCTGACTACTAAACAAGAAAATGAGACGGTCCAATTACTACAAAAATATAGGGGAGCCTTTGCATGGGATTATCCAAACATGAAGGGAATTGACCCCCAGTTATGTACGCACCACATCTATACAGAAAAAGATGCTAGACCCATTCGCCAACCCAAACGAAGATTAAAACCTCATCTTAAAGATATTGTGAAAGCTAAATTACAAAAGTTGTTGGATGTCAATTTTATTTACCCAATATCTGATAGCAAGTGGGTCTCTCCATTAGTAGTGGTGCCAAATAAGAATGGAAAGTGGAGGATATGTGTTGACTACTGAGAGCTAAACAAAGAAACCCAGAAAGACCACATTCCCCTTCCCTTCATTGACCAGGTATTAGATACATTGGCAGGAAAGAAATTCTTTTCTTTCCTAGATGGCTTCAGTGGATACAATCAAATTTAGATTGCCCCTGAAGACCAAGACAAAACAACTTTTACCTGCCCTTGGGGGACATTTTCCTATCGAGTTTTACCCTTTGGCCTATGTAATTCCCCTGGTACATTTCATAGGGCCATTCTTAGCATCTTTTCAGATTTAATAAATGAAGGGCTCGAAGTATACATGGATGACTTCACATCTTACGGAGATGATTTTGAGCCAGCATTAGAAACTTTGGAAAAGGTGTTGCAAAGATGTATTAACATTAGGCTTGATTAAGCCATGAAAAATTTCACATGATGATGACCAAGGGACTCATCTTAGGTCATTATATTTCAACAGCTAGAAAACAGGTAGATCCAGCTAAAATTCAGATAATTTTGTTAATACCTACTCCTACCACACAAATAGAGGTACATATCTTTCTCGTATTTTCTGGTTATTATAGAATATTTATAGAACATTATTCTCGAGTAGTTGCCTCTTTATATGCATTAACAGGAAATTTTGATTTCATTTGGACAAAAAAATGCGACCATGCTTTTGAGGATCTGAAAAAGCTTGTATCAACAACCCCAGTGCTGAGGGGCCCAAATTGGGATTTTCCATTCCAAATTTCATTTGATGCCTCAGACACAGCTATTGGAGCAGTTCTTGGGCAGGAAGAGGATAAGAAACCATATGCAATCTATTATATTAGAAAAAATCTATCTCCTGCTGAATTAAACTATACTGTGACTGAGAAAGAATTTTTAGCTGTGATACATGCTGTAAATAAATTTAGACATTATATAACTGGGGATCCTGTAGTTTTATATACAGATCACTCTGCCATAAATTTTTTAGCAAATAAACCTATTAAAAATGGTAGAGTAACAAGATGGTTGATTTTATTGTAGGAATTCGATATCACAATAAAAGATCGACCTGGAAAAGAGAACGTTGTAGCTGATTTCCTGTCACGAATGCCAAAACCAACAGATGCAGTAGCAGTCGAAGATCACTTTCCAGATGAGCATTTTTTCGTTGTTACTACTAGAACCCCATGGTATGCTGATATTGAAAATTACTTAGAAATAGGTAAATTACCTAAGCATCTAATTCCCAATGAACGAAAAGAGATAATACAACGTAGTACTCGATTCTCTTGGATTGGGGGCTACCTGTTTCATACAAGAGCAGATATGCACATCAAGAGATGCGTCCGAGAGGATGAAATATTTGATATTCTGAAAGCATGCCACGATGGGCCGTGTCGTGGGAATTTTGCAGATGCAAGACTGGTCACAAAGTCTTACAAATAGGCTATTATTGGCCTGCCATTTTTAAAGATGCAAAAAAATGTGTACAAGCCTGCGATAGCTTCCAAAGGGTGGGTCGCCCTGGATAGTCCGACGAAATGCCCTTGAACCCACAGTTAGTAATTGAGCCATTTGAATGTTGGGCGCTGGACTTTGTTGGTCCTATTAACCCACCATCAAATCAGAAAACATACATCCTAGTCACAACAGAGTATGTTACTAAATGGGTTGAAGCAGAGGCACTTTTGAGAGCTATAGAGGACTCTGTAATACAATTCATTTCCCAAATATTTGTGTGATACGGACTCCTAAGGGACATAATTACAGATGGAGGACCGTAATTTGTAGGTAACCGAATCACTGCAACATTAGAAAATTACCACATTCAGCACAAAATTACAACTCCATACCACCCACAGGCAAATGGCCAGGTAGAGAGCATGAATAAAGTGATCGAATCTATATTGAAAAAAATAGTTACATCACACAGACATGACTGGGCTTATAGACGTCCAGAAGCCTTGTGGGCATACCAAACAACATGGAGAAATACCACTGGGTATTCCCCATATCAGTTGGTATTTGGAAAAGAACCCATATTTCCAATAGAGTTTGAAATTCAGACATTTAGAACAACCCAGGAGGTGGGTTTAGATTTAAATGAAGCCCAAGTCAGAATATTACAAAAAATCAATAAGTTAGATGAAATTAGGCTCTCTACTCTTTAGCACACTACATTAATTCAACAGCAGAGAGAAAAATGGCATGATGCCCTCATTAAAGAGAAAATCTTCCACGAAGGAGATTGGGCACTCCTATATGACTCCAGGTTTCAGGATTTTCCAAGAAAACTCCAGAAACAATGGTGTGGACCCTACAAGATACAAAACGTGCATGATAATGGCACCATCACATTAACCACCACTGATGGATCTGGACATTCTTTTAAAGTAAACGGTCATCGAGTGCGACTTTACCATAAACCGCTTAATTGAGAATCCTTTTACCAGCAATTACGGGAAGATTCTATCATGCAGATTCTTGCTGAGGGAGACAACTCCTCCTCAACACCCATTCACTGAATAATTTCTTTCATTTTGAAACTTGTACATAAAAGCTTTTCTCTTTATCTTGTTTTCCTTTTGTACAGATTTTATTTCTTAAGTTGTTCCTTTTTTAAGGAACAACAGTAGTTTCTCTCAAGAAACAATGCATTTGAATGTTTCTTTTTGCTGTTCCTTTCCAAAGGAACAAAAGTTTTTTCTATTCCTTTCAAAAGAAACAACATTTTTTTGCTGCGTTTTTTTTTTTTTGTTCCTTTGGAAAGGAAAAGTAGTTTTTTTTGTTCCTTTCAAAAGGAACAACAGTTTTTGTTGCAATTTTTTGTTGTTCCTTTCCAAAGGAATAACAGTTTTTGACGTGTGTTTTTTGTTGTTCCCTTCCAAAGGAACAACAGTTTTTCTTTGTTCCTTTCAAAAGGAACAACAATTCTTACTGCGTGCTTTTGTTGTTACTTTCCAAAGGAACAACAGTTTTTGGCTGTTCCTTTACAAAGGAACAACAATTTTGCTGCGTATTTTTTTGTTCCTTTCCAAAGGAACAATAATTTTTCCACCTATTTTTGTTGTTCCTTCCCAAAGGAACAACATTTTTCTCGCTTGTTTTTGTTGTTCCTTTCCCAAGGAACAACATTTTCCGCTGATTGTTTTTGCTATTTCTTTCGAAAGGAACAACATTTTTTTGTTGATTGTTTTTGCTGTTCATTTCCAAAGGAACAACATTTTCGCAGATTGTTTTTTCTATTCCTTTCCAAAGGAACAACACTTTTTTGAGTGCATTTTTCTTGTTTTTGAATAGAATTTTGAGGATTTTTTTGAATTCTTCATGACTCTTTTAAAGGAAACATACAATTTATGCAAGGATACACAAATTAGAGGTTACTAGAATCAACAAATCAAGAGAAATTGTCATTTTTTTAGAAATAGTTTTTTAGTGATCAGAAAGAGAAAAGGACACAACCATCTATATCACTTTGTTGTCTTTATTTTCACTAAAATTAATATGATCGGTTATCTTTATCATGTTGGTTCTTCCCTAAATTCTCATAACTCTCTTTGATTTTTTATTTATTAAATAAGAATAAGGGCATATTTTCTCTATTGAGATGTTCAGACTTCTTCCACCATCCCTACTCTTAAGGAGTGTTGAGCCATCCTCTATATATAAGTAGGGAAGTGCTATATGAAAATAAAGAAAAGAAAAATATCTATATGATTACTAATAGTTCTATGATATGATATATGGAGGATAGGGGGTCTCATCAAGAGCCAACCTACCATGATCATAAGGAAGTAGTAAAGTGGCATTCCCATTATGGCCACCACACCAGGGATATGATCCAATGGATAACTCAGAAAAAATAATAAAAACTCCTTGGAACAAGAGGTCTCATCACGAGGCGGCCTGCCCACCTTTCACTCCTTTCGGGTGAATGGCATTGTGATTCATCTAGTTCCCAAGCCAGCACAGTGGCCTCCATCATGACATTACATAGCAATTCCCTAGGCATAAATAAAGGATAATGGTTCCAAGGGTGAAAAAGAAACTTTGTCAAGGTTATAGACACCTGTGGGCAACAGAGCTCTATTGATGGTATTATAGTCATATTTTTCACAAATCAATAGTAATGTTGAACCCTTTTCTTATATCTTTATCTAATACCAAATGAGAGTATGCCCCTAAACCCTTTGTTTTGAACCTATTATGCATGAAATTTATTTATAAATCAATCATAATAGTTTATGTGGCTAATGACCGCATAAGTACTTTTTTTCACACCAGCTGTCCCTTTCCCTTATTCTCGAATCATTACATAATGATTCCATGTATATTCACAATTTAATAATATGCATCGATTTCAGTAATGCAATAATTTTTTGATCATATCATAAGTATGTATGCTTTTCAATGTTGTACAACTATTGTGTATTACCTTGCTCTTCTATTTGATAGTCGAGGATGACCTATCATCCTTCAGGGGGGGCGCAGATGCCTTTTAATGACTGCATGTGGGTCGAATCCCTATACTCCTGGTAATAGTAAAAGTTTAACAGTATTGTTTCGATATACAAAAGGTGATGTGTTGTGCTATTCCATTACATTGTTGTGCATTTGTGAAGAATTAACAATGTGCAGACAGAATGGGAGGATGAGAAATTTGTAGTGTACCACAGGTGCTAGCTGTTTCTAACACTTCACGGGAAATTCTGGAGAGAGTAGGATAGATTACCTACCTCACATGACTACAACAACCTCATGAAATGGTAGCCATTGAATTTTTACAGAATCTGCAGGAAGGTTACTCTATGGTTAGAGGTAGGCAGATAGCAGTAATAGACTCAATAATCGCTGAGGTATCTGGTCTTCCAGCAGAAGGACCCATATGGACCCATAAGAACGTAAAACTCCAAGAAGCCATGAACATTTTCAGGGATTAAGGGCAGACCCTGGTCGTCAAAGGGAAATGAGTTCAGCCGGCAATGTTGGGAGAACCATGGAAAGAATTGGTAAAAGTGGTATAGAGCTACATAACATGCGATGGAAGAAAACATGTGGTAAGACCACGCCACCTTAAGCTATTAGCAGTGTTAAAACAGAAATGTACCGTAAGCCTGCCTGCATATTTAAATTTTTTATTGCATGATGCCACCCGAAGTATAAGAAAATCTCGTCATATAGCCATGGTGTTAAGCCACCATTGTTTAATTAGATTGATAGTGAGTTACAGTCTTTTCCAATAGAAGAATGGTTGGGAAGAACTGATATTCTCAATTGATGGAGGAATAGCCCTGCCTACCCCAAAACACAATAGAATTACTAACACAACAGCAGAACCATCAAAATGTAGACAATCCTCCAGGTTAAGGAGAAGTAGGGGAATTATAGAAGGTCTTCAGGGTAGCATTAGCCAACCCCTATAATTTCCCAGTTCGGAAGATGAACAACCCCCACAACTAGAAGAAGGAAGTCACCACATCGGTGAAGAAGAAGGAAATGAGGAAGAAGAAGAGAGTCACCACACTGGTGAAGAAGAAGAGAGTCACCACACCAGTGGAGAAGAAGAGAGTCACCACACCAGTGGAGAAGAAGAAAGTCACCCTACCATTGCGGAAGAAGGAAGTTATCACACCTGTGAAGAGGAAGAAAGCAATGAAGATGAAAGAGAGGGAGTAGAACCTCTCAAAACCACCATTGCAAGTCCACCTCAAAGCCCATTGCAGGAGGACCAATTGGCCCAAATTTTGGCCAACATGAGCGAATACATACAACCCCACAGCCCACTGAACTTCAACATTGAGATAAACCAATTACAGGAACAAGATGTTACTGGTGAAGATACAGTCGAGAGAATACCCGATGAAGTAGAAAAAGAAAACCATCAGGGAACAACAGAACCAGCTGGGGTTACTTTCCCTGATAAATTTAGCCAGGAAGGTGTGAACACTGAAGAAGTGTTCCAAACAGAATATCCTCAGGGAACAGCAGAACCAATTAAGGTTACTACCCATGAAGAACGTAGCAAGGAGCATATGAACATTGAAGAAGTGTTCCGAGCAGAAAATAGAGAAGCAAGCCTGAACAAAGGCATGGCTACTGAAAATAAAACCCTATCTGAGCATTTGAGTATAGAAAAAGGAACAGTCATTCCTCCCGGGAGGAAAAATAAAATAGTTGAACTTGAGAAGTTATGGAGGGAATGGCAGAAGCTCCAAAAGCTAGTGGAACAACTCAAACAGAGTATTAGGTTTCTCAAAATGAAGAAAACCCCCAAAAAAACCCTAAAATAGAGGAACATAGCCACCAAACAAACCCCAAAGAACAGGAAAGTAGTCACCAAAGCAAAGCCCCAGATTGCAAAGACTATGGAAACCCAAGCTGAGCCCAATCAAGAAGACATGGAACAGCGGGAAACTATTCTAGATGCAGCTGCCCAAACTAAAAGCGCACAGACCTGGAGTCAAATTTTTTTTATTGACCCTACTATAGAAAAACTCCAAGAGGAGCTAGCACAAGCTCAAAAGGCAATAGAAAATCTTGAAGAAGAGACTATTTCTAAAAGGAAATATCAAGAGTTACAGCAACAAATAAGGAAGATCCATGCATCAAAGGTTGAAGCCTATGATAAGTGTCAGAAGGTAGAAGAGAAAGCTGAAAAGGTAAGGAATAAATTAAAAATGGCTCGAAATCAAATGGATACTCTCTGCTCCTTATACACATATGTTCTAGCATGTAGATGCCCTACCAAGAATTATGCTTTGTTTTTATTAGAAATATATTTACAGTTGAAAATTAAAGCAGTTAGGGCAGGAAAGTCTATAGAATTAAACACTATAGATGATTTTGTAAAATTCTGTAAACTCTATGGGATTAAAGTCCAAAATCTGCTATGTGAGTTCTATTTTCACAATCTTATATTGGAAAATAAAATTAAGATAAATCCCAGCCCTTTTTTGGGTGACATCCAATATCAAGCATTTATTTCAATTGTTGTCAACCAGTTGAAATGGCTCAAGGCCTATAATACTTTCCAAAGGTAGGAAAATGCGTTAGAACTTTGGGTTAGGGGTGAACCAAAACACCCATTACAACTATGGGCTAGGAAGAAAAGTCTAATGACAAAGGAGGGTGTGATCCAAACAATGGGACCCGTCCACAAAGCAATTGTCTTGGATGGGGTAGAATATTTTCTATCTATCAGATACCATGCCTATATAGCAGCTAAAGTTCGATGGAATATTTCCAATCAGAATGTTCAAGACAGAGAGCCATTTAATTATAGAAATTTTGGATTAGCTGCTGACCGCTTGATTCTCTATAGTAACCTCATCTTGAGGGAAGGCCCATTCTGGCTAGGTTGTAAGTTTCGAAGTCACATTATATGGTATCCTGCAATAGACTATAAAGCCATTTATGTGTTACCTGAAGGACAGACAGGGCACATCTTTGAAGCTTTAGCTGCAAATCATGGTTTTAGACCTCTTAATGAAAAACCCTCTCCAACCTATTCTCTAACTGCTTTACATGTAAGCTATGGTTTTCATGAGGACATGAAAAAGGGTAAGCAAGAGGGTGTTTTGAGCATTGGAAAAGGTATGAATTCACCATGTATTTCTTCTCCTTTTTACTTTAAACATAGCTCTTTTTATTCTAGAAATATGATATATTGAAGGATTATGATAGAATTGCAAAGATTAATTTTTATTGTGAAAATTAGCTAAAATTTTATCTTTTATTCTCAACAGGGAAAAAATGAAGTGGGAAACCACCATTCGAAAGGCAAAGCTAAAAAAGGAGTAACTTTTGTTCCTCTAGCAAAGGGTTGTATCCAAACAAAAAGGATGAAATCAGAATGCACAGCTAAAGTAAGACAGGGAACAACACGGCTACAACCTAAGAAGACCAAGCATTAGCTAAAAAAAGAAAAGGAGTGAATCCCTTAGGATCTTTCGATCTTGAGAGATCACTATTTAGTCTTATCGTTGTTTCTTGTATTGTCCGCCGAATTGTTATAAAAGGCAGTGCCTGTAGAAATCGGGGGACAGAATGATTATTATTGAACTTATTTTGTAACTCTGTAATTTCTTAACTCTCATGATCAGAAAGCAACTTCCATAAATGTTATTTATGTCTGATTAATACAAGAACGTGTTTCCGTTTCATTTCTTAACTCTGGAGTAAAGGCCAGTGGTGTTTCACTGGTGGCTAAGGGCCCGACCCTGGTGGATCTATCTACTATTTGTATCATTACCTTTCAGTTATCATTGTGTGACAGTTTGTATTTGTTTTCATTACAGTTTGCAAGTTAATTGGTTTACTGTTTAATTGCTTATTGATATCGGTGTGTTACATTGATGAATTGCATTACTGTTCCGTTCTAACAAGAATCTTAATTCCTGTATCATTTATCTTGCTATGCTTTAATACAACTTCGTTGTTTAGAATTTGATGCTCCATTTCAGTTGTTGTTCCATTCCATTTTCTATTTTGTTTTACTGCTGTTCATTTCAGAGTGCTGATCAAGAGAGTTTTCTGTCGATAGGATTTTCTCCTTAACATGAGTTGCTACTCAATAGGATTTGCTATTTAATAGAATTTTCTGTTCAATTCTCTTAGATAGAGTTTGTTGTTTAGATTCATTAAGTTTTTTTTCAAATTCATTAGATAGAGATTACTGTTCAATTCCAGATTTGTTGTTCATTTCAATTCATTAGTTTACAGTCTGCAAAGAGTTTGGTTTTTCTTTTGAAGAGCTTGCCTAGTTTACTTTCATTAGCAGCCTTTAGTTCAATTTCCTTTTAATTTCTTTAAGGCAGGATTATCAACTGTAAATAATATTGGTTATTGTTACCTACGTTCTCAGATTGATTATCTTGTTCCTGTTTGATTTCAATTCCATCAGTTTCTAAAGGAAATATTTATCATTACTGCATCCTTGACTGATGTTTGCTGAGTGAATGATTGGATTTCAGAGCATTTAAGTTCATGTCATTGTAGTTAGATTTCTTTTCCAAGCATATTTTTACTCTTGTATTTACAACACTGTACTACATATTGCAAGGCATTACTCTTAGATTGAATTGCAGCCTCGGACTGAGTACACTCTTGAAACAAAAATTCGTTCCTGGATTGATGATTAATGTAGGATAAATAGGCATTAAAAGGACACCTTTTATACCTCAAAACTATACATGTAATTGATGGATATGTGTTCTATACACATTTTATGAGTTATTTATCATTTCTATTCCATTTTTGTGTTCATGTATTGTTGTATTCCCATTTTGGGATATTACACACCCAACCATGTTTATCATCACCCCACCTTGTACATGATAAACATTCTTGTCGTTCGATAGAGCCTCACCCTCCATGGCGTCCATCATTAAAGTAGACCATGCATCAACGAATCTAATGCCATGGCCATAACATCCCAGTCTGAGAAGCACTTCATGCTCATCCATCCATCATGCATCAAGTCAAGTTTTACCATATCACGATAAAACCCCTTTCCTATACTACCATTTTTGCAAGAAGATAAAAAACGCACCACCGTGTCTCACATTTGGCCTACCATTCCTCCATAATCATAGCCCATCTTCAATACTTTCCATCCGCTTCAATACCCCCTCACCGAGATTAACCAATGGGCACCCGCCTTTGTGTTTGTACATCCAAACCCATTTTATATTCTTTTGGAAAGTGTACAATGACTTTTTAGGAGAACCAGCCCACCCATCCATCCACTTTTATCCCCTGTAATCAGCCCTAATCACCCCTGGTCAGAGCTTAGCATTCTTTACCCAAAGACACCATGACATTCATAACAAACATATACCCACCCTCGATGTCCTACTAACTCCAGGGATTTCCTCACCAGAAATTGTTATGACTACTGCCACTCACATTTATAAGCTCCAACCTCATGCCACTGAACACCCATCAATAGTTTCATCCATTTCTCTCCATCGTGTGTATGTTAACCTATCATACCCCACCTGATATATCAGAGACTCTGGTCCCTTTCATTAGTACTTATCTCGGTCGATTGAGGCTCCTTTCTTGTCAACTTCAACAAAACTTTTCCAAGAAGAAAGTAGTACCTTCGATGGCTCCTCACCTCAATAGGGGCATTCTCAAATGGCACTATGGGAGTCATCATTGCCCATGGATGTCATCGATCCTCTTGACATTTGACTACAACACAAGCTTTCATGTCAAGATGGTATCATACTTCACAACCATTGCACTTTGTCAGAATTCGTCGAAGACTAGTGCCACCATAAGCATCTATTTCAGCAATGCTTACACAGGAAGGTCCCAGTCATACACCCATGCATACAATAAAAATTTATTCTAAAAACATGTCATGCCAATATTATGCATTTGGGAACAACATTCAACATATTGTTAAATAAAAAGTGTCCTTGAGGGCATCATCAATCATCGTCATCAACCAAAACAGTAGGTCACTACCAGAAAAGTGACATAGACAGAACCTCTATCTGTCAGATAGACTTTAACTAGCCAAAGCATCACGAGCATGGGACATGCCCGCCTCATAGAAAAATTGTATTTATGTTATCTCTTATAGGTTTCCAATAGAAAATTGTCCCTATTTTACTCACGGAAAGGGGTCTCCAACCTTAGGTTTCACGAAAGTTACTCTCTCTCTCTCTCTCAACATGGGTTATAAAAAACAAAAACTATAATGTATTTCAGCTATACAATTCTTCCTAGACCTCATACATTAGGGGGGAACTGTTATCACTGGAAAATCCGACACGAAAAAGACATCATGAAATGTCAAGAAGAAGGATTTACAGGGAAGAAATACATTACAAAATTTCAAAAATTTAACTTTTACTAAGGTCAAGTAGGAAAATTTATCATGTAGCACACATAGAACACTAACCCTAAGAGATTCACGTGACATTTTCTTAGATAGTAGTGAATATATTCACGAATATCCCTCAAATAGCCGCATGATCCTCGGTATGGTGGAAGGTCACCATTCGGGACCACTTCGCACACTTAAGGAAGAATATTAACCACTCAAGGCCACCACATATAGTCATCTTGGAGCCACCTTTAGGCCTCAAGTGTAGCAAAAATGAAATCAACCTCCCAATCTTGGGCCACCATCCAAAATTGCACTAAGAGAGGGAGGGAAATTTGAATTTTTCCAATAAAATACCATCATGGGAAGAACAATTTAGAACACATTTTTATGTTGGCTAAATTTCCCAAGAGCAAACTAACATTGTGTTTTCCAAGCAATAAGGAGTGGGGGGATTCATTTTTTGGCCATCCAACATCTCAATCCAAGAGGATAAATACATCAGTTGTCTGTTATCCTACCACTCATTGAGGAGAGAGAGAGAGGCTTGCAAGAAGAATAAGGGAAGATCCCTCCTTGCTTTGAATATTAGATCTCCATAACTCTAAGGATTCATTGCAAGTGCTTTAGTGTCCTACCTCTTTTTACCACCATGAACTAATAAAAGGGGATAAGTTCTCTATTGGTATTATTAGTTTGTTTAAACTTGATATTGATCTTGTATTGTATTTGTATTTTTTGTTTCTTGTTTCTTCCTCTATTGTAGCATGCTATGTTTTATAGCTAGTTTTTCTACATGTTATGATGCTTCACTAACCATATAATAACTCATTTTTCCATGTTACATGTTTGTAGCAAAGAAACTTCCCTTACCAAGAATAGTGCATTTTTTACACCCACATGCCAAATGCAATACAACACTGACCACAAATTGTGAAAGCCTCCCTAAAGGAATGATCTTCTAATGATTCTCCATGCGATATTGAATGGTATACCACTCTAGCTTTGGCTCTCCCATGCGCTGCCATGTATCCTTTGGTAGAACATTAGCATTTGATCCTAGATCTATAATAACTGATTCCATATCATAAGAACCAATTTGTGCGGTCATACACATCTCCCTACTTGTTCTGTTCTTGTTCTTGTATATTTTTTTGATCGCTCACTGTTCTACCATCAATTTTTCCTTCTCTGTGAAATTATCTATCAACGCCTGAAGATTTTCTACTACCTTTTTGTTTCATAGTAACTTTATACATTCTTGTAGGAAAGGTTTTATCTCTTCATCTCCTCTTGCATCCTTTAATGGTATTCCTGATGTTGATGCACTAGCTTCTGCAAATTCTTTTCACACTTCAACAAAAGTATCGTTTATGTGCTGAAGATTAAACCCTTCTTTGTTTTCAAGTGACTTACATATCCATACATTAGTGGCTGGTTGCTTTCCCTTATCTTCATTGGTGGATACTCTACTCCTAGTCACCACATTCACACTAGGATCTTATTCACGGGTTTCTGTTCTCACCATATGAATATTTTTTGTTGGAGTCTACACCTTATTTTCCTACATTTTAGCAATCCAGACAAGACAATCTTCTATTACATGATAAAATTGTCTACAATACCTGCAGGACTGTCGTGTTGGATTAGGACAGTCGCGTGCATAATGACCAGCATCTCCACAACTATATAAAATTAATTTTCCTCTTCCTCAAACAACTGTTCGACCTCCTCAACCTCTTCCTCTGCCCTAAAATCCTCCACGCTTAGAAGGGGATGCTGGTGATGTAGGCTCATCCTGTATTCTATATATTTCAGCTTTATCTAACATCATATGATAAGTGCGACAATGCTGCTCATCATTCCCTAATGACAAACAGAATTTGAAAAATAATTGCTTCAAGTAAGGTTGATATTTTCCGATCCTTGAGAATTAATCTAATGATTTGGCATATTGTGCACCATACAGGGATTTTCAATGGACTAGGACATCCAACATTTAGATAATTGTAATTTTTGAAGACATTAAATTGATCTTTATGGTGCCCAAAAGCTTTAAACTATATACAGAAAACCTCTGCACAAACCATCTTTCCCTTGTCCTTGCATAGGCTTTAAATCTCTAAATTCATGGATTCTAATTGATTATGTGTCTATTGATTTCCTAGCACAATAGGTGTTGGGGTAGCCTCCAGTTTCATTGCAACCTCTACAGCCTCATCCTGTGTGGTAATATTTTCCTAACCTAAGGGTTGGCGCAGATGCGGGAGCAACATAACAATGGACCATTCCTTATGTTGAGTATCATAAATGACAAATCCACCATATTTGATGGTGTGCTTTAGCCTCTGATCGACCTCCCATATATAATCATTAACCTCTTGACGAATCTATTTTATTTCTATTACCAGCTACGCATATGACTCAAGCTTCTTAAACTGCTCTTTCAGTGCATCCTTTATTTGGTCCAAGATGGCATTATGGTTTGCTTTATCATAACTGATGTACCAATCTAATGCATGATCTTGGAAAGTAGTAGCCAAGTGCACCTTCCTAATATCAATATTCTTAATCTGTTGAGTCTACCATATGGCCTTAGTCACAAACTAGAAGTGGTCAGTATCCTCATTTCCAATGACACTGAAATTAGTTAACTTCATTGATACGACCATGTCTACTTTTGGGGGAGGTGAAGGTGGTGGTGGGGATGGTCTGTGTGGTAGAGTGGGTTTTTTGTGATGTGAGTGTAGAAGTGGAGTGGACGGGGTTGGGAACATAATCAATAGTTTCTGGTGTGATGAATTTTTTCCTTCATAATCGCTAGAGCTACTAGTTTATGGTTCAACTTCACTATCAACTTCACTATCAGAGCTACTAGTTTATGCTTTTTCTGAATCTTCATGGTAAAATTTTCCACTGTGCATAGTCGGGCCTCATCGAGGGATTCAAGAAATATGTTTGCACAGATAGCCCCATTCACATAATATCATTTTTAACAATAATTTTAGAGAATGTAGGAACTTACATCTAGGGCCTTTGAAAAACCTTCTTTTTTCTTTAGAATATGACACAAATTGATCAATGGAAAATTCAGTCAAAAATCCTCCCAAGAGGTGATCAATCCAATGATATATTGTGATGGTGATATTATTGTCTAATTTTTCTACTTTTTGGATTAATTCAAGAGTCCACTCAGTGGTTGTGTCATCCTTTATGCAGGTATTGAATTCAGTTAAGCGTGACAACCACTCCTTCAACTCGTGTGCGAAGGGGAAAAATAATATTTCATGCACTTTTGTATAAATATATTTTTGTACCCACTTTTCGTCAGACAACATAGTACTTCGATTCTCTTGGAGTGCGAATTCAAGGATCTTTCTATCCAAACAATCCTGCAATTCATTTCACAAAGGATACCATAACATCAAATATCCTTCAAAATGATCCCGGTCTTGGCAACAGAACCATTTTTTGGCTTGAGGGGTCCTGAACGAGGTTCAAATTTTATGGAGAAACCAAAAATCCCTCCAACTACTAGCCCTTTCGACAATGACCAGCTTGTGCAGATCAAATTCTCACCCGAAGCAGTATGGGGGTTGCTAGAACCAAGTTTCCACACCCTAAGAAATAAAATAATGAAGTGACCCTAAGAAGATCAATTGCAGACTTGTATCAATGATAAACATATGTGCACAACACTTAACAAAGTAAGATAGAATCACAGATTGCTTCCGTGCATATAAAGCATACGTAATATCCCTATTTTTCTGCTTTTATTTAGACAGTTAATAATCCTAAAGGTTAAGTGGACCTAAAGGAAAACTATATGTGGACATATTATTTTCGAATTAAATAAATGTGAAATTTAATTATTGTTCAAATACTAGAGTAAATTGGAGACAAGGATTTCAAATCCATGACGATGGAATAAAGACCTAAGACTTTCCCAAAATTCTCCATAAATCCTTGGAGAAAAACAAAATAAAATAAAAATATTAGATGGGAGATAAGAATCTAATAAATACCTCAGTAAAGTATAACTTTACTGAGAATAGGTGAGAATAAAACTAGAAAGAGGGAAAAGCTAATTTTAACGAGATTTTGTGGAAAAAAGGAGTAAAGCCTAGGCTAAGGGAAAACAACATCCCAAATTAATTGGATGCAGTTATGGAAACATGTTGGAGAAAGAAAGATTAAATAAGCTATTCCTAATTAGACAAGAGGTTGTCTATTATATGAAATAATTGGTCTCTGCTCAGGGAGAGTTGTGGATTAAGCTCAACGTTGGGTGGAAAATAGCCTTTACCAGGTTGGTATGCACATTATGTTAAAAATTGTTTTATGGATTCTATTATATTTTATGAAATTCTGAGGTAGTCAAATATGGTTAAGTTTATGAGTTAGGATTTAACGATTTAATTCTTGAAATATAAATTAATTGTATAGTCTGTTGTGTTCATAAATGAATAATTGTCATATGTATTTAACATAATTTTAGCTATAGCATGTATAGTTAATTATTCTATATGGGTACTTAGAGGGACATAAATATTTTTACCAACATAGAGAATCTCTAAACCCAAATGTAAGGGTCTAAATCTGTTTTTAGGTCTCTGTAATAAATTTTATTACAGATATATTGTAATATTCCAAACTGGAATTTTCTACAATATTTAGAATACCTTAAGGTATTATAGAGTTATAGAAGCAGATATATGTATGATAAAATATTTAAAACCACTTATCCTTCAATATTATGTGCATCAACAACTTTATACAATGATTTATAAGCCAAAAAGTGGGGAAAAGCAGTTATTTCAGCCCTAAAACGCTTAATTTCAGAGATGCACGTAACAATAAGCAGAGGGGATTGACGTATCTGATACCTTAGGCTAATAGGATTCTAAATACCGAATTTCAGCTCAAAAAAATGATCCTAGCTAAGTTAAACAGTTCCTCCATTCCTGACTAGACTAGAAAACCCTGATTTCCCATGACTTAATGTATGCAGAAATCTACTGAAGCTCAGGAAGCATGATTTTCTGAATTTATTAGTTGTAATGGGTTATTAAAATCATAAAATCAAATACAAAACACTACTCATATAGTAGAAGAGAGAAAATGAAGACTTTTATGAGGAAATCCCTCTAGAAGAGGTACTGCAACAATTGTATTTCACTGTAAACCCTTGACAGCATTATTTTCTGAAGCATACAATAGATGTAGGTTAAAAATAATATCTAAACACTATATTTTCCCTATTTTACATACCCCTTTGGGTTTTCAGCAAATCATGAAGCATATGGAGTAGATCTGAAATCTTATGCATTAGATCTGCAGATTTCTGCAGAATTTATGAAGTGAAAATATGTATGAAAAATTGATATCTGGATCACCACAGTGAGGGAAGATTCCCCAATCCATGGATCACCACAGTGAGGGAAGATTCCCCACACTGGAGATCTCTCTCCCAAGAGATAGCTTAATCACCCTGCAACTTCTTCCTTGTAGATTGCACAATTCAGGAAGGGTAACTGCACTGTAGGCTCTAGAATATGATAGGTCCTAATGCCAAGATCTGAAATTATGCTCCAAGAGGAGAGACACTCTTCCAGGAGGGTAAAAGACACACTCCATGAGAAGAGACTCCCAAAAACAATCTAGATCTGAATAGATCTAGAGCTCCACTTGCTATAGCTTACAAAAGCAATCAAACCCTCAAAAGGATCTACATTACAGTTGGAAGTATAAGCTTTGTCGATTTCCAGATAGTGGATGAGAAATGAAAAACTCTTCTAAGAGCTACTATGGAAAGAGGTGGGATTCCCACCTGGGAACACCCTATGCTAAGCAACACTATTCTCAGGCTAAACATCCTAGAGAATTATTCTAAGAAGACTAATTTCTCAATATCTTAAACAATATTTTCTTGCTTCTCTCCTCTTTCTTTTATAGGATGAAGGTCTTGCAAAACCCTAAACCATCTCAAAGGTTTAGCCCCTTTCACATGTGCACCCTCCTTATAGATCTGCATTGAGTATTTAGGAGGTACATTGCACTTAGACAGTGCTGTAGATAAGGTCTTGTTGACCTAGTCAAATGTCACAAACCCTTTTGACACATAAGGGGTTTCATCAAAGCAGCCTTGATTTAGCTTTGTTCACATTGGGCATTAATTTATTACATAGTTTTTAGAATTTTATTTATCCTCTCTTACAATTTTATTCATGAACATGAAAATAAAAAATGAAATTGAATATTCCAATTAGCTTGGGATAATTAGGAATATTACAGTCCTCCCCCTTCAAAATGTTTCTTGTCCTCAAGCAATTGCAAGGTAGAGCAAAAATTCTCCTTTCCTCTTCTTGTGGCCTCATCAATCGATCCCACCATGGCTGAAAATGATATGCAATGAATCTTTCCTCCAATGATTCCCTCCAATTGCAAGATAGAAAAGTGTACATCATGAGAAAATGGAGGTACAAGTGGTGATCTCTTTGTTGCTCAATGGCCTCCTCAAGGTAGGAGTGATGATGAACATGGGGAATATTATTCCCAATGAGTGACTTCCATACCCATGCTATCATCCAAATGAAGTGAGCCAATCTAGTTAGCTCAAAAATATCCTCAACCCCTGGTTCAAACAATGTGTTGGGGCTACATGGAGAGATTGGATCCTCCCACCCAAGTGGTTTCTCTCTCAATTTATGATAAGTCCAGGCTTTTTCTGCTCTTGGGCTGAAGTGTTATGACCTTCAAGAGTGGCCCAAGCTACCCCACAAAACAAATGAACCATGAAGTGCCTCCTATAAAAACTCAAGTTCTCCAAATGGCTTCTCCCACATGGAGAAAAGAGATGTAGTTTGACAATCATTGACTGCCCATTGCTTCTCCTGAAACATGTATCATGCAAGGTAGGGAAAATTATACTCCCAATGGGCATCTTCAACTCATATCCCACTCTCCAAACAAAGCCTCCCATGAGCATAAACATATCAGCAATACATGGAAGTGGAATACAATGAAGGCAAGTTGCCAAATGACAACCGGAGAGTGAATCATAGTTCCTCTCATGGAACCAACACAGTGCATCCTTGGCCTGCATAAAATCAAACAAGAACAAGTGCTCTTCCAGCCACTTTTTTGCTGCCACAATCATATTACAAAATATAAACATGAAGATACAAAGTGGTGTCAATGGTGCACACCAAAAGTCATGTGGCTTCCCCCACAAACCACCTATGAGATAGCCAATCTCAGTGCTACAAAAGGCTACAAGTACATAATTATACAATATGCAAGAAGGAAAAAATCTTCGTGATACATCATGCTGCTCAAAAAAAGAAGAGAAGTACAATCCAAAATGTGAAATTATACCTCCTCCATCATGCACTTGAGATCTTGAGCTGAAATGGCTCAACTAGAATTTCTCCCTCACCTCCAATGAGTAGGGAAGTGGATGTGACCTCCTCTTCATTACCATCCGGGCTATGCATCTCTCCATATGCTGAAATATTTCATGATGTCTGCCCTCCCAAGTGAACTCCTCCTTCAAATGGAAATATGCATCAAGGTGTATATAAGAGAAGTCCTCATGTGCTGCATGTAGCAGTTTCCTCTTGAGACTAGAAGATCTAGTCAAGAAGATCCCGCCATAGGAATAGATGACCCCATCATCAACCATGTATCTATCATCTCCATCCAGGTCATCAAGAATCATGCATGCACCAAGATCCTTGGAGTACTCTTCCAAGAGTTGAGACCTCCAATAGGGATCAATCATCCCAAGAGACAGCGCTAGTGATCTAGCATATGAAGCTCTCCTCATGTTGTGGCCTGCTAATTTGACATCCCCCATGCCAAAGTCATCCTCCAAACTCATCACCTCCTTGGAATCCAAGAATGGTGAGCCAAGAGGTAAGATGTCTCTCACCAAATCTAAATCTGGTGGCCTCGCATGTGGAATGCCTCCATGTAATGAGACATCAAAATCTGAAATGGACTGCATGTATGAGTGGACTGATTTTTCCCTCTCTTCTCTGCACAGTGCAGTCTTCTTCCTTTGTGAAAAATCTCTCTGAAATAGATAAGAGTGAATTCTCATCATCCCCTCATTCTGATCCTTTTTCTCTCCTTCTTCTTCTAATGGTACAACGCTGGTATTCCCTCTCTGCTCATCCTCTTCATCAATATGTGAGAATGCCTCATCATCAATGAGAGACTCTAGATCTTGGTCATCTCTTGAAGGAGGTATCTCCATTTCATCACAAGTGGAAGAGGGCCCTTCATAAAATGGGGATATTTCCCATATCAAGCCATCATATGTGTTCTTATCCCCTTTATAAATAAGGAGTGCAGCTGGTTGCATGGTCTCCTCCAATGCATGCAAAGTGTTTGATGTTTTGATACATGATGGTTCACATTGATTTTCATCAAATTTCTTCATCAATACCTTAGTGAGTTCATCATAAGTTATATTTGCATGATAAAAAGGAATAGAATGCTGAAACCATCCATCATGAGTCATACCTTTGAGTTGCAGCGCTGCTACTCCAATGGCCTCATCTTCTTCCTCCATTCTCCTTACAGTGAATGCGGGCAATGAACTGTGTTGTGGATCTACATGTGTGGCTGAATGCTCACACCCTTCATGAAAATATCTAGGGCTTTCTTCATCTCCAAACCCATTTAGAAATTTCCCGCAATCTTCGCTTTCTGTCTCCTTGAGATCTTATTTGATACCCTCTAAAGTCTGGAAAAGAAGCAGGGAGATCTCCTCTTCCGTCATTCTTCTTCCTCATCTTTCCTTTGGCAAGAAAATAAGCATATTCCAATGGTGTAGATCAGATTTTGTGGCTGAGTGCTCACACACATTTCAATGAATTCTGGGGCTTTTAAGATAAGAGGGATCTGCATGACCTCCCTTCTCCATTCCCCTGATTTCTCCTTTCAGTACATGAAGAGTTCCTGAAAACTCTTCTCTCTGCAGTCTTCCAGAAAAGGGGTTTAGGCCCTTCTCCTGTATGTCTTCAGTGTAACCAGACTTATCTATCATATTTTTCTTTCTTCTTCTCCTCTCTAATACCACTGTAAAGTTCCCTTTTCAGGAATATTAAAATTCTATTCCAGAGATTGACAGCAGGGGCATTTACTGGATATGTCACCTTTGAAAAAAAGATGAGATCTAGAGGCTACCTGGCCATCTACAGATTCTGTCTATAGAGCTTTAAATATCCCTCCTTTAGGGATTCAGCACTTTGGCTTGAAGCCACAGGCTGAGCCAAAGATCATTCTCTAATACCACTGTAATATTCCAAACTGGAATTTTCTGCAATATTTAGAATACCTTAAGGTATTAAAGAGTTTTAAAAGCAGCTATATGTCTAAGAACAGATTTCAAAACACTTTTCCTTCAATATTATTTGCATCAGTAACTTTATACAGTGATTTATAATCCAAAAAGTGGGGAAAAGTAGCTATTTCAACCCTAAAATGCTTAATTTTAGAGATTTCCGTAAAAATAAGTAGGCGGGATGGATGGATCTGATATCTTAGGCTACTAGGAGTCTACATACCGAATTTCAGCTCAAAAAATGATCCTAGCTAAGTTAAACAGTTCCTCCATTCCCGACTAGACTAGAAAACCCTGATTTCCCATGACTTAATGTATGTAGAAATCTACTAAAGCTCAGGAAGCATGATTTTATAATGGTATTAGTTGTAATGGGTTAATAAAATTATGAAATCAATTACAAAACACTACTCATATAGTAGAAGAGAGAAAATGAAGACTTTTATGAGGAAATCCCTCTAGGAGAGGTACTGCAACAATTGTATTTCACTGTAAACCCTTGACAACATTATTTTTAAAGAATACAATAGATTTAGGTTACAAATAAGATCTAGAACAGACCATTGTACAAATTTTTAGATCTATATGAGATCTATACACTAGATTGTCCCTATTTTACATACCCCTTGGGGTTTTCAGTAAATCATGAAGCATATGGAGTAGATCTGAAATCTTATGCAGTAGATCTATAGATTTCCGCAGAATTTATGAAGTGAAAATATGTATGAAAATATCAGATCTGGAAGGTACATGGATTGGTTGGCCAATCCATGGATCACCACTGTGAGGGAAGATTCCCAACACCGGAGATCTCTCTCCCAAGAGATAGTTGAATCACCCTACAACTTATTCCTTGTAGATTGCACAGTTAAGGAAGGGTAACTATGTTGTAGGCTCTGGAATATGATATAGCCTGTGCCAAGATCTGAAATTATGCTCCAAGAGGAGAGACACTCTTCCAGGAGGTTAAAAGACACACTCCATGAGAAGAGACTCACCAAAAAAATCTAGATCTGAATAGATCTAGAGCTCCACTTGCTGTAGCTTACAAAATAAATCAAACCCTCAATAGGATCTACATTGCAGTTGGAAGTAGAAGCTTGGAAATTTCCAGATAGTGGATAAGAAACTCAAAACTCTTCCAAGAGCTACTCTATGGAAAGAGGTGGGATTCCCGCCTGGGAACACCCAGTGCTAAGCATCACTATTCTCAGGCATTGATTTATTACATAGTTTTTAGGAGTTTATTGATCCTCCCTTACAATTTTATTCATGAACATGAAAATAAAAAATGAAATTGAATATTCCAATTAGCTTGGGCTAATTAGGAATATTACATATATAGAACACCATTTAGATAAACCATAATTATAACTGTATGTAAAGGGATAAGATAGAGAGATCTAAACAAAATATATTTTATTCATATAAGCATATATTGGAATGCTCCATAAACAATTTAGAGGTAAATTGTAACTAGAATAGTGAAATTTCAGATCTGCAAAATAAGCATACTTCATATTTAAAATAAATAATTCCTATTCTATGTGCATTCATAAATATAAAGACTGATATGTATTGAAAATAATATGTTTAAAATTTATATATTAGTTCTGACGTAAAGGAACTTCCTCTTACATAGGTGAGTATAAAAACATTTTACACTTCTGTTAAAAATATTAATTACAATAGTTTATTTACATCTCGACTCAAAGTCATCCAGTTACTAAATTAACTACAGAGTGTAGAGTTGAGAATTGTAAATATTGTATATAGATGGTTGGAATCTATATACTTGGATGATTGACCTGGAAGAAGACGAGATGTGTCGTCAGATCTTCTGATTTTAATTGGAAGTAACTGTACTGGTATTGAACGAAATATAAATGACATGTCCATAAATATTTATAAAAGTATTATAAAAATAACAAGCAGAACAAAATAAATTGAGAAAGATAGACAAGTTATAGTAGAAATAATATTTCAAATTTTACCCATCTTAAGGAACTAGAATGATGTGAATTCCTCCTACATATGATAGTAGTAAAATATTAAGTTTAGAAAATTAAAAGAATTGAATAAATGTGAACCTTGTAATTAATTAAAATGCAGACTTGGTTCACTATTTAAAATGAAGATATGAGTATTAGTTACCTATAAGGAGGACTATAACTTGGTACAGGTTATCAAGACATAATGTTGGAAATGTTGTCATTGATGGCAAAGGAGGAAGGAGAGGCAAAGATAGACAAAGAACAAGAGCAGAAGCAAAGGAGAAGACAGTAGGTAACGTTTACAGGGAGCATGAGAAGAAAAGAGAGAGAGTTTATTTATAGAGATAGGGCAGTAAAAAGAGAGGTGGAGACAGAGAAAGGAGGCAGAGGCAGAGCTGTTATCAAATAGTGAAAGTAGCAACGTTGAATTAACGTAATAATGAAATAGGCCTCATATATTGAAGTGTTGAAGAAATAAGAAATAAACCCTGTGTTAAGGAATTATGAATCGAAATGCAAAAGATTGGTAATAAACCCGTGCGTTATAATATTTGGAAGTGCCGTGTTGAAGTGTTGATGGAACAATGGTTAATATGTGAAAGGAGTGAATGAACCCGTAGAAAAGGAGCGGAGGCGGAACCTTGAACGAAGGTGGAACCGTGAAAGAACAGTAACCATGGTTTCAACCCTCAGAAAATGGTTATATCGCACGATAGATAAAATGGTAAACGGATTTTTGTGAAATAACGCGATATGAGTCTTCACTCGCCACGTGTCCAAAGGCGGTATTAAAAAACTGGGTTTATCATGCAAATTTGGAGAAATAACATCTGTGCATCTAATTTGCACGATATTACATGACCACCATTGGATTTTCAGCAGGAGCGCGCTAGTTTATTAACCGTCGGATGAAATGGGTAAGTTAACACTGGGACCCGGTTTCATCGCGTGGGTTTAAGAACTACATCTCGTGCAAGTGTGTAACGCAATTGCCATCGGATTGGTTGTATGGAATGCGAGAGTAGGTGAATCATTGGATGCAAGTTGAGTTGTGTACGCGTTAAGAAAGGTACGTAATATGTTGTTGTGGGCCCAGATGCTTTGTAACATGATGCTTTGGTTTGTTTGGAAGCCAGAAGTTAATAACTGTGATATAATCAAAGTTTATATATATATATATATATATATATATATATATATATATATATATATATATATATATATATATATATATATATATATATACATTATGAAAAAACCATGTGCATGTAAGATTATATATATGTGAATATATATAGAATGTTGATGTGCCGTGGGTTAAAGCCATGGTTGAAGATTGACTTAGGCTTATGTATATAGTGGGTTGAACTTTGCCAAGGCGAGAACCTTTGGGTTATTGAACTATTAAAGGTTGACCTCATACATGTATGTTGAAAATGAGTTGGTATGTGAATATATAAGGTGGATGACTGAAAACCTTATGTAAATTCTTGCATATAACCAAAGTCAATACGCAAGTGGGACCCCATATAAAATTTCGAGAATCATTACCCCAGCTGGTGGATACATTAAAGACCAAAGCGGAAAAGTATACATATATACCTATATGTAGCGCTTTATATATGGGTAGTGCCTTTTAAAAAAAGGGTCAAAGTATATATGTATATATATACATATATGTGAAGTAATATATAGCTCGAATCTAATACAACCAAATACTTAAACTGTGGGACCCTCACCAATCGCATCGGAGAAAAGTTGATAGCGGAACAGGTTAACAAAAATTGCAATTGCGATGAAATTTTGGACCAGATGGGTTTATAAACCATGATTGATATATGTTTGAGTTCCTGCATAACAGTGAATCATCGGAATCGGAGCATCGGAGCATCGGAACTCACAACTAAAAGTTTCGATTGTGATTAATCGCAATCGGAAGAATTCTAGGGATGATACATCGCATTGGAGAAGGAGCAGAGCATCAATACATTTAAATGGAAATTGTGATTGCGATCAATCGCAATTAGAAGTAGTCGAGGAGTGATACATCACATCGGAAATTTCGTCGAGTGGGCCCAAAAAGTGCATTTTATGTATTAAAATGATTCATTATTGTTACTTTGCCAAGAGGTATCGGAGCTAAATAACGCGACAGTCTAAATGTTAAAACTCTATGTAATTATGCCGAGAGTTGAAAGTGCATTATATATAAAAAGTGCAGTTACATATGTATGGCATATGGTAGTTACACTGCGACAGTGAACAGGAAAACAAACAAAGCCGAAAGGGACAAAACACAGTTATAGAAAATACAAGCGTAGTGAACCAAGAGGCTAAATGAGTGGGCTGGAGCTCTCATTGTAATTAAATGTAAATAGTTTAACTGATTTATATTGTTTGTGATGCATTGGAAAGTCTCTGAAAGAGAACAAATATCCCACTGTAATGTTAAAATTAGTACCTACAGTTATATTTTTCTGAGTGAGCTAGAAAATAAATGAGAAGGCAGAAGACTAAGAGGTATGTCTATTGATTTCGAATTCCCTGAGGAAAACAAACAGTCATAAGGAATTCGCTATAATTTATATCATATTGATATGCAGAAATAGGTTAGAGAGTGTAAAGACAGAGAATGCAAAGTATAGAAGATTTAGGTAGAAAAGATAAGGAAGAGAGGAGCAGAAAGAGATGCTACAGAACATAGTTGATATCTGAGGTAAATCAGCAAACATTTCTTTTGATAAATTGAGGAAGTTGGAGCTTCCATATCTAGTTGAAGCTTGATAGCTATCAGTTGTAGCTGACTGAGGTTGGAGCCTCATGTAGGTTGGTGCCTGCAGAAAAATAGTGGTGAGAGGGAGTTGGAGCTTGCCTTTACATCACAACAATAATAAGATGTGGTTTTCTCCCTTTATGGGTTTCCACTTATATATGTTGTCTCTATCTATGTTGCCTATGTGCTGAGATGATTTACCAAATCTGATTAATGTTTGCTTCTATCATAATAAGTTTGATGTCACATTAATTTAATACTTGCTGCAACATATTAAGACTGTTCATATACTAAGGTCAGTTATAAAAGTAAGCTGTAAATAAGTTGATGAAAAATTTAAAAATCTCATGTATGTGTTATACTGATTCACCGCCCCCCCCCTCTTAGTGTAACTAGGAATTCAACAATTCGTATCAGATCCCAGTTCCTTTTGTACTAGTTTAACCACTACAAGGAGATCCTAGGCCCCCAGGATGGCTAGTTAAGAAGGAAGTTCAACCAATAAAGCCCCTTTCTTCACTGGTGCTAATTATGCCTTCTGGAAAATCATAATGAGAGCATACATAATGTCTCTAGGAATAGAGGTATGGGCTGCTGTAGAATTTGGATATGCCCCAAAGGCAACTAACCCAGAAAGAGAAGCTAAACAAGAATTTGTAGCAAATGCAAAGGCCATGAATGCAATCTTAAGTGGACTTTGTGAGGGTGAATTTATCAAAATAATGCACAGTAAGACTGCCAAATATATGTGGGACACTCTAGAGAATATCCATGAGGGAAATAAAAAGGTAAATACTGCCAAACTTCAAGTATATAGAGCCCAGTTTGAAAATTTAAAAATGAATGATGATGAAGATGTTGGCAGCTTCTTCTTAAGAGTTGCAGAAATGGTTAACAATATGAAAGATCTTGGAGAAACCATACCAAAAAGTATAATTTTGCAAAAGATTCTAAGATCTCTTCCATCCAGGTTTAATCCCAAGGTGTCTGCAATAGAAGAAACAGCTGATTAGGAGACCTTGACCATGAACCAGCTACTTGGAAATCTAACAGCATATGAGATGAGGCTCCCACAGAAGAAGCCAAGTACGATGGAGATAGCCTTTAAAACAGAAAAGAAGAAAGAAGAAAAGGAAGACATATGCTCTTGCTCGGATGAAGAAGAGGCTAAATTTGTCAAGAAAATGGATAGAGTCTCAAGTAAATACAAAGGTAAACTTCCTTTCAAATGCTTTAACTGTGGAAGAGTTGGACACTATGCTGCTAAGTGTCCTCACAAGAAAGTCAGGAATCAGGCTCAAGAATCAGAGAGAAATACATCAAAGAACTGGCAGAAAGGAAAGAAGTTCAGCAAAAAATCCTTCTATGCTCAACAAGACAGCAGTGCATATGAAGACTCAGATGAACCTTCAAGTGAAGAAGGAACCTCTGAATTTTTACTCATGGCCATAGAATAAATTGAAGGACTCCTGCTAGAAGATGAAGAATAAGGTGAAGTTGACCTTGAGGGGGAGCTAAGAAGTGCCCTGGAGGAGATTGACAGACTCAAACTGAAGTGCAGAAAACAAAAGGACATTCTCCACAAGTATGTAAGAGAAGAGAAAAATTCAGAAGTCCTCATGCAGCTAAAGGTAGAGATTGAAAAAGCCAAGAAGATAGAAGACATGTTACTTTAGCAAATCAAGGAGAAAACTCAGGAACAAGAGAAGTTGTAAGAAGAAGTAGTATGTCTCAAGAAGAAATTAGAAAATTATCAAAGGAAAGTGGCTATAAAATCTTCCCAAACAACAAGCTCTGGTAAGTTGAACAAAATTCTGGATGCTCAAAGATCTCCTATGATAAAAACTAGAATAGGCTATGAAGGAGAATCAAGTAAAAGCAAAGAAAAAGAAAACAGAGAGATTATTTTTGTAAAAGAAAATAAGGATGATGAAGCAACTCAAATAATTCCTACAAAAGAAGAAACATGTAAGGAGGGAGACAGAACCCAGAAGAAACCTCTGATAACAAAGAATGAAAGAAATACTCGGACAATAGAAAAATATTTATATACCCTTGAGTATGTCAAATTTGGAAGCTATCAAAGGAGATTCTTCCCTCCTATAAAAAATGCCACCTGTTATGTCTGCCACAAGCTGGGGCACATTGCTACATACTGTCATGCAAGGAGGAGTAATTCAAACCAACAAAAGACGCAAACAGTGAAGAGACTGTCTCAAGCAAACAAATGGAGAAGACAACCTTACGTCAGGTATGCAAATAGTTTCTATGGTTATTGTTTTTATTGTAAGGAAATTGGCCATAAAATCATTGAGTGTAGAAAATATGGACAAAGATTGATGTTCAACACCTCAAGGAGGTTTATGAATCAAAGAAATTTTGTTCATACTCACAATTCTGCAAAAATTATGATAAAATGTTGTGTATGCAATAAAATTGGACATACACCTTCCAAATGTCCTCTGAGAGGATGTGATTCATCATCTCACAAAAGATACCAAAAAAATGATGCTTCTAGTGGAAAAAGAAGGTGAATAAGTGTGACCTGGCTCTAACTACTCAAGACTTGAAAAGCCAATGGTATCTGGACAGTGGCTGCTCAAAATATATGACTGGAGACAGAAGAAAATTTATAACTTTTGACAAAAAGAAAACTGGTAATATTACTTTTGGCAATGATAAATCAGGAAAAATCAAGGGAAAGGGCTCAATCAGCCTAGATAATGGCAGAGGTAAGGCCCGAGATGTACTATTTGTAGATGGGCTGAAAGCAAATTTGTTGAGTGTCAGTCAAATGTGTGACAAAGGCTGTGAATTTCTTTTCAGATCACAAGACTGTGAAGTCAGATCAAGCACCACAGGTAAGACTCTACTCAAAGGAGTTCGAACAGAGAGTAATGTTTACATAGTAAAAGAGGAAGATGAAGCATGCCATCTCAGAAAACTTGAGGAGTCATGGTTATGACATAGGAGATTAGGACATCTCAGCTTTGATCATATAATCAGACTGAGCAAGAAGAAAGTTGTCAGAGACATGCCAGAAATAAAAAAACCTTCTAATACCATATGCAAATCTTGTCAATTAAGCAAACAGACCCGCACATCATTTAATGCCAAAGATGAGTTATCAACAAGAAGACCACTCCAGCTTGTGCACATGGACCTGTGTGGACCTGCAAGAACTAAAAATCCAAGTGGAGAATCCTACTTCATGTTGATAATAGATGACTTCTCTAGAATGACATGGGTTGCATTTCTCAAGAATAAATTGGAAGCTCTGGAAAAATTTAAGATATTCAAAGCATTAGCAGAAAATCAAACAGGATGCAAGCTAAAATGCGTCAGATCAGACAAAGGAGGTGAATTCACAGATTATGACTTTGCTGACCTATGCAATGAACATGGGATAAAGCAACAATTCACTATTGCAGGGACACCTCAGCAAAATGGAGTAGCAAAGAGACAAAATAGTTCTATACAGAAAATAGCCAGAGCCATGATGCAAGAGAGTAATATTCCTCAAACCTTCTGGGAAGAACCAGTACACACAGCCGTGCATATTCTAAACAAAACCCATTTAAGGCCAAGCAGTGACAAGAATCCCTATGAACTATGGCATGGTAAAAGAGCTTCAATCAAGCACTTTAGAATCTTTGGAAGCAAGTGTTACATAAAGAATAATGATAAAAATCTTGGGAAATTTGATGCAAGAGCAGATGAAGGGATATTTCTAGGATATGCATCCAAAAGTAAAGGGTACAGGTGCTACAACAAGACTCTTCGAAAAATAGTAGAAAGCATTGACGTGAGATTTGATGAAGAACTTCCAAACAATACAAGAGAAACAGACTGCAGCAGTCCGTCAAAAAGTCATGAAGAAGAAAACCAAGATGATGATGAAACCAGCAAGACAACAGAATATGTTGAACTGAGCTCGAAAGCCCCCTCAAGATACACTCGAGGGAACCATCCTGAAGATCAGATCAGTGGAGACAAAAGAGTAGGGGTCTAGACAAGAAGGAAGCTAACTAAACAGACAGAAGAGGTATGCATGGCCATGTTATCACAAATAGAGCCAAAGAAGTTTGAAGAAGCCAACAAGGACAAGTATTGGGTGAATGCAATGAATGAATAATTGGACCAAATTGAGAAGAACAATACCTAGGACTTAGTTCCTAGACCCACTGACAAAAATGTCATAGGCTCAAAATGGGTATTCAAGAATAAAATAAATGAGCAAGGACAGGTAATCAGGAATAAAGCCAGACTTGTTTGCAAACGATATTCACAAATCGAAGGACTTGATTATGATGAAACATTTGCCCCTGTAGCTAGAATGGAAGCTATCAGAATGTTTATGGCCTTTGCATGCTACCAAGACTTCAAGATATATCAAATGGATGTAAAATCTGCATTTCTGAATGGAGATCTAGAAGAAGAAGTCTACATGGAACAACCAAAAGGTTTTTCTTTAATAGAAAAAAAATACTATGTGTGCAGACTAAAGAATGCTCTATATGGACTGAAACAGGCTCCTCGTGCTTGGTACTCAAGATTAGATAAGTATTTGTGAAAACAAGGCTTTAAGAGAGGTGGAGTAGACAACAATATATACATAAAAGCCCATGGAAATGAACTCCTGATTGTTGTAGTATATGTTGATGACATTATGTTGGGAAGCAACAAAGATGAACTAGAAAAATGATTTGTTGAAGAGATGAGATCAGAGTTTGAGATGTCCATAATTGGAGAGCTCCGTTTCTACTTCGGACTTCAAATTCAGAAAAATAACAAAGGTACATTCATCTCACAGGAAAAATACTTAAAAGAAATGTTGAAAAAGTTCAAAATGGAGGACTGCAAACCTGTGTCAACTCCCATGATCATGGGATGCAAGCTATGTGTTGATGATGGATCTATTGATATAGATCAAAGACTCTACATATCCATGATAGGAAGTCCAATGTACCTGACAGCATCAAGACCAAACATCATGCTAGCAGTAGGACTTGTGGCTAGATATAAAGCAACACCTAAACAAAATCACCTTCTAGCAGTCAAAAGAATATTCAGATATCTACAAGGAACTACAATGTATGGACTTTGGTATCCAAAAGGCAAAAGCTTCACTTTGACAGCATACACAAATGCAGATTGGGCTAGCTGTGTGGATGACAGGAAAAGCACAAGTGGAGGTGCATTCTATCTAGGAGAAAGTCTGGTGGCATGGCTAAGAAAGAAAGAAACATCTATTTCTCTATCTACAACAGAAGCATAATACATAGTAGTAGCAGCATGTTGTACACAAGTCATATGGATGAAGAAAACCCTCCAAGACATGAAGGTAAGCATTGATGAACCTATCTCAATCAAATGTGATAATACAAGTGCTATAAGCATATCAAAAAATCCTATGCTTCATTCAAAAATTAAACATATCCCAATCAAGTATCATTTTCTCCGAGAACAAGTAGCTCAGAATGTAGTAAAGCTGGAGTATGTGCCAAGAAAAGAACAAATAGTAGATATATTTACCAAACCACCTGCTAGAGGACCATTTGAGTATTTGAGAGATAGACTAGGGGTACTATATGTAGATACTACTCTCTGATATGAAGAGAAAGCATAGTTTCAGGGGGAGAACAGAAATGAAAATATCATTCTAGGGGGAGATTAGTTAGAAAAGAAAGCATGAAACAGGTCCTCAAGATCAGTGCAACATGGGCGAGACTTAAAATCACACTAAAAACAAGCAACCCCTTGCCATTGATGTCAAAGGGGGAGGAAGAGCTAGCAATAGAAGGAAGGGTCCTAGAAGGAAAACAGAGGAAGTGTATTGCCATCAATGCCAAAGGGGGAGACTGTTGGAAATGTTATCATTGATGGAAAAGGAGGAAGCAGAGGCAGAGACAGAAAAATAACAGCAGCAGAAGCAAAGGAGAATATAGCATGTAACGTTTACAGGGAGCATGAGAAGAAAAGAGGGAGAGTTTATTTATAGAGATAGGGTAGCAAAAAGAGAGGCGGAGATAGAGAAAGGAGGCAGAGGCAGATTTGTTATCAAACAGTGAAATGATCAACGTTGAATTAACATAATAATTAAATAGGATTCATATATTTAAGCGCTGAAGAAATAAGAATTAAACCCTATGTTAAGGAATTATGAATCGAAATGCAGAAGATTGGTAATAAACCCGTGCATTATAAAATGTGGAAGTGCCGTGTTGAAGTGTTGACATAACAATGGTTAATATGTGAAAGGAGTGAAAGAACTTGTAGAAAAGGGGCAGAGGCGGAACCTTGAACAAAGGTGGAACCGTGAAGGAACAATAACCATGGTTTCAACCCTCAGAAACTAGCTGTTTCGCACGACAGATAAAATGGTAAACAGATTTTTGTGAAATAACGCGATATGAGTCTTCACTTGCCACGTGTCCAAATGCAGTATTACAAAACCGGGTTTATCACGCAAATTTGGAGAAATAACATCCGTGCATCTAATTTGCGTGATATTACATGACCACCGTTGGATTGTCAGTAGGAGCGCGATAGTTTATTAACCGTCAGATGAAATGGGTAGGTTAACACTGGGACCCAGTTGTTTAATAAATACATCTCGTGCAAGTGTGTAACGCGATTAACGTCAGATTGGTTGTATGGAGTGTGAGAGCAGGTGAATCATTGGATCCAAGTGGAGTTGTGTACATGTTAAGAAACATACGTAATATGTTGCCGTGGGCCCAGATACTTTGTAACATGATGCTTTGGTTTGTTTGGAAGCCAGAAGTTAATAACTGCGATAAAATCAAAGGTTATATGGATATATATATATATTATGACGAAACCATGTGCATGTAAGAGTATATATATGTGAATATATATAGAATGTTGATGTGTCGAGGCTTAAATCCATGGTTGAAGATTGACTTAGGCTTATGTATATAGTGGGTCGAACTTCACCAAGGTGAGAACCTTTGGGTTATTGAACTATTAAAGGTTGACTTCATACATGTATGTTGAAAATGAGTTGGTATGTGAATATATAAGGTGGATGACCGAAAAACTTATGTAAATGATTGCATATAACCAAATTTAATATGCAAGTGGGAACCCATATAAAATTATGAGAATCATTACCCCAGCTAGTGGATACATTAAAGACCAAAGCGGCAAAGTATACATATATACCTATATGCAGCGCTTTATATATGGGTAGCGCATTTTAAACAAAGGTTCAAAGTATATATATATATATATACATATATGTGAAGTACTATATAGCTTGGGCCTAATACAACCAAAGACTTAAACTGTGGGACCCTCACCAATCGCATCGGAGAAAAGTTGACAATGGAATAGGTTAACAAAAATTGCAATTGTGATGAAAGTCTGGACCCGATGGGTTTATAAACCATGATTGATATATGTTTGAGTTCCTGCATAACAGTGAATAATTGGAATCGGAGCATCGGAACTCACAACTAAAAGTTGCGATTGCGATTAATTGCAATGATCGGAAGAATTCTAGGGATGATACATCGCATCGGAGAAGGGGCAGAGCATCGGTACATTTAAATGGAAATTGCAATTGTAATCAATCACAATCGTAAGTAGTCGAGGAGTGATACATCGCATCGGAAAGTTCATCGACTGGGCCCGAAAAGGGCATTTTATGTATTAAAATGATTCATTATTGTTACTTTTCCAAGAGGTATCGGAGCTAAATAACGCGGCAGTCTAAATGTTAAAACTCTATGTAATTATGCCGAGAGTTGAAAGTGCGTTATATATAAAAAGCACATTTACATATGTATGGCATATGGAAGTTACACTGCTACAGTGAATAGGAAAACAAATAGAGCCGAAAGGGACAAAACACAGTTATAGAAAAGACAAGCGCAGTGAACCAAGAGGCTAAATGAGTGAGCTAGATCTCTCATTGTAATTAAATGTAAATGGTTTAACTGATTTATATTGTTTGTGATGCATTGGAAAGTCTTCGGAAGAGAACAAATATCCCACTGTAATGTTAAAATTAGTACCTACAGTTATATTTTTCTGAGCGAGCTGGAAAAGAAATGAGAAGGTAGAAGACTAAGAAGTATGGCTATTGATTTCGAATTCCCTGAGGAAAACAAACAGTCATAAGGAATTCTCTATAAGTTATATCATCTTGATATGCAGAGATAGGTCAGAGAGTGTAAAGACAGAGAATGCAAAGTACAAAATATTGAGGTAGAAAAGATAAGGAAGAGAGGAGCAAAAAGAGATGCTAAAAAATAGAGCTGATATCTGAGGTAAATCAACAAACATTTCTTTTGATAAATTGAGGAAGTTGGAGCTTCCCTGTCAAGTTGAAGCCTGATAGCTGTCAGTTGTAGCTAACTGAGGTTGGAGCCTCCTGTAGGTTTGTGCTTGCAGAAAAACAGTGGTGAGAGGGAGTTGGAGCTTGCCTTTGCATCACAAAAATAATAAGATATGGTTTTCTTCCTTTTTGGGTTTCCACTTATATATGTTGTCTCTATATATGTTGCCTGTGTGCTGAGATGACTTACCAAATCTGATTAATGTTTGTTGCTCTCATAATAAGTTTGATGTCACATTAATTTAATACTTTCTGCAACATATTAAGACTATTCATATACTAAGGTCGGTTATAAAAGTAAGATATAAATAAGTTGATGAAAAATTTAAAAGCTCATGTATGTGTTAAACTGATTCACCCACACCCCTCTCAGTTTAAGTAATAATTCAACACATAATTGAGGAAATTATTTGAATTTGGAAAAAAAAAATGTTTTTCTAGGATGAGCGTATAAAAAGGAGAATTTATTCTGAGAATTAACAAAGAAAAAATTCAATTCATAACACTATATTTTTATAAGAAGTCATAATCTTAGTATATCAAATTGAATTCATATACAAAGAAAAAGCACAAGTTATACTATATATATTCTATAGAGTTGTATTATAAAGATATTAAAATAATAAATGGCAGAGTCTTACCATAGACACAGAAGAAGTGGACTCGTACATGAACCAGAGTCATAATTAAATTAAAAAGACAAGTTTTCATACCGTTGTCTTCACAAAAAACCAAAGCTGGAAAAAAATCGAATTTTTTATATTGAAGGCTAAAAACGTAACTATGGTACAGACAATTCATAGATTGGAGTTTCATTTAAACTGAGATTCTTAATTAATGTGCAAAATAAAATAATAAACCTCTGTAAAATGTACATGGATGGAAACAAAGAGAAATTTTTGAATCACTCAAAGAAGAACAAAGGATAATATTCGAAAGAAATTAAAACCTCACAAAATGGAAAGAGAGTATTTCAATTTGGGAATGAAATACATTAAGATAGAATCCAAAGTTCTTATCTGTCAATATATCTAGAATTTAGAAATATAAATAAATAGAAAATTTTAATATCAAAGTTAAAATGGATTTTAGTAATGTAAATACTGGAAAGGTCAAATTTTTTATCGAAATTTCATACAAAGATATTAATGAAAAGTAGATACAGTCCAAGAAAAATGACGTCCAATGAGGGAAAAATGAGATACAGTTAGAAAAAATTATTTCATCCATTAAAGGACTCATACAGTGGTGAAAGGATACCTTAATACATAAATGAGCTGATTGCGTTAGTGATATGAAATTAAAAATCTCAAATACAGAAAACTAGTAAAAATGGGCATAAATTAATCCCAAGGAGTAACGATTTCTCAGCGGAGAAGTCAAATAGAATTGGGGAAAATTCTATTAAAACCTTTAACTAAAATTTCTAACCGTAAGGATAAAATCCTTTATTATTCAGAAACTAGCAAACAAGATTTAATACAGTGACGAGAATGTATAACGTAACTAGCTAAGAGTTACATTTACAATTATGGATAATCTAACAAATTTAAAACGCCAAGAAATTTTGAGGATTTTCGTAGGAATAGAGATATGTATCTTACCTTTGTCTGGTCATAAGAAAATGCCTGAGCAACACCATCAATTACATGGTAAAGGTAAGTAAGTTCTGAAACCTGCATCAAGGAGTAAAATTTAGTATATGAGCCTGAATGAGATGAAGGCACACTTACTAAAAAACTAAAATAAAATTCCAAATGATTGTTGTGGATCGTACTGATAACAACCACATACTGAATCCTAAAACATTGAAATGAAAATGCAAGGAGGAACCAGACCTTTACTAAGAAGGTGATGAGAGTAGGTTAAATTCAAACAAGATTCTGCAATTCGTATCATAGTCATTCTCCCTACTGAGAACTAGAGAAATGAAAAAATAAATAGAGAGAGTTCACTGCCAAAATTCTCACAAATGAAAAATGAAAGAAACTACATCATAAACCCTAACCATAGTCAACTAAACCTTAAAGGAATACGAATCAATCTACACTGTTGAAACTGCAATAGATCAAGCCTGCAACTGGCTCAATCATAACCAAGCTCATGTGATGTTTAGGTGTCGTAGGTACAAAGAGTTAATGCATGGGAAAATCAAAACGATAAGCGTTAAATGAGTTGTAGATGTTTTGTCATTTGAGTTTAATACACCCATATATTATCCACCCTGGTAAACGAACCATACGTTATGTTAATGAGAACAAAGGATATGTCCAAATCCATAAACCATAGTTGTCAATCATACACTTTACACATATGATTAAGGTTTGGTAATATTGATATTCCATTCAATATGGGAATACGTTTATATCTGAGGTACGAAGTGGGTAAGGTAAATTGTCACGAGAATAGATATATATAATATAAATGATAATGTTGGCTAAGTAATGGTTAATACCATAGTTACACATCGTATACATTATGACCACGGTTATCCATTCAATTATTAATATGCATGTGGATTAGTGCAAAGAATTTTTTTAAGTTAAATGGTGATAGGGATATGAAATGTAATAGAACAAATATGTATTCGAAATCATTTAAAAGTATGGCTTATAAAATATGAAGAACTAGGATAGCACTTTAGACAAAACATATATAGTTTATGTAAATTACAAGGGTCAATGAAAATGTATAAGATATATATATATATCATAAGGGTTGAAAAGTTAAGAATGGGTAGATAGTACAGGTGTTTAATTATGTTGTAAATTCTCTATGTAGAGAATTATATATATATATATATATATCACATAATGGTTGAAAAGTGAAGAATGGGTAGATAGTACATGTGTTTAATTATGTTGTAAATGCACTATGTAGAGAATTATATATATGTATATATAGGGTTGTGGTAAACTACATATATATATATATATATATATAATGGTATGAAATAAAATTATAAATGTGTATAAGATAAATTAAGGATGAGTCCTTGGTGAAACAAATGTAACCAATGTCCATTAAACGTTCACGGGTATGAATAAAGTTACTAGTAAATAAATGGAGCAGACAAAGATAGGGACATAAATAAAGTTCTCTAGTGACAATCTGTAATATTGTACTAATCTAACAAAAGTAATGGACGTAAGTGTTGGAAAGGGAGTATGAAGGGCTATTATTAGAAAAAAAAAATTAAGTGGAGTTGTTATAAATGGTATCAAAGCCCATGTTGAAAACACTGGGCCTATATGTCCCAACGCATAAAAAAAATATTCTGTTGTGTAAAATTATTAAATAAATTTATTTGTTTTCAGAATTTTGTATACTAATTAAATTATGTGTACATTGATTGAAGTGTAGGAACAATTACAGATGTTGTTATGAATAACGATGAAGAGTTGTACGTGTATCTGGGGGGTGTGGGATACCCACCAGATCAAAATGCTCATTTGTTGGACATGATAAGGAATATGAAACAGGAAATGGTTCATCTAAGGAATAGCAATAAACTATTGTTGTAGGCTAGTAATGAGCAAGAGAGGTTGATTAGGGAATTAACCTCATGGTCTAGTCATGAAAGTGAAGACCATGCAAGAAAAAGAAAAGAAGTTGAACCCAACTCAAAAGGTTATGAGAGTGGAGAAGAAGCTAGATCTAAAGCCAGAAATAAAAAGGAGTTGTAAGGGGAATTCTGCAAAATCAAACCTCCTACTTTTGATGGTTAAAATTAGGATAATGCGGAAGCTTGGCTCCTGAACATGGTCAAATAATTCCAGGTATATAAATATAGAATTAATTTAAAAGCAAGATTATAAATTTACCAACAGCAAGGTAAAGCCACACTTTGGTGGGAAGAGAAAAAAATGGTACATATACTAGATGAAAAAAACTGTTACGTGGGAATAATTTCAAGTAATGTTCAAGGGTATATACCTGAATGAAAGTTATTATGATGATAAATAAAAGGAATTTTATGAGTTGAGATTAGGACAACTCACAATTTATGAATTTATTACCAAACTTACGAATTTGCTTCACTATGTGCCTTATATCAGGGAAGAAAAGGCCAAATTATAATTATTTTTGAACTTCTTACCTACTATATATAAATAAATAATTGAATTTGATAATCCAAAAATAATGGATGAAGCTGTTTGAAAAGCAATATTATGCTATCAACGGTTTAAAGGAAAAAATGATCAATTGAAAAACTGGCAAAATAAAGAGAAAGGGAGAGGAGAGTCAAGCATAATAAGATCAAAACTAGCATATTTAAAAAAAATTGGGCAAAACCACTAGAGAAATAAATTTAACAAGAGTGGAGAAAACCAACAAGCACAATCATATATTGGTTCCAAAAAAATGGAGATAGACAACAAAAGGGAAAGTATTTTAACAATGAAAGAACCATTAAAGTGTTGGGGTTGTGGAGAACCTCATATGTTATGTGATTTCCCACATAATACAAGAAAAATCCAGAACATTCAAGTAGTATGGGAGGCAACTACAGTAAAAGACATTGCTCACAACATTCCTAGGATCAGTGCTGCATTAGAAGATCAACATGCTGAACACCAATTAACCATGATAGAAATTGAAGGTATGATTGTTGAACAAAGTATTTTTGTTTTAATAGATCCAGGAGAAAATTTAAATTATGTTAGTTCACAGAGAATGGAAAAGTGTAAGCTAAAATCAGAAAAAGAGGTTGTAAAAAACTTTCTAGTGATCAGAGAGTTTAGGGACGTATTCCCAAAAGAAATCCTCCATCTACCTCCTAAAAGGGACATTGATTTTTCAATTGAACTAGTATCAGGAGCTACCCTAGTTTCCAGGGCATCCTATAGAATGAGTATTCCTGACCTACTAGAATTTAAACTTCAATTGTAAGAATTTCTAGGTAGAGGGTACATCAGACCAAGTGTGTCTCCTTGGGGAGCACCTGTGTTGTTTGTCAGAAAGAAAAATGTCACATTCAGAATGTGCATAGATTACAGACAACTGAATAAGTTAAATATCAAGAATAAATATCCTCTCCCAAGGATAGATGATCTATTTGATCAAGTAAGAGGATCTACCATCTTCTCTAAAATTGATTTGAGAACAAGATATCACCAACTCATAATAAAAAATGAAGACATCAACAAAACAGTATTCAGAACTAGATATGGACAATATGAATTTGTAGTCCTACCCTTTGGACTTACAAATGCCCCTGTTACATTCATGTGTTTAATGATGTAATATTACGAAATGGGAAAAGAAGGAATATAGTGAAAAATACTTGAATAACAATGTAAAACATCACATAAAAATATGATACCAATATGGAGTCTTTCCATTCATCATAAAAGTAGCATATATGTATAAAATAATGGGCCACAAAGAATATATCAAGATAGAACAAGCCTCCAATGAAGAAAACCCTCAAGAATGAGGTGCTGCTACTATATCAAAATGTCAGAATATTGCTACAGCGCAGTTATAGAAGCATTGCTACAAAAAAAATAACATTCAAATATAGATGGCTTTTATATGCCTCAAAAGATACAACAAATGAATATCAAGGCTCTATACAACCTCCAACAAAGAATCGAAGAGGGTCTCTGGGGAAAACACCCAATAATACAATATGAGTTGCAGCCCTAGGGCTGAAAGTATGCTGCAACAAAGTAACTGAAGATTTATGGCTGAAGCTAATATGAAAATGAGTATGATTTCCTCCAATGGATCCTCTGGATGAATGGCTGGCCCCTTCACTGAAGAAATGACTCCCCAAACAACCTACTACAAATACCCCTGCAACTCCTCCCTAAAATAACACAAATCCAGACTGATACTATGATTTAGGGGATAAAAACACTATGGCATAGTGCCAAATGTATCAATTATTCTCCAGGGCCTTCTTTACTAGCCTCCCAAGAGAAAGGAACCTTCCTCCAATGAGGTCTAGCTCATAAATCACCCAAATAAACCCTCCACAACTTCTTCCCTGTAACACAAGACAAAACCTCAACGGGAACTGTGTTCTACATTAAGACTAAATATTTGGCCTAATGCATGAATGTGGAATGATAGTGCAATACTCTTATTTTGAGGCTCCTCAAGGATAGAGTTGGGACTCCCACTCGAGAACACCCTATGTGAAAAATCACTGCAATATTAGCTAAACAACTGAAGAAACATATATGTCTAAAAAAACCATATAATCAAAATATCATAACATAAAATACATAATTAAATATCGCTTCCATCCTCTTCCTTATATAAGTGATGAGCTTCCTTACCCTTCACCCCACTCATTAAAGGCACTACTTCCATGCATGGAGTCTCCAACCCAAACTGCACTGTCCCATAATGAATGCCACTCCTCCATGACAACGTTGTTGATTTGGTCAAAGTTGACCCAGTCTATGTGTTCCAACACCTTTTCACACACAAGGGTGCTTAAACAAGCTCCTAAGATGTCCTCCTTTCACATTAGCAATGATTTTATTCATATTAAGGAGATTTATGGGTCTCCATTACCTCTTATTCATCAAACAAGGAAGCAAAAGAAAATTTAATATTCCAACTAGCTCATGGCTAATTGGGAATATTACAGTCCTCCCCTCCCAAATGTTGGTTGTCCTCAAGCAACTAAAAAGTTGAGTGATGAAACTCTTCTCCTCTATCATTGGTGACACCTCCATGTGATAAGCTTCCCTCATAAGCCAAGTGTCTCCCAATCCACCCCTCCATGACATGCTCTTACCAAGTTCTCATGAGATGCAAATGAATCATCCCGCAAGGAAGCAAAAGACCCAATGAACATCCAATCATTTCATCCTTCCTCCATCCATTCCCATAAAAATAATAAGAACATCATAAAGGTATGGGATCAAAACCAATGATACATAAACAACAATATGAAAAAATGGAGGTGGATCATAGTCCCACATGTGGAAGTAGTGAAGTATATGTCCTGACTGCCTCAGATCATGATATGGTAAGTTTTTTCCCCACCACTTAATTTTTTCCATAGTATTCTCACATGTTTTGAAAAGGTGAGAAATGTTTGGTGCCTTTGGAGTGCACCCTGAATGATACATCATCTCCCTATACCCTCCTAGGGAGTGTCCATGCTCAATAATGTTTATGGCCCAAAGTTGGCCATGAAGTTTGTAAGGGAGAATGCTCCTCCTTGGAGAAATGGCTTGCATATATATGGTAAAGGAATGCAATTAGTAATCAAATAAATCATTGTGCATATAAACATGATCCTTATCATAAACTCTGCTCATACAAATGGAGTGGTCCATAGATAGATCCCCTCTCATTCCCCAAGAGGAAATAGGTGGTTGTGATAACTCCATCAAAGAGTTATGTATCTCCTCCATCTCCACATGGTCCATGAATCTCCTCAAATGTTGATATATCTCATCTTCAAAGCCTTCCCAGGTATATCCCTCCATGATAGTATGGTATGGCCTCATGGAATAAGTGTGGCTAAAGAGAAAATCATCATGTGATTTTTGTAGTAACTTCTCCTTGATCTTAGATGCTCTAGATAAGAAGATCCTACCATGATATTAGATGACCTCATCTTTAACTGAGTATCCCTCCTCTTGTAGCTGGTCATCAAGTATCATGCAAGTAAAAAGATCCTTGGAATAATCCACCAACAGTTGGGATTTCCAATATGGATCTATCCTCCATAGTAACAACGTTGATGATCTGTCATGCAAAACATCTGTCATATGGTTGAACTCCTCTTTGACATCTCCCATGCAAAATTCACATGTTGGAAGCCTACTATCCTCCCTCTGCTGCTCCTTTCTCAGTGCAAGATCTGAGATGAGAGTGGGTAATGATGATGTTGGGAGAATGTCACCCTCCTCCTTAATTCTACCCAAGACTCTCATCGTTGTACCATGACCTCCCAATGCCCCCACTCATCCTGGATCTATGAGTGGTGCACCATTATTTTATACATTTCTCACCAACTCCAGATCAGGTGGCCTCCCAGGTGTTTTGCCACAAAACAGTAATGTCTCATGGGCTAAACTCATGTGCATAATAGATGGGACTGTTAGGTCCTTGCTTCCACTGCGCAAATCCATCTTTGTTTTATGTGTGGAATTTTTCTGTGAAGGATATGTGTGCATGCCCTTAATCATTTGATTTTTGCCACTTTTTCTATGCACCCATTCCATCTGCAATGTCTCCCAATATGTGGTGACCTTCCCCAAAGTAATCAACCACTACACACCCAATATCACATTGGTGTCAGGTATGTCAACCACAAAGAAGTGATTAGTCAATGTATATGTCCCAATGGTGACAGATAAGGATGGAACATAATGCATGCACTACATAGTTCTAGCTCCAGGGACCAAAACAGAAAAAACCCTCAAAATCATTAGTGGGTATTGCCCTCCTCTGCACTAGTTGGGCATCAATAAAGTTGTGGGTAGCCCCATTTTCAATCAAAACTGAAACCTCTAATCTAAGATGGAACCTAAAACCCTTAAGGTCAAGTACTTGGGTACTCCTCTCAATGATGCAAGAGCCCCTCCAATTGGAGAAAATTCTCTATTCCCACCTCCTGGTGGTGGTGGATCATCTCTTGCTATGCCAACACTATGACCTCCTTCTGGTTCCTCTTCTTCTTCCTCCTCATCATCTATAAAGACCTCTATATAGTGTGCCTTTCCTACTACACATCTATGTCTGGGTGGCCATGATTCTTGGCATGTGAAGAAAAGATTCTTTCTCCTCAAATCCCTTCAGACATCATCACTAAGAGGTACTTTTTTTTTGCTCTCCTTTGAAAAATGAGCCTTCTCATATTTTCCCTTCGATGGAAAGTGGGGTTTTTCTGAAATGTTGCCTTTGCTTTTGGCAAGGCATCTTGTAGATCTCTAGCCCTTTCAATGGAACCTTGAAGGGTAGTGGGTTTGGTAGACTTAACCAACCCATGAAGAGGTTCTGGAAACCCATCAATAAAAATATGGACCCTTCTTGCTACAGATAAATCAGGAACCATAACAAAAAATTTTAGAATTTTAGAAATATAAGTTTCTATATTACCTGATTGTTTGAGCTTTTCTAGCCCCATGAATGGTGCCTCTGGGTCTCTTCGATCAAATCTCTCCACCAACCTCCTCGTGAACTCTGAATATGCAGTCACATTGGCATGATCCAATGTAGACAAGCCATGAAACCACCAATCATGTGCCTCACCCTCAAGGTACAACGTTGCTATCTTGATGGCCTCCATCTCCGGTAATTTTTTCAGTTGGTAGTAGATGTCTAGCTTCTCTACCCATTATTTGGAAGTGCATTTAGATGACCCATCAAAGTTGGGTAAGAAAAATCTACCCATATTTCAGTGTAGATCATGATTTTGAATGAATCCTCCACCTCTATTATGATGCCTGGGTCTCCTATTGTTCTTAATTTGAAAAAATTCTTGAAAACTCAACTGATCCTTGAATCTCTAAGATTGAGACTCATACTCCATGAAATAGTCTTCAAGAGTTTTTTGTTCTACCCTTCATTTCCCACTTCTAATAATGTAGGCATTATAGAGCATTGGGAAACTTGTTGCTGCTTCACTGGTTGATCACTCCAGTGATGAGAAATTTGGAGCCTTCACCATGTACAAACCCTTTAGGGGATTCCTTATATCTATCCATCCTCATCTCCTTTATTTCTCTAGAAATGTCTTGCATAGTTCGAATAAGAATCTTTGGATACTCCTTCTCCTCATCTTCTCCTGATAAAGGGGTTTCACACTTGCCTTCCTTATCATTTGTATAATCAAACTTCTGGTTTCTTCTTCTGAGATACATATTTTCTCTATATTTGAGAGGACCTCCTTATTCTGATGAAATGTTAGCTTAAGATGCATAAGCTGAGGCAAGATTATGCTCTGATACCACTGTAATATTCCCAAATGGGAAAAGCAGGAATGTAGTGCAAAATACTTGAATAGCAGAGTAAAACATCACATAAAAACATGAGACCAATATGGAGTCTTTCCATTCATCATAAAAACAACATATATGTATAACATAATGGGCCGCAAAGCATAGAACAAGATAGAACAAGCCTCCAATGAAGAAAACCCCCAAGAATGAGGTCTTGCTACTATATCAAAATGTCGGAAGACTGCTACAGCATAGTTATACAATCACTGCTACAAAAAAATGAAAATTCAAAGATAGATGGCTATTATATGACTCAAAATATACAACAAATTAATATCAAGGCTCTATACAACCTCCAACAAAGAACTGAAGAGGGTCTCCGAGGAAAACACCCAATAATACAATATGAGTTGTAGCCCTAAGGCTGAAAGTATGTTGCAACAAAGTAACTGAAGAGTTATGGCTGAAGCTGATATGTAAATGAGTATGCTCTCCTCCAATGGATCCTCTGGATGAAAGGTTGGCCCCTTCACTGAATAACTCACTCCCCAAACCACCTACTACAAATACCCCTACAACTCCTCCCTAAAATAATGTAGATCCAGAATAATGCTACACTGTATGGGATAAAAACACTATGGCCTGGTGCCAAATGTATCAATGATGCTCCAAGACCTTCTTTACTAGCCTCCCAAGATAAAGGAACCTTCCTCCAATGAGATCTAGCTCAGAAATCACCCAAATCAACCCTCCACAAATTCTGCCCTGCAACACAACACAAAATCTCAATATGAACTGCATTGTACATTAATACTGAAGCCTTGTCCTAATGTATGAATGTGGAATGATAGTGCAATACTCTTCCTTTGAGGCTCATCAAGGATATAGGTGGGATTCTCGCTTGGGAACACCCTGTGCTAAACAGAACTGCAATCTTAGCTAAACAGCTGAAGAAAGCTATATGTCTAAAAAGACCATATAATCAAAATATCATAACATAACATACATAATGAAATATGCTTGTCATCCTCTTCATTATATAATTGATGAGATTCCTCACCCTTGACCCCACCTATTAAAGGCACTACTTCCATGCATAGAGTCTCCAACCCAAACTACGATGTCCCATAATGAATGACACTCCTCCATGACAATGTTTTTGATTTGGTCAAAGTTGACCCAGTCTATGTGTTCCAACCCCTTTTCACAAACAAGGGTGCTTAAACAAGTTGCTAAGATGTCCTACTTTCACATTACCATCGATTTTATTGATATTAAGGAGATTTATGGGTCTCTATACCCTCTTCTTCATCAAACAAGGAAGCAAAACAAAATTTAATATTCCAACTAGCTCATGGCTAATTGGGAATATTACAAATGAATAGTGTTCTGCATACATATCTAGACAATTTTGTATTAGTGTTAATTGATGACATTTTAGTGTACTCTAAAAATGAATAAGAACAGCAATAACATCTCAGGATAGTACTACAAACACTTAGAGAACATAAGTTATATACAAAACTCAACAAATGTGAATTTTACAAAAATAAAATTCAATATCTGGGTCATGTGATTTGGAAGGATGGATTAGCAGTAGATCCAGAAAAAGTACAAGAAATCATGAATTGGCCTATACCCACAGATGTACCATCAATACAGTCATTCATGGGTATTTCTGGATACTACCATAAGTTCGTTGAAGGATTTTCTGCATTAGCCTATCCTATCACTTCATTGTAGAAAAAAGGAGTAAATTTTGAATGGACAACAAAGCGTCAAAGTAATTTTGAGAAATTAAAACTGAAATTAACTACTTCCCCCATATTGAAAATTGTTGATCCAAACAAAGAATTTGTAGTATGTACATATGCTTGTGTAGAAGTTGTTATCGCCTGATTTGACCTCAGGCTGAAAGAAGGCAAGCCAGGGTAACCACAAACCACGCTTAACCTTGTAGATAGCCCTACAAGGCAGGGAGAGGGCTCTCTCTGTAAAGATTATCTCAATGAAGTATGACTGCAAAATGATTTTAGGCTAGGTATAGTAGCTCGAAATATTTTAATAAATTTTCTAGGTTTTTTTGGATCAGATGGAGCTGGGCAGTTTAAATCTGGGGACTTAAATCAGAAATACAGTTTATTCTATGTGGCAAGGTAGGCATGAATTTTAACAACTTTTATTTAATTATTATGAAATGTTTAAGACTATTGAGGAGCTGAGGAGGGCATATGAGATGGATCCTTCTCAAACAACAGAAAACATAAAATATTGAATGATTTTCCCAAGGCAGAGCACTGTAAAAGTGGATTCTACCTATCTAACTTGAAAACATTCAATAGAAATAATGGAATGAATGAAATGGCATACATAACATTTAACATATGATTACAAAACAAGAGACTGTGCTAAAATTCCATACCACATGGATCCCATAAAAAATTGCTGTAAGTCTTTATTAATTCCCTTCCAACAAGTTACAAAGATATACAATGAAGCTCAGTGCATCCCAGTGATTCTGATATTTTTCCACCCTTACAAATGACTCAGAAATTACATTAAATAGACAAGTTTCATGGGGGCGAATCCACAAAAGGAGGAGCTATTTCACCTGCCCCGAAACCAAAATCTGAAGATATAAAAGAAACCAACGGTATGCCTCTCAAAAAGAGGACACAATGTATTTTGACCATCTGGAAGATTTTCTGTTACATTTACTCCAACAAATGGGAAGAAAGATAAATATGGAACCGACCCCATCATTTATCATTGCTATCGATGCCGAAATGATCTCTGTGTTCATAATTGGCTCATGGTCTTAAAAAAATATCTTTTTCCTTTAACTTGAAGAAAACCCCCTTTTAAACCAATAAAAATCGAATTTCCCTATTTTAAATGGAGAAAAATCCCCTTTTATCGTTAAAAGGAGCGAGGGAGTTGTGGTGGGCCGATGGAGAACAGGCCAATGTGAAGGAGTGATAGAGGGTTGCCGAAGCGATGAAGGATGAGCGGGGGCGATGGAGGAAAAACCTTATTAAAATAAAATTAAACTGGTTCCTTTACACAAGAAAAAACCTTTTTCCTTCAAAAAGAGCGGAAGGCTTTTGGTGGGACTGGGGAAATCGTAATCGCATATCGGAAGGGGAGCGGGTTCAGAGTTAAGCGTCGGGAATCGCCAATAGTGCGATGTGATGAATAGACATATCGCAGCAGCAGAAGGGAATGAAAAGGGTTAAGTATTGTGGGGATGGTCGATATGCGATATGCGATTCATCGCATCAGCGGGGAACGATGAAGTAGGGTTAAGTGCTGAAGAATGGGATGTTTGTGATGGTGCAATGGCATCACATCGGCAATGGGCCATCACATCGGGGGTTTTTTAGGATGTGGAAATTTCAAAAAGACAAAGGGACTTTTGTGATAAAGGAAAAAAATGATATAAAAAAGCAAAAATGTAAAGTTCTAAAAGGCCAAATAAAAAAAGGGGTAGAGTTGTGCTTTTGAGGCCTTTGTTCATTCATGCATATTTTCCAATCCAGAAGTCAGTTTTGGGAGTGTGATATATCGTTGGAAAGATATTTCCAAGCTGTTCCTGAGGAACATACTTAGAATATGATTTACATTGAAAATCCTATGGAGAATACCTTTGAAACCCAGGCAAAGAAAAATCCTCTTTGGCTTTTTGGAGATAGTAGCTTTCTGAAGTTCAACTTATTACATATGGATACATAAAATTACATAAAAAATGATAATAAAAACAAAGTACCATGTTTTCACCTCAAAACATGTTTTGAGGTGAAAATTACATTCAGCTGAAAGAACAACTCTTTGACTTATCCAGATAATGTGCTTTGAGTTTATTAGGCATCCTCATGTCCTTGCTAATATGTATTGACACTTTGATAATAAATTTGACCATGGTGGAACCCTAAGACCTAATGAGACCAACCCTATGATCTAACAATGTGAACTTTAGAGTGAAGGTGAATCATGACTGAAGACCATAGAGAAGAGACCATAAAGTATGTTCATGAGGGAAACTGATGAGGTGACCGCTACCATCAGTGAATCCATGACCTAATGGAATGATAAAAATTTATAGTATGGGAATCCTACTATGCAAATGAAAAATAGTAGATTTTGATGGCTAATGGCAGTATGACAAGACTAACACTAACATTGGCTCCAATGGGGATGGTAGCTCCTTGGAGGTGCCAAGAACATCGTAGACCTAGTAGCCTTATCCATTGGGTAATACGGTCAAAACACTTCAAAGACTAAAAAATGGCACCATGCAGACTGAATCTGACTCAAACCAAGACTGTGAACTTAAATTAAAACCAGCAAACCTTACACATATCATTCAAGTTTTATAGCCTTCACTTCAGACCCCAAGCTTCAATGACTGTGTACTTGAAATCTCACCAATAATGAATATGGTATGTACAATTATTGTGACATAATTTTCAATCCATCATCTCAAAAGTGGTAGTGCTTCAAGAGCCTACCATTCACCGGCCCTCCTGGGAAATCTTGATCGTCCATCTCTGTGAGCAGAAAGGCGTTATGTCCCCTATACGCTGAAATATTATATGGTCCTTTCCATAGGTTATCGAACTTACCATGCTTCCCTTTGTCATCATTTTGTGCATCCAATCTCAACACCACATCTTCTAACTGAAATTTCTCTACTTTGGTTTTCTGATCATAGATTTTCTTTATTTTTTCCTACAATTGAATAGTGTTCTAAGAAACTTCTTCCCTTGTTTGCTGAAGGTGGATCATTTGATTGATCCTTCGCTGATTATCATCCTCTTTGCTGCCAGCCTCTTGTAGCAATCTCATGATCGGAACAGTAATTGATGTAGGAAATATGGTATCAATGCCATAAACTAATTCAAATGGTGACATACCTATGGATTTCTTACTGCTAACTCTGTCGGCCCATAATGCGTTGACAAGCTTTCGATGCCAATTCCTCTTATTTGCTTCCAAAATTTTCTTGATTATGTTCACCAAAGTCTTATTCAATGATTCTGCTAAGACGTTGCCCTGTGGGTAGTATGTTGTTGAATGGCCAAGTATAATATTGTATTTATTGTAGAACTCCACCATTTTCTTGGATTTAAATGTTGTTGCGTTATCTGTTATGATCTTGTGAGGGCAACCAAAAAAAGATAAGATATTTGATTCTAAAAATTGAATGATTATCGTATATGTGGCCTGGCTTGCTGGAATGGCCTCGATCCATTTGGTGAAATAATCGGTAGGTGTCAAGATCCATCGATGTTGTGCTAATGATGTGGGATGGATTTCCCCTATGAAATCAAGTCCCCACTGCTGCAAAGGTGCATTCACTTGAACTGGTTTCAAAGGAAGAGGAATTAGTTTCCTTTTCCCTTGAAAAACTTGACACTCATGACAGCTCATTACTATTTTATACAAATCTAAAAATAAAATGGGCCAATAATATCCTGCTCTTAACACTTTGTTAGTTGTGGCTTTCCAAAACAAATGACCACCACAATCACCTTTATGAAAGTCATGCATTACCTGGTGAGCCTCATCTTCAACCAGAAAATTAAGTAGAATGCCTCCTGGATCTTTCCAATAAAGAGCATTGTTTAAAATACAGAATTTAGCAGACTTGAGTTTTATTGATCTACCTTTACTTCTAGAAATCCCAGGAGGTGGCGAAAGATGCTGAAGAGCATAAACTATGTCTGAATACCATGGTGATTGGAGAAAAATTTCTGAAACTGGAACAAGGGAGCCATCATCTTCATCCTCTGACATTGCTGCTATGATATTTATGTCCAGGGCACACAAGTTTGATTGTGCCATTAGTTTTTCCAAGCCTTGTCCCTTGATTAACTTTGTGGGCTTAATCTCCAAATCATATTCCAACATCGCTGCTATCCACTTACCTCGTCTTCCCTCTGGATCAATTTGCATCAAGACATATTTTACTGTTGCATTAGGAACATATGCTATGGTATGTGAATGCATAATGTACACTCTAAAATCATTTAATTCTTTTATAAGATCCAATGCTTGTTTCTCAATGATATTATACTGCAAGGCAACATATCGAATGGTCCTACTGAAAAATGAAATGGGTTGTTCAATCTGATCTATCTTTTGCATCAATACTGCAGCCATGGTATGCTCTGATGCAAATGAAAATATAATTAAATCTTCAGTGTAATCAGGACTAATCAAGACTGTGGCATTGGACAATGTAAAATTTACCAGATTAAATGACTTGATAGCATCCTCGCTCCATATGATAGTGTTGTCCTTTTTCAACATATTAGTCGTTTATCTTAAATGTTCAGCCAAATTGGGTATAAATCTGCGTAAGAAGTTCATCTTACCATTGAATGCCTAAATCTCCCTTTTGTTGTGTGGGAAGTCTATGTGCTGAATTTCCTCCACTCTTGAAGGATCAATGCGGATGCCGTCTTTAGAAATGATATGACCCAGTAGCTTTCCCTCATCCATAGCAAAAATAATTTTCTTCAGATTGAGAGAAATCCCAAACTTCCTGCATCTATGAAATACAATCCTCAAGTGGTGTAGGTGTTCATCATCAGAACCAGAAAACACTGTCAAATCATCTAAATAAACAACCAAAAAAACATCCTTCTCATTGGCAAAAGTGATGTCCATTTCTCGCTGGAAAGTGGCTCCAACATTCTTCAATCCAAATGGCATTTTGGCATACTGGAAAGTTCCCTAAGGTGTCGTAAAAGCAGTTTTGTCTTGGTCTTTTTCATGCACCAAGATCTGATTATAGCCTGAGTAACCATCAAGTAGTGACATCCTTGATGCTTTGACTACTCTTTGCAGAATATGATCCATCTTTGGCAGCGGATAGTTATCCTTTAAGGATACTTTATTGAGATTCTGGAAATCTATACACAACCTTATCTCTTTGGTCTTTTTTCGAACCAGGACTAAGTTTGAAATCCAATATGAAAATATAATTGGAACAATGATACCATCTTTATGCAATTTGTTTACCTCTTTTTCAATGGATGGAAGCAGCATTGGGTTGATTCTTCTCAGCTTCTGTCTAAATGGTTTTTGATCCAGCTTGACGGGAATAGTATGCTGAATTATATTTTTGTCATACACCTTCAAATATGAATAATCCCATGCAAACACATTAGAAAATTAAGAAGGTAATTTAGCATACTGGGCCTTTACCTCAGGAGACAATGCTTTTGATAACTTCACAAACTTGGGCTTGTCAGTTGTTCCAATATTGACATCTTCAACTCCTTTATCAGTGGGCACCAAGCTTGGCTTCCTTGTAACATCATCCTGATCAAAAATCTCCTCTAAAGGTATGAGACCTCTAGGAATAACATTGTCTTTCAGCTGCAACACATCTATCTAATTTGCTTGAATCTCTTGATCATCGGCATCACAATCACCCTCTATGGAAGTGTCCTTGAACTTTTCTTCACTTTGCAAAAAAGCATTGATTTCATTGTCGTACCAAAACACTTGCCAATACCTTAGATTATCCAAAACAGTGGGCCGATGTTTGACATAAATTTCAATTTTTTTAATGGAGTTCATTGGAATCTTCAAATTGCTTACAGTAGTAGCAAGTGAATCTGCAATAAGATTCTGCATTTGGGGTAATGCTGTCAAAGTGTATTCAAAAAACATTCTTAGAATGTCCAAGACCACAATTATGTATGCTCTCAATTGTGGATGTTTTGCTTGATACTCTCCCTTTACTTGTTTGATTATCAACTCTGAATCTCCATAAACAAAAAATATTCTTGCATTCAACTTCTTCAAAATTTTCAAACTTGCAATCAAAGCTTCATACTCTGCTTCATTATTAGAGCAGTCAAAGGCCAACTTTTAAGCACATACTCTAACATTACTAGGAAATTTTTTAGGCTGGAAAATAGGGCTTCGAATCCATATTCCTATACCAGCACCATCCTTACCAACAACTCCTTCAAAATCCATGCTCCAAAGGCCTTCTTCTTCTTCTTCTAGATGCTGAAATTTTGTTTCTTTATCTACCTTACCTTGGCTATTTTCTTCATTTTTCTGTTGTTCACTGTCCTTTTGCTGTTGGCAGGTGGAAAGCTCAGAAAGGCTAGCTGATTTTTATTTTTCCTATTTTAGGACTTCCCTAAAATTCTCTGAAATTTCAGGTACCTCATCTACTTCTACCAACTGAACATCTTCATTATTCAAACCATTATCTGAATATAATACAAAAGACTCTAAAACTGTGTGGACATCATTAATGGGGTGATTAATTGGCTTCTCTTTTCTAGTGATCATATATTTCATTTTCTTCTCCCTATATAGCTTTCTCAATTGACCGAACATGGGGATGGTAGCATAAGACAAATCAAGTTGTATAGTCCCCTTCATCTTTGCACCCCACTATCTAGACAAAAGCATTCCAAACCGTGTTGGAACATCGACAACAACCACATCCATCAAGACATTCTTGGCTAGGATTTGATTTAAAGATACTACAAAGTCTTTGATAAGACCAATACAACGGACCCTACCAGAGTCAAAGGAATACAAATCATGGTATTTTTGAGTAATATCAAGACCCAACTTCTCCAAAATGGCTTTAGGCATCAAATTGTGAGAGGCCCCAGAATCCAGCATAGCATTGTGTCGAATATACTCATGCAATCTAAGACTTAGGTAAAAGGGAGGGACTTCACTTTCTTCATATTGACCTTCTATGGTAGGACCAAAAATGAGTTCAGGATAATCATCTTCAACATTCACCATATCTGACATAGAGTCTATTTGCAACAATCTAGATATCTGATGTTTATAAGTGTTGTTCTTCACCAACTCAGCTAAGGGAAGGGACACCTTTAGCTTGGAAATTTCATTTTCTAAATTAAAATATGGAACCTTTTCTACCTCTTTGACGAGAGGATATTTCTTCTCCACTTGCTCCTTCGTTGCACTTGGCTGATTATGCTTCTCATTTGTAGTGTTATTTGTCGAGGATGCTTTGCTGGAAGATGGATTAGTAGGTTCTTTCCCTTTCCTTTTAGTATTTGAAGAGTCATTCTTCGATTGCAGCTCTTTCCTTTTCTGAATGGGATTAATTGACACATCTCTGCTCCTCAAAGAATACTGCTTCTGCTGTGCTGACAAAGCATTCATATATCCTCATTGATAATCATCGGACTCTTCCTCTAAAGCTACATCATTGGCCAATATGAAATCTTGATCTCTTCGAGTGTCTGGAGTCACTGCATATTCTTCATCTTCTGTCAGGAAAATGGGCGTACCATCAGCGGTGAAAAAGTGGTTAGCTTCAACTACTATATCATCATCATCATCAGTTTCCATTCCCTAAACATAATTTTGCTGTAAAGGAGTTCTAATCTGCTACTGTGTTGTTTGCTCCTACGTTTTATGTTCCCTTTGCTTGATTCGGAATTAGGGTTGTTGCTGTCCTCTGAAATTTGGATTCCTGATTTGTGCTTCAGGTCTCTCTGAAATTTTTCAATCGATCAACAATCTTCTCAACTGTTCGGATCAAAGTATCCATCTTACTATTTGAAGGAGATGCTTCCTCTTTTACCGTCACTCTCTTTTCATCTTTGGTTCGTGCTCTTTTGGCCAACAGATTTGCTTCTACACTTACGACAGTTTTCTACATATCTTCAAGTGTGGTAGGATCTCGTTCTCGTAACTGATATGCCATATCAGCATCGAAACCATCTGGAAATTTGAGCAAATATAAACCCATGGAGGGTTTGAGGTTGGCCAAAATAGCATTATATACTGCATTAAACCTTACACAATAATCTTGAACGCTTTCACCCATATTCCTTTTAATATTTTCATACTCAGACAAAATCTGGAGTGGGTTTTTCTTTACTTCCCACTGGTCTAAAAATTGTTTATGTAGCTCTAGCAAAGTGTGGATAGAGGCTACTGGTAAGGCTCTGAACCATTTTTGAACTTCACCTCCAAAGCTTTGGACAAACAATCTCATAGTGACATTTTCTGCCTCTACCTCATGAAGGTCAAAGAAATCATTCATCTTATCAACATGTTGTTGGGCCGTAATGATTTGAGTGGCATCAAAGAAAGGGATTTTACATTGGTAATCAGCAGGCATATCATTCAGATTCTAAGGTAAAACCAGGGGTGCATATAGGGCAACCATGACTCGAGGTGAATTTACAACAATGTTTGAACTACTAGAATTCAATGGAGCATTTGATGGAGAAGTCGGAAGCTAAGGATTGATTTCTGAAATTAATGGGAATACTGATGAATTGAGGGCATCAGATGCTATTTATGATGATTCTGAAGGCTTAGGGATATTGGTAGCAGTGATAGATGTTTGAGAATAATTTACAATATAATCATCAATTGATCTATTTTCCCTTTGAACTTCGAGATCTACAAGAAAATCTAGATCCAAAACTGTGTCATCCAATGTAGTTTAAGATTTAGTTATGAACAGAGAAAGCTCAAAACTCTCATCAAAAGGGAGGTCTTTAACAAACAACCACTCACTAAGCCAGGAATGGGATCTGAAAATGGGTCTAGGGCTTACTGAACCTTCTTGTCTTATAATTATTCTTGGAATAAGATTAGGATTTTCAAATATAGGAGGAGGATTTGGATTAGGATTGGCCCTCTTGTATTTCCTTGAAGCTAGTGTGGTCGAATTTCTACTTTGTAATGTTTTTTTCAGCCTAGAAGATTCTGAAAATCATCATCCAGAGTTGAAGAATTTATATGAAAAATATTACTAGGGTGATCATTTTTTCATTAGATTTCTTCCCTAGTATAGTCACCACTATGTTATCGCCTGATTTGACCTCAGGATGAAGGAAGGGAAGCCAGGGTAACCATAAACCATGCTTAACCTTGTAGCTAGCCCTACAAGGCAGGGAGAGGGCTATCTCCATAAATATTATCTCAATGAAGTATGACTGCAAAATGATTTTAGGCTAGGTATAGTAGCTCGAAATATTTTAATAAATTTTCTAGGTTTTGTTGGATCAGATGGAGCTGGGCAATTTAAATCTGGGGAATTAAATAAAAAATACAGGGTATTCTATGGGGAAAGGTAGGCATGAATTTTAACAACTTTGATTTAATTATTATGAAATGTTTAAGACTGGTGAGGAGCAAAGGAGGGAATATGAGATGGATCCTTCTCAAATAGTAGAAAACATAAAATATTAAATGATTGTCCCAAGGCAGAGCACTGTAAAAGTGGATTCTACCTATCTAACTTGAAAACGTTCAATAGAAATAATGGAATGAATGAAATGGCATACATAACATTTAACAGATGATTACAAAAGAGGAGACTGTGCTAAAATTCCATACCACAGGGATCCCATAAAAAATTGCTGCAAGTCTTTATTAATTCCCTACCAACATGTTATAAATATATACAATTAAGCTTAGTGCATCCCAGTGATTCCGATATTTTTCCACCCTTACAAATGACTCAGAAATTACATTAAATAGACAAGTTTCAAGGGGGCGAATCCACAAAAGGAGGAGTTGTTTCACTTGCCCTGAAACCAAAATTTGAAGATAGAAAAGAAACCAACAGTATGCCTTTGAAAAAGATGACACAATGTGTTTCGACCATCTGGAAGATTTTCTATTACATTTACTCCAACAGATGGGAAGAAAGATAAATATGGAACTGAAATCCTCATTTATCATTGTTGTCGATGCCAGAATGATCTCTGTGTTCATAATTGGCTCACGGTCTTAACAAAATATCTTTTTCCTTTAACTTGAAGAAAAACCCTTTTAGAACAATAAAAATCAAATTTCCCTTTTTAAAATCGAGAAAAATCCCTTTTTATTGTTAAAAGGAGCGAGGGATTTGTGGTGGGCCAATGGAGAACAGGCCGATGTGAAGGAGTGATAGAGGGTTGCCAAAGCGATGAAGGATGAGCGAGGGTGATGGAGAAAAAACCTTGTTAAAATAAAATGAAACTGGTGCCTTTACATAGGAAAAAACCTTTTTCCTTCGAAAAGAGCAGAAGGCTTTTGGTGGGACCGGGGAAATCACAATCGCATATTGGAAGGGGAGCGGGTTTGGAGTTAAGCATCATGAATCACCAATAGCGCGATGTGATTAATAGACCTATCGCATCGATGGAAGGGAATTAAAAGGGTTAATTATTCCGGGGATGGTCGATATGCGATATATGATTCATCGCATCGGCAGGGAATGATGAAGTGGGGTTAAGTGCTGAAGAATGGGTTGTTTGTGATGGTGCGATGGCATCGCATCGGCGATGGGCCATCACATCCGGGGTTTTGCAGGATGCGGAAATTTCAAAAAGACAAAGGGACTTTTGCGATAAAGGAAAAAAATGATATAAAAAATAAAAAATGTAAAGTTCTAAAAGTCCAAACAAAAACAAGGGGTAGAGTTGTGCTTTTGAGCCCTTTGTTCATTCAGGCATATTTTCCAATCTAGAAGTCAGTTTTGGGAGTGTGATATATTGTGGAAAGCTCTTTCAGAGCTGCTCCTGATGAACATACTTAGAATAAGATTTACACTAAAAATCCTGTGGAGAGTACCTTTGAAACCCAGGCAGAGAAAAATCCCCTTTGGCTCTTTGGAGATAGCAGCTTTCTGAAATTCAACTTATTACATATGGAGACATAAAATTACATAAAAAATGATAATAAAAAAAAAGTACCCTATTTTCACATCAAAACATGTTTTGAGGTGAAAATTACATTCAGCTGAAAGAACAACTCTTTGACTTATCCAGATACTATGCTTTGAGTTTATTAAGCATCCTTATGTCCTTGCTGATATTTATTGACACTTTGATGATAAATTTGACCATGGTGGAACCCTAAGACCTAATGAGACCAACCCTATGATCTAACAAAGTGAACTTTAGAGTGAAATTGAATCATGACTGAAGACCATAGAGAAGAGACCAGCAAGTATGTTCATGAGGGAAACTGATGAGGTGACCACTACCATCACTGAATCCATGACCTAATGGAATGATAAAAATTTATAGTATGGGACTCCTACTATGAAAATTCAAAAGAGCATATTTTGATCGTTGATGGAAGTATGACAAGACTGACACTAACAGAAGGTAAAGGGCTAGGAGGATTATTACTACAATATAATTCAGTAATAGCTTATGACTCAAGAAAATTGAAGAAACATAAACAAAATTATGCTGTGTATGACTTAGAACCAGTTGTTTTTATACATGCATTAAATATGTGGAGACATTAATTTTTGCGAAATAAGTTCATATTTATGACAGATCACATAAGCTTGAAATACTTATTTACCCAACCAGATCTAAATTCCATACAATCTGGATGGTTAGCTTTCCTTAGTGAGTTTTATATAGAAATCAAACACATTAAGGGAAAGGAAAACAAAATTTTTGATGCTTTGAGTAGGAATCCTCATCAAATTTTGGCATATGCATGGAGTAGTGTAAAATTTGATGTACAAGACCAGATTCATGGAGTGTTGATGCAAGATCAACAATATGTAAAATTACAAGAGAAATTACAACAAACTGAGGTTGAAGGATATACCATAAACTAGCAAGGAGTGATTTATTATAAACAAAGACTGTATATTCCTAATGTGATACCTTTAAAATTGGAAATTTTAGATGAATACCATAAGATACCTTATGACGGTCATCCTGGTTATCAGAAATCGATTCCAGCATTAAGGAAATACATGTTTTGGCTAGGTATGAAAAAATATGTAGCTGATTATCTGGCAAGGTGTTTAGAATGTCAATAGGTAAAATTAGAACATCAGTATCATGTAGGACTTTTTATGGCCTAAATCTACCTCAGGCTAAGAAAGGAAGAATCTAGGGTAACATCAAACCACGCTTAACTTGGTAGCTAGCCCTACCAGATCGGGAGAGGGCTCTCTCCTTGTCAATCTCGACAAAAAATAATCAATGAGGCTTGAGATGACTTGATGTGAAGACTAATTTTAGGCTAGGTATGTGTGCAAAAGAGTTTGATTGCTTTTAAGGGTGTTTTTTTGGCTCAAAAGGAAAGGCGGATTTGGGTTTGGGGAATGAGGCTCAGTTCTGCAGAGATCTCAATGGGGCAAGGCATGCAATTGATTTTACACTTAAAATTGAAAGAAATGGAGATATTTAGACAGGTGAGGAGTTGAAGAGGGAAGGAAACCTTCATGGATCCTCTTAAAACAACTGAAAACATAAATAACTAAACAAACCCTAGGTAGAGCACTGCAATTTCAATGGATTCTACCTTTATCCTTGTTTGTTTTAGTTAAGAAGAAATAAGAGAGAAAATGGCATACATAAAACACCAGTAAAATCACATTTACAGAGAGAAACACAATATCAAAGCAATATGCCACATGAATCCCATAAAGTGCTGCAAACCCTGGTCTATTCCTTTGCCAAACTGCAGAGATGAATGTACAATGATGCTCAAAGCATTCCCAAAATTCCAACCATGCTAATGACTGAAAAAACATAACATATAGGCAAACAAAAACTCACCCTAGCTTCTAGAGGTCGAGCTCATGAGTCTAGGAGCTGCTCCAACAAAATCTAAACTGAGAACTAGAAAGTAGGCAATCGAACAACTTGCCTCTACAAACTAGGAAACTGATTCATTCAATTGCAAATTACCTTTTGATGGATGAATCTACCTCTATGAGTGAAAATTTAGCAAAGTTACATTAAAATACATCATTTTACATTAAATTACATCATTATTTTTACATCTAGAAGGAAAAAATTCAAACTGTGAAAAAACTAGGCAAAAAACAGAGTTTTTGACCAAAAATGAGCAAAATTCTTCCAATGCGCCACGCCTGATTTCTCTATGCGTAGCGCCTGTTTGCAGCTGAATTTTGAGGCCTTCCCAATGTCCAAATTTTCTCCAAGTGGGCTTGTTGGAAAGGTCTTCCTGTCTAATTTCCATCACAAGTGGAATTTCTGAATTTGGCCTCCATTTTCCCCTCCAAAACTGAGTTCTCCCAAGGCTGCTTCCTGTGTGTCAAAAAAGGGGCAGAAAGGTCATTTTTGGGGTGTTTTTGACCTTTTTGGAAGCCCAAAAATTGTAATAATTTCTTGGCCATTAGTAGGCATGCATATTTTCCATGCCAAATCCAAAAATTCTGAGTTTTCATCAAAAGGAATCCCCCATCAAAAGCGAGCGCCAGGTGGCACGGCACATAGAACAGAAAAGTCTGTTTTTTAGGCCAAAAATTCAAAATTACAAAAATTGTCAATTTTTTTTTTGAAATTGGCCTGAATTTTCTTCATCAAGTGTTGTGTTGGGCCAAGGAAGCCTCAGCCAATATCTGAAGTTTATCATGCTCTTTTCGCCTCCTTGATGCCTTCTTCAACTTGGGCTTCAAAATTTTGATTCTTGCTTTGCACACATGGTTTCTCGCCTAATAATGGTTGGCCATGTGCCTCAACATGTTTTTCTCTTTTTTGGCCTTCTCCGACAACTTTTCCAAATGCATATTTACCCTTTCAAGCCAAGTTTCACGATCAGCTTCAATTTCTTGCTCAAGTGATGTCAACTTGGTTTTGCTCTTTTTAGCAGCTTGTCGGTTCTCTCATATGTTTTGCAGCTCCATAATGGTTTGCTGATCTTCTAGATACTTGTTTCTTTGCTCAAGGTATTTTATTATCCACTTGGCTCTTTTTAGGTTGAGGGAAAAAGCATTAATGTCTGCCCGTTGCTCCCGAATGATCTCTTTAAGCTTTGAGCTTGGTGAGCCCAAATCGGTGTCATCATCCTGAATAAGAATGAAATATATCTCTTTCCCTCCTGAAGGCCCCTCATCATGTAATGGCCTCTTGCCCTTGTCCTGTACCTACTCTACTGATGGAGGAAACAAGACCCCTTCCACCTCGGGTGGAGATAATACTCACTTGGCTGCTGCAAACAACCTTCTAGTGCCCTTTTGATAGGTGACAAACACCGACACACTAGCGGTCTATGTCTCATGACCCTCCTGCTGATGTGAAGGTCCACCTGTCTCATGAAAAGCTTCTGGAAGTACCTGAGGAGCTGTGAAGAACTCATGAGAAATGAAATCCTCCCATGAGACATCCTGCAAACCAAGCTGATGCATGACCACAATTTTGATGAGTGCAAAATGATATATACTGTTATACTGCTGCTAAGGAGTTTTATTTTGCACTAGGGTGGTCATCTTCTCAATATTTTGGCACATGAAGTAGGGGAGATTCATCATTCTCAACTTGGTAAAGTGCATCAACAATTTGATGTGATAGGCATATAGGCGAGAAAACCGACCCTCACAGCTGAAATATTTAATTATTAGTTTCATCAAAGGAGCATATGAGTTTTTCAGGTACCGAAAGGGAAAAACTCTACTGATTTGTCTCAAATAACCAGGCTTGATGTATGGCTCATATTGTTCCCTGTCAATTTGTTGCCTTTTATTCCACTGCTCTCCAACATTTGGAATGTCGGTTGCTAGAGAGATAGACTCTGGTGTCAAGGTGAATGTCACACCCGCAAGAGTGACTTGGCCATTATGTAGATGAAGAAAAAACAACCTGGCCAACTCATGATGGCACTAGACTCTAGTAACCATCTCACAAAACTGATAACAAGATTGTTGTTGAAAACATGTGATAGCAAGAGGTCAGGCCTGCAACTCGGCAAGTGAATTAGGTTCCTCCCGTACATGTTTACCACCCTTGTGAGATCTCCTTGGTGCATGGATTTCGGTTGGAGAGTCACTGTGTGTTTCTTCATCTCGGTCATAGGAGGAATCTGACTCCATGTTTGCTAAAGTTTGTGTTGTATTAGATGAGTATAAAGAGATTTAGGTGTCTTTTATCTTTTGCTACCAAGTGTATGGAAATGTATGAAGGACTATGAAGGGAGAGCGTAAGAGGGATTTTGGGAATGTTGCTGACTGGAATTTTGGGAATTGAAGGGTTTTAGGGACAATTTTTAGGCTTTTGGGATAGCAATTGGGGTTTGGGAATTTTGTAGGTAGGGTTTGGGATAATGGGAATTGGGGATAGGGGTGAATGAATTTAGGGATATGGGGGATAGTAAAATGGGTTAATGAAACTAGAAAATAAGTGAGGGAATAAAAAGGTGAGGGAGTGATGGCCACAAAAAACCAATTTACAAACCCTAAGCAATCATGTCTTGAGAAAGGAAGTAGGGTTTGAAATTTTTTTTATTAAATCATCATAAACATCTTAAGACACACTTTCATTGGCATTTTAAGAGTTTTTGACTTATTTTGGACCGGAGGAAACCAAGAAAATTGAAGATTTGGATGAATTTGTATTGAAAATGGCTTGCAACTCTATGCGCTGCACCACAAACCCAACGTGCCGCACCTGTTATATGTGTTGTGCCAGTGTATTTTTGACACTATGGAGGCTGACCCAATCCGCCACGCCACTTGTATGCGCTGTGCCTCTCACCCAATGCGCCACGCCCACAAACTTGCACAATTTTGCTGCAATTTTTCTCCCTTTTTTCAACATGGCCTTCTCTTGCTCAATCTTTCTTCTTTGAATGAAAATGAGCTCTTTGAATCATGAAAAATGACTTATATACAAAATAATTTAATTTTCACTTCATAAAACCCACTTTTGTAATGTTTACATTTGACACTTTCTTTTCAAACTCTATTTTAGGCAGTTTTGCTTTATTTTTCCTCTGATTTACTGAATGACTTGATGTTTGTTTGCCTTGCAGGGGATGGAGTTGCCGAAGCTTGACAAGGTGACCAGGGTTTCCATTGAAGTTATTTACATATAAGAGAACTTGAAATTACATCAAATTTATATATAAAAGATAAAATACTCTATTTTTCCTCAAAACAGAGTTTTGAGGAAAAGTACATTTATGAGCATGCGATTATGAAATTTGTTGGTAATGGAACTTTATTCAACCTCCTCATGCGCCTGCTGACCGTTATTGGAAATTTTGAAGACCTTTTTGACGAAACCCTAGACCTAACAAAACTGAAACCCTAGAAATGACTCTTACAAATTTAAAGACAAAAAGTGATTGTAGATGATCTCGACGAATGGAAATGGGCCAGCAGGTAAAGGACATGAGGGAAAATGTACAACATTCCACTACTGTCAGATGATGCATGCTCCTAATGGAATGCAGCTGACTAAGCGAGACACCTAATATGCAATGCAACAAGAGAATTTGATCACTGATGGAGGGATGAAGATATCGACACTAACAAGACTACTGAATCCTCTCCCTATTCCAGAATGGAAGTGGGAAGTGGTTTCAATAGATTTCATTATAGGACTACCACGAACTAAGTACCAACATGAATCTATAATGGTGGTAGTAGACACTTTAACTAAATCAGAACACTTTTTACTAGTGCAATCTACTTTTGGAACAACTCAAGTGGCCAATGTGTTTATGAAGGAAATTGTGAAATTACATGGAATTCCAAAAATGATTATATCTAACAGAGATACAAAATTCACTACAGCATTTTGGAAAAATCTTTTTGGAGGAATGGGTACCAAGTTGAAGTTTAGTACCTCTTACCATACTCAAACAAATGGGAAAACTGAAGGAACCAATCAGATTTTAGAAGACATGTTGCACATGTATGTGATGGACAGACCCACAAAGTGGGAAGATTTTATGCATCTGGCAGAATTTGCTTATAATAATAGTTATCAAGCTTCTATTAAGATGACTCCTTTTGAAGCTTTAAATGGCACAAAATGCCATACTCCACTCAGTTGGAGTCAACCAGATAACAAGTTAATTATTGGACCAGATGCACTACAGGAAATGGAAAGAATTGTGAAGAAGATTCAACAAAATATTAAAACATCTCAAGATCGTCAAAATATTTATGTAGACAAGAAAATAATTCACAGAGAATTCAAAGTTGGAGACCATGCTTATTTGAGGATTAAGCCTCACAAAAGTACATTATATGCTAATAGATGTGCTAAGTTAGCACCACACTACTATGGACCATTTGAAGTTTTAGAAAGAGTGGGGCCAGTAGCTTACAAATTAGATCTACCTAGTCATATTAAAGTTCACAATGTTTGTCATGTTTCCTTATTAAAAAAGTATGTACATGATCCTACTCATGTAATTTATTGGACTCTAATACAGGTGGAAAGAGAAGGGGAATTCCTTCCAGAGCCCCTTCTCATACTGGAGCAGGAAGAAATCGAGCTCTGGAATAGAACAATAGATAGGGTGAAAGTGCAGTGGAGGAAATTTACACTTGAGGAAGTTACTTGGGAGCAAGAGGATGATATAAAACAAAAATATCCATCATTATTTAAGAAGTAAACATAAATACTTTCAACATCAATGAGCTTGTTTTGTTTTAGAGGGGGAATATGCAATATCCCTATTTTTCTGCTTTTATTTAGACAATTAATAATCCTAAAGGTTAAGTGGACCTAAAGGAAAACTATATGTGGACATATTATTTTTGAATTAAATAAATATTAAATTTAATTATTGTGCAAAGACTAGAGTAAATTGAAGACCAAGATTTCAAATCCATGAGGATGGAATAAAATCCTAAGACTTTCCCAAAATTATCCAAAAATCCTTGGAGAAAAATAAAATAAAATAAAAATATTAAGAATCTAATAAATACCTCATAAAGTGGAAAGTTACTCAAAAGAGGTGAGAATAAAACTAGAAAGAGGAAAAATCTAGTTTTAAAGAGCTTTTGTGGAAAAAACAAGAAGAAAGCCTAGGCTAAAGGAAAAAAACATCCCAAATTAACTGGACACAGTTATGGAAACATGATGATGGAAAGAAAGCTTAAATAATATTTACCAGATTGGCATGCACATTATGTTAAAAATTGTCTTATGGATTCTGTTATCTTTTATGAATTTTGAGGTAGTTAGATATGGTTATGTTTATGAGTTAGAATTGAAATATGTAATTCTTGAATTATAAATTAATTATATAGTCTGTTGTGTTCAGAAATGAATAATTGTCGTATGTATTTAACAAAATTTTAGCTATAGCATGCATAGTTAATTATTATGTATAGGTACATCGACTGAAATAAATATTTTGACCAACATACAGAATCTCTAAACCCAAAGGGAAAGGTCTAAATCTGATGTTAGGTCCTTGTTATAAGTTTTATTACAGATATAGAGAACACCATTTAGATCAAACATAATTATAACTATAAGTAAAGGGATAATATAGAGAGATCTAAACAAAATATATTTTATTCATATAAGCATATATTGGAATGATGCATAAACATATTATAGGTAAAATGTAACTACAATAGTGAAATTTCAAATCTGCAAAATAAACATACTTCAAATTTAAAATAAATAATTCCTATTCTATGTACATTCATACATATAGAGACCGATATGTATTGAAAAGGATATGTTTAAAATTTATATAGAATTTCTAACATAAAGGAACTTCCTCTTACATAGTTGAGTATAAAAAAGCATTGTACACTTCTGTTAAAAATATTAATTACAACAGTTTATTTACATCTTGACTTAAAGACATCTAGTTAATAAATTAACTATAGAGTGTAGAGTTGAGAATTGTAAATATTGCATATAGATGGTTGGAATCTATATACTTGGATGACCAATTGGGAATAAGACAAGACATTTCGTCAGATCTTCTGGTTTTAATTAGAAGTAACTATAGTGGTATTGGATGAAATATAAATTAGTTTTGAGTACAGTGAATATGGGTATATATATATATATATATATATATATATATATATATATATATATATATATATATATATATATATATATATATATAGATATATATATATTAGAAAAATACCAAGCAAAAAGAAATAAATTGAGAAAGATAGACAAGTTATAGTACAATAATATTTCAAATTTTACCTGTCCTAAGGAACTCGAATGATGGGAATTCCTCCTGAACATGAAAATGGTAAAATATTAAGTTCAAACAATTAAAAGAATTGAAGAAATGTGAAAATTGTAACTAATTAAAATGCAGATTTGGTTCACTATTTAAAATAAAGACATGAGTATTAGTTACCTATAAGGAGGATTGTAACTTGGTACACGGTATCGGGACATAATTGAAGAAATTATATGAATATGAAAAAAAGAGGTTTTTTCAGGATCAGAGCATAAAAAGGAGAATTTATTCTAAGAATTAATAAAAACGAAATTCAAATCAGAATGCTATCTTTTTATAAGAAGTCAGAATCTTAGTATATCAAGTTGATTTCATATACAAAGGAAAAACACAATTTATACTCTGTATATTCTATAGAGTTGTGTTATAACAATATTAAACTAAGAAATGGTAGAGTCTTACCATAGACACAAAAAGAAGTGGACTCATACATGAACTGGAGTCACAATTAAATTAAAAAGACAAGTTGTCATGCCGATGTCTTCACAAAACCAAAGCTGGACAGAAATCGAATTTATATTGAAGGTTGAAAACGTAACTATGTTACAAACAATGCATAGATAGGAGTTGCATTTAAACTAAAATTTTGAATTAATGTGCAAAAGAAAAATAATAAACCTCTGTCAAATTTACATGGATGTAAATGAAGCAAAATTTCTGAATCACTCAAAGATGAATAAAGGATAATATTTGAAAGAAATTAAAACCTCACAAAACGGAAAGAGAGTATTTCAATTTGGGAATGAAATACATTAAGATATAATCCAAAGTTCTTCTCTGTCAATATAAATAGAATTCAGAAATATAAATAAATAGAAAATTTTAATATCGAAGTTAAAATGGGTTTCAATAACGCATATACTGGAAAGGACGAATTGCTTCTCGAAATTTGATACAAAGATATTAATTAAAAGTAGATACAGTCCTTGAAAAACGACATCTAGTGAGGGAAAAATGAGATACAGTTAGAAAAATCGATTCCAGCCATTAAAGGACTTATACAGTGGAGAAACGATAGCTTAATCCATAAATAAGTTGACTTCGTTAGTGATACGAAATTAAAAATAAAAAATACGAAAACCCAGTAAAAATGGGCATAAATTAATCCCACAGAATAACGATTTCTCAATGGAGAAGTCAAATAGAATTGGGGAAAATTCTATTAAACCCTTTAACTAAAATTTCTAAGCGTAAGGATAAAATCCTTATTATTTAGAAACTATCAAATGAGATTTAATATAGTGACGAAAATGTATAATGTAACTGGCTGAGAGTTACATTTACAATTATGGATAATCTAATAAATTTAAAATGTTAAGACAGTTTGAGGATTTTTGTAGAAACATATATATGTATCTTACCTTTCTCTGGTCGTAAGGAAATGCCTGAGCAACACTAGCAATTACTTGGGAAAGGTAAGGAAGTTCTAAAACCTGCGTCGAGTAAAATTTAGTATACGAGCCCGAATGAGATGAAGGCACAGTTACATAACAACTAAAATAAAAGTCCAAATGATTGTTATGGATCGTATTGATAACAACCACATACTGAATCCTAAAACGTTGAAATGAAAATCCAAGGAGGAACCAGACCTTTACATGAGTAGGTGATGAGAGTAGGTGAAATTCAAACAAGATTCTATGGTTCGTATCACAGTCATTCTCCCTACTAAGAACTAGAGAAATGAAAAGAAAACAGAGGAGAGAGATCTCTGCCAAAATTCTCACAAACGAAAAATTAAAGAAACTACATCGTAAACCCTAGCCATAGTCAACTCAACCTGGAGGGAATACGAATTAATCTACACCATTGAAACTACAATAGATCAACCCTACAGGTGCCTCAAACGTAGCCAAGCCCATGTGATTTTCATTTGTCAGAGGTACAAAGAGTTAATGCATGGGAAAATTGAAACGATAAGAATTAAATGAGCTATATTCGTTTTGTCATTTGAGTTTAATGCACCCAGATATTATCCACCCTAATAAATGAACCATACATTAGATTAATAAGAACAAAGGATATGTCCAAATCCATAAACCATAGTTTTCAATCATCCACTTTACACATGCGATTAAGGTTTGGTAATATGGATATGCTATTCAATATGGGAATACATTTATGTCTGAGGTACGAAGTCGGTGAGGTAAGTTTTCACGGGGATAGATATATATAATATAAATTAAAACATTGCTTATGTAATGGTTAATACCATAGTGAAAAATCGTATACATTATGAACACGGTTATCCATTCTATTATTAATATGCATGTGGATTGGTGCATAGAATTGTTTTAAGTTAAATGATGATAGGGATACGAAATGTAATATAACATATATGTATTCGAAATCATTTAAAAGTATGGGTTATAAAATATGAATAAATAGGATAGCAATTTAGACCAAACATATATATTTTATGTAAATTACAAGGGTCAGTTCAAATCTGTAAGATATATATATATATATATCATAAGGGTTAAAAAGTGAAGAATGGGTAGATAGTAGAGGTGTTTAATTATGTTGTAAATGCACTATGTTCAGAATTATATATATGTATATATAGGGTTGTGGTAATATATATATATATATATATATATATATATATATATATATAAAATAATATAATGATATGAAATGAAATTATAAATGTATATAAGATCAATTAAGGATGAGTCCTTGGTGAAACAAATGTAACCAAGGTCCTTAAAAACGTTCAGGGGTATGAATAAATTTACTGATAAATAAATAGAGCAGACAAAGATAAGGACAAAAATAAAGTTCTCTAGTGAAAATCAATAAGATTGTACTAATGCGACAAAAGTAAATAACATAAGTCTCAGAAAGGAAGTATGGAGTGGTATAAGTAGAAAAAAAAATAGGTAAGTGAAGTTGTTACAGCATAACAAAACCAGATTCATATCTAACAAAGCGTAATCACTTAAGTAGATTTGTAAACCATCATTATGCATACAAATATCCTCGTGCAATGATAAATAAGAAACATAGAAACAATTTGATCTTAAACAGAACATAAACAGTAGATAGATAACTCAGATCAATAACACGGTAATTTTTCCAAATTCTATCATTTATATTAGTTTCAGATCCTTTCAATACATCAGACGTTCAATGCATCATACTTTCCCCTTACACATAACCCTTCCACACACATAGCGAGTGGAGTCTGCACACAGCCAGGATTAGGTCTCCGCGCACATAGCCTGCAGGAGCCTTTCTACCCAACCTAGACAAAAACCCTTTACAATGTATCACAGATGCATAAAATTAGATCTAAACATCAATAATAGTCTTAAGCTACTTTCCTTAGACTCGATATATCTATTTATATTCCTTTACCGCACAAATACTATGGTCGCAAACCATGGTTTGAGGCCCATATTTTACCCTTTGTTGGCATGAGGGGTCCTGACCCAGGTTCAAATTTTATGGACAAAATAAAAAACCCTCCAAATACTAACCCTTTCGGTAGTGACCTGTTTGCACAGATCAAAGTCTCACCCGAAGAAGTATGGGGGGTGCTGGAACCAGGTTTTCGCACCCTGAGGAAGAAAATAATTAGGTGGCCCTAAGAATATTGATTACAGACTTGTATCAACGATAAACATATGTGCATAATACTTAACAGAATAAGACATAATCACAGATTGCTTCTCGACGGATAAAGCATAACTAAACCATATTCAGATCTAACAAAGAGTAATCACTTAATCATATTTATCAACCATCATTGTGCACACATAGCCATAATAGATATCCTCGCGCAATGAGAAATAACCAACATAGAAACAATTTTATATTAAACATAACATAAATAGTAGATAGATAACCTAGATCAATAACACAGTAAGTTTGCCAAAATCTGTAATATCCCAAAATGGGAGTGCAACAATACTAAAACACAAACTAGAGTAGCAGTGACAAATTAACTCATAAAATTTGTTTAGAACACATTGCCATCATATTATTTTTGCAGCAGCAAAACTATGTCCCATTATATTTTCTCAAAGTGGGGAAATGCAGCAATATGGACCATAAAAATGTTACTTTCAGAAAAATATGTTATAATAGTGGGAAATAATACTTGGATCCCTTAACTTATGTGTTGTGGGACTCACATCCATAAGGGGATAAGAAACAAATCCCTTTTATGTGCTAAACAGATCTCCCAGTCTCAATAGGGCTTAAAAACACTAGAATCCCATGACTTAGACTATAGAGAAATTTTTGAAGCAAAAACAGCGGGATTATATGAGGGTTTCTAATAAAATATGAATTATAACCATATATTTGGAGTTTATTACTCAAATCATAGAGAAAATTAGAGATCTAGCCTCTTTTACACATTATGAAGATAACCTAGCAAGGGTTTCTTGAAAGCATGAGTAAAAAAGAGTGGATCTGCAGATATAGATCTAAAATAATGCAGTCTAGCTCAATCTATGCATACAAACAGCTGAATAATACAATAAATGAAGGAAGATCCTTCTTTCAAGCTTTCTGGGAGAAGGGTTGGCAGCCCTTTCCCTAAGAAACAAGCTTAAAAACAAGGGGATTAACCCTCTTACTACAACACAGCAAGAAATGATGCAGTTCCTGCAAGGGACTGTGATGTAGGTGATGGGAAGTAAATTTGCCACATGCCAAGATTTGAAAATCATCTCAAAGTCCTCCTCATTAATCTCCAAAAGGAAGGAAGGCTTCCTCATCTGAAAAACAAGGTTCGGAACTGGTGTTGAGAATTCCCACTGCAACACCCTACAACACAACGTTATATTGTTGTAGAAATAATGCTATAGCTAAAGGAGGATGCTTGGCCTCAATCTTGGATGTGGGTAAATTCAGTACAAGCTCCCTCAAGGGGACTCTCAAGAGAGGAGAAGGAATTCCTAAACAAGAATGCCTTGTGCTAAGTAGCACAACAATCTCAACTAAACAGTTGAAGAAAGAAGAAAAGTCATGTAGACCAAAAATCCAATATTCAATTCATGTCCTCCTATGGCTGCCTTACCCTCCTTTTAAAAAAGTGTGAGCCATATTGCCTTGGGTCCCACTCATTAGGGTTTCCTCCACCAAGGAATCTTCCTCCTACTTGCACTGTGTTGTCTCTGTGGGTGATCTCCTCCTCTCATATGAGAGTTGTTGGCTTGGTCAAACTTGACCTTGTCCACATGAATTTGTCCTTGTTCACACATGGGAGTGTAAACTTCAGCTAGTTTTATGATCCTTCTTCACAACATGAGGGATTTTATTCCTGTTTTTAATATGCATGGGCCTTCTTACCCATTTATTCCATTGCTAGGGGACAAAACAAAAAATCAATATTCCAATTAGCTGTATGCTAATTTTGGAATATTACAAAATTTGTCATTTATATTAGCTCCAGATCCTTTCAATACATTAGATGTAATATTCCAAATAGGAAATGACAATAATATAAAACAAAATAAACTGGAAACTACAGCAATATGGAAATAAACAGAAAACACCATAAAAATAGACAGAACAGTTGAGAAATTTTATTAATTTGGAGGTGAAAACAATACATCAGTGTTTCAAAAGAGATAGCACTCAAGCCGGTAAAAGTGGGCTGGAATGGCCTCAAGCTCTCCCACTGAAAACATTGCTCTCTCTTGAGTTGTTGGAGCTCTCCCTCTGCGCTGCCCTGTTGGAAATGTTGTTGTTGGGTGAATAGCACTATGTAGATGAGGGTGTTCTAGTGCTTAGAAACATCTGGGATTTAGAATATGGACTCTATGGAAAAAACCCAGAATAACCTAGAAAATATTTCTGGATTGGCTAAACTTGGAAAATTACTCTCTTAGTGTGTGCAATGCATAACTATTGGGTATGTTGGAATAAGGGTTGAACTGAAAGATAGAATAGTTGCAAGTACTCCCAATTCCAACTATTGAAGGGTTGATCCCATCAATGGATTCCAAGTGGAAATTCTATGGAATTTCCCACTCTTCTGATGACCTCTGCTACTGGACTATGTAAGTCACTGAGTGACTGCGCAAAACTAGAGGGTCTGCAAGTTTCCTGAATGCCAGATGATGAGATCAAATCACATGAACAACAATAATACTATCTGTATTAGGCACTCAAAGTCCCCCGAGGATGAGGTTTGGATCTCCACTCGGAGACACCCTTGTGCTAAACAACACTGCAGACTCGGTGAAACAACCCAAGCATGCTCAAGTCATGAACGACAAGAAAAGAATAATAATAAAAAATTCTCTCTATGGCTGTCATACCCTTCCTTATATTCTTGTGAGCCCTCACCCTCTTGGCCCCACACAATAATTATTCTACACACATGGCCACTAACCTCCATTATGACTGTGTTGTCCTCCATTGTCTCCACTACCTCCATGACTGCACTATTTATTTGGTCAAATTAACCCCATCCACATGCACTGACCCACATTCACACTAAGAAGTGGTTTATTAATCTTGACCCCATCTAGATGCATTGATCCACATTCAAATTAAGAAGTGGTTTTATTCCTACTAAAGGGATTTATGGGTCCCTCTACCCTCGTATTCATCTATTATTTAAGGAAGACAAAATTTAATATTGTAATTAGCTAAAAGCTAAATTAGGAATATTATAGTCCTCCCCACAAAAACTTTGTTTGTCCTCAAGAAACTGCAAAGATGTGGGCCACCCTTTTGACCCGATGCAACTGAGACCAATTCCCAGATTCCATAGAAACCCCTTAGTGTAGTTATGCCTCGTGTTAGGATACCTGGAACAGACCCCTCAATGCCGGGATCCCAAATGGATCTCTCACCATACCTATCATCAATCAATCCCCCTAGATCCCAACACCTCCATGGCCAATCATCCCCCAAGTCCCCAATCGAAATGTGCACTGCATCTAGCTATAGCTACTGCCTCATGAGGTGAAGACCACCAACATGCATCAATGCTCCATGGCCCCTGTCGTGCCATAGATATGACTATATAAGCTGCTCCACCAATTGTGTACCAACTCATCACCCCTCTCCCCTAACTCAATCCAATGTTGATCTTGCTCTCCTATATTCAGGATGGAATGCTAAGGAGTTGTGGACATGTGCCCCACTGCTAACCTTTCCCACCAAAGATATATCACTGGCAACTTGATCAAAGGAACAAACATGTAATTAGTCTAAAAAGAAGAGAAGCCTCCAAAAATGGTTTCCTTATCAAAAGTATATTCTGCAAAAGATAGGTAGCCATGAATGACACTTCTACAGCACTTCCTAAATGGTTACCTACAGGAGATTGATAAGGTCAAACAAAGCCAATGTTTATTACAATGGTGGCACATGTGGAAACTAAAGAAGTTGTTGATGCTTGCTGCTAGGGTTTTCACACAAAAAGGTTTTCCACTGTCTGAAAGATAAAACATGACAAAATATCAGTTAAAAGAAGGTCAAAATTCTTCTTTTCAGATTATTCACCAAGCAAACAAAGGCATAAAAATGTAGGGCTAACCACTCCAAGGAAAAAATTCCAAAAATGATCACAGGATTACTGTTTACAAGTGTTGAAGTTTATGAGAGGGATAAAGTGAAGAAAACCTACAAAAAGAGCACTAATATCACTGTATGCCTTTTTCCCTCAAAACTGTCAAAATGACCTTTGCTTTTCAAAAATCAGGTTCATGTTCAAAAATATGGGTAAGAGGCACATGTTTGAGCTTGTTAAAGAGTTTGTCAGTCTGAGGGGAGACATAAAAATGCTCCAGCAAGGCAAAAGGCCATATTTTTAGAACTTTGCTGCCTACAAGACAAACAGATCCAAAAGACAGTGAAAAAGTGAGACTGAAATAAAACTTTTGAAAGTGGGTTAGCTCATGAAATATTTTTCAAAAAGGAGTATAAGAGTATTCTTTACCTCCTCCCCCAACTAATTTGTGTCTTTGAAGGAGAAACAGAGTCGTTGAAAGCAATTTTTAAAGGTTTTCTGCAAAACTGTTAAAGTTTTCACATGCTACACACTGACGGAGGCACTACGCATAGAGCCATCGGTGTTGCACATAGAGTAGGCAGCTGCAGTGTTAAAATACACTATGTTACGCACCGAAGAGCCGACGCTACACACCTGCCAAGGCACTATGCACAGGTCCAGGATCGGTCCGACTTGCCGCAAACCCTTTAGAACTGTACACAGACTGGGCAAACGCCTGACCTGACTCGGCGCTACGCACATGGAAGGCTCGACAGGAACAGCCTGTCGGGTGGCACTACGCACCGGGGATTTTTGGTCAAATTGGCTCAAAAATTTCCAAAATAAATTTTTTTTCCTCCAAGCACCTACACAAAGTTTGAAAAGGTTGGTGGTCCCTCTTCTCACCCTCCAAATTGACCTTTTTACATGAATTATCAAAGGAGAAGTTCAAAAAACCTAAACTTGGCCAAACCCTAATCTTCATGTGAATCAAACATTTGACTTTCTAGGGCAAGAATTACCATTCTGAGAGTGATCATGAGCATAAATACACTCAATGCAAGACAAGCTTCCTTGTAAACTCTGAAATAATTCCTTGATTACTTCATTTTTCCCTCATTTGCTAAAATATGCCCTCACAACACTCACTTGTCCTCCCTAGACCTAAAGGCTCTCAACAAGCTAAAAATCATTTTGTTCTAGATCAGCCACTATGTCTGAAGAAGAGATCAATACCAGTAGTGATGAAGGCCAAAGGCCTATCAAGCCAAAACACAAGGGAGGAAGGGCTAACAGGTTTGAGCCTTTAGATACCATTCAGATCACCTCTTCTCCCATGATCCTTGTATGTTTTCAAAATGTTGGATGCTATCAGTTCTGTGAGAAGGTTAAACAGGTCCAAAACCACTCAGAGTTGACTAGGTTGTTAATCCTCAGTCTACAAAACCACCAAATCAACCTAGCAGGAGTAAATTTTGAACTATCAGCTAAATCCATTACTAAATCCATAGGAATACCAGATATTGGTGAGAGATGGTTCAAGTAGAAAAAGTTGGCCTTAAGCTACTATGAGCCCTTCCTCAAACCTAGTTATCAATAAGGTTGCAAGGATGTTTTCCCCTTCTCCCACCTGCTAGAGAGGTATGCCCTACTGATGAGGTAGATTATCAAGTACTTCACTTGTGAGAGGAGGTACTCTAGGATTTATTCATATCACATAAGGCTGCTAATGCACTTCACCAGGGTTAAATTGCTAAACCTGCCATACTATCTCTACTGGATCAATGACAAGATGTCTTCAGTGGTCAAGAAAAGGAGTTATGCCCACCAAATGCAAAGCCTTTTTCACCACTCCTTGATTAAGATGAATTTTTTTCACTAGCTAGAACATTAGAGAATTCCTTGGGAATTTTTTATCTCACATGATGTATTTGCAAATCCCCAAGCCTTCATTCAACAAAATCTGCCTTTCACTTCACACTCACTTACCTCAACTCCCTCATCACCTCCACCTATGCCTTCTACACAAGGAAACCTACCTCTTTCCTCTTCTCTTGATGCATCAAGTGAAGATAATGACAGTGGGAATGATGAAAATAGTGAGGCAAATACAGATTTTGATGAGGAACAAGGAGGTGACAGCAGCAATGAAGAACAAGAAGATAATGATGAAAATGCTGAAAAAAGTGGTGCAGAGGCAAACAATAATGAGGAAAAAGATGATGGAAGCATCAATGAGGAACAAGAAGATGATGGTGGAAATGATGAAGACAGTGGGGTAGACACGGATTTTAATGAAGAAGAGTAGGAGGAAGATAATGACAAGGAGGAGGGAGGTGAACATGGCAGTCAAGAAGAGGAAAAAAATGAGCACTTGGAGGAAGAAAATGATGGTAGTGATACCAATGAATCACTCTCAAGTACATAAAATGGTGGTGCTAATGAGCAAGATGAAGACCAATAGGATAATGAAGAAAATGATGAATATGACAGTGAGCAAGAAAGTGCACAGGACAATGAAGAGGAGAATGTACATGAACATGATAGTGAGCCTAGTCTTAGTGCAAACACTAACAATATAAATGAAGATGATGAACTTGAAGAAATAGAGGGAGATGATGAGGAAATATAAGACCAAGAACAGGAAGATAATGAGACTGAAACATATTTTGAAGAGGCAGGCAATGACCAAGGCAATAGCACAGATAAAACAGTCAGTGATTAGCAAGGCGGCCAAGGAATTACTCATGATATTCATGACAGCTGTCATGACTGTCATGACACTAATCTGTCTCTAAATGAAAAAGAGAATCAAAGTGACAGTGCAGGGAGTGATAAACAAGAGGACATTAATGAAGGACATAACCAAAATGAGGCAAGTGAGGAAGATAATGATCATTTTGAAGGCCAATATGGTAGTATAGAAGACAGTGAGGAAAATGAAGATGATAGTGATGCTGAAGGTCAAGAAAGTAGTGACCCAATGGGGTATGAGGTGACTCATGGAAGCCATGGAAAAGATAAAAAATTAGGTGACAATAACAAGGGTCAAAGCCATGATGAACACACATTCAAAGCTACCATTGTCACTCCTTTCATAAGCACATATCACAGAGGGAAGAGAGAAGTGTTTTCTGCCTCAAAAATGAAAAGGGCCATCTCTTCTCAAGCTATCAATACATTGGAAAAATACAAGGAAAATATGGAAAGAAGTGAGCAACAGAAAAAGGTGAGGAGAAGTAAGATAATCAAGAAAACTTCTGAAGAACCTCAATTCATTGATATAGACAGTGACAATGAGGACAAAGAGATGGCCAAGAGATTACTACTCTTAACCAAAGATGCACAGCTTAGGGAGTGGGAAAGAGATTTTTATATGGCACAAGGTATCATTCAGTATTTCAAAGATGAGCGCAAGCATTTCAAGAAGGTGAAAAGAGACCTTTCTCTTCAGAAGAAAATGACCAAGCACTATGTAAAGAAAAACATGCTTGCTTGTGCCAAATCGAAAGAGACCCTCCTAGAGCTAGAAAACCTAAAAAGGGAAAATGTGCATGATAGCCTTGGAATTTTTTCTTAAGCTTCTCAATAGGTTTCTAAGACCTCTTGAGGGACCTCTCCACCAATTTTGGGCCAAATTGAACAAATTTTTGTCTTTTAGAAATTTTGAGGCCTCTGTGCGCAGCACCCTAGGCTCTATGCACAAATTTGGTGCATCCTCAGCTTACCAAATTTACATTTTTGGATTCCTCACAACACTAGTAGTCTACTAACAAAATTTCAGATCATTTGGAGTATTTTTTACCTCCCCAAAAGGTCAAAAAACATCAAAATTTTGACCTTTCTGCCTCATTTTCAGACCAGGTGCTACACACAGAGAAATGTTGGGAGAATTAGTTTTTGGACAGTTAAATGGCACTCAATCAGGAAAAATAAAGAATTTATGGAAATTAGACTCATCAGGATTTCCAACAAGCCATCACAGAGAAAAATTCGGCATCGATAAGGGGTCCAAAACTCAACAACAAAAGACCCTATTTTCTATTGTAGTGGCGCTGCGCACATAGACTGTCTAGTGTGTTTTGGACCAAAAGTCAACAAAACAGACTCATTTATTGCAAATAGATATTTTTGAGATTTTTGAGGCACAACGTTGTAGAATTAGGCGAAAATAGTTATTTTGGCATTTATTTCTTAGGATATTATGTTCCTTTGGCCTTGCATGGTCTCTTGGCCATAAATGACATTTATGGTTAAATTTGACATTTTCCTACCACATTTAGGGTTTTAGTCCTCCTTTGCTCCATAAATAGAGCATGAGGCCCCTATTTATTTTTTTGGCATTTGATGAGCTTGAAGAGGAATATACATGGTTTTATGAGCTTGGAGAGGAAATTGGTTTTGTGAAGTTGATGAATGGCGTGTTTGGCTTGATGATGGAGAAGTTTGTTTGCAATATTCCTTAGCTCGGTGAATGGTGATGTCTTCTTAACTTGTTTATGTTTTATTTTTCTCATTATGTTTCCTCCTTCTTGGTTGCTATAAATCATAAAAGTATAGGTTGAGACATGTTCTTTGAGGCACCTCAATCCTCCCATTTAGCTTTGATGGTTTCCTCTGTTTGGTCATCTTAAGGAATTATTGATTGCTCCTTAGGGCCACCAATTTTTTTTTGTTTCATGTATGGTTACTATGCTAGTTTACAAATATGATTCACGGCATGCCTTTCTTATTTGAATCTTTCGAAACTCTATCTTGAAACCTCTCTTTGGAATATTGTCTGCTTGGTTAATTCAAAGAGATCTTGTTCAATATTGCCCTTTTTCCATGCCTACCAACTTGTTTCAGAGTTCTCAATAGCTTGATATATGATGTTTAGGAGTTCCCTCTACATAGATTGAGTTATTTGTGTTATATTATATTTTTTCCCAAATTCTAAAGGTGAATTTCTAAAGTTAGAAGCTCTTATGCTTTCTATGTTTCAATGGAATGTTTATCTTGGATAGTTGTCAGTTTAAGTATTGTTCATTGATCTTAATGGTTTTCCCTACCTCATGAGTTGTAAATTTTAACTACATATATTTAAGACCTCCTAATCTTTCCCAAATTTGATGTTCATTCCACCTCATACATCACCTTAAGGATCTGTTAACCTTGCTAAATTGGCCCTGCAAAACACTCTGTTTCATCATTCAGACACCCTTGAATTTCATTTGAATCCATAGCCCAATGGCTTTGACAGACTCTCACTCCAGCTATTCCACTTGACCATCTTACCCAACCAAAACAATCAACAAACCCTACACTTAAAAACTAGCCTAAAATCAAAACGTTAGAGAAAAAATAACACATCCTTTTCACCCAATAAAGAGATCTCTCTTTGAGTCCAGGAAGGCTAGGTCTTAAGACTCTAAACACTGGTTCCATGTTACCCTGTCATTTGGTCTACCAATCTACCAAATCATGGGACCCTAACATTCTGGTGATCACGGTGGGACCTTCTTAGTATATAGTTGCCTAAATACCTCTTAAGAATCTTTAGACCCTTAGTTTGACTTAGAAAATCCAATGAATCTACCATACATATCCACCCTAAAATTCTGGTGATCACGGTGGGACCTTCCGAGTAAGTTCATGCTTAAAAATTCCTTGAAAGATTCATAAACCCTTGACTGATAGTATCTGGTGGTATATCTGCCACCTCATCAGCACACTAACATTCTGGTGATCATGGCAGGACCTTCAGATTCAGTGACAAACTAAGTATCCCTTAGGACTTTAGATACACTTGTCAAATCATTCAGAAATAAAAATATCAGCCATAGAGTAGCCTCTATTTGTTTCACCATCCTAGAAAAATGATGAGTCGGTTATAGGACACTCTTAAAAACCTTAAAACTATAAAGAAAACTCAGAAAACCCTAAAACACCCTTATATTGGTTTCTTGTCAGTTATTGGTGCTTGACCATAGACACATAGCCTTAAAATAGCAAAAAATATCCACCTTGCGACTCCACTAGCCTCCAGTAGGCCTATTACTTCATTAACACTCATTTGACTTCCAAGATTTGTTTCACACCAACCCTAAGAAGTTTTTGAGCCCACTTACATATTGTAAGAGTTTACCAAGCGTTAAGAGAGATTAACCTTCCAAAAATAGTACTAAAACTTTCAGCCTCTCTGAATTTTGAAATTTGAAATTTGGCTTCGCATAGGATCAGTACCAGATCTCATCTGCACCCGAACCCTCCCAACATAGTTGACGACCCAGAAAATATTTTATGGAAAAATTCTAGATCTGGAAACTTAACCACTGTTAGGACCATTCATAAAGCAAGCTCTACACCTGAACATCTTACAACTTTGCAAGATCCCCAGTTTGACTTGCACCATACTAGGAACCTCTTCAGAAACAAGTCTCAAACTGATATTGACCAAACTGACCTTGAACCCTTAGATTTGCAACAGAGTTTTAGTAGAGAAGCCTCTCCTTCCACACCACTTGATTTTCAGCTTCTCCATCACTTCAACTCTTTCCATACCAAGTCCACTCAAAATCAGTTTGTTGGTCCAAGTACTTCCACCACACCCATCCATACCACCACTGTGCAAACCAATCCACTTCATCATACACCTCCTTTCACAAACCCACCTCCTATAAATCATCGATTAGCTCTCATCATGGCAGCTTGTTATGCTCCCTTGGCCTTACCTCAAGCTTTAGTGCCTTTTCCAAATGACTATCAGTCCAAGATCCCTCATTTCACAGGGGTTGAAACCATCAATTCCCAACAACATGTAGATAGAATCAATGATGCCTTTGATTACATGGAGATAGAAGAAGAGACCATTAAGATGAGGATCTTTGCACAAATCTTAGGAGGAGAGGCCAAAAAATGGTTCAAAGCATTAACTTCTAATTCAATACATGACCTCCCTTCCCTCTACCAGACTTTTATCAACAATTGGGAAATCAATAAAAACCCCCTCCAAATCCTGTTTGAATATAAAAATTTGAAAAGGAATGTAGGGAAAAGTGTGAAAGACTATTGCACCAGGTTTAACAGTGTCTACAATTCCCTCCCACCTCACATGAAACCTCCACAAGGCCTAGAACTAGTGAAATTCCCTGAAGGTTTTGACCATGACATGACTTTCCAATTAAGATAAAGGGACTATGAAACCTTAGAATAAATGCAAAGGGCAACAATTAGTGTATAGATTAACTTGATTGAAAAGAGAGCCAGGTTGAAATCATAAAAGAGAGTAACCTACAAGGATGAGACCATGCCCTCAACCTCTTCTTTTGATACCAAAATAGAAAACCTAATGAGAACTATGGAGAGAATGATAGAAAGGATAAATTTGAATGAAAGGATGCCTCCTAGGGAAAACCAAGCTAATACCCAAAACATAAATATATCTCAAAACTTCAAAAGAGACACTCCTCAAATCAAACCAAGGGAAAGTGATCAACAAACAAGACCTCCCTTTCAACAAAACTGTGTAGGTGAAGAAGAAGGAGAAATTATAGAACCTGAAGAAAACCATATAAATCTAATAGGTTCTGATAATGAATAAGATGTTTTCCTCACCGAAGAAGAACAAGGTTTCTTTTCCTCAAATAAAACTGACACAAACTATGAGGATTATGAAGACTACCGCTTGGGATTTGAAAATGCCATCATGGAAATCCATAAGAAATATGATCTTAGGAGCAAAAAATACCTAGATTCAGCCAAGAAAGACCAAATAGATACTGTTGTTCAGAAATTACCTGAAAACAACCCTAAGAAAAGAGCAGAAAATGTCAAAACCATGGCTAAGAAAGCTGAAACAAACAAAGGGAAAATCATCCATCCAAACAAAGACCTTAGTTGTCTGAGTACCTCCACCAGTTACCCTGAGAAAACCATTTTTTCTAAATCTCCAAATCAGGATCATCAAATAAAAATTATGGAAAGGTTGATGTCTGATAAATCTAGTGTGAATATATCCAAAACACTAGTACCTTTTAGTTTTGAGGGAGATATTGCCAAAATCAAGATAAATATGCCCCTCACAAAACTGGTTACTCAACCAATGTATAGGTCTAAGATGTTGAAGGTACTAAACATAGGAAATGATGCTGACACTTTGCACTTGGCTGAGGACACTCCTGAGTTTTTTTTTGGACCCAAAATAGAAGGAAAGTATCAGGAAGGAGTCATTTCCCCCTTCTATATCAGCTTAAACATACATGAAAAAATCTTACATAATGCCATGCTGGATTTCGATGCCTCTCACAATCTCATGCCCAAAGTTGTGATGGAGAGGTTAGGCATAGAAATAAATAAACCTTACAAAGACCTATACTCCTTCAATTCAAGTAGGTTCAAATTTTTGGGCCTGATCAAGGACCTTTGTGTCAACCTGGCACAAGTGCTTGCTAAGAATCTAGTCGTGGACATAGTAGTGGCAGATATTCCTCCCAAGTATGGCATGCTTTTATCTAGATCTTGGGGAGCTAAGCTTCAAGGGAACCTTCAACTAGATATGTCCTATGCTACCATACCTATTTTCAATTAGACAAGGAGATTATACCGAGAGTCATATATGAAGTATATGGTTAGCAGTCAGGACAGGCTAGACAATACTCCTCTTTATTCTATTCACTTAGATCTTGATTCTTTCATATTATATAATGAGGAAGATATTGATGAGTAGGTATATGAAGTTGAAAAATATCATGACACGTTAGAACAACCAAACCAATATTCTCACGAAGAACTTAGTATTTAGAACTACAACAGCCTTGAACAAACACATGATGACAAAATCAAACTTGACTTTCTATAGACTAAAAATGAAACCTCAAAACCAATGGTCACTTTGAAATATGAATCAAGTTGCTCAAAGGGAGGAAAAATCTCGTAAGCACAACCCTTCCCTTTTTCCTATCCAAAAATTCTAATATGCCCTCACAGAACAAAAGTCTTGGAAGTTTTGAATCAAATGAGTCTTATTTTTTTACCTTATTTAGACACCTCATTATCAGAAATTTCTCTGCCTCCAAAAAATTTGTTGACTCTCACTGATGTTGCCATGAATCCTAAAGGGGTGTCTGTTAAAACTGATAATGTAGGCAGCCTAAGAATACCCAAGGTAATTAAGTTGTCCAAAGCCTTATCATTACTCAAAAAACTCAAATACTTGAGGTTATGCAAGAAGTTTCAGGATGCTCTTGTATATAGAAGTAAAAGCTCAAACCTGATGACATAGACATTGTTCAAAAGAGGCATTCTTCCAAGAATAACTAGGAAACTTTTGGGAAAATTATATCACTAACAAATAAAACCAAAGGATGCAGACTATGTATGGATTTTAGACACTTAGGCAAAGCCTCCATGGATTCCAAATACCATTTTCCCAAGATAAATCATCCTATGCCAAGAATAGAAATTTCTAACAAGGTGACATTGATTGGTAGTGTTCTAGGTTTTCATGAGATGATACCACTTCAAATCAATAAACACAAAGACATTTTCAAAGTTCCTTGGAATGACTACATGCTTGACCAATTTTTTCCTGGAATAAGGAATGCTGAAGATACCTTACAAGAGGCCATAGCACCTGTTACCAACTTTTTCACTATGATATACATTGTTGACATTGTCATTTGTTTGGGAGCTGATGAAGAATGCCTTCTTCACCTAAACAATTTCTTTCACAAAAAGAAGGTTTGGAAACAAAACTCAAAGAAGAAATATAAAGGAGAACATGGCATGTTTGAAACATTTTGGCAGAAATCCTGTACCATGCCCTCAAAAATGGATAGCCATGTTCCTTATCTACAAGATATGAATAAAAAAGGATTGGTGGATGATTATTTGGATGACAGGGTAATCAATTACCATGGCCATTTAGAGCCTTAGCTGGAATTTCTCATTCATTGTACATACCACTGTTTGATGAAAAGATATAAAGAGAAAGAACACAGAAACATAAAAAAAAAGAGGGAAAATTTGAAAAGAGGTAAAGCCCCATACCCAAAAAATAGAACTACTAAAAGTGTGTAAGCCTGAATACCACTACTAGTGCATAAAGAAGTCTTGTTTCAGTCATCTAGCCTAATCATGGCTAAAACATGTTTTAAATTTACTGTTGATAAGTTAGTGAAAGATAGTTGGTCAAATTTTTGAAGCTTGACTTGTCAAAAGATAGATTAGGGAAGAAAGATACTAGTTCCACATGCTTAAAACAGAACCAAGGAGAAAAATAGGGATGAATAGAAAACAATGTATCCTAGCCCCTATTTTTCTAGTCTTATTTTTCAATAACATTTGTGTGCAGATTTTTTTATGCCACAAACCCATGGTAAGTCAGATTGTCTAATCCTGATTTAATCATGTTTTCAATTTCATGTTTATAGCTTAGTGAATGAATCCTATCAAATAGTTTAACCTTGATAGCTGAATACTCGAGGTAGAGATTCAAAGAAGTGCATTAGCATACTCTGAACTCTGGGAAGAAATAAGATACAAGTAGATAGTCTCTTTTTCTTTCAAAATAAAAATGTCAAGGTTTGGCTAGTCCAAATGCACCCAAAGAAGAAAAAATGTTAGGCGAGTAGGTTGGGTAGGTAGATATGAAGTTGAGCTAATCATGTATTTCAGATTATTGAGATCATAGCTTCAAGAAAACATCAGCAAGTGAAAAGAGATAAAAATATTCCTAATGGATGAGGCACTTGTCTCCATAAAGACATAAATCTGAAGTTTTAGACACCTCCTGAAAAGGAGTTGCCCTCCCCAAGTGGAGCCACTATTAGTCATCAATAATTTTTTCCCTTCATAGATGACTAAATTATTTCCCTAGATTTCAAGAAATAAAGTTCATGAACATTGTAAGTTCTAGAAATCTCACTGCCTTCATCATCCTCAAGATAATTTTTCACTATTTCATCATTCCATCATGTCAATATTTTCTTACCAGTCCTAGAAAACCCATTAGAAGCTCATGTCACTCATTTTATCTATATTTTGTCACCTTTGACCCAAAACCTCTATTTTTTTTTGCCTAAAAACCCACTGCTACCTAAGGCCACTAATCAAAAATATCTATTGTGTCTCCCCAAAATACCCCATGCATTGATGGTGTCAAACTATCTCTGTAGGATCTTTAGATAAATCAAGTACATTGGATTTTGGATCTTCAATACATCAGTTTATCATAAACTCTATTTTACACTTTATGACCCCAAATTCTAAGTTTTAGTCCAAAATCCAAGTCCAAGGAACCTTCCACTATGTCACCTAGGGTTTCACAAGTCATAGGGTGGATTTGTTATCCTAAAAACTCAGTTTTTCATGTATGAAGAAACTGCATTCAAAGAAGAAAGGGATAAGTGATTTTGTCCAAAACTCATCAAAGAGGTCATTCAAGGAAAGCCTTTTGTGCCTAAAGCACAAATCTTGCAAGGGGACAATTGCCCTTTGTTTACATTTCTACAAAAGGATCAAATGGCCATCAGCCTAGAAAGAGGTAAGATAAAAAGGGAAACCATCACAAGAAGACCATCCACAACAAAGAAGAAGGCAACAAGGCATATGTTTGAAGAGAATCAGGGTTTGTAACTGCTTCGACCAAACAATAAATCAGTACTAGGGCTACAAGGGCAAAGGTCACCTCAAATCCATTCGTGCACAATTGAGGGTCTTTAGAAATAAATAAATGATTTTTGAAAGGTTTTATAGAACTTAGAAGACAACACAATTTACTTTTTTCTAACAACCCTAAAACCTAGGATTTTGGGAAGATTTAAAAAACTGGTCAAGAAATGATGATGAAGCCTCCTTCATAATAGTAGATGGCATTCAAAGAGTTTCAAGATGCCCTCTAAAGGTTTGACAAAGAAGCACTAAGTCCACCTCACCAAAAGGAAAAAAAGGCAAAGAGTATCAGTGCAAAGACTTGACTTTTCAAAGTACAGTCAAAGGCCTCTTAAAAAGGATCAAAAGGAAGGTATGCACAAGGTGAAAAGACAATACTCAAAGGAAAAAGTTGTGTAGGCACCTACAAAAAAAAAAGTGGCTAAGGAGAAGACAAAATATGGTTTAAACTGCTAACCTCTCCCACCAAAGATATATCACTGGAAAACTGATCAAAGGAACAAACATGTAATTGGTCTAAAAAGCAGAGAAGCCTCCAAAAATGGTTTCCTTATCAAAATTATATTCTGTAAAAGATAGCTAGTCATGAATGACACTTCTGCAGGACTGTCAAAATGGTTACCTACAGGAATATTGATAAGGTCAAACAAACCCAATGTTTATCACAATGGTGGCTCATGTGGAAACTAAAGAAGTTGTTGATTCTTGCTGCTAGGGTTTTCACACCAAAAGGTTTTCCACTCTCTCAAAGAGAAAATGTGACAGAATATCAGTTGAAAGAAGGTCGAAATTCTTCCTTTCAGTTTATTCACCAAGCAATCAAAGGCATAAAAATTTAGGGCTAAACACTCCAAGGAAAAAATGCCAAAAATGATCACAAGCTTACTATTTACAAGTGTTGAAGCTCATGAGAGGAATAAAGTGAAGAAAACCTTCAAAAAGAGAACTAATTTCACTGTCTGCCTTTTTCCCTCAAAACTGTCAAAATGACCTTTGATTTTCAAAAAACAGGTTCATGTTCACAAATATGGGTAAGAGGCACATGTTTGAGCTTGTTAAAGAGGTTTTCAGTCTGAGGGGAGACATCAAAATGCTCCAGCAAGGCAAAAGGCCATATTTTTAGAACTCTGTCGCCTACAGGACAAACGGACCCAAAAGACAGTGAAAAAGTGAGAATGAAATAAAAGTTTAGAAAATGGGTTAGCTCATGAAATATTTTTCAAAAAGGAGTATAAGAGTCTTCTTTACCTCCTCCCCGCACTCAATTGTGTCTTTGAAGGATAAGCAGAGCCGTTGAAAAAAAAATTAAAGGTTTTTCTGCAAAACTGTTAACATTTTCATGCGCTACGCACTAGTGGAGGTGCTATGCATAGATTTGTCGGTGCTGCGCACAGGGGAGGTAGCTGCCATGTTAGAATACACTGCGCTATGCACCGTCCAAAGCGCTGTGCTAAGTCCCAGGATCGGCCCGACTCGTCTCAAACCCTTCGGTTTTACGCACAGACTAGCTAAACGCCTGACTCAACCCAGCGCTATGCACAGGGAAGGCCCAACAGGAACAACCGGGGATTTTGAGAGTGATCATGAGAATAAAGACACTCAATGCAAGACAAGCTTCCTCCTAAACTCTGAAAGCATTGCTTGATTACTTCATTTTTCCCTCATTTGCTAAAATCTGCCCTCACATCACTCACTTGTCCTCCCTAGACCTAAAGGCTCTCACCAAGCTAAAAATAATTTTGTTCTAGATCAGCCACTATGTTTGAAGAAGAGATCAATATGAGTAGTGATGAAGGCCAAACTCCTATTGTTAGCCCCCCTATAAATTTTTGACAAGCAAACAGGGGGCTAAATGTTTTTGAGCCTTAAAGGAATGCATTTCCTCTGAAAACACATCATCCTTGAAGCCTTTTGCATAGTTCCCTGCCTTTTTCTGTTTCCCTCTGTTGTCATGAAGTCAAAAAGCCTTGCTGAACGATAAAGTTTTGCTCAAAAGGCCTTATTTCGCCCCTTATATCTCTGCAGAATTCCCCCCACTTTATCTTTTTTCCCATTTTCCCAAAGTCCCCTTTGTTCCCCCTAAATTCCCCCTTACTCTCCTAAATCTTCCCAAACTCCCCTTTAAACCCCACTTTTATCCCTTGATTGGTTAATTTTCCCCTTTTCCCCCTTATCGTTTCCCTATAAATGGCCTTAAAATCCATTAAAATGGGCCAAAACCCACTTTGACTTTATATTAAGGCCTAAGCCCCTTTCCCGCTAGCCCCGACCACTTCCCCACATGTGCCCTTAGCCTAGGACCAACGCTTAAGCCTTAAGCGCTAATCGCATCGGAAGACCGGAGCGGAACGTTAAATCCTATGTAAACACCGAAAAGTTCCGATGCGATTCTTTTATTATACAAGTCCGCCACTATTATTCCGCACCGTTGATCTACCATAGATCAGATGGCCCGCGCTAATCGTGAATGAACGCAATCGCAACACTTGTGTTAAGTCCTCTAATCACTTTTCCTCTCCGATTTGGTGTGATTCGTTGATCTGGTCCCCAAATCCAACGGCCAGCGCTCAATCGCGCTCCCCGCCCATTCGCAATCACAATTTCCAGACACGCGACCCTTCGCATCCCTTGATTGCGATCTCCCGATTGCTCCTCCACCATCAGTCTACCTCCAAATCAAATGGTTGGCGCTTCATCACACCCCACCAGTCGCCTTGCATTCCCTCTTCCGCATCCGCCGATCACGATTCCCCGATCCCATCCTCACCGTCCATCCTCCCCTCGATCTGACGGTCATCGCTCACTCCGCCCAATTGCAATCGGAAGTTTCGTTGTGCCATGCCTGTCCCCCCTCCGATTTTGATTTCCCAATTCAATCGCATTCGTTCATCCGTATTTGAAATCAACGGTCAAGATTTGACCGCCCTTCGCCTCCTGCTAGGTCCCACCTCGTCCTGTTTCATTGCATTTCCGCCCATTTCCTGTGCATTTTGGGTTTTAACCAAAGTTCCATATTTGCATTAAATTCTTACGTTGCACGTTCGTTTCATCCATTTTCATATATCCTTCCGCTGTGTCAATCTCCGTCGTTGATCTTCGCTCCCGGACCATGATCTAATGGTCTGTGCTGCATTTCAACCGCCAAACCCTATTATTCATGGTTTCACCATTGCGTTACATTTTGCCACCATTATTTAGTAAAGGGCCTCCATTCCTCCCCCGCCGCACTACCATTTCATACATCCTTCCATTGCACCAACTTTCTTGGTCCAGTTGCGTGTTCCGCAGGGTACAGAAGGCGGACACGCCTCCATAAATATGTAGTATGGATACAGCGACAAAGTTTTCACTGATAGAGGCATGGAAATTAATATGTGACAGGTTTCTCTACATCAGCAGAATGTTTTCCTCCCAGAAAGGATAGGTTTTCCATACTGTTTTTATTCCATACCGTGCTCCAGAGGAGATCTCCGCCCAGAACACAGTCCAAGGATATCAGAGCAGTTTTTTCTCAAGTATGGCAGATCATTCTGTTTTTTATTGCCATTTTTTTTATTCACCAAAGGTACTACGAAGTACAGCAAACCAGAATGCATCAGAGACATACTCGGAATTAATGAAGCCTGATGAAGACCATTCTTTTCTCCAAAATGTGCCAGAGATTAATGCTCAGAGTTTAAAATAGAATGGGCTTTGGCCCTCTCCTTCTTTTCTAAGTTTAATGTTATATTTAGTGTTCTACCTACCTCCTCTGTTTTTTTTCAGTTATAAAAACTATGAGAAAACTATTGTAAAGGTTGTTGATGAGATATCAGAGAATTGCAAGCAGTTTCTCTTGAGATAAGTTCTCTGTGTATAGTTGTAATATAGGCTGAGGAAGATGTATTCAGACTGAATGACCAAGCTATTGGCTATGTTGTACCTGATTGGTGTTGATGTTTAATATGATAAGCACATTTCATTGGATCTTGATCTAAAGCTGCGATGATGTTTTTCTATCTCTGTGTTTATTTCCATTACATTTCGTTTCTTATAATTCGCATCAGAAATTTGGCATAAGATTCACCCTTGTTAGGTACCTTATGTTGCTGCTCTCCCAGCCCTTTATGTTTTTTTCTTAAAGTGTTTATCTAAGAGTTGATTTCAGTTAATTTAACCAGTGTAGTGGATGATATTGCCAGATATTTGATGTATGGATTGATAAAATCTGTTCTTAGAAGTACTTGTTAGGATTTAATTGAATGTGTTGAGAACACTGGGAGGTTTAGAACTCTGCCTCTACCTCACTAGGATCTTTCCATTCCGATTAAGCCTATCCAAGTTCCCTTGTGTCGCCTCTGATTGTGTCCAAGCAGGTCTAGAGTTAAATGACCTCTAACCTAATCTATAGATAGAATTGGATGGTTCCCCTTCTCTCACCTTCAGTCGTTAATTTCCCATACCACCCTCTCACTTTAGGATCCAAGGCTTTAGATGACTAGCCCAAATGAAAGCTTGAATATTGATAGCAAGTAAATCCTTTCTTGACTCCATTACCCAATGGACTTGGTTTTCTCTGGATTATCTCTCCTTTGCCTAAATTCTTCTTTGCCCAGTCTTGTCTCATGATGAACCCTTCCTTCCTGATTCCCAACAACCAAAATCTAAATTAAACAAACAACCCTGTGCATATAACTAGCCTAACATCTTAAATCTGAGCCTCAAAGACATACACTTATACTCATAGAGAGAGATCCCTCTCTGGACCAAGGAAGGCTAGATCCTAAGGTTTGAAAGTGGTTCTAATGTTGTCTCATCTTTTGGTCTTACCAACCTGGCCAAAACATGGGAACCCCAACATAATGGTGACTCCACTGGGGAGTTTCTAAGTTTTCCATCCTACTAAATCACAAGAACCTCAGTAAACCTAGAATCTCTGGTCAGGTTGGTAGTGAAACACTTACACCTACATTCCATTTACCTCTTGTGTGTTTTACCCCATACTCTTAGACAGAGTCTGGAAAGGGCCAGGTAGCCTCCAGATCTCACACTCTTTCAGAGGTGACATATCTGGTTAAAGCCCTCCCCGTCAATCTCTAGTTAGAGTTTGCTACTTTTTGGAGATATCCTTGCAAGAGGGCATCTCATAAGCACTGTGGTGGACAGTGTACCCTTCAAACACACCTTAAACCTTCCACCTGGAAACTCCATATTCCCAAAACGTTGAAAAGACTCCACTGGTGATCAGTAGGCCTGTTGATTGTCTTGGTTTCACATTAGACTCCACTAGGAGACCAGCCTCCATGGCAACATCAACCACAATAGAAGTAACAAGTAGGGTTAAGCTGCCTTGTTAGAAAAAAACATTCTGGCTTTCAGGACCATTTACATTGGAGCTTATCCCAACCCAAACCCACCTGAAATAGTTGATAACCCTGAGAGAATCATCAAAGGATCTCCTGCACTTGAAGGACCAAATATTTCTAGTCACATTCATAGAGCTAACTCTGCACCAGAAGACCTAAAAACTCTATCACATTTTCTCCCTGACCTAGACCTACCTAATAGACTACCAAGAACTAGGTCATTCAATCATCTAAACCAGCCAAACCCTGAGTTTCACAGTTCACCATCTCATAATGGTCAACACACTAGAGACAGAGGAACCCCTCCATCTACACCACTTGATATCCACTTCATTCAAAACTTGGGGCTCTCCCACCCTATATCTGCTCAACAAACTTCTGCTGGTCCTAATATCCCTGTCATCCATATACCAGCTGCTCAAGTCAACCATGTACCCCATCAGAACATTATCATGGCAACCTGGTATGCACCTCTGGTTTTACCTCAACCCTTGTTAACCTTACCCAATGATTATCAGTAAAAAATCCCACACTTCACTGCTAAAGAATCCATCACAGCCCAGCAACATGTAGATAAGATGGAGGATTCTTTTGACTATATGGAAATTGATGATGAAACAATCAAAATGAGAATCTTTGCCCAAAGCTTAGGGGGTGATGTGAAGAAATGGTTTAAAAGTTTACCTCCTGGTAGTATCCAAGATCTCCCTGCATTATATCAAACCTTCATAAACAAATGGGAAGTTAGGGAAAACCCTCGCCAGCTCCTGGCAGACTACATGACCCTTAAGAGGAATGTGGGAGAGAGCGTCCATGATTACAACACTAGATTCAACAGCATTTACAATGCTCTTCCTCCACACATGAAACCTCCACAAGGTATGGCCCTAGCCAAATATCCTGATGGATTTGATGCTGACATGGCCTATGAGCTTAGAGATAAAGAGTATAACACATTGAAGGACATGCAGAAAGGAGCAATAAATATAGAAGCCAATCTACTTGAGAAAAGAGCTAAATTAAGAGCTGAGAAAAGGGTAACATACAGGGATGACAATGTAGCTTCCACATCTGATCCCAAATATGATAGATTGTCTAAAAACGTGGAAGAGCTACAACAAATAATAAAAAATATGGTTGTCACAGTTAGCAACCAAAATAGAAACCAAAACCAGAACCAGAACGTTAGAAGAAACAATGCTGCTCCCAACAGACAAAGAGATTCAGATCAACAAGTTATTCCCCCATTTCAAGAAAAAATTTTAGATGAAGATGAGGGAATCATAGAAGAGTCTGAAGAGAATACAATAAACATGTTTGAAATAGAGGACTCAATCCATAACTGTGATTCAGAAGAAGATCGGCCCTCACCCTCATATTGGGATGAGGAACGATTAGAATCTGAAGCCTACAAACTTGGATTTGAAAATGCTATAATGCAAGTCAGGGAACAATATGAACTTAGGAGAAAAAAGAGTTAAGATACTTCCAAAACCAAAGCTCCTGAGATCACCATCAAGAAAAGGCCTGACAGATCTTCTAAAGCAATCTTTGAAAGTAGCAAATCAGCAACTGAAAGTTATGGAAAAGGTAAAGAAAAGGACAACCAAAACACTGATACACAAGGTAAACCAGCTAGCAGCACTAGCACTACAGTTAGTGCTCCTGATAAAATAGTTCCTGAACCTGTACATAGTGAAAAAATACAAACTGATTTAGCCACTAAGGCATTGGCTAAAAAAACAGAGTTAAACATTCCAAAGAGTCAGTCCACTTTCAATTTGGAGAGTGAGATTGAAAAAATCAAAATCTCTGTCCCGCTTTTTGAGCTGGCCACTCAAGATGTATATAGAGGCCAAATTTTGAAAGCCTTGAATTTAGAGGAAAGAAATGACACTGTAAATCTCAATGATGATCAACTTGCCCTCCTGTTTGGTCCTAAGATTGAGGGAAAATTTCAGGAGGCGGTAGTACCCCCTTTTCATATCAGTCTCAACATTCATGACAAGATTCTGCATAATTCCATGTATGATTCTAGAGCATCACACAATTTAATGCCTAAAGTAGTAATGGAGCAATTAGGCCTAGAAATCACCAGACCTTACAAAGACTTATATTCATTTGACTCTAACAGAGTAAAATGCCTAGGCCTGATTAAAGACTTATGTGTGAGTCTTACCCAGATTCCTGCTAAATGCATGGTCATGGATATTGTGGTGGCAGATGTACCACCCAAATATGGCATGTTGTTATCTAGATCATGAGGAGCCAAGCTACAAGGCACAATGCAGATGGATGGCTCATATGCCATTGTCTCTATATTTGGCCAGCTTAGAAGAATGTATAGGGAGGCTCAAATGAAATTCCTGGTCAGTAGCCCCGAGAAACCTGAAAATTCACCATTATACTCTATACACACATATTTGGACTCTTTCATCCTTTGCAACGACCAATCTTTAGGAGATCCAACATCAGAAAATAGAGACACAATCAATGACATGGAGCCCATGGAATTTAACATAATATCTTCCCTAGACTCTGAAGAAAATGATGAAGAAAACCATGGACAGAACACTAAAAATGAAACTTTGAGTGAGCCAAAAACAAGGACAGAACGCAAACAGCAAACTAGCCAACTCTCTGATCTCCACACTCAATCTGAAGAGAAAAATGATCCCCAACCTAGTATAGATCCTACAACTAAAAATAATGACGAACCCCTGTGGGAAATGAATTTCGATGAGTCCCGTATTAGGCAAAATGCTGGAGCAGGGGTCTGGCTACAAAACACAGAAAGTAATTACGCAGAAATTCATGATGTAAATCTTCATTTCAAATGTACAAACAATATTGCAGAATATGAGGCTCTTATCCTGGGCTTAAATCTATTAAAAAAATTAGGAGCCCATAAGATAGCTGTGAGGGGGGACTCAGAGTTAGTCATAAAACAAGTAAACAGTGAATATACGGTGAAACACCCCAGGCTTAGATCATACAGGAATGACGCAGTGGATTTATTGAAAACCTTTGTAGAATATGATCTGGTGTTTGTCCCTAGGGGTCAAAATGCCATTGCTAATGGATTATCTTTCCTAGATAGTTCATATCCTAAGACTCCAGCTGACCAACAGATCATTATTCAAACCAAATTCAGACTTGCAGTGCCAGACAACAAAAAACATTGGCAGGTCTTTGAAGGAGACAAACAAATTGAAGATTTTCTGGTGGGCAGAAATGAGTTTGAATTTTCTATTTCAGACTCAAAATTTAAGGATAGTTGCCCTAGTGAGGATTCCCTAGATGAACAAGAAACACCCTGTAATATAGAAATAAACACTCTTTTTGAAGAAACTAAAAATTCGACCGGAAAATGTGAAAACACAGATAGCGAAGAAATAGAGGTGTTGCAGGCCAAAGACAAGAATATACCCAGAGGCCTAGTACCCTTAGAGGATATTTTTAACTTCGGTGATGTAGCAAAAAATCCCACTATAGAACATGCAGACTCAGATGTATAAGAATGCAACATAGGCACTGAAGATAAACCTAGAATGATTAAACTGGCTAAGTATTTACCTACAGACATGAAGAAGAAATACATTGACCTGTTTAAGGAAATTATTGATGTGTTTGCATGGAGCTATGAAGACTTAAAGGCATATGACACCAACATAATACAACACAAGATACCCCTGAAGGAAAATTAGAAACCTTTTAGGCAAAAACTCCGCAGAATCAATCCAAAACAATTGCATGCAGTTGAAAAGGAAATTAAGAAGATGTATGAGGAAGGTATCATAGTTCCTATGAGGTTTTCTGATTGGGTATCAAACTTAGTGGCTGTGAGGAAGAAAACAGGGAAGATCAGGTTATGCATAGACTTCAGAAATCTCAACAGAGCCTCACTAAAAGACAATTACCCTTTGCCTAGAATGGAACATATCCTACAGAAGGTAGTGGGCTCTAAGAGAATCTCTCTGCTTGATGGTTTTTTAGGATACAATCAAGTCCTAGTACTCCTAGAAGATCAACTCAAAATAGCGTTTACCACTCCATGGGGCACCTTCATGTATGTGAAAATGCCTTTTGGGCTAATGAATGCTGGAGCAACCTTCCAAAGAGCGATGGATATAGATTTCTCAGATGAGATAGGACACTTCATAGTTATCTACTTGGATGACTTGACTGTATTTTCTAAAACTGAAGCAGAACACCTGAAACATCTAAGGAAATTTTTTGAAAAATGTAGAAGGTATGGTCTGTCACTAAATCCTAAGAAAACTATTTTTGGGCTACAAGAAGGTAAACTTCTTGGTCATATCATATCTGAGAAAGGAATTAGGATAGATCCACAACGATTTGAGGGAATAATTCAAATCACACACCCGAGAAACATCAAAGAATTGCAGTCCTTCATAGGGAAGATCAATTTCCTTAGGAGATTCATTCCCAATCTTGCTGAGCAACTTAGGAAAATGACTGACATGTTGAAGAAAGGTGCAGGAATCAAGTGGACTGTTGAAGCCAAGAAATATTTTGAATGAGTAAAGCTTGCACTCACTCAAGCCCCTGTTCTTATCAGCCCAGATTTGTCAAAAGATTTCTTGATTTTTTCATTCACCTCCCAACATACCATGGTTGCAGTTTTACTGCAGAAAAATTCAGAAGGAAATGAACAACCAATCGCCTTTTTCAGCAAAGCCTTAAGAGATGCACCCTTGAAATACAACATTATGAAAAAATCAAGCAAGAGTTCCATGCTGGGAAGTGTGGAGGCCACCTGAGTTGGAAAGCCACTGCAACTAAAATACTCAGGGCTGGTTACTACTGGCCTACACTCTTCAATGATATCCATAAAATGATACTTGCCTGCCACAAATGCCAGATCTTTGAAGGCAGAAGAAAGCTTCTTCCCCTCCCTTTGCAACCTATCACTATAGAAGGTCCCTTCATGCAATGAGGCCTAGATTTTATTGGAGAAATTCACCCCTCTTCTTCTGGGCAACACAAATGGATCCCAACTGCTACAGATTACTTCACCAAATGGATAGAAGCCATACCCATTAGGAATGCCACAAACTCTGTTATCATTAGGTTCCTAGAGGATTACATCCTTTCTCGGTTTGGTTGTCCAAGAAAAATAATCACTGACAATGCTGCTGCTTTTGGATCCAAGAAAATGATTGATTTCTATCACAGGTACGAAATAGCTCTTGGTCATTCAACTGCCTATTACCCTCAGGGTAATGGATTAGCTGAATCATCTGACAAAATCCTGGTCACTATCATTAAAAAGCTGCTGGAAGAAAACAAAAGGTCATGGCACAAAAAACTGGTGCATGCTTTGTGGGCATACAGGCTCACAACAAAGAAATCCATTGGCATGTCACCTTTCCAGCTCGTTTATGGGACAGAAGTAGTTTTTCCTACTAGTCTTGGAGTGCCAGTGATTAAGCTTGTGCAGGAGATTCAGATAGAGGAAGACAGTATGGTAAGAAGAATTAATGAAACAATCCATCTTTAGCAAACTAGGGAATAGGTTTATAACAGAGCTGTCAAGGTTCAGGAAAGCATCAAGAGGTTGTTTGATAAGAGAACCAAAGCTTCAAATTTCCAAATTGGTGACAAAGTTTTGAAATGGGACTCAAGGAGAGAGGACAAAGGTAAACATGGCAAATTCAACAACTTGTGGCAAGGTCCATACATCATCCAAGCCACTGTAGGTCCTAATGCATTTTTCTTACAAGAACTTGATGGTACAGAGCTTTTTGGGGGTTCTGTCAATGGCAGGATGCTCAAGCATTACTTCTGCTAAATTTCAGTTTCCAGTTTCCATTTCATTGTACATACCATTGCAGTGTTTATGTTTTTTTTTTTTTTTAAAAAAAAAAAAGGAGAGGTTCAGACATGCTTAAAGCATGAACCTCTGAAGTGCAAAGGATTGGCTCTAATATGGTCAAAACCTGAGCCAAGAAAGCAAAAACAGCTGGTCCTAACATGCTCAAAATCTGGACCAGCAAAGAAAAATAAAAATCAGCTCTAACATGCCTAAAACTAGAGCTGAAATGGAGAAAAGAAGTGACTCTAGTATGCTGAAGTCTCGAGTCACACAAGGAAAGAAGGATACTTCAGATTTTAGATTTCAAGCCTTCAAGTTTTGTTCATTTTTCTGCAAAGTTTTCTGTCCATAAGCAACTGTTTTTATGCCTTGGATCTGTAGCAAACTAGATTGTTTCATCCTAGTTTGACTGTTTTTAAGTTTCCTATTGTAGAATGTAGAGAAGAAATCTGCTGGACAGTCTAATCCCAGCAGATATTAGATTAGGTAGAGAAACATATGAGGTCAACACTCTAATCTTGCCTCATGGAGCAATAAGGGTAGATCTAGAATAGGTTTATTTTCTATTATAAAAATAAATGATGTAAAGGGTCTGCTAGCTAAAATGCACCCTAGAAAGAAGAAAAAATGATAGGATTGTAGTATGGGTAGGTAGATAGTTGAGAATGCTTCTGCTGATCTATCATATTTGTGGCAACCAAAAATCAAAGAAGAAAGGTGGCTTAAGCAGTAGGCATCTGGCCTACACCAAAGCTCAATTTCTAAATTCTTGACTCCTTCAAGAAGAATCCATCCCCATGTGGAGCCACTGTTAGCCCCCCTATAAATTTTTGAGAAGCAAACAAGGGGCTAAATGTTTTTGAGCCTTCAAGGAATGCATTTCCTTTGAAATCACATCATCCTTGAAGCCTTTTGCATAGTTCCCTGCCTTTTTATGTTTCCCTCTATTGTCATGAAGTCAATAAGCCTTGCTGAACGATAAAGTTTTGCTCAAAAGGCCTTATTTCGCCCCTTATATCTCTGCAGAATTCCCCCCACTTTATCTTTTTTCCCTTCTTCCCAAAGTCCCCTTTGTTCCCCCTAAATTCCCCCTTACTCTCCTAAATATTCCCAAAATCCCCTTTAAACCCCACTTTTATCCCTTGATTGGTTAATTTTCCCCTTTTCCCCCTTATCGTTTCCCTTTAAATGGCTTTAAAATCCATTAAAATGGGCCAAAACCCACTTTGACTTTATATTAAGGCCTAAGCCCCTTTCCCGCTAGCCCCGACCACTTCCCCACATGTGCCCTTATCCTAGGACCAACGCTTAAGCCTTAAGCACTAATCGCATCGGAAGACCGAAGCAGAACGTTAAATCCTGTGTAAACACCGAAAAGTTTCGATGCGATTATTTTATTATACAAGTCCGTCACTATTGTTCCGCACCGTTGATCTACCATAGATCGGACGGCCCATGCTAATCGCGAATGAATGCAATCGCAACACTTATGTTAAGTCCTCCAATCACTTTTCCTCTCCGATTTGGTGTGAGCCGTTGATCTGGTCCCTAGATCCAATGGCAGCACTCAATCGCGCTCCCCGCCCATTCGCAATCGCAATTTCCAGACGCGCGACCCTTCGCATCCCCCGATTGCGATCTCCCAATTGCTCCTCTGCCATCGGTCTGCCTCCAAATTGGACAATTGGCACTTCATCGCACCCCACCAGTCGCCTCGCATTCCCTCTTCTGCATCCGCTGATTTCGATTCCCCGATCCCATCCTGACCATCCATCCCCCCCTCGATCCGACAGTCATCTCTCACTCCGCCCAATCAAAATCAGAAGTTTCAATGTGTGCCACCCCTATCCCCCCTCCGGTTGTGATTTCCCGATTCAATCGCAGTCGTTCATCCGTATTTGAAATCAACTGTCAAGATTTGACCGCCCTCCGCCTCTTGCTGGGTCCCACCTCGTCTTGTTTCATTGCATTTCCGTCCATTTCCTGTGCATTTTTGGTTTTAACCTAAGTTCCATATTTGCATTAAAGTCTTACGTTGCATGTTCGTTTCGTTCATTTTCATATATCATTCCTCTGCATCAATCTCCGCCATTGATCTTCACTCCCAGACCATGATCTAATGGTCTGCGCTGCATTTCAACCGCCAAACCCTATTATTCATGGTTTCACCATTGCGTTAATTTTTCCACCATTATTTAGTAAAGGGCCTCCATTCTGCCCCCACCGCACTACCATTTCATCCATCCTTCCATTGCACCGACTTTCTTGGTCCAGTTGCATGTTCTACAGGGTACAGAAGGTGGACACGCCTCCATAAATACGCAGTATGGATACAGCGGCAAGGTTTTCACTGACAGAGGCGTGGAAATTAATATGTGACATGTTTCTCTACATCAGCAGAATGTTTTCCTCCCAGAAAGGACGGGTTGTCCATACTGTTTTTATTCCATACCGTGCTCCAGAGGAGATCTCCGCCCAGAACGCAGTCCAAGGATATCAGAGCATTTTTTTCTCAAGTATGGCAGATCATTCCATTTTTTATTGCCATTTTGTTTATTCACCAAAGGTACTACGAAGTACAACAAACAAGAATGCATCAGAGACATACCCGGAATTAATGAAGCCTAACGAAGACCATTATTTTCTCCAAAATGTGCCAGAGATTAATGCTCAGAGTTTAAAACAGAATGGGCTTCGACCCTCTCCTTCTTTTCTAAGTTTAATGTTATATTTAGTGTTATACCTACCTCCTCTGCTTTTTTTTCAGTTATAAAAACTATGAGAAAACTATTGTAAAGGTTGTTGATGAGATATCATAGAATTGCAAGCATTTTCTCTTGAGATAAGTTCTCTGTGTATAGTTGTAAGATAGGCTGAGGAAGATGTATTCAGACTGAATGACCAAGCTACTGGCTATGTTGTACCTGATTGGTGTTGATGTTTAATATGATAAGAAAATTTCATTGGATCCTGATCTAAAGTTGCGGTGATTTTTTTCTATCTCTGTGTTTATTTCCATTACATTTCGTTTCTTCTGGCTCGCATCAGAAATTTGGCATAAGATTCACCCTTGTTAGGTGCCTTATGTTGCTGCTCTCCCAGCCCTTTATGTTTTTTTCTTAAAGTGTTTATCTAAGAGTTGATTTCAGTTAATTTAACCAGTGTAGTGGATGAGATTTCCTGCTAGCTGATGTATGGATTGATAAAATCTGTTCTTAGAAGTACTTGTTAGGATTTAATTGAATGTGTTGAGAACACTGGGAGGTTTAGAACTCTGCCTCTACCTCACTAGGATCTTTCCATTCCAATTAATCCTATCCAAGTTCACTTGTGCTGCCTCTGATTGTGTCCAAGCAGGTCTGGAGTTAAATGACCTCTGACCTGATCTATAGATAGAATTGGATGGTTCCCCTTCTCTCACCTTCAGTCCTTAATGTCTCATACCACCCTCTCACTTTAGGATTCAAGGCTTTAGATGACTAGCCCAACTTAAAGCTTGCATATTGATAGCAGGTAAATCCTTTCTTGACTCCATTACCCAATGGACTTGGTTTTCTCTGGATTATCTCTCCTTTGCCTAAATTATTCTTTGCCCAGTCTTGTCTCATGATGAACCCTTCCTTCCTGATTCCCTTTAGACACCATTCAGATCACCTCTTCTCCCATGATCCTTGCATGTTTTCAATATTTTGGATGCTATTAGTTCTGTGAGAAGGTTAAATAGGTCCAAAAATACTCAGAGTGGACTAGGTTGTTCATCCTCAGTCTATAAAACCACCAGGTCAACCTGGTAGGAGTAAATTTTAAACTATCAGTTGAATCCATTGCTAAAGCCATAGGAATACCAGATATTGGTGAGAGATGGTTCAAGCAGAAAAATTTGGCCTTAAGCTACTATGAGCCCTTCCTCAAACCTAGTTATCAATAGCATTGCAAGGCTGTTTTCCCCTTCTCCCATATGCTAGAGAGATATGCCCTACTGATAAGGCAGATTATCCAGTACTTCACCTCTGAGGGGAGGTACTCCAGGATTTATTCATATCACAAAAGGCTGCTAATGCACTTCACCAGGGTTAAATTTCTAAACCTACCAAACAATCTCTACCAGAGAATTGACAAGATGGCTTCAGTGGTCAAGAAAAGGAGTTATTCCCACCAAATGCAAAGCCTCTTTTACCACTTCTTGATTAAGAAGGTTGTTTTGCACTAGATAGAGTAGCAGGGAATTCCTTGGGAATTTTTTATCTCACATGATGTATTTACAAATCCCCACGCCTTCATTCAACAAAATCTTCCTTCCACTTCAGCCTCACTTACCTCCACTCCTTCATCACCTCCACCTATGCCTTCTACATAAGGAAACCTACCTCTTTCCTCTTCTGCTGATGCATCAAGTGAAGATATTGACAGTTGGAATGATGAAAATAGTGAGGCAAATACAGAGTTTGATGAGGTACAAGGAGGTGACAGCAACAATGAAGAACAAGAAGACAATGATGAAAGTGATGAAAACAATGTGGCAGAGGTAGACTGCAATGAGGAAAAATATTATGGCAGCAACAATGAGAAACAAGAATATGATGGTGGAAATGATGAGGACAGTGGGGCAGACACATATTTTAATGAAGAAGAGTAGGAGGAATATAATGACAAGGAGGAGGGAGATGAACATGGCAATCAAGAAGAGGAAAAAAGTGTTAGAAAATTAAATATTAAAGAGTAATGAAACACATAAAATATGAGGAAAACACAAGCACATAAAACACATAAAACTAGAGAGACACAGATATACGTGGTTCACCCAGTTTGGGCTATGTCGACCTTGAACAGCCATTCCTTCCTTTCTATTATCCAGAAAAATGAGGAGACACAACCTACAGCAGATCCTGTAATATCCCAAAATAGGGAAATTCTACAACAATGAGAATATCTTAAGATATTCTAAAGTTGAGGATCAACAATACATAAACATAAGCTGGAAATAGCAATGAAAAACCTCATACCAGAATGTATGGAAATCATAGAGCCATTTTATTATGTAAATCAGCAGCAAACATGTACAATAAAACTCAAATGATCAAGGCAAACAAGCCTCTTAAGAATACATGTGAAAAGATGGAATGTTGCTCTATTGCAGAATGGTCATGAACATGGGTTGTGCAGTCATAGAAGTTATATTGCTACATGGGAATGTAAAATATCATACATCTGCATATATATGGCTCATACAACATTTGGAGTGAAGATCTATGCTCCCAATCACTACCTCAAGACAATCCTAGAAGTATTGGCTGAAATATGAAAAACTGCAAAATCTCAGAGTTGTAGGGTAGCAGTTGCAACTCAAGAACTGGGAATGAGTGGAGAAGACTCACTATGCTGCATCTGATGACCTCCTCCAATGGATCTCTCAAGTGAAAGGTTGATCCTATCACCGAAGATCTTACCCTCCAAACAATGTGCAAATGCCCCACTGCAAATGCTCACTAGGAATAACGCAGTCACTGAATGAAACTATGCTGTAGGGGCAAGGGAATGAGTTGGCCCAATGCCAAGATCTTCCATAAGCTCCAAATTCTCCCAAACTGATCTCTCAAAGGAAAAGGAGACTCCTACTCTGAAAAACAAGTGATGGAAGTGGTGTTGTGAACCCTCATTGCAACACCTTGCAACACAACATTATTCTGCTATAGAAATAATGTTGTCCTGGAGGAGGATGCTTGGCCTCAAGCCTGGATGTGAGGAAAATCAGTACAAATCCTTCAAGAGGCCTCTCAAGGAAGGATAATTATTCCTAAAGATGAAATCATTGTGCTAAGTAGCACTGCAACTCTGCTAAACAGTGGGAGAATGCACAATGTCTAAATAGACAATGAAATCAATAATCCATAATATCCATAACAATGGCTGCCTTGCCCTCCTTTTAAACAAGTGAAAGCTCTCTCTCCATGGGTCCCACTAATTATGGTTTTCTCCACCAAATAACTCTCTTCCCATTCATACTGCGTTGTCTATCAAAGTGTTCTCCACCTCCTCTCCCAACGCTATTGACTTGGTCAAACTTGACCTTGTCTCCTTGCAATTGTCCTCTTTCACACATGAGAGTGTGAAATCTAGCTCTTATGTCTAATCCCTTTCACATTTGAGGGATTTTATTCAGGGTTTCAACAAGCATGGGCCTCCTTACCCATTTATTTAGCTTCTAGGTGATAAAAACAAAATTTTAATATTCCATTTAGTTGTGTGCTAAAATGGGAATATTACAGTCCTCCCCTCCCAAATGTTGCTTTTCCTCAACTAACCGCAAGGATAGAACTGGAAATTCTCCACACAAGGCATGGAGTCTGAAATGTGTTGAGTAACATCTTCCCCATGTGGATCCTCCATCCCCCAAGCAATCATCCATACAAATTGAGTTACCTCCCAACATGGAAACTCCTGAAAATCCTCTTCCACCTTTGGCTCCTGCAATATAGGTGGGCTGAAAATCCGATCTTGGTAGAAAAAATAGCCTACCCCACACTGTCCTCCTCTCCACTTAGGATAAGTTCAAAGTATATGCTAATCTTGGGCTGCAATAATATTTCCCTCAAGTGGTAAGGTGGAGATTAGACCTCCAAGGAGTTCTCCTCTAACGTAAAGAAAAATGTTGGCCCAAATCATTTATATGTGATGAGTTGGAAGTCACCATCATATGGCATCCAATAAATCATATGAATCACCTCAAATGGAAACAAATGTTTTTCTGTAGTGGCCACATACTTTCTCATGCTCCTATTAGAACATGCAATGCAAACAATGTGGGATATCTCTCCCCCAAGGGACACATCCAACCAATGTGCCATTCCCCCAATAATGCTCCCAACAATTATAAAAACAACAACAACATAAGGAGCCATAATGAGAACCATAATTTCTACCATATGTAGCAAGGGAGAAGGAAAATGGTCCCTCAAATGTAACCAACGCATTTTGGCACTCAACTGCAAAAAAGTGTGACAAAAAGTGTGGTTCCTCAACCACCTGCTTGCTATCCCACTCTCCTCACATGTTTGAAGAAAGTGAATAATGGATAGTGCAAGGGGAGCATGTTCTCCAAAGTACATATCCTCCCTAAGTCCTCCTAGGGAGTGGTCACCAATACTGCTCATGGCCTCAAGTAGACCATAAGGTCTAAAAATAATGCTCCTTCTTGGAGCATCATCATGAACATGTATGGTTAAGGGATGCATATATACATTATATAAATCATTATGAAAACAAACATTACCCTTACCATATGTCTTGCTTATGCAAATGGAGTGGCCCATAGATAAGTCTCCTCTCATCCTCAAAGAGAAAAGAGGTGGCTGTGATAACTCTCTCAAAGATTTATGTATCTCCTCCATCTTCACATGACCCATGCTTCTCCTCATATGTTGATATATTCCCTCCTCAAACCCCTTCCAAAAATACCCTTCCATGATGGTGTGGTATGCTCTCAAAGAACAAGTGTGGCTGAAAAGTAAATCCTCATGAGCCGTTTGTAGCAATTTCTCCTTGAGCTTGGAAGCTCTAGAGAAGAAGATCCTACCATGATAGTAGATGACCCCATCTTTGACTGAATATCCCTCTTCATGCAACTGGTCATCCAAGATCATGCAAGTGAAAATATCCTTGGAATACTCCACTAACAACTGGGAGTTCCAATATGGATCTATCCTCCATAGTGACAGCGCTGATGATCTCTCATGAAGAACATCTGTCATATTTTCATCCTCTCCTTTGACATCTCCTATGCCAAATATGCAATTTGGAAGGCTGCTATCCTTCCAATGCTACTTCTTCTGCAATGCAAAATCTGAAATGAGTGTGGGTAAATATGTTGTTGAGAGAATGCCTCTCTCCTCCTTGAGCCTACCCAAGACTCTCAGCGCTGTAAAATTACCTCTCAAGGTATCCACTCTTCTGAAATCACTGGATGGTGCCTCAAAATGTGAATCATCTCTCATTATCTGTTGATCTGGTGGTCTCCTTGGTGACATGTCTCCATGCAATGAGACATCATCATCAAGAGTAGACTACATACATGAATGGACAAACTTGTCCCTATTCTCACTACGTAATTCAGTCTCCCTCTTAGGTGCATCAACCTCATGAAATGGACAGGGATGTGTGCTCCTCATCACATGATTTTGGTCATCCTCCCTATCTCCTCCTTGTATATCCATAGTTCCACACCTCATCATCAATGGCACATGTAGAACATGAGTTGTGCCTTGATCTCCAAACATGATATCCTGGGGACTTCCTTGCAAATGTGCAAGAATCCCTCTAGTTTGAGCAAGATCTCCTCCTTCCTCTGCATGAGGTGCTAGATCAACTCTATATTTGACAACGTTGTTGCCCTTAGCTTCCTCAACATGAATGGGAAACCGTCCAATAATGTTGCTGCAAATATGGAATTTATCCCAAGATGGAAGTAATTCCTTATCATCAAATTCCAAGGAGTATCCCTTTACACCATGATAGTGTCATCTCATACTCCTGCAACATCATACAATAAATGAGAGAAAATCTGCCCTTGCTCTCCCAAGAACAAGCAAAGCAACAAAATATTTTTCTACCTCCCCATACTTCCATCATACAAATCATGTGATGAAAACATAATCAATGATATGAAGATCATACCAACACCATGCATCCATATTCTCTGTTGCTCAAAGATGCAAGTATCCTACCACATACCCTTAGAAAAAGTGTAAGCCAAGTGATGGCCAAACTCCTTCAAGAGTAACCAGCACAGCCAAGCCTCCTATTGCATGGTATCATAAACTTGCAAGTAGCTCACTAGCTTCTTGCTCACAATCCACTCGACCAATTGTGAATGTCTCCTTCCATCCTTCATCTTGGTACTCCTCCCATGAGGGCTGCCATCATCCCAAATAAATTTTTTGCATTTCATGGGATTTTGAAATGCAATCTTCCCAAGGATCAATTTGATCCCATAAGGACCCAAATAGGTGGTAGGCAAAAGCCTCCGATCATGATGTGCATGGCTCAAGAAATGTCCAACACAGTCATGAGAGATTTTATCCATCTGAAGATGTCCTCCATCATCTATCTGCTCCTGTGAGAAGGGAATAACCTCCTAAAAATGTTGAGAAACCTTGCGCTCCATGATGTCTTGAAGTGCACCTCCAATGAAATCTCTCCATGAAATATCCTCCTCATGCATGGCCTTCCAAAACCAAAGAGGTCCTAGATCTACTGCAAGTAGAAGTCTTTCCTTGAGCTGTGGCATGCTCATTGAGAGAGTGTCATCTAGAGAGGATAAAGATTTTCTTATCTCCAGATGTCTACTCCTTCTTATTGTTCCCTTCATGGCTTCCTGAATGAAGCTGCCCTTTGAATGTTCCCATGAGAAATGACTCCTTTTTTCTTCATCACTTCTCTTGTATAGCATAATGCAATTCTGCTGCTCTAAGCCAACAGTATGTAGTGATGTGAACCAATCCATAATTTTTTTTGAAATGACAAGAGATGGATATTCAAGCATACCTTGGTGAAATTTGGAAGCTCCTTGTAGGGCTGCAAGAGTTTCCTCCTCATAAGTGTTGGCCTCCCAAAATTTTGAAGATGAAGGCTGCTCCTCCATGGTTTCAACAGTGCTGGTACATGCCTCATCAACTGGTGGTGAGGGCTTCTCCTCCTCTCTGCCAAATTTCTTGATCAATCTTTGAGAAAAATCAACAAGAGTAGAAACCCTTGTATGTCTTGAATGACTAAACCACCAAATATTTGCTTCACCTTCAAGGTGCAGCGCTGCAATTTCTATAGCCTCTCTATCTATTATAGGATGTAGCAGGAAGAAATCCTCTAGATTCTTCACCCAAACCTCTGCTGCACATTTTAGTGATCCATCAAATGTGTACAATAGAAATCTATTACCTCTCATGATCCCATAGCTGTGGGGCCTTCTTTCTTCTCCCAACTGAATAAATTGTGGTAAATCTAGAGGCTCCTTGAAGGCTCTAGGTTTATTTTGGCATTGAGCAAGGTACTCACTTAGAATTTTGAATTCCAATTGTTCTTCATGTTTCATGCCTTCTTCTCTGTGATAATAGGAAGTGCATGGTCCTTCCACTTCTCCTTCTTCCATATTCTTGACCTCCTTGGCGAGGTCCTCTTTGGATCTGAAAACTGATGAGAGTAAACTCATCTTTTTCATCATATTGAACTTCTTTGGCTAAGACTCAGAGGCTAAGCCAGGACTATGCTCTGATACCACTGTAAGATCCCAAAATAAGGAAATTCTACAACAATGAGAATATCTTAAGATATTCTAAAGTTGGGGATCAACAGTACATAAACATAAGCTAGAAATAGCAGTGAAAAACCTCATACCATAATGTATGGAAATCATAGAGCCATTTTACTATGTAAATCAGTAGAAAACATGTACAATAAAACTCAAATGATTAAGGCAAACAAGCCTCTCATGAATACATGTGAAAATATGGAATGTTGCTCTATTGCAGAATGCTCATGAACATGGGCTGCGCAGTCATAGAAGGTATACTACTACATGGGAATGTAAAATATCATACGTATGCATATAGGTGGCTCATACAACATTGGGAGTGAATATATATGCTCCCAATCACTACCTCAAGACAACCCTGTAAGGATTGGCTGAAATATGAAAAACTGCAAAATGTTGGAGTTGCAGGGTAGCAGCCACAACTCAAGAACTAGGAATGAGTGGAGAAGTCTGAATATGTATTATCTGATGAAATTACCTCCTCCAATGGATCTCTCAAGTGAAAGGCTGATCCTATCACCAAATATCTTACCCTCCAAACAATCTGCAAAATCCCCACTGCACATGCTCACTAGGAATAACACAGTCACTGAATGAAACTGCACTATAGGGGAAAGGGAATGAGTTGGCCTAATGCCAAGATCTGCAATAAGCTCCAAAGGCTCCCAAAATAATCTCTCAATGGAAAGGGATACTCCTCCTCTGAAAAACAAGTGATGGAAGTGGTGTTGTGAACCCTCACTGCAACAACCTGCAACACAACATTATTCTGCTGTAGAAATAACGCTGTCCTGGAGGAGGTTGCTTGGCCTCAAGCATGGATGTGAGGAAAATCAGTACAAATCCTTCAAGAGGCCTCCCAAGGAAGGAGAAATATTCCTAAATAGGAAATCCTTGTGCTAAGCAGCACTGCAAATATGCTAAACAACACGAGAATGCACAATGTTTGAATAGAAAATGAAATCAATAATCCATAATATCCATAACAATGGTTGCCTTGCCCTCCTTTTAAACAAGTGAAAGCTCTCTCTACATGGGTCCCATTCATTAGGGTTTCCTCCACCAAATAACCCTCTTCCCATTCATACTGTGTTGTCTATCAAAGTGTTCTCCACCTCCTCTCCTAGCACTGTTGACTTGGTCAAACTTGACCTTGTCTCCTTGCAATTGTCCTCTTTCACACATGAGAGTGTGAAATCTAGCTCTTATGTCTATCCCCTTTCACATTTGAGGGATTTTATTCAGGGTTTCAACAAGCATGGGCCTCCTTACCCATTTATTTAGCTGCTAGGTGATAAAAACAAAATTTTAATATTCCATTTAGTTGTGTGCTAAAATGGGAATATTACAAATCCGCTATAATATCCTATGTTCTCTCTCAGAGTCTCCCTATCTATTTCTTTCTCCGAGAATACACATACTATACACAGCCAGAATACAATACCCTCATACAAGAAAAGGTTTTCCTTCTAGGGCAAAAAACCCTTAACTAAACATAACTTCTATCGTCAGATCATCCACCTAATGAATGGCCCAGATTGACTAGAAATTAATATACTTTTACAAGGCAAATTTACATCTGTTTTTAGCTTCGGGGGTGCTGCCGCTGAAACCCCCCGCCAGAGGGGGGCTCCATAAATTTGGATCCACCCCCCCTAGGCCCCCCAGGCAGTGTTTAATTTCGAGTGGCGTTGTCGCCCCATTAAGGTACATGGGCCCAATGTTGTGATACAAACTAAACAAGATAATCAAGCTCCACACCAAACAAATAGTGAGCACTTGGAGGAAGACAATGATGGTAGTGATACCGATGAATCACTCCCAAGTACAAAAAATGGTGGTTCTAATGAGCAAGATGAAGACCAAGAGGATAATGAAGAAAATGATGAATATGACAGTCAGCAAGAAAGTGCACGGGACAACCAAGAGGAGAATGTACATGAACATGACAGTGAGCCTAGTCTTAGTGAAAACACTGAAAATATAAATGAATATGATGAACTTGAAGAAACATAGGGAGATGATGAGGAAATAGAAGACCAAGAACAAGCAGATAATAAGGCTGAAACGGATTTTGAAGAGGCAGGCAGTGACCAAGGCAGATAAAACAATCAGTGATAAGAAAGGAAGCCAAGGAAATAGTCATGACAATCATGACAGCTGTCATGACTGTCATGACACTAATCAGTCTATAAATGATAAAGAGAATCAATGTGACAGTGCATGGAGTGATAAATAAGAGTAAATTAATGAAGGAAAAAACCAAAGTGAGGCAAGTGAAGAAGATAATGATCAATTTGAAGGCCAATATGGTAGTATAGAAGAAAGTGAGGAAAATGAAGATGATAGTGATGCTGAAGGTCAAGAAAGTAGTGACCCAATGGGGCATAAGGTGACTCATGGAATCGATGGCAAAGATAAAAAAGTTGGTGACAATAAAAAGGGTCAATGCCATGATGAACACACATTCAAAGCTACCATTGTCACTCCTTTCACATGCACATATCACAGAGGGAAGAGAGATGTGTTTGTTGCCTCAAAAAGACAAAGGGTCATACCTTCTCAAGCTATCAAGCCATTGGAAAAAGGAAATAAAAATATGGAAAGAAATGAGCAATAGGTAAAGGTGAGGAGAAGTAAGAGAATTAAGAAAACTTCTCAAGAACGTCAATTCATTGATCTAGGCAGTGACAATGAGGACAAAGATATGGCCACCAAATTGCTACTCTTAACCAAATATGCAAAGCTTAGGGAGTGGGAAATATATTTTTAGATGGCATAAGGTGTCATTCAATATCACAAAGATGATCACAAGCATTTCAAGAAGGTGACAAGAGACCTTGCTCTTCAGAAGAAAATGACCAAGCACTATGCAAAGAAAAACATGTTTGCTTGTGCCACACTGAAAGAGACCCTCCTGGAGCTAGAAAACATAAAAAGGGAAAAGGAGAATGATAGCCTCAGAATTTTGGCTGAGGCTTCTCAACAGGTGTCCAATACCTCTTGAGGGACCTCTCCACCAATTTTGGGCCAAATCGAACAAATATTTGTCCTGTTGAAATTTTGAGGCCTCTGTGCGCAACACCCTAGGCGCTACCACAAATTTGGTGCATCCTCATCTTTTCAACTTTAAATTTTTGGATTCCTCACATCACCAGCAGTCTTATCACAAAATTTTAGATCATTTGGAGCAGTTTTGACCCCCCAAAATGTAAAAAAACATCAAACTTTTGACCTTTCTGCGCACACAGCAGTGTTGGGAGAATTGGTTTTTGGATAGGTAAATGGAACTCACTTAGGACGACTAAATAATTTCTGGAAAGTAGAATCATCAAGCTTTAGAACGGGCCATCATGGAGCCAAATTTGGCATCGGGAAGGGGTCCAAAACCTAGCCACAAAAGACCTTATTTTCTATTGTAGTGGTGCTGCGCACAGAGACTGTCTAGTGTGTTTTGGACCAAAAGTCAACAAAACACACTCATTTATTGTGAATAGATATTTTTGAGTTTTTTTTAGGAAAAACACTCTAGAATTAGGCGCAAACAGTTATTTTTGCATTTATTTCTTAGGATATTATGTGACTTGGGCCTTGCATGGTCTCTTAGCCATAAATGACATTTATGGTTAAATTTGACATTTTGCTACCACATTTAGGGTTTTAGTCCTCCTTTGATCCATAAATAGAGCATGAGTCCCCTATGTATTTTGTTGGCATTTGATGAGCTTGAAGAGAAATATACATGATTTTATGAGCTTGGAGAAGAAATTGGTTTTGTGAAGTTGATGAATGTCTTGTTTGGCTTGATGAAGGAGAAGCTTGTTTGCAGGATTCCTTAGCTCGGTGAATGGTGATGTATTCTTAACTTGTTTATGTTTTCTTGTTCTCATTATGTTTCCTCCTTGGTTTCTATAAATCAAAAAAGTATAGGTTGAGACATGTTTTTTGAGGCACTCAATCCTCCTGTTTTTTATAGCTTTGATGTTTTCCTCTGTTTGGTCATCTTAAGGAATTCATGATTGCTCCTTAGGCCCACCAAAACTTGTTTTTGTTTCATGTATGGTTAGTATTCTAGTTTAAAAATATGATTCACGGTATGCCCTGCTTATTTGAAGCTTTCAAAAATCTATCTTGAAATCTTTCTTTGGAATATTGTGTGCTAGGTTTAGTCAAAGAGGTCTCGTTCGATCTTGCCCTTTGTCCATGCCTACCAACTTGTTTCAGAGTTATCAATAGCTTGATATATGATGTTTAGGAGTTTCCTCTTCATATATTTAATTATTTGTGTTATCTTATATGTTTTCCCAAATTCTGAAGGTGAATTTCTAAAGTTAGAAGCTCTTATGCTTTCTATGTTTCATTGGAATGTTTATCTTGGATAGTTGTCAGTTTAAGCATTTTTCATTGAGATTAATGGTTTTCCCTACCTCATGATTTGTAAATTTTAACTACATATATTTAATACCTCCTAGTATTTCCCAAATTTGATGTTCACTCCACCTCATACATCACCTTAAGGATCCATTAACCTTGCTAAATTGGCCCTGCAACACACTCTGTTTCATCATTCAGACACCCTTGAATTTCATTTGACTACATAGCCCAATGGCTTTGACAGACTCTCACTCCATCTATTCCACTTGAACATCTTACCCAACCAAAAAAATCAACAAACCCTACACTTAACAACTATCCTGAAATCAAAACCCTAGAGAAAAAAGAATACATACTTTGCACCCAATAGAGAGATCCCTCTCTGAGTCCAGGAAGGCTAGGTCCTAGGACTCTAAAGACTGGTTCCATGTTACCCTGTTATTTGGTCTACCAATCTTCCAAATCATAGGACCCTAACACCCCTATCCATAAGTCCCCTTGGAGGCAACACTCCAACTGCCTGCTGCATCGTATCATGGGTCACTGCATACCACCAAGTGTCTTCACACTCCTCATCATGCCACTGTATGCTGCAACTCATACCTATACACCACCGTATACTGCTGGTTATGGCTATACTATCTTGTACCGTATAGTATCCTACATGGGCCAAAATATTCATCTCTCTACTAGTAAACCCCCCATAAGGTGGGCTACATCTCCCCATTTGCTATAAAGGATCAGAGCAGTCCAACTCCTTCCATGCCAATGATAATGAAATCACTTCTCCTATCCTCCATATCTCAAGTGTACCATATACCCATGAGAGAGAATTGCCTCTACATATTTCCTTATTTAGTGGTCTGTCGATGCCACCTCCTCCGATCAGCTCCTGCCAAAGTAGGCTAATCACCCTGTGACTCCACGCACGGTCGATATGATGAGATAGCTCCTGAAAAGGGTGTACCCTCCTGTCAAACCATATTGTCACTAGGGATTTCTGGGGTTCTGATATATATCTGACAATGTGTGTACACCCAAACATAAAACCCATCACGCAACATCTACCATCACCTACCGACTCTATCATGTGATGGAAAATCCCACCGGGACCCCAACAATAGTCTCGCCCTCGTGTCCCTCTATAAATCCATGGACTCTACTAAAATGTGATTGTGGATGCATATAGCTGCATAGATTTCTCCATGGGGTACCAACTTAGTACCTCTAACCATCCAACCTCGAGAAAAGAATCAAATGCAAGAATCCTCGTACATAGAATAATCCTTCCATCCTGCGAGTGTCGCACCCTATCTATTTATGCCTGAAGGGGGGTGTTGTGATGCTCCAATGTGCCCTCTAACTACACCATTAGGTAATCCAATCGTTCCCCAATGTGGGCCAAATTTTCCACTGACTTGGCAAAAACCAATCGCATGCCCTCTAGTTCCTCATTCTGTCGTAGGATAGCCTGTTGAACTGATGTGGACTTCTCCTTCAAAGCGAGAAGGTCGGCCCGAAACTAATGGCACTAATATGTGCGGCCATCACCCAATACTACCGTATCTACTATCATCTCATCAAGGGTGGATACATCTCTTGGAACCCCACCCATCTATTGTGTGTTGCTCTCTTAGTCATCCCCTCTGGTATGTCTAGAAAACTCTACCTCTCTCAATCCAATGCATAGGCATGTGTTGGTAACACTGTAGATCCTGTCAGCGCACCTCTAAAGTGAACTATGTTGGAATCCCAACATGTGGTCTCTATCTTTACCCTCATCAATGGGTAGCCAAAATGATAGCTTCACATGCTCCTCCATCATGGGCTCGACATGAGCCTCCTTCAATCTATCTACTAGGGCTACCAAAGGCAACTCCAACAAGGGTGACTCCTACATCACACTAGGTGTATCTACGAGCTCCCCACAATCATTTGATGCACTGCTATCATCATAGAACTCAGTCACAACCCCAAATACCTCATCAATGGATACCTCAACAATTGGTGGTGTCTCATCAACGAGTGTATGCTCACCTGCCTCCTCCAAAGTCTTTGTCTTACTCTTTGATGTCCAATCTAAAGTAGGTAGAAAAAATTTACCCATAGTACGTTGTAGGTCATTGCTCTACATGTACCCTCCACCTCTATTGTTGTTACGAGGTCTTTTGTTATCTTTGAGGTTTGATCTAGCATAACTCTGGGAAGTTCAGATTTTTTTTTTAATCTTTAATTCTGAGATTCATATTCCAGAAAATAATCAATGAGAGCCTCCTACTCTTATGGCTCTCTAGCCTCATTTCCTACTGCTAGGAAGGTATGCATAGTGGAGCGTTATGAAGCTTACTACACTGTTGGTTGGTCACACCAATGATGTGAAGTACCTGAAGTTTCTCCATTTTTCAACCCTCTTAGGGTTTCCCTTCTTCTCTTCGCTCTCATCTCCTTGATCTCTCTGGCAAGATCCTACATAATTCTAAGGAGGAGTTTTCCAAACTCCTTCCTATAACCTTGTTTTTCCATTGGAGACTTCCTTAATCCTCCTCCACTGGAACATAGTTTTATTTTCCAGATGTGAACTTTGAAACAAGTTGAATCTGGTATTGCAATTGGAAGAATTTGGAAAATGGCCACCACAACAAATATAAGAAAATATTCTTTGGAGAACCTTTTGTTTCTCACAATACATACAAAATTTAGAAACACTTCTCTTAGCAAAATATAACTCGTCCGTTCTGCATAAAACCCATGTCTCATATTTTTAAGATTCATCTTCATTTGCCCGAAACATCCAACGCAAAATCATCACTCTTTATCCCAACGAATTTCTGTGTTTTCCTCTTTTGTATCTCTCAGAGAACCTTTTGTTCCTCACAATCCAGACCGAATTTGGAAAAAAAGATGATAAATAAATATAATTGGTCTATTCTACACAAAAAGCATGCCTCAGATTTTTGATATTCATCTTAATTTGCTCAAAACATTTAACGCAAAATCGTCGCATTTTATTCGAGCAAATTTTAGTGTTCTTTGTTTTTGTATCTCATTGTCCATTCTGTAATGTATTCTCTATCTTCGGGTTTCATAGACCGATTTTTCCATAGGTTGATCCAAGTCTATGAGCTCTGATACCACTATAATATTCCAAATAGGAAAATACAATAATACAAAACACAATAAACTAGAAACTATAACAATATGGAAATAAACTGAAAACACCATAAAAATATATAGAAAAGCTAGGCCATTTTATTAATTTGAAGGTGAAAATAATACAACAGTGCTTCAAAATAGATAGCACTCAAGCCAGAAAAAGTGGGCTGGAATGGCCTCAAGCTCTCCCACTGAAAACACTACTCTTTGTAGCACTGCTGAAGCTCTCCCTTTGTGCTGCCATGTTGGAAATGTTGTTGTTGGGTGAGTAGGACTATGTAGATGAGGGTGCTCTGGTTCTAAGAAAAATACAGGATTTAGAATCCAAACTCTATGCCAAAAACCCAGAATAACCCAGAAAGGGTTTCTGGATTGGCTGACCTCAGAAAATCACCCTCCTAGGGTGTGTAATGCATAACTGTTGGGTATGTCGGACTATGTGCTGAACTAAAAGTTAGAATAGTTGCAAGTACTCCCAATCCCTACTATTGAATGGTTAATCCCTTCAATGGATCCCAAGAAAAAATGCTATGGAATTCCCCCATCTTTTGATGAACTCTGCTACTGGACTACGAAAGTCACTAAGTGACTACACGACACTAGAGGGTCTGCAAGTGGCCTGAATGTCGGATGATGAGATTAGCTCACATGAACAACAAGAATCCTCTCCTGAGTAGGCACTCGTAGTCCCTTAAGGATGAGGTTACGATCTCCACTTGAAGATGCCCTTGTGCTGAACAACACTGAAGTCTCGGCTAAACAGCCCAAGCATACTCAAGTCGTGAATGACAAGAAAATAATATTAATCAAGAATTCTCTCTGTGGGTGCCATCCCCTTCCTTATACTCTTATGAACCCTCACCCTCTTGGCCCCACATAATAATGATTCTACACACATTGCCACTAACCTTCATTATGACTGCATTGTCCTCCATTGTCTCCACTACCTCCATGACTATGTTGTTTATTTGGTAAAATTGACTCTATCCACATGCATTGACCCACATTCACACCAAGAAGTAGTTTATTCATCTTGACCCCATCGAGATGCATTGATTTACATTCACATTAAGAAGTGCTTTTATTCCTACAAAAGGGATTTATGGGTCCCTCTACCCTCTTATTCATCTATTAATTAAGGAAGGAAAAATTTAATATTCTAATTAGCTAAAATTTAAATAGGAATATTACATTATACTTTAAATGCATCAAACTTTCCCCTTACACATAACCCTTCCATGCACACAACCAAGGCTAGGCCTTCTCACACACAGCCAGCATGATCTTTTCTACCCAACCTAGACAAAAACCCTTTACAATGTATCATAGATGCATAAACTTAGATCTAAACATCAATAATAATATTAAGCTACTTTCCTTAGACTCGATATATCTATTTATATTCTTTTAGCAGGCAGATACTATGGTCTCAAAACATGGTTTGAGGCCCATAGTTTACCCTTAAGCCTATTTACATCAAAATTAGGGAATTTGATCCACCGCAAAGCTCCTTGACTCATTCGCGTAGTGCACATATACAAGACTTATACAATATTACATCAAAAAGTGTGCCCCAGGGGACCCCGCTCTAACAATGTCCATTTAAACAACAACCAAAGCTTGAATATGAAACTAGTATTACATGATATTGATTGAAATCTTTTTTGTTGAAATGTTTTCATGATTATTAGAAAAGTTTACTTTCATGTTATTATTTGATAACATGTTGTTTATATACTTGACCAAGTTCATGCACTAGAGAATGAAATGTTGTTGCAAATAGAATGACAAGGATTAGAAATCACACCTCAGATTATTTGTTTTCACAATTTATTTACAGTTTGAGCTATTTAGCATGTAACATTGTTAGCATGATTGTGCCTAAGCTTTCCTTGAAGGTTGACTACTAAGTTACTAAGTTTTTATTTTCTATTGTGACATTTTATTTTCTTTGTTTATACAGGTCATCTGACCAAATAGTGGCCACAATCACTCAACTAAATTTTTTTTTTTTTGTTTCTTTCTTTTATGGGGAAAAATGGCTTTAACATTGTCGACATTGAGGTATATGTCATATAAAGCCTTTATATTGTACTTTAGTTTATATTTTAGTGTTCGTTTTCTTTCATTTCTTACACTCTTCACTGTATCTTGTTTTATTTTTGAAAAAGCAACTTAGTATTGATGGTAAGCAACATGATTTGAAGAAAAAGGAGAATAATAGTAATGGAGTGAAAAATGAAAAATTAGAAAGAGAAGAGAATCGATCTAGTGATACCCTTAAATCCAATATCCCACATAAGCCACACAAAAATAGAGACTGATGGCCAAGTCTTCAGAGTTGGTGAATTCATGTGCAACACCTTGGCAACACAATGATATGTTTTAAAGTGATGAAACAACATTTCATGTGTAAATTGTAGTCCAACCAATATTAAGTTGGAAAATCATATTGTAACACTTGATATTTCATATAATATAATTTATGTGGTTGAAATTATTTATAGTTTCACTTGAGATTGTTTACTATTGTAATTAACATATGTAACTTTGTGTTTTCATATTAGATTAACCGGCACACATTGTATGCCATTTTTTTAATTTAACCGAAAATCATACTAATTAATTTATTTTGATTAATAATGAATACATAAAATCAATCTAAAACTACTGAACTGGCAGTTTATAATGATTAATGATAAACACAAATGAAATGAATACACGACTAAATTATTCATTTATAATCATTATTAATTAAAGTAAATGAAATGAATATAAACTACTAGATTAGTTTTTTATATAATGAATATGAAACTACTAAAAAAATATAGATGACTACAGTGAATGATAATTTTTTGATTAAAAATGACAACTAAATTTTGTATATGTATGACTATTAGTAGCTAATTTATAGTATCTTATTACACGACCAAAATTTAGTCATATTTCTTTGGTAATTAATTGGTTTCAAACGATGAATAAAATTTGCATATATATGACTATTAATAGCTAATTTACAGTATCTTATAACATGACCAACATTTTGGTCATATTTCTTTGGTCATTAATTGATTTTCTCAGATGATCATATAGTAATATATTTTGTTGTATATTTGGTCATTAATTGCATCATTGGGCCAAGTATATTCACATTATTTCATGAAAAACTTGAATCATATAACAACTTCATAGATTATATCATTTTTACCATAAACCTTCGCATAGTTAATGAGGAAATGTAATCACTAATACTTAATTTGTATGGATTATTCTAGGAGTAAAGGTGCATCTCCTCAAAGATCAGATATAAATATAATTTTCATAACTTGGATGATAAAATTGCCTTTCAACACAGTCATATAACTCACATTTTTACCAAGAAGAACCTTGCATAAAAATAAGATATCAATGCATCATTTTGAGGGGAACCTTAATCACTATTTTAGGCTTGAATCAAAAATTCGAATAGTTGATTTAGAACTTTGTATCTCAATCATATCTTGTAGGAGGTGACTTGAAAACCTTTGTGTTGTTTTCATGTGATGGAGGAGGATTTCCACATAAAAATAAGGATCATAATATAGCATATATTGACCTTCCTTATAGATGTGTATCAAGTTGATCTTCTCAAAACTTTGTATGGTATGATTGCTACATATAGTATATCTTCTACAACTACCCGCGAGCAAAATTCGTAGTTCTTCGTATGGATTATTTCTTTGGGAGATAGAACTTTAGCTACCATCTTGAATTAGCCATTATAAATATTTATCATAGAGTACCACAAAAAATCATTTAACATATTTTCATACTAGAAGTCCTTAGAAAAGCCAACAAAGTGTATTATTTCTACCTTAGCTCTAATACCATGTTGAGAAATTAATTTAATTGTACATTAGGGTTGATTCCTATTTATTGATAATTACTTGTGATATTATGTTGGCCTTTTATTACATTATTATGTATTTTTCACCAAAAAATTATCAAACATAAAGTGCATGATTATCACAAGAACCAAAAGAACACAAGATATAAGCTCCAAGCCAGGGAAAAACCTACAAATAATCTTCTCTTCTTACAGAATCAAATAAAAATTAGACCTCTAAGACCAAAACAACCTAGACCAAGACCTCCTCAAGCCCAAAGTCATCACTCCAACAAGATGTATTCAAAGTTCACCAAAGTAAAAAAAAATCAAACTCTTCCAAATATGTTCCAAAATTTCGGTCCTCCATTTTGGGTCTAAAATTTAGATCTACAATTTTCAACCTCTAACAGCTATAGAAACCCTAGAATATTTGAATGTGTGAGAGAAAATGATGACAAAAATACATTTTCCTTCTTCTTTCTAACTTGATCTTCCTTCCTTGTTATTTATCCTCTTTCTTCTTTTCTTGGTTCAAAGATTGAATTCTTGAGTGAATGTGTCAAATAGGTCAAATTCTCTTCCAATATATAACCTTATCAAGGGGTTGAGTAGGCCTCTCCTTGGTTTATTTTCTTTGGCAGTGTTGACTTGGTCTTGGGAGACTAAATTTATTTTCTAGTTAAAAAAAAAAAATTATTTAATTTTAAAAAATCCCCAAATGGGTATTTTACATATTAAAAATACTTGTTTGACTCATTAAACCCTAGGAGCAAGAATAACATGCTTGACATAGATGAAAAAATAATTTGAGCATGAAACCCATGCTTGAAAAATAATAAATTTTTTGTCTTTATCAATTTTTAGTGTGAAGTATTTCTACAAGTGAGAAAAAAATACCTTCACTTAAGTTATAGGTGACTTATAACCCTGACACAAAAATATGGTTCTGTTTATGCTTTAGATCTCCAGTAAAATGTTACAAAAATCATGCAACAAAATAAAATATGAAAATAGAAACATATAACATCATAAATAAAAGTGTAGCAACCTAATGGATAATATGAATAATCAATTTTACTAATCAAAATGATACACCTAGTGAGGATAAATTACATAAATGGGCCTGTAGATCCCCCATCGTGGGATGGTTGTTGGTTTGAGGGGTCCTGATGCAGGTTCAGATTTTATGAATAAACCAACAAACCCTCCAACAACTGGCCCTTTCAGCAATGACCTGCTTGCACAGATCAAAGTTTCACCTGAAGAAATATGGGGGGGGGGGGTGCTAGAACTAGGTTTCCACACTCAGAGGGAGAAAATAATGAAGTGGCCCTAAGAAATCGAATGCAAACTTGTATCAATCATAAACATATGTGCGCAATAGAGTAAGGAAGTACCAAAAAATGTGCACAATCCTTAACAGATAACATAGAGTCGCAGATCACTTCAGCTAAGATAAGCATAACATAACCAGATCCAGATCTAAAAAATGCAATTACTTAAGCAGATTTACCGATCATTAATAAACATGCATAACCATAATTGACATATTTTCTCAATAATCAATAAGTAACACACAAACAATGCGATCTAAATAGAACAAAAACATTAAATAACTCAAATCAATCACAACAAGTTTGCCAAAATCTATCCTTTATATTAACTTCAGATCCTTCGATTACATATCAAACTTTCCCTTACATAAGCCATCCGCACACATAGCCAGCAGAGTCTGCACATAGCCAGCAAGAGCCTTTCAAACCAACCTAGACAAAGCCCTTCACAACATATTATAGACACATAAAATTATCAAACATCAATAATAGTCTTCTACTACTTTCCTTAGACTCAATATATCTATTTATATTCCTCTTTTGCGTAGATACTATGGTATCAAACCATGGTTTGAGGCCCAAAGTTTACCCTTAAACCCATTTTCATCAAAATTAGGGACTTTGAAGCACCCCAAATCCCCTTGCCTCATTCGCGTAATGTGCATATACAATAATTATACAAAATTACATCAAAAAATGTGCCCCAGGGGACCCCGCTCCAACAAGCCCCCAACACAAAAAATTAACTCATCTCGAGTCACAGAAGCACCTGCTTCTTGATCTTGGCTTGGAGTCTACTAACAAAAGATTTTAGAAGGAGCAATAATTCAAAAAATTGCGCTATGATGCCCTGTGCTTGCTGAACCAAATTTTATGCGGTGACTCCTTTAGTGGCCATCTCTATGTTGTGTTGTGTTTGCTAAATAGTCTTTAGAGTGTTGTCCAACATCTGTGAAACTTGAAGAGCTTCCTCAACCCATGATTGCATGCATGCTTCGATCAATTTTTCTTTAAGGTGCAACTCTTCAATCTCTGTTTGTATTGTTTGGCACTCCTGTAAATGAGCTAGGCATTGTGTAAGGACCAAGGTCAGTGCCACTGTCCTAATCTCTTCAAACAATTTTTCCTTGTGATGGATTGCTTCGTGTAGCTGTTGAACTATTCGATCATTTCTTATCGATGTCCATATCCTCCTAGATTCATCTAATAAATTTTCACACTAGGTGACTGCAGAAGATATACTTTCTCTGGCTTGCTTCACCTCAGCTGCTCTTTAGGCACGGATATCTGGTGGAGTCTCTGGCTACAACTTTTTTTGTAGATTTGCAATTTTTTTCTCATACTCCATTCGGACTGTTTACACCTCAGCACGTGATGCTTTCAACGTGGCAACCAATCCCTCAAATTTTTCCTCTGGCGTTGTTGTGGCGAGAACAACTAGAACATCTCAACATACTTAGTGGATATTTTCCTCTAGCGCAACGCCCTGGGCTTCAGCTTCTCAGCATGTTGCTTCTACTTTTTGTTGCTTTTGGTGTGCTTATTCTTCCTTATGTTTGGCTTCCATTATACAAGTGTGCACAGTAGCATGTCTGTACTGAAGTTCATCCATGATCATCATGTGCATCAAGTGCAGCTTCCCTACAGGTAACATAGAAAAATTAATATTTATATCACCTCATCCATGGAATTGGGCACACCAGCTGGCGTCCACCTAAATTGTTGGCGTGGTGATTTGGACAAGGTGGGCATCCTCAGTAGTTGGTAATGAAACATTTAATGGTTGCACACTTTTGAATTATGCACTAGTATAGCTTGCCTAAGCTACGCTCACTTGGATCTGGCTCACCTGGATCTTTAGCTCCCGAATTCCAAATTGAACAAGCTCCAGTGCAATTTTTTACTGCACCTCCATGTCGGTCCAGCGATCCTCGGTCACAGACGTGACAATGTTGGAAATTCTATACATATCATCTTATGCCAACATCAAGACCTCCTTCCCGACCTCTCTGTAACCCTTCCTCTTCTTCCACAATCCCCCGATGGCCTAAGAGCCACGCTTGGTTCCCTCAGAGCCTTCTTCTTCTCCTGTGTCCTTCGACGCAGACCCATTCTTCTCTGGTTCTGTTTCTTTTTCCATATCGATGGTTTCACCAATGGTAGTTGGTATTGCTTCTTTCTCTATCACCTTCTTTTTTGGTTTCATTTTCTGGCTACCAATGCATGACTTCGTTGGTGTGATAGGGGTCAACCATGTGGACGGCCATTCTGTCATCACTCTAAGAAAATCATCCTCTTTAACTAAGTAAGGTAACTCATACCATACTCCTTCTACGATGCCCTTTGCATGGATATGCATGTTGTGAAATGTAGCTTTGAATTTAGCTACCATCATATATTGATAAAGAGTGGCATCATAAAGAACCCAAAGAGTGACAGTAACTTCTTTGACTATTTCGCTTGATAAAGAGTGGCATCATAAAGAACCCAAAAAAAATTATTCCCCCTCACATGCATCTAAGGAATTTCATAGGGTAGCATAGCGCGTAGCCTTGCACATTTGAGGCTCAATCTCTGGGAACTAGATTTCTTCGAGGGTATTCCACCCAATCAAGGTGATCAACAATAAATCCAAGTGTAATGAAACTTATTACCTTCCTCCTATGCTTCGCGCACATTTTCTAAAAATTCCTTGCAGAGATAGTTGGACCAGTTGTAAGTAACTCCTTTCTCACACCGTATAGCGAGCGCATTGACATGCATGAGCACCTCCTTTGGTTAGCACTTGTGTATCATCTTGCAGGACAAGATGATCATACCAATAAAACTATTGGGTCATTTATTTCATTGACCATTAAACCCCGGCTCTTCCGCGTGACTTGATATTTTTTCTTAATTTGGTCTGCAGTGGTTTTTTCTTGCGCCTTACTACCAAAATTAGAAATAAGTTCAGATCCTTTAACAGGAAGCCCAATGATCCTCTGGATCAATGCATCATTAATAGGCATGTGCTTTCCCAACCATAATGCATCATCATGGACTAATGCGAGCAAATGTTTGACACAGATGTCATTTATGGGTCTACGCCCAAAATGGGGGATCTGGAGCAGTTTTAGGAGGCTTATCTTGTGCAGACCCAACACCCATATTTTTGGCTCAAGGCACACAATGCCTCCTTCATATGTGATTTGGTCAAGATACAACTCCGGTGCAAGATATGGAAACTTTTTGACATCTGCAATGTCCCAATCATCGAATCAAAGTTGTGTAACTTTAGCGAAAATTTCCCCTTCCATTGAGAAATTCTCAAGGATTAAGGGAATTTGAATACTTGTGGGCACCTTCTCCATGTCTTTTAGGATTCTAACTGAGGGTTTTCACGATGCAACATAGCTTTTCAGTCGCAAGAATGGGGCCAATTTGACCACATCTTCCTCTCCTTCCATGATGATTTTAGGGACCTCGTTCATTGTCCTTTTCAGATTCTCAACCATAGTAGAGCGTGGCTTTGGGGTCTTCTCCCTTGGATATTTTCATGTTCTAGAAGACTTCCCCTTCTTAGACTTGGAGGGTGCAGGTGTTTCAGCAACTAGGACCTTAGATGCAGCAGGGTGATCTCTAGGTCTTCTGGTCATCATACTTTCAAGAATAGTGTAGCCCAACCATGCTCGACGCAATGCATCCTCGAACCTTGGATCCAAACTAGACATAGACACAGTGAATGAAGCGGAAATAAAGGAGCTCAAAGAAATGAAGTCACTTAGAAAGAAAAGGGAACTATTGTAACCCCATAGGTCATATTTTTACTTGTGGCCCATATTCAACGGATCCTTCTACATTAATGTGTCTCCATAAATGGAAAAATGGTCCCAAAAATGGAAAAATCCCTTCATTAAATGCAACCCAGATACTCCCATAAATGGTAATAGATCTATCTTTTCCATTTTTACTGTTCCAATAGCTATTTTTTTATACCTCTGAGACCCAGTCAACCTCCATGCGTGGCGTCGCACCTTACTGTGTATCTGCCATCCCCTTTGTGTAGGTCTAATACTCTGGCCATCTAGTCATTTTGTAGGCACAAGGTCATCCCTGTACGACTTCAATCAACTTCCATTGACATACCCAGGAATGTATTCTCCACTCAACATGGCCAGGCACACTGCACCTCCATCAGTGATTTCCTTGACAACATAGAGCCCTAGCTAATGCATCTTTAGTTTCCCTAGGTGCCGCGTAAACTTGTTTTCATATAGTAAGACCAAATCATCTTCCTTGAAAACCTTTTGCCTGATATGCCTATCATGCCATGCTTTTTCATTCGCCTTCTGGACCTGTTGGTGATAATTGGAAATAAGCTGATCTTCTTCCAGGGCAACCAACTATGAAAACCGGTCTTCCAAATAATATTCTTCAACCATATTGGTGAATTTTGCAATGCACAATCTAGTTACAATGAACTCCATTGGCAAGACAACTTCTTGCCCATATACTATCCGGAAAGGTGTCCTTCCAATCAACTTCTTGCAAGTGATCCTATATGCCAAGAGAACTATTGGCCCTTTCTCATCCCAATCACTTCAGTTAGCATTGCACACCTTTTTCAACGTATTTTCTAGTATCTTATTGAATTCTTCAACCATGCCATTTTCCTGAGGGTGATAGGGAGAGATATTTTGATGATGAATCTTGAATTCTTATGTCAAGGCTTCAATGGTGTTGTTTACGAAATGCGTACATTGAACACTTGTCAAAATATTAGGACAACTAAACCAAATCACAATATTCTCAAATATAAATTGTGCATCAATATCAGTAGTGCAATCATTCACAGGTTTGGCTTCAGCCTATCTAGTGGCCTAATCCGTCGTAGTGATAATGTAGCATGCACCACTCTTCTTCCCTAGAGGAGTAATAGGTCCCACAAAATCTATAGCCCATTTATCAAAATCTTGCAGTGCCATTTGTGTATGAAGGTCATCTCGTCTCTATGTGATGGCTTTCCCATCCTTTGAATACATCACATGTGCGACAATGCACATAGGCATAATTGTGCAGCATGGGCCACAATAACCCATATCACAAAATCTTCTACGCAATGGCTTTACCTGCATAATGGCCACCAAAAAGCTCTCCATGAGTTTCATTTAGGATTTCACATCTCTCATAATCCAGTACATATCTTTGCAGAACCTCATCCACACCCATTTTTTATAGATGCCTATAAATAATGGTGAATTTTGTTGCGCGCGCCACGAGTTCTTTCTTCTGTTGAATTGTGTATTCTTCATGCACATTTCCAATAGTCAGAAAATGAATGATATAGGGGAAATTATTATCAACCAAATTTATCGCAAACAACTGCACATATGGAAATCCATCTTCTAATTTTGTAGGTTCCTCACAAGTTTCAATGTGCGGCAGATGGTCTAGCCCAACATTCAATCAGCATGGTTTTACAATAATATCAAAATCATATTCCTAGAATAACAACAAACACCTATAGATCTTCCTCCCCAACATAGGCTTATTGACGAGGTACTTCAAAGGAGAATGATCAGTGAACATATTAAAATGGCCTCCTAATAGATAGTGGCAAAAATTTTACGGCACGTACACCATTGCTAGCCTCCCTTTTCTTGGTTGAGTAAGTCTTCTCTGTTGTTGAAATTTGGTGGCTTGCATAAGCATTAGAATGATCAATTTCACCTCCTCTTTATTTCTCTAAGATAGCTCTGAGCATAATGCATGAGGCATCCACATGTACATGAAATACCTTGGACCAATATGGGAAGACCAAGATGGGTGCAGCGACCATATTTTCCTTCAATAGCTCAAAAATCTTATGGAAATATGCATCCCAACATAAGATTGCATCCTTCTTGAGCATAATTTCCTTGGGCATAGTTATTAGTGCATAGCCCTAAATAAACTTCCTATAATACCCAGTATACCCCAATATTGAGCACAACTACTTAACATTCTCAGGTACCTCCAAACTGACTATGACTTTGATCTTTGTAGGATCTACTATAAACCCTTGCTGGTAGAAAATGTGTCCCACCAGTATGCCAAATGGTACATAGAATAAACACTTCTTCAAATTGAAGGAGATCTGATACTTCCTGCAAGTATCTAGCATTAAGCGCAGATTTTACACATGTTTCTTTAACATCCAAAATATAGTCCAATTATCAAAATATAACTCCAAAAACTTGTGGATAAATTCTTTGAGAGAGAAAATGGAAAGAGAATTCTTCAATCCAAAAGGCATGGCTGTATATTGGAAGGATCCCCATTCAATAGTAAAGGTGGTCTTACTCCTATATTCTAGCGCAATCTAGATCTAATGATATCATGAAAACCCCTCTGTGAAGGAATATGCTTCTTGGCCTCCAAAATTATCCATTATTTCATCAGAGAATGGAGTTGGGAATGGATCATGCACACAAGCATCATTAAGTTTTCACATATCTACACAAATCCTGTTCTCTCCCTTCGTCTTCTTATCTTGCACAACCATTGGACTTACCCAGTCAAACTCTTCTATAGGTTAAATAATTCCCGCAACAACCATTCTTTCCAATGCTTCTTTCACCTTCTTCTTATATCTTGGGTTGAGCCTATATGGGTGTTGTTTTACTGGGTGCGCATCAGGTTTCAATGTGATTTTCATAACTCCAAGTTCCCCAACGATTCCTTTCAGCTCTAAAAGCTTTGTAGGGAACAGATCTTCATATTTTGTTAGCAACTCAACAACCTTTCCTACTGTTTCATCATCCTAGTAGTCTCCAATATTTTCCAACTTAGGTTGTTCTTCAAATACAATATTCACCTCCCTGATCTTTGCGGGATTTATCACATCTAGCGAGGTGATTAAGGACCCAGCCACTATGTGGTATCCCTCAGATTTGGGTATCATAATATTCCTTGGATTCTCTTCACTTTCTTCCACTATCATATTCCTGCAATTCACAATAGCTTTCATCTACGTGTCTCAGGCTGGAGGAGCACACTCGATTTCAGACTTTGTTGTATCAAATATGACTTCTTGAATATTATGCAAATCTTGTCCAACCGTATCAAATCCACTCTCAAAGCTAAATTTTATAATAAAACTCTCTATCAATGAAAAACATTCACTAGTTCCTCTGTGCAACTCTATCTCCAAATACCATTTATTAGGCACCTTTCCCAATGTGTGAATAAACATATGGACCCATTGAGGTCATGGTTCTAAACCCCATACTTAATTCCATCTAGCAAAATGTTTGCGCGTGTAATCTTTTCCAAAGTACACATCTTCCATTTTAATGACTGGGCATTCAAACCACAACCTCATTGTGCACGCACATTCCTCTTTGTTTCCTACATTCTCCTTATGAGTTTCCCACCATCTTGTTGGAGTAGCACGCAAGCCAAGATCCAAAGCATGGAATATATTTCCTTCAGGCACTGTCCTTTCAAGCTATTATATAAATATGTTTATATAATTTAATCCATAATAGTGTGGAAAATCACATACCTCAAATGATATACATCATAGAGATAGAGTCATGCAATCATAGCACAACGCAAATAACTCATGCAATCGGTTCTACCAATTTTCTAGCTCTTCATCAGAGTCTGAAAAACAAGGGTTATCCTTCTCCCACTTAATATTTCCATCTGTTGTTGGACTAATCCAATCTTCCTATCACAAGTTTAGCTTATAGATTTGATTAATCTCATCATCGGCGTGCACTGGCTCACTATACCTTTTTCCTTCTACATGGTCTAGAGGAATGATTACCCTTAATCCATTACTTTCAAATTCCATCATCCTTTTCTTCATATTTATAACACAATCCATGTTAATGGCCCAATCCAATCCTAGCAGCACAGGATAGGGATCAGTATCATCTACAATTTGGATGACTTCAAAGTCTGCCATCACCTTAACACCCTCTATACTTACCACAACTTGCGAAAACCTCCCTAAAGGAATGATCTTCTGTTGATTGGCCATGTGTAGTTGAATGGTAGACCACTCCATCTTTGGCTCTCCCATGCACTACCATGTTTTCTTAGGTAGAACATTAGAATACTATCCCAGATCTAGAATAACTTGGTCCATTTCATAAGCACCAATATGTGCGGTCATACACATCTCCCTACCTGATATCTTCTTGTTCTTATATATTTTGTTGACCACTAGTTGTTCTACCATTAGTTGTTCCTTCTATGTGAAATTATCTATCAAAGCTTGCAGATTTTCTACTGCCTTATTTTTATGCAGTAACTTTATACATGCTTTTACAAATGGTTTGATCTCCTCAACTCCTCCTACTACCTTCATCGTTCTTCCGGATGTTGATGCACTTAATTTTGTAAAATATTTTCGCACTTCAATAAAGGTATCCTTCGCGCACTAAAGATTAAACCCTTCCTTATTTTCAAGCACATTATGGATCCATAAATCCGTGGCTGGTTTCTTTCCTTTATCTTCATTGGTGGCTATGATGCTCCTAGTCACCAAATTCACACTGCGATCTTCTTCACGAGTTTCACTGCGAACCATCTAAAGATTTTTTGTTGGATTCCTGTGTCTTCGTTTCTTACATTTTAGCAATCAAGACAAGAAAATCCTCTATGATATGATAAAATTGTCTATAGTACCTGTAGGAATGTCATGTTGGATTCGAACAGTCATGTGCATAATGGCCAGCATCTCCACAATTATATCAAATGACTTGTCCTCTTCCTCGGCCAGCTGATCTACTTCCTCGACATCTTCCTCTACCTTGAAATCCTTTGCATAGAGAAGGGGATGTTGGTGATGTAATTTGAGTCTGCATCTTATATATTTCATCTTTATCTAACATCATATCATAAGTGTGACAATGCTGCTCATCATGCCCTAATGACGAAAATAAATTGAAAAATTATTGCTTCAAGTCACATTGATATGTTCCGATCCTTGGGCAGGAATATGTGTCATGTAATCCAACAATTTGACAGATTGTGCACCAAACAGGACCCTTCAATGGACTAGGACCTCCAACAGTCAGGTAATTATTGAAGACAATACGTTGATCTTCATGGTTCCCATAAGATTTACATTTTATGCAACAAACCTCTACACATACCTCCTTTCCTTTGTCCTTGCACAGGCTTTGAATTTCTAGATGCATGGCTTCTAATGGATTCTGAATCTGTTTATTTCCCAGCGCAATAGGTGTTGAGGTAGCCTCTAATTTCATTGTAACCTCCACATCCTTAACTTGTGCAGAAATATTTTTCTGACCTAAGGGTTGGTGTAGATGTGGGACAAACATAACAATGAACCATTCCTTATGTTGAGTATCATCAATAAAAAATCCTCCATCTCGGATGGTGCGCTTCAACCTCTGATCAACCTCCCATACAGATTCCTTATCATCCTGACTAATCTACTTCATTTTTTTCACCAGCTGTGCGTATGACTTAGGCTTCTTAAATTGGTATTTTAGGGCTGCTTTTATTTGTTCCAAGGTAGCATTAGGGTTTGCTTGAGAATACCTAATGTACCAATCTAATGCGCGATCTTGGAAAGCAGTACCCAGCGAAAAATTCCTAATATCAATATTATTAACTTGTTGAGCCTACCACATAGCCTCAGTAACAAACCAGAAGTGGTTGGTGTCCTCATTTCCAATGCCTCTGAAATTAGGTAACTTCATTGATGCAGCCATGTCTACTTTTGGGGAAGGTGGAGGTGGTGGAGATGGACTGTGAGATGGAGTGGATGATCTATGATGTGAGTGTAGAAGTGGAGTAGATGGAGTTGGAAATAGACTCAAGGTTTTTTGGTTTCATGAAATTTCTCCTTTAGAGTTACTAGAGCTACTAGTTTTTGGTTCACCTTCACTCTCACATATAGGCTTCAGAGGGATATAAATAAAATTTTCAAAATATTCACGGTAAAATTTTCCACTGTGCGTATTTGGGCATCTTCTAGGCTTTCAAGTAGTATGTTCACACAGACATCCAAGTTCACGTAATATCATTTTCAGAAAAAATTTCATTGAGCACGAAAAATTACCTTTAGGGCCTTTGAAAAACCTTCTTTCTCCTTTATAATGTGACACAAATTGATAAATGGAAAATTCAATCACAAATTCTCCCAAGAGGCAATAAATCCAATGATCTACCGCATGAGTGATATTATTGTCTAGTTTCTCTACTTGCTGGATCATTTCAGGAGTCCATTCAGTGACTGTCTCATCCTTTATGTAGGTACTGAATTCATCTAAGCACAACAAATACACCTCGTGCGCAAATGAGAAAAAGAATATTTCATACACTTTTGTATATATATATTTCTGTATCCATTGTTCATTAGATAACTTAGTACTTTGGTTCTATTGGACTATGAATTCCAGGATCTTTCTATCCAGCCAATCTTGCAATTTGTTTCATGAAGGATGCCACAACATCAAATATCCCTCAAAATGATCATGGTCCCAGTAATGTAACCATTTTTTGGCTTCAGGGGTCCTCACCCAGGTTTAGATTTTATGGATAAACCAATAAACCCTCTAACTAATGGCCCTTTCGGCAATGACCTGCTTGCACAGATCAAAGTTTCACCTGAAGAAATATGGGGGTGGTGCTAGAACTAGGTTTTCGCACTCAGAGGGAAAAAATAATGAAGTGGCCCTAAGAAATCAAATGAAAACTTGTATCAATCATAAACATATGTGCGCAATAGAGTAAGGAAGAATCACAGGATGTGCACAATCCTTAACAAAATAAGACAGAGTAGTAGATCGCTCCAGTGCAGATAAGCATAAAAGAACCATATATTGATCTAAACAATGCAACTACATAAGCAGATTTATCGGTCATCAATAAGCATGCCTTAACATAACTAATGTCTTTGTGCAATAATAAATAAGTAAGACAAAAATAATGCGATCTAAATAGAACAGATTCAGTAAATAAATCAGATCAATCACAACATGTTTTCCAAAATATTTCCTTTATATTAACTTCAGAACCTCTCAATACATATCAGACTTTCCCTTACATAACCCTTCCACGCACACAACCAACAGAGTTTGCACACAGCCAGGACTAGGTCTCTGCGCACACATACAACAGGAGCCTTTCAACCCAACCCAGAAAAAACCCTTCACAATGTATTACAAAGGCATATACTTATCAAACATCAATAATATTCATCTACTACTTTCCTTAGATTCGATCTATCTATTTAGATTCCTCTTTTCTGCAGATAATATGGTATCAAACCATGGTTTGAGTCCCACATTTTACCCTTAAACCCATTTACATCAAAATTACGGACTTTGACCCACCCCAAAGCTTCTTGACTCATTCGCGGAGTGTGCATATACAAGACTTATACAAACTTACATAAAAAAGTGTGCCCCAGGGGACCCCGCTCGAACAATGGGTCCTTTTTGACCTTGTGCTTCAGCAATGTGCTTCTCTCTCTCAATATGTTATATGAAATGGGAAGAAAAGAAAATAGAAAATTCTTGAACTCAAATGGGAGCTCAAATTCTATGAGATGATAATGGGGATGATGAAAATGATCATGGTGAAGAATGGAGAGAAACCCCTCTATTTATAATAGAATATTGGAATAAATTGAGAATTAGAAAATAATAACATATTATTGACTAAATCAAAATCTAGTTGTTGTGGATATTTTATTATACTTTTTGAGAGGGAAAATATATTCAAAATGGTCAAATATATTTATTTATAAAGTGGTTTAAGTAATTAACAAATAAAAATGATTTATTAATCGCTTTATGAGAATTAAGAAAAATATGAATTTAAAGTAATTATTAAATAATGATTTAACAATTATCTCAAAAGGAAAATATGGAATAAATCAAGAGTAATAAATAAACAACGATTTATTTAATTATTTTCATGGGGTTTTTCAATTTTAATGATAAATAATTTAGAAAAATGGGTCACTAAATTATGTCTTATGGTGAGAATGGGTTTACCATCGTAAAACTTATCCTACATGGTGTCCTTCGATCATCCTAGTAATAAATGGCTAGGTGATCATTTTTTGGGTGATAACATCAATTTTATAATTAAATATACAATTATATAACTACAATAATAATTATGAAGTTCGAACCTAGTTACATTTTCCAGCAAAGACACCCTATTTTAGCTTGTGATGGTATAGCTACAACTCTTGTTGAACTAGATAGTAGGTGGATTTGGGTAGTCCTCTAAAGTGATTTTTTCAACTAGTAGAATTGGTTTTGTTCCCTTAAAAACTCATCCTCAATCTCTAGAATCTAACTCGGGGGTGACTATTGTAAGAAAGGATTGGTTTTCGTGTCTCTAAGGTTGGGTGGAGAGCTAGAGTCCCAATACCAGTTTCTATTCCTCTTTACAAGATAAGTATATCCTTATGTCTTTGTGAAATATTGGTGTTCCTCATAAGGATAAGGGTCCATGAGTGATCCACATAACCCTATAGGGCCTTCCCTTACAACTTTAATGAGGGACTACAAAGGAAATTTCCAGTATTTTATTTTCAAGGTGAGGTGGCATAGAGGGGACCCTCACAGTAATTATATAGCTATAAGGGGATTTAACCCTTTTGTTACAATGTGTGTTCCTACTCTATGAGCCATGGAAGAAGTATAACATGGAAAATCATGAAAAAATTAACAATTTCCACATTTGGGTGATGTGACAAATCACCAATTAAACCTATATATTTTATATAGGATTGAGGATATTCTCTATATTTTTTTTTTCCAAATTTTATACAAAACTAAGGATAAAATTCTATCATCAAATCCCCCCAGCATGATTGGATTTCAAAGGATTTCATTTTGTAAAGTGACCAAGGTTTGAAATTCATAGTGATAAATATGAGACATCCAAAAAAAATCTCTAGCCATGTTAAGCATTGGTGTGGCCTAGGATGGGTGAAACCATCGAGTGACTTTGACGACTTAGATGCTAGTCCCACAAGTTATAGACATACTAACAAAAAATTAAGTTAAAATTATATCCATTCTCCTTTGTAACACTTTAATACCATAATATTAACTCTATCATCATAGCATTTGAGTAATTTAAAATCATGAAATATCCTTATGGCAAGGTGTATACACCATTTCCCCATTATTCTCCACGAGACATTTTTCAAACACATAAATTGTAAACTACATTATTCCCAACTTTCATCAAAATATTATATAAAACATATTCAATACCTTCATATACAATTTGATTTATAGCCCATAGAACACCAATGCTCTAAATTATAGATTTGATATGACTTTGTAACATAAATAACACCCTCTATCCTCTATTGAAGATATGGAGTACCTCTTTACACCACCAATTTCACTCCAAACTTGTCTCTCTAATACTTTTCATCCTTTTGCTGGTATTAATTAATTACTACATTGAAAAATGGCAGTGCAAACACAATTAAATAATTTAGTGGATAATTACACCATAGTTTACAAATTTGGGATTAAACATGGAAATAGTACTGAAGAAAAGTAAAACTAATTCAATAGATTACTTAAATGACATTGATTCAATGTATTTAGAAATAAATAAATAGCAGTTATATTTCTGAATATTAACCACCAACTTGATACAAAATAAAGATGTTCTAGCCAACCATAGTCTCTTTATTGCACTCAACCTCCCTACATTAGAGGTCGCCCTTGATTTTACGTTATGAATCTACAAGTTTGATGTAATATTCTGAATTTTCCATCATATTATTGGAATATTAGAGTTCTTACTTTTCTTAATTAAGTAAAAAAGAGGGTGGAGGGACCCATAAACCCCATAGATGAATAAAATCCACTTTTGGTGTGTGTATGTGGGTTAAATAGATAGTAGAACAACATTATGGAGTAGTGGAGCCACTTATTAATGAAGGAAGAGTGGAGATCATGCAGCATTAATGAGAAGATTATGGAGATAATGGAAGAGTCAAAGTGAGATCATGGAGCAATAAAAGTAAGATCATAGAGTGTTGGAAATACTAAGAAGGGGGATGAATTAGTATTCCTTTCAATTAGTATTACTGTTAATCTTTCAGAGCATTAGTTAATCTTCAATTATTATCATAGTTTGTACAATGATAGGAGTAAACAAAAGGAACACAATTGCACACAGTTTTTACGGTCGAAACCCCCTTCGGGACAAAAACCACCTAAATTATTTTCTAATAATTCTTTAATATTCAAATACCATTGAAAATAAAGCTCCAAATTCCTAGAATATAGAAAAGCATTCTTCTCCAGCTCCCACTGTATGGACGCTCCAGCGCACAAGGTTCTTCAGTAGTCAACTGAACAGATGCCCCAACACCCAATGAGCTACAACTCACCCTAGCACCACCCTACCACCTTGAAGTTTTCACAAGCTTGAACCTATTGGTGACTTCATGCACTAGCATAGCACCACCCTACCACCCTATAGAATAATAAAATAAGAATGGACTCCCGTACCAGGGAAAATGGTCCACTTTACAATGATATAAAATGATGTATAATAAGAAGACACACTAGACCATAATCCCAACTATGACACAACCACCTAATGATGATCCTAGACCTCACGACACTGCCTCTTCAACTCTTAGCAGATAGACACTTGTACAATTTTTACAATGATGAAGTTTACAATGACTCAGTACAACGATACCTTTATAATGATTGTATGTAGTGTTGCCCATGTGAAGACTTCATGTGGTGAACTTCTTGTTTTTGTTATGCACCTTGATTGTTGCTCTTGTCATGTTGCACTTTATCACTCTTCAGAACATTAGATCATGAATTTATTCTTATCTTGATAAATATATAATACCTGCGAAAAGTATTCAAGGAAATACCCATCACATGATAATAGCAAAATTGACCTCATCATGTAGAGCATATGTCAGTGCTAAAAAAAAAAACAAATTAGAATAGAAAGAACCTAATGAAATTAAGAGATGAACATCCATATACAGAATATACTTACCTGGAGCTTACCTTTTTTGTACCTTTCTTTGATTTTCTACCCTAGAAATTCTAGTCCTTTGCGGCCCTTGACAACACATGACCTAGCTTTTTCTTGACTTCTAAGAGCTCGATATTGAATCTGGTGTATATATGCTATTTCAGATCCCCAATATGTGATTTTAGGTCCTGTAGTATTCCCCTGAGTCTTATTTCCAATTCCACGGGTCTGACCCAATTTGGATTCTTCAAGACAAATTTATGCCCAATCTCTCACAATGACCTAATTATGGATTGGTTCGGTAGAGCGAACTTGTACAATGTTCCATGTGTCAATGTTTCTTCACTCGGCTCTAAAATAGATACAGAGAAAGCTATAGTCCATGCAATATCCTCCACCTTTTACATAATTCCAATTCAATATTCAAAGAGAGAGAGTTATGACAATTTTCCTAAGGTCGCCTCTTTGAGATCAAGTTCAGAATCCTGCAAAAACCATAATTTCCACAGATCATATCTCCGAAAATATTGTGAAACACGCTCTAAAATTTTTACAGGAGCTTACTCAGGATTTCAAATTCACCTCATAAAAAATTTAACTTCTAAACCTTCATAGAAAAAATGTTATAGAATAAATTCCACGATGACATGTTCCAAGTAGCAAAATCCCCACATGAGGAGGATATGAGGATCACAATTTATATAAATGCTTAGGTTGAGAGGGAATTCAACAAGTGAAAATTGGAGGGATTTTAGGAGCTTAAAAATTATTAATTATTAACTTTTCAATAACCCATGCCAAAACCCCCATGGGGTTTCAGCCCACAAACTAGGGTTACTAACTTCAAACATGAATATCTCTCAAACTGTGAAGAATTATGTGGCGCGCCATATATAAAAAAAAACATCTCGACAAGAAGAAACCACAAAAAATATCCTTGACTCGGAATATAGAAATTTGGTAGGTAAAAAATCCCATCCAAGATTGGGGTATCCCTTGGTTCTGCCTGGGTTGACATCAATTACAACCACTTATCAATAATCTCCCCCTTTGGCATTGATGGAAACACAAGTACTCCCCCTACACAAGTACTCCCACTATGATCCTGACACCTCTTCCTAAAACATTATCTCCCCCTTTGACATCAATGGAAAAGGGTAACTCCCCCTGACACACAACCATCTTGCAAACCTGTAAACACTTCCACTCCCCTTTTATATTCTGAATAAGGAAAATATAATGAGAAGTTGGGAGAATCCCAAGCTTCTGACAAAGATATTCAAATTCTTCATGAGGTAAAGGTTTAGTGAAGATATCAACGATTTGTTCTTTTGTACCAACATATTCAAGTTTGATATTATTTTTAGCAACTTGTTCTCTAACAAAGTGATATTTGATCAAATTTTTTATTATTTTTGAATGCATGACGAGATTATTGGAGATGTTGATGGCATTGATGTTATCACAGAATATGGGAATATGCTCATTGAATTATACTTGAATATCTTGCAAACTTTATTTCATCCAAAGGAGTTGAGTACAATAAATTATCGCTACAATGTATTCTGCTTCCATTGTAGATAATGAGATTGAGGTTTGATTTTTCTCAACCATGATATAAGACAGCCACCTAGATATAATGTTTCTCCACTAGTAATATTATGATCATCAATGCTTCCTACCCAATCTGCATCTATAACGGCTTGAATAGTAAGATTGTTACCCTTGGGATACCACAAGCCATATTATGTTGTGCCCTTTATATATTGAAGAATTATTTTGATGAAAATAATATGTGATTCTTTTAGTCTTTTGAATCTTGCTACTTCGTCTGGCCCCAGCACATAACATGCGAGTCGAAGGCTGTTATATATAAAGACTGCCAATCATGGTTGTACAGCCTTTGATCCACATCCTTAGATGAGTCGTCTGGTCTCAATTTTCAACTGATACCATCGAAGTAAGGATGGGTTTGCAATCTTCCATTTTGAATTTCTTGAGCATTTCCATGATGTACTTGGCTTGACATACAAATATTCATTTTCTCTTGGTGAGATATTTGGAAATACCCCTAAGAAGTATGTCAGCTCACCAAGTAAAATACATCTTGAACTCACTTTGCATCTTTCTAGAAAAGAGAATTTCTTGTTAGCTCCCAAACCCACCTCGGTAGAAATAAAGGCGGAAGAAGGACAACACCAAACCACGCTCAGCCTCGTAGCTAGCCCTACGAGGATAGGAGAGGGCTCTCTCCAGGTCAATCTCAATGAAAATATTCAAAGGGGCTTGAGATGATGATAAAAACAACTTATCTTAGGCTATATAAACAAACAGGGGGGTTTGATTTCGATTTTTTGGGATTTTTGTTGAAAAAGGGAAAAACAATTTTTGGGCTTGGGGATGAGGCCAGATCTTACAGAGCTCAAGTTGGGGCAGGGTAGGCAACGGCTTTTATGTCTTACATCAAGTGAAACGGATGGAAAAGACTATTGAGGAGCTGAAGAGGGCAAGAGAGTACAAGGATCCTCTTCAAACTGACGAAAACATATAAAACTAAAAAAAAGCCTAAGGTAGAGCACCAGCAAATCAATGAATTCTACCTTGAATACTCATTTGTTTAATTCAGAAGCATAAAGAAGAGAAATGGCATAGATATAAAATTAATGAAACTTATAATAACATGAGAAGAAACATCATCAAAACTCAGAAGCCACAAGGATCCCAACAAGTGCTGCAAAACTCTGGTCTATCCTTTGCCAAAAACTGAAAATGTATGTACAATGAGGTGCCAAACTTTTCCCAAGTATCCAACCTAAGAAAATGTCTCGGAAAGGATACAATAAATAGGATATCCTACTTGCTTGTACCTCACAGGGGTCTGGCTCATCCTTCTAGGAGCATTTTGAACCAATTCTAAACCTGGAGCTAAAATCTAGGCAGCCAAACAACTTGCCTCTATAAGCTAGGAAACTGATCCATTCACTTGATTTTAACTTTTAGGTGAATGAATCATCTAGAAAAAGTAAATACATTCAAAAATTACATCATGGTTACCAAATAAGCTAGATCAATAATTACATCAAGAGGTGAAACTAGTCAATACTGGCCGAATTTCTGAGCTGGAAGGTGAAAAATACGTTGAATTCCTCTATGCGCCGCACTCCAAAGCTCTATGCGCTGCGCTAATTTGGACCTATTTTTGGAGCACTTACTGAAGTCCAAATTGAGGTCATGATAGCGCGTTGGAAAGCCCTAGATGTCTTCTATCCAGCCCAAGTGGAATTTTTCAATTTGGAGCTCATTTGCCCCTCCAAAACTTCATTCTCCCAAGACTACTTACTGCTGGTGCAAAAGGTGGCAGAAAGGTGATTTTCATGGTGTTTTTGGCTGTTTAGGCAGCCCAAAATGTGATGAAATTCTTCGGCCATTCCTGAACATACATAATATATCATAAAAAACCCAAAAATGCAAATTTTTCCTCCAGAAGATATCCCAATTATAAGCACGCGTCAGGTGGCGCGACGCGTGGGGCGAAAAAACCTATTTTGCAACCAAAATTTTCAAAATGAAAAAATATTCTCCAAATTTGCAGAAATTTGGATTGAAGGTCTCCCATCATGTCTCATGCTTAGCCAAGGAAGCTTCAGCCAAGATTCGGAGTGGATCCGGCCTCTTCCGACATTTCAGTGCCTTTCTCAGCCTTGCCTTCAGGATCTTCATTTTTGCTCTACAAACATGTGTACGGGCCCAATAGTGAGTCTTCATGTGTCTGAGCATGTCTTTGTCCCTATTTTCCTTCGCCAAGAGCTTCTCCAGATGAATTTTGACATGCGTGAGGTAGGTCTCTCGCTTAACCGGTGTCATGTCACCTGGTCTCTTCCGGGCCAATGCATGGTCTTCACAGATTTGCCGCAGCTCTAAAAGTGTGTGTTGATCCTCCAACTGTTTATTGCACTGCTCCAAATAATGTATAACCCACTGAGATCTCTGCAACTTCACGGTCAAATTATCAATCTCAGCCTTTTGTTCTTGTATGATCTCTTTGAGCTTTGAGCTAGGAGAGCTCGCATCAACATCGATGAGTATAAAATCAGTGTCTTGTCCTCCTGAAGGGCCCTCATCGTGTATAAGCCTCTTGCCCCTATCCTGAACCTGTACCTGTGCTGATGTTGAAGGCGAGACCCCTTCCACACCATGTGGAGATAGTACTCACGCTGCTGATGAAGTCAACGAGACCCCTTCCACCCCGGGCGGAGATAATACTCATCGTGATGCTGCAAATAAGGCTCGATGGCCTCTCTGATATGTCACACACGCTGGAGCACTGATAGGCTCAAATTCAGGAACATCAAACTGGTGTGAAGGCTCTCCCTCATCATGAACAACCTCGGGAGGCTGTGGCACTGCAAAGAAATCATGGGAAATGAACTCAGCCCACGAGATGCCCTGTAATCCAAGCTGATGCACTACAATGATTTTGATTAGTGCATAATGATAGATACTGTTATGCTACTGCGCTGGGGTCTTCTTATGTACAAGGACTGTCATCCGCTCTATGTTACGGTACATGAAATATGGAATGCTCATCAACCGTACTCTTGTGAAATGCATCAACAGTCGGATGTGATATGCATACAAGCGTGAAAAGCGCCCTTCACAGCTGAAGTACCTAATGATAAGTGTCATCAATGGTGCGTACTCATCCTATAGAAACTGGAATGGAAATACCCTGGTCAGCTGCCTCAGATATCTAGGTCTGATGTAAGGCTCATAATATGCTCTATCCAACTGTTGTCGCTTATTCCACTCTTCACTGATGTTTGGTATCCCGGTCACCTCAGAAATAGTTTCTGGTGACAAAGTGCAATTCACTCCAGCAAGGTTTACACGACCATTATGCAAATGTAGGACAAATAGGCGAGCTAAATCATGATGATGCTGAGTTCGGGCAATCATCTCACAATACTGGAAACATGACTGGCGCTGAAAACAATCCATTGCAAGTGGGCAAGACTGCAATTGAATCAAAGAAGTGGGTTCTTCCCTGACATGCCTGCCACCTTTGTGAGATCTCCTTGGTACATTAAGCTCAGTAGATGAATCACTGTCCTGCTCATACCCCTGCTCATATGGTGAATCTGTCTCTGACATGGTGCTGAAGACAAGGTGTTTGAACAAGCATATGTTGATATATGTATAGTGAAAAAAAGAGTTAGTTGTATGTTTGAAAATGATGAATTGGTGCTTGCCTTTCAGTACCAAATATGCCACATATATCAAGAATGAAATGAGGGACTATGGGAAGTATAGGCAGTGGGCTAAAAGACTGTCAAATGAAACTTAACTTGTGAAAACAATCATTTGACTGTATGGGAATTAGGGTGTTAGTATGAATCCTTTGTCGAAGTTTACGAAAAAAGACCACTTTAGCTACGCATAAATAATAGCCCTAACATCAAAAATGGCTACCAATATCTTCAGATCTGTAGTTAGTTGATCAAGACAAGAGCTGCAAAAAACTAGATCTATGCATAGAAAGACATTAAGCAGTAAAAAGAAGGGTTTGCTCCATATATCCAATAGACAAGACAAGAACAATTTTTGAAAGAATTTTTTGTATTAAGGGCACCTGGGAGGAAAACAAGAAGATGTTTCCAATTCTCCTCAATAGGATGGGTTCTTGGAAGTCCTCAGCACTTCAGATCTAGCATTTCTCTCTCCTGTTGGTGTAGAAAACCCAGACAAAGATAGAACTCAAAGGGAGCTCACACAACAAATGATGAAAAATATGACAATGATAATGGCTCAAAGTCAGACCAAGAGTATAGATCCAGAGTGATCTAATAGGCAACAAAAGGTGAAGAATGGTAGGAAAAACCCTCCTATTTATAACCAAATATTGGGTCATTCTAGATCTTGGTGCATGATTAAAATAACATTAACCAAATCTAGATCCACCTTTTATGGAATATTTTATTATATTTGTTGGAGGGAAAAAGTATTTGACTTGGGTCAAATCCCTTTATTTGTGAATAATAAATAAATAAATGATTTATTTATCATTTTAAGGAGGTGGTTAAATGATAATCAAATAAATAATGATTTATTTAATTATTTATGGGTGATTTAGTCATATTTAACAAGGAATATTATTTAAATAAGGTTTAAATAATTATTCCTAGAAAATAATAAGATAAATAAAGATTTATCTAATTAATTTATTTGTTTTGGGTTAAACATGACCAGGAAAATCAAACAAATATAGGTTTGTTTAATATTTCCTTTTGGGGTTTCCTGTTTAGACCATAAACAACCTAATAAATGTTGTTTATTAAGTTATTTTACATAGTGAAAGCAATTTTACTTAGGGTAAAATTGGTCTTACATGGTGTACTTGGGTCCATCTAATGATAGTAGGTTAGATGACCAAAAAATGGTGTAACAGATTGCCCCCCAGCATGCGAGTGTTAGGAGCAAATCGTATGACTGAAGTACGTTGTAAGAACTCAATCACCAGACATCAAAAGGGAGGTCAGAGAGAGAAGTGTAAGGTAGACTAATGTGCTGAAGAACTAGACCCTGAGGAGACGAGACTTACAGGTGCAACAATTCTTTTTTTATGAGAGGGTACCTGTGCTAAAGGCGGCGGGGGAAGCATACCTATGCCCGCCGAGACAAAGTACAAAAGAATAGTGTGTCTAGTAAACAGGGGACCGAACCATAAAGTACAACTGGCATAAACATGAACCAGATAGAAATACAATGAACGATCCCACATAAATGTTGTGCCTGGGATAACAGCCAGGACTTATACAATAATATCTGAGTACATGAGATATAAATACAACCTGAATGCCCCCTAAACATGGGGAAGGGCTCGCAAAATCTGACTGATACATGCAAAAAAAAAAAGAGGCGCTGCAAGCGGCTAAGGCCGACATCATCAAATATATGGAGCTGCATCAAAGACTGTAATGAAGAGGTCATCCAAGCATGTAGGGGGCTACCTACAGGGCCACCCCCTCATGAGGGCTGAGACAACTCACACACACCCGGGAATCATCAAGAGCTGCTGCTCCATCACGGAACTATCAGTATACGGATCTCGATCATGCTGAAAGGAGCTGGAGCTGAGAAACAATCAAGTCAAAGGGTAATGAGAAATCCCTTTGCCGGATCCAAGGCACCGAACAAGAGTGGAAGCTGGAACCAAGGTACACCGCCCTCTAGACCGGTCTTCTGGAATGAATGAGCTAATGTCGATAGAAGGAGGTCCGCCATAGGTGAGGCAATGAGAGATCCTCAACTAAGGCACGAGAGAAAATAGTAGAGTGACTAACAGACTAATACCAATGATGATGATGAAATGGAGGGGACTGAGTAGAGAATGGACGAATTCCCTTGTTAGAGCATAAAGGGCATGAATGACATGGCAGCGACTGACACAATATCATGAGGGATAGGGGACAGTGGGACTGAAGGCCATAATGTGCGACACAAGAGAGGGACCAAGAAATGAAGGATGGAGGACTATGGCGGGGTACAAAGGGACGCGGGATAGACTCCATGAATGAGATGATGACTCAACTTGGATGCTCTAAACAAGGGCGACTTGATGGTGCTACCACACAGTAAAGGTCCAATGGGGGACCATGAAAACATGAGTACAAGATGGTAACTCATGACGAATCATCAACACAAGCATAGATAAGTATGGAGGCCAAATGGTGCCCCTAGTATGAGTGTTGCAAGTGAATAAATTTGATTTTGAGGAGGGTTATGGTTGAGGGGAATAGGTGCCCCCAAGCATGGTGTGGTCATGCCAAAATGTATTTAAAAAAGGGGGAATCTAAACACATTTTAATGATGTGGTGCGCCATTTGTTTTTGTTATGGTTATGCAGTTTGAGAAAGGGAATGGAGGATTACCAATCTCTTTTAGCACTGCATATAGGAAGCAAATGAACTTTAAGTTTCTGGGTTGGCATACCTGGTTTCACTATCCCAAAGAGAGGAGTTGGAGATAATGAACTGATGCTCTCGTAGAAAAGCTATAGGTTGGTCAACAACAATGTCTAAGAGACGGAGTTGCTGATGTAAGATGAAGGAATGATAAGGGGTATCATCCCTAGAGTGATCTTAAGTGAGATGGGACTCTAGAGATTCTTCTAAATGTGGAAGAATAATGGTACTAAAGTCGGCACGACCAGATACACTAGGAAAGTTGTGGAGAATTGCTTCTCTTGGTCTCTCAAATGTGGGTGCCCCCTTACCCAAACATTGGGTTTCAATGTAATGGCCACAAGGTGTATGTGGTGTGAATGCATGGGTTCGATGTAAGGGGGAATAGATAAAGTTAGGGGTGAGGATTTGTTCCATAATGCTATCATCGTGATAGAATATGGGGTGACTAGTGGAAGAAAGGCCACCTAACGTGGTGAAGCTACCTGAATCATCATCATGAGAAGAGAGGGTCACATGCACGTCGTCACAAGGGGTGACAGAAGAGTAAGAAGATAAAATATCTACCAATGTTGAGCCCAAGGTGATCACTGAAGGAAGGTCAAGTGAAACAATAGGGGAAGATTGAGATGGAATGTTCCCTGAGGGTCGCATGGCTGATGATAGGTAGAAAATGCTGGACGAAGGCTCCGTCATCTCAACATCAGGAGGGGGAATGTCAATGGGAGCAGTCATGTATATTATTTTTTCCAAATCAAAATGCACAAATATGGGAGAGGTGGACTCATTGCGCTTGGCCTTGAATTGGCGGACCACGGCTAGAGAGGTGCGGAAGTCCTCGAGGCAGGGACAAAGGTGGGTGTAATGGCCATGGAGATCACACAAAGCATAGGGGTGGTTGGTGTGAATAGTCTTGGGGTTCTCGGCCACGGTCGCGAAAGGAATAGAGGCTTCCAGGACCGTGGACTCAGGGAACATGACATTAACCATGGGCTTGAGATGAAGCAATTCAGGACAAGTATGGGTGGTGTGACCGAAAATATCACACAAAGCACACTGGATGGTATGCTTTGGAGGCCAAGGAGAGGCAGGGTTTTTCGGGGCAGCCTTGTCCTTTGATGCCCCCTTGCGAGCTTTTCCCTTCTTACCCGAAGTGGTCACAACAGGAGGTGGTTCCTGTTGAGGTGACTGAGGCACTGTTGCAGCGGGAGAAGTCACGGGGACCGGTTGAACCGGGGTCAAAGCAATATAAGGCTTGGGTTGACCAGGTAGGGTTGCAAATGGAGGATGTTGGTACCAGACGGGAATCCCAAGGGTCGAGTTAGGAAGAGAGAGGGTGGCCATGACCGGTACCGTGGACACTCCTGGTGGGGGAGCTAGGAACGGTATCTGATCGGAGGGGTAATGGCCAGGTGGGATGGCTCCTAAATGGCTAAGGCTTAGAGGAACCATTCGAGGAGGGTAAAGAGGCTCATGAATACCAGCTGTAGGTGAATGGCTAGGAGCATGTTGTGGAGAGCGCGGTTGCTGACTAGCCAAAGCAGGTTGCCTGAGAGCAGCCCGAGACGATTGCATCATGCAAACATTCGATGAGCTGGGGTCAGAGATAGGAGGAGGAGGAAGACCAGGGAAGGTGCCAAGCAAAGAGGAGTCTTTGTAGATGCTGGGAGAGACACTGGTCAAGGAATCGACTGTTTGCTTATTGGTTACAGGAGAGATGGTCGTCTCAGGGGAGGTCTAAGATTCTGGCTCATGATATGTCAACTGGTCAATGGTGACTATCTTTCCATTATGAGGGAAAGACATCTTGTGGAAAACCATGGATGGGACAACAGACATGGCATAGGTGTAGCTCCACCCTAAGAGAATGTTGTAATCTAGAGGGGCGTCGATGACTTCAACGTCAACGCAAATAGTCTTGCCCGCAAGAGTGATAGGACAATTACGGAATAGGCCAATGGGCTGGGAGGCATGGCCATCCCACGCTCGAAGGGTGATCGTGGAAGGGGCCAAATCAGAAGAACCGAGTTGTTTCCAAACCAAAGCGAACATCACACAGGTGGATGCCCCCTCATCAATGATACACCAAGAAACGTTAGCATTCCGAACTTTGACTGGGATTTGGAAAGCGACTGAAGTAGGAAGAGGAGGATGTTCTGATTGATGGGCGTTGAAAACAATCAATTGGTCAGCAGCAGGATCTATAGCGCCCAGGGTAGATATTAGAGCCTTCTTTTGAGAAGGGCACGACTGGAGGAGTTCCAATGTAGAAATGGCAGCAGGAGACTGCGCCAAATCATCTACTATGCTATACAACTGAGCAGCTCGACTAGAAGCAGCATTTCAGCGTAATGGTCCTTTAGGAATCTTGGTATGAACCTCAACGTTGGGTTGAGGGATAGGAAAGGGACCATTGGATGTTGAAAGAGGCTCTGTAGAACCTAAAGAAGGTGACTCGGGGACAGACGGAGCGGGAGGCTTGGGGTACTAAGGGGCCCGAGTTTGAAGGTTAAGGTCAACGGTTGGAGGTGGAGCAAAGTTCATCATGAGGATCTGGTAATTAGAGGAACCATAAGGGGAAGGTTGAGTGGCCACTTGTCCGTCAGGTGTTTGGGTAGCCATGAATCCCTGTTGTACATCCACTTGTGCTTGAGGGGGCGGTGACTGCTGTTGCAGGGATTTAGAAGGCAAGGGATGCGGAGGTGTTGATGCTGGAGGAGCTGGAGCACCAAACTGCGGATACGAATAATAAGGGGGTTGGGTAACAGTATGGTGAGCAGGAGGTTGGGCCAAAAGAGGAGGTATGTTGTATCCTGGATACGTGCTACCAGGAGGGGGACAAGTGCAGGAGGTGCTACCCCCTCCCCCAGGAAAACCATAACCCATGGGAGGTTGGGCATATGGATGAGAGAGAGCTCCAACGATACTGTCGACGGCATGAGGTGCCCCCTGTGTGTTGACACCACCGGGTCTGGGGAGATCAGGTAGAACGGTATAAACATAACCTATCTGAGCGTAGATCAAGTCATATTTTAACGCCAGTTGGAGGGCGGCTTCTTCGGTTTGGGGAAAATGTGACGCGACATCTTTCCCGATAGGAGGCAATAGAGATCTAAGGAACCAGTCCATGTAGACACGGTCTTCGAAAGTAGGGGATTGACATAGGCTCTTTCGTCTCCGCCATTCTTGGACATGATCAGATAGGCGGGTTGCAGGTGATTGACAGAAAGAAGTCAAAAGTTCGATACCATTGTCATAACGAAGGGGAAGCTAGAAGTAAGATAAAAAATCCTAGGCAAGAGTCGCAAAGGTGGTATCGAAAGAGTGATCGGCATACCATAAGTAGCACCGTAAGCGTTCGTTGGATGGGGGGGGGGGAAAACCACATGTGGAAAGATCGGACATGATTTGAAGGATCTTCTCCAACAAGGCCTTCAAACTTTGGGATGTTAGAAGGGAGCTTTGTCAGCATAGCGGGCCAACTAGCGTCATGGTGTATAGGGTCATTTTTCAACTGGTCCAAATCAAGAAGGCTGAGGCCTACCATGAAGGGGAGCAAGGGCGTAGCCGAGGTAGTTCCTATGGCGGTTCTGCTAGTAGCAGTCCCGGCATTAGGGCCGGGATTACCACTAGCGTTAGGCCCTGGACGAGACATAGTGAAGGTGACAGGGGGGAGAACCAGAAGTAAAAGGAGAACCCAATGAATCAGAAGAGGAGTCGGAGTGCGGACTCGGAGGAGGACTAACTCAACGACGGCGGGAAGGAGTAGGTCGACCGATCGAAAACTGAGGGTGAAGGCCAAGAAGTCTTCGGGATGTACGCTTCATGGGTGTAATGGTGACAAAAAAAACACAGCACGAGGGGAAGAAGAATGACCATCAAAGGCAGGGAGGTGCAGAATCAAGTGATTACAATGTCGAAACAAGGGTAGAAAGGTGCAGTGTCAATTGATTTTAAAGTTTTTTCCTGGCGGTGTAAACCAGGCTCTTCTTCGCTTAGGGTGAGTGTGTATCGTGCGTTAATTTTAATTTTTAAACCCTTTTCGTTTTGAGAGCAAGAGAAAAAGTGTGCTGCGTAACTGAAAATAATGCTGCGAAAAACAGTATATAATGTTGAAATAACAGAAAATTAACAGCTACTAGTGCATCGATCCAACCCAAGAAGGCAAGTCTCTCAAAACTAATCTAAAAGAGGGAAAAAAAAATCTAGCCAAAACACACTAAAAAGAGGCCAATAGATCTAGGGTCGAAAGGGACAGGGATCTAAAGGAGAAAGCTGCTGAAAAGAGGTGCAGATCACAGCCAAGAGGCAGAGGCAAGGTGGCTGGGAAAAAGGAGGAAATCAACAAAAAGCAGAAGGGACAAGGAGGAGGCCCTAAAGGTAGATCGAAACAAAACTTTAGGAGGTGATTTGAAAGGGAGAAGAGCTGATTAAAAGGGATCTTAAAAGGAGGTATCAGATTTGAAAAAGAAATGGCTGAAAACTTTGAAAATTTAGACACTTACAACAGCTAAAACTCTTCCACAAAAAGTGGAGGGTACTGAGGCCCTAGGGGGCTAGATTCCCACTTAGTTGAGTAAAATAGAGAAATAATAGGTCTAAACGGGCAGAGACAGAGATCAGACAACCCTGTCATAGGTTCAGACAAAACCCAGAAAATTTTTAGAAAAAATCCAGAAAAAAGTCCAGGTCACAGTTTTTGGGTTGAAAAGTGCGACCTGGAGGTCCAGGTCGCAGGTTTTGGGCTGAAAAGCGCGACCTGAAGCTCCGGGTGTCCCGGCAGTAGATTTCTGGAAAAATTTTCGTCTCAGTTGCGGCTGATGTCTGTCACCTGCGCAATAGGGACAGAAACACATGGAAGTTATAAATTTTAATGTTTTAGGGTTTTATAGGGGAAAAACAACATGAAAATAGGAAAAACAAAAAGCTGAAAAGAAACCCTAGGGTCTGAAGTAGCTGGATATGCAGGAATATGAAAAACGACAGCGGTCGTAATTTAAAACCCGTGTGGAGTCGCCATTTGTTAGTATGAATCCTTTGTCGAAGTGTACGAAAAAGGACCACTTTAGCTACGCATAACTATTAGCCCTAACAACAAAAGTGGCTGCCAATATCTTCAGATCTGCGGTTAGTTGATCAAGAAAAGAGCTGCAAAAAACCAGATCTATGCATAGAAAGACATTAAGCAGTAAAAAGAAGGGTTTGCTCCATATATCCAATAGACAAGACAAGAACAATTTTTGAAAGAATATTTTGTATTAAGGGCACCTGGGAGGAAAACAAGAAGATGTTTCCAATTCTCCTCAATGGGATGGGTTCTTGGAAGTCCTCAGCACTTCAGATCTAACATTTCTCTCTCTTGTTGGTGTAGAAAACCCAGACAAAGATAGAACTCAAAGGGAGCTCACACAACAAATAATGGAAAATATGACAATGATAATGGCTCAAAGTCAGACCAAGAGTCTAGATCCAGAGTGATCTAATAGGCAACAAAAGGTGAAGAATGTTAGGAAAAACCCTCCTGTTTATAACAAAATATTGGGTCATTCTAGATCTTGGTGCATGATTAAAATAACATTAACCAAATCTAGATCCACCTTTTATGGAATATTTTATTATATTTGTTGGAGGGAAAAAGTATTTGACTTGGGTCGAATCCCTTTATTTGTAAATAATAAATAAATAAATGATTTATTTATCATTTTAAGGAAGTGGTTGAAAGATAATCAAATAAATAATGATTTATTTAATTATTTATGGGTGATTTAGTCATATTTAACAAGGAATATTATTTAAATAAGATTTAAATAATTATTCCTAGAAAATAATAAGATAAATAAATATTTATCTAATTAATTTCTTTGTTTTGGGTTAAACATGACCAGGAAAATCAAACAAACATAGGTTTTTTTAATATTTCCTTTTGGGGTTTCCTATTTAGACCATAAACAACCTAATAAATGTGTTTTATTAAGTTATTTTACATAGTGAAGGCAATTTTACTTAGGGTAAAATTGGTCTTACATGGTGTACTTGGGTCCATCTAATGATAGTAGGTTAGATGACCAAAAAATATTGTAACATAGGGATTTGGGAATTAGGAATATTTGCAAAGAGTATGGGAATGGGATGATGATATTTGTAGTTTTTTTAGAGACAAGTATAGATGCAATGACAAAGTATACTTGAGTTAAAGTGAAATCAAGGATATTGAAATAGTCCTTGAATCTTTGGTAATCAAGATTTTATCAATGCTCTGAAGTGGTGGGAAACAATAGGATTTGGGAATTTAAAACATGGGACAAAAGGTATAGGGATATGAAATAGTGGTATAACAATGGGACTGTGTTATAATGTGACAAAACTAGCAGTGACAACAATGATAGTAAATGGCAAGAGCATACATATCAATGAAATAAGAGTTTAAGCACCAAAATTCATGTTTTGAACCCCCTCCTTTTAAACCCTTGGGAGAAGACTGCAATAGAGGTATAGGGCTTATCCTTGCACCATTCAAACACTAATCTCTTTGTTTTTAAACCATAGAACCACAGCTTAAAATCATTGAACGAGCTTGGAAAAACTTACTTGGAGAAGATAGCACTGAACCAAATCGAATTTTCACCAGGCGGAATTAATTTTTGGCCTTAGGGCTCTATGCGCTGTGCGTAGACCCAATGCGCTGCGGCCTTTGGGTGCGCCACGCCTTTGGAAATTTTCACCGTCACTTTCGGCCCAATGCGCCGCACCTCTTTCCTATGCACCGCGCTACTATCACACACAGTCAGCCTTCACTCAAACACTGTTTGCTCTCCAACTTTCAAAACACGATTTTTCTATGAGATTTTGTGAATATTTCCTGATGAAAATGGTCTAAATAGCTTTGAGAAATATCTTGCAAGAGGTGGCTTTGATTTTTACTTCTCCAAAAACCCATTTTGTGATGTTCTTTTTATTTTGGCACTTTGTCATTTAATGAACTCTGTCTTTTTCTTTTCACTGACTTTATGAGCTTTAACTGATGAAATTAGTTGATTTTTGTAGGGATTTTTGCGTTGATGTTTGGAAAAAGAAAACCAGAGCCTGCTTTGAAATCTTCAAGATGGAAAAATACATGATTATTACAAAAATGAATGCGACAATTTCTTATTCAAAATAGAGTTTTGAACAAGAAATGTCCTCAAATATGTCTGATGATGAAAAAATTTGATTTGAAAACTTATTGAAATCCTCCTCATGGCCTGTGGGAATTTATTAAACATGTCAAAAGACCAAACCCTGGACTCAGAAACTAAAAGACTCTTTTTGACCAAAATAATCATTTATGACTGTGAATGACATGAACTGAACTTTGATGAATTTTGAGGAGTTTGGACCAACCCAGCAGGTACAAGCATGAGGGAAAACAAGAGAACCAAACCCTTCCATCAGTCAGTGGCATGCCCCTAACAGAATGCAGATGAACGAACGGAATGAGACACCTAAAAAATGAAATGCAAATAGAGAAATAATCTCTGACGGAGGGCTGCAAAGTCCAACTCTAACATTGGCTCCAATGGGGATGGTAGCTCCTTGGAGGTGCCAAGAACCACAGATCTTTGGGAGAGCAGACCAGTGCCTTCGTCCATTGGGCTATGGAATCCATTATTCGACAAAACAACTCAAGACTGTTGACTAAATTTATTTGACTGAAATTTTAACTTAAAGTGACTCAACTCTTAAAACAGAAATGACTGAAACAAATAGACTCAACAAACTCAAATGAAAACTGAAATCCTTCCTCAGGATTATAGCCTTCGCTTCGGGCCCCATACTGAAGAAAAGACTACAGTGCACACTTACAATGAAATTGAAAAACATGATATGTACAATGACAATGATCAGCAGAAAAAATCTTAGAAATGGTAGCGCTTTAGCAGCTGGCCATTGACCGACCCTCCTGGACAGTCTTCGCCATTCATCTCCTTCAACAGAAAGGTGTTCTAACCTCGATATGCTGCAATCTTGAATGGACCTTTCCAAAGGTTTTCAAAATTACCGTGTTTACCTTTGTCTTCATTCCTAGTGTCCCACTTCAATACCACTTCCTCCAACTGGAATTTATCTGCCTTCGCTTTCCTGTCATAGATCTTTTTTATTCTTTCCTGCAACTTGAATGTATTCTGGAAGACCTCTTCCCTCGTTTGCTGTAAATGAATCATCTGGTTTATCCTTCTCTGCATATGGCTTTCTTCACTACCAGCCTCCTGAAGAAGCTTGACTACCGGAATAGAAAGTGAAGTAGGAAAAATTGTATCTACTCCATAAAATAACTCGAAAGGAGACATACCAATTGACTTCTTTTGACTTACCCGATCAGCCCATAGCGCATTCACCAGCTTCTTATGCCAACTCTTCTTATTGATGTCCAGCAAATTTTTAATGATATTGACTAGAGACTTATTGGAAGACTCCGCCAAACCATTACCTTTCGGATGATAGGCGGTTTAATGCCCCAAAATGATTTTATACTTTGCACAAAACTCAATCATCTTCCTTGATTTAAAAGCCGCTGCATTATCTGTGATCAATTTACTCGGGCAACCAAAATGGGACAAAATGTTGTTCTCAAGGAAAGAAATAATTACCAAATCAGTGGCTTGTCATGTGGGCACTGCTTCAATCCATTTCGTAAAGTAATCAGTGGCTGTTAGAATCCATCTATGCTGTCCTGAGGAGGGAGGATGGATTTCCCCGATGAAATCCAAACCCCGCTGCTGGAAATGGGCGCTTACCTCAACAGGCTTGAGTGGCAATGGCTGTAATTTCTATCTTCCTTCGAAAATCTGGCACTCATGGCAGCTTTTGACTATTTTATAAACATTAGCAAACAATGTGGGCCAATAATACCCAGCTCTAAAAATCTTATTGGCAGTTGTCTTCCAAAAATGATGACCGCCGCAATCTCCTTTGTGAAAATCTTCCATTACCTTCTCTGCTTCTTCCTCCACCAAAAAATTCAATAACACACCACCTGGATCCTTCCAATAAAGTGCAGAATTTAAAATACAAAATTTTGCAGCCTTCAGTTTCAAAGTCCTACCTTTGTTTCGAGTCATGCTAGGCGGTGATGAAAAATTTTGAAGAACATAGATTATATCTGAATACCATGGGGAATCAACAAAAAATTGCGATATCTGAAGTGGCGCATTCTCCTCATCTTCATTAGAAATATCAGAAATCATATTTATGTCTAATGCATGCAAATTGTATTCAACCATAAGTTTCGCCAGCCCCTGTCCCTTGATCAGCTTCATGGGCCTTATTTCCACATCATATTCCAGCAAAGCTGCGATCCACTTACCACGTCTTCCTTCCGGATCAGTATGTACTAAAACATATTTCACAGTAGCGTTAGGAACATAAGCTAAAATATGGGAATGCAAAATGTATACCCGGAAATCCTTCAATGCCTTTACCAGTGCCAGAGCTTGTTTCTCAATGATGTTGTATGTCAGGGTTGCGTCTCTAATAGTTCGACTGAAAAATGCTATGGGATTCTCATGTCTGTCTCTCTTCTGCATTAACATGACTGCCATGGTATGTTCTGAAGCAAAGGAAAACAAAATGAAATCTTGGGTGTAATCCGGGCTGATTAACACCGGGGCTGAAGATAGTGCCAACTTCACCAAATCAAAGGACTTTACCGCATCTTTAGTCCACTTCACTTGACTGTCCTTTTTCAACATATTTGTTATTTCTCTCAAATGCTCAGCAAGGTTAGGGAAAAAATGATGCAAAAAGTTCATCTTACCGTTAAAAGACTGAATCTCTTTCTTGTTCCTAGGAGGGTCAATTTGCTGGATTGCTTCAACACGTGCCGGATCAATACGAATGCCATCTTTGGAAATAATGTGACCAAGTAACTTACCTTCATCCATGGCGAATAAGCTCTTTCTAGAATTAAGTGAGACACCATATTTTCTACACTTTTGAAAAACAACTTTCAAGTGATACATATGCTCTTCATCTGAATTTGAGAAGACAGTCAAATCATCAAGGTATATAACAAGGAAAAAATCTTTTTCATTCGCAAAAGCCATGTCCATCGCTCGCTGGAAAGTTGCACCAACATTCTTCAAACCAAATGGCATCTTGGCATAGTGAAATGGCCCCCACGGAGTGGTGAAGGCTATTTTGTCACGGTCGTCCTCATGAACCAAGATTTGGTTATATCCAGAATAACCATCAAGTAGTGACATCCGAGATGCACCCACTACTCACTGCAATATATGATCCATCTTAGGAAATGGATAATTTTCCTTCAATGACACCTTGTTCAGATTTCTAAAATCAATACACAATCTAATCTCATCTGTCTTTTTCCGCACTGGCACTAAGTTGGAAATCCAATCGGAAAATCTGATAGGAACAATGATTCCTGCTTTGTACAACCTATTTACCTCCTTCTCAATCGATGGTAGCAATTTCGGATTGATTCTTCTTAGCTTTTGTCTGAAAGGCTTCTGATTAGGCTTAATAGGGATAGTATGCTGGATGATATTGGTGTCATACGTCTTTAAATCTGAGTAATCCCAAGCAAAAGCATCAGAAAATGAAGACAACAAACTCACATGTTCAGCCCTTACCTCCGGTGACAATGACTTGGATAACTTTACCATTTTGGGATTTTCATCTGTCCCAATATTTACATCCTCTACTCCATTTTCAGTCAGTTGTAAAGTTGGTTTCTTGGCCACATCATCCTGATCGAAGAGTTCTTCTAAAGGTATCAAACCTTTAGAAATAATGTTATCTTTCAGCTATAACACTTCCAATTGGTTAACTTGAACATCATCACCATCATCAAATTATACATCAATTGAGGTATCTTTGAACTTACCTTTACTCTGCAAAAAATCATTAATCTCATCATCATCTTGGAAAACTTGCCAACATCTTTGATTATCCGGTACGGTAGGACAGTGCTTCACATGAATTTTGAATTTATTGCTTGAATTCATTGGGATCTTCAAGTTACTAGCTGCCTTGGCAAGTGCATCAACAATTCCATTTTGAATGCGAGGAATAAAAGTCAAGGTATAATCTGAAAACTGCTTCAAAATATCAAGGAAAACGTTCTGGTAAGCCCGCATTCGGGGATGTTTTGTTTGATATTCACCCTTTACCTGCTTAATCACCAATTCGGAGTCGCCATAGATCGCAATTCTCTTAGCATTCAACTTTCTAAGAATATTTAAGCCAGCAATCAGAGCTTCATACTCAGCCTCATTGTTCGAACAATCAAATGCCAACTTGTAAGAACATACCCGTACATTGCTCGGTACCTTATTAGGAGCGGAAAAAGGGCTGCGTACCCAAATACCAATCCCAGCACCATCATTGCCCACTTCCCCATCGAAATCCATGGTCCATAGACCCTCTTCATCATCCTCTAAGTGCTGAAATTGTGCTAGCTCTGTTTTTTCTGCTTGCTGTCCACTATCTTTAGCTGATTGCTCAATTGTGCTTTCCGGTAGCTGCCTTTCTTTCTGCAAAACTTCTCTGAAATTCTCGGTAATCTCTGGGATATCTTCTGCTTGAACCAACTGACTATCTACATCATTAAAACTATTGGAAAACAAAACAAAAGACTCTAGATCTGTATGTACATAATTAAGTGGATGATTAACCGGTTTCTCCTTAGTGGTAATCATATACTTCATTTTTTGTTCCCGGTACAACTTTCTCATTTGGCCAAACACAGGAATCGTCTCATAGGAGAAATCTAATTGTAGTGTCCCTTTCAATTTTTCTCCCCAAGATCTGGAAAGAAACATACCAAATATTGGAGGAATGTCTGCTACAACAACGTCCATCAAAACATTCTTTGTAGGAATCTAATCCAAACTTACAACCAAGTCTTTAATGAGCCCAATAAATCTCACTCTGCTAGAATCAAATGAATAAAGATCGTGGTACTTCCTGGTAATGTCTAGACCCAACTTCTACATGATTTCTTTCGGCATAAGGTTATGGGAAGCACCGGAATCGAACATGGCGTTATACAACACAAACTCATGCAACCGAAGACTGATATAAAAATGAGGTACTTCGCTGTCCGGAGACTCACCATCTAAAGCTGGTCCAAATATCAGTTCCGGTTGATCATCTTCAATATTCACCATGTCAAACATGGGATCAAAATTCAAAATTCTAGAAACCTAACCTTTATAACTGCTGTTCCTCATTAGTTCAGTCAAGGGAATAGATACCTTCAATTTCAAAATTTCATTCTCCAAACTAAAGGCTAAAGTCTTTTCGATCTCTTTGGCTGGAACATATTTCTTTTCAACCTTCTCTTTTGATGTGATTGGATGATTTGATTTTTCTGCTGATGATGACTTATTGGCAGCAGGATCAACTACCTCTTTTGCTTTCTTTTGTGCAACAGGTGAATCATTTTTGGGCGCTGAAACTTCCTTCCTTTTCTGAATTGGATTGACTGGTACGTCTCTATTTCTAAGAGAATATTGCTTCTGCTGAGCTGACAATGCATTCATGTAACCTCTTTGATATTCATCTGACTCTTCCTCAAGGGCTACATCATTAGCTAGGATAAAATCCTCATCTCTTTGTACTGCTAAACTTTCTACATATTCATCATCTTCGGTGATATAAATGGGCAAATCATCAGGAGTAAAGAAATGATTTTTCTCTCCTACTACATCATTTTCATCGTCTAAATCCTGACCAACAAAATTCTACTGAAGAGGTGTCTTTACTTGCTGCTGGACTGCTGGTTCTTGTGCTCACTGTTCTCGTTGCTTAATCCTGAATTGGGGCTGCTACTGACCACGGAAGTTAGGATTTCAAATTTGTGGTTTGGGCTTATCAATAGTGAGCCTTTAGAACATCTTTCCCATTTCACGAAGTATATTATCTGTAGATGTAGAAGCTTCTTCTTTTATCACAACTTTCTTCTCGGCTTTCAATCTAGCTCTCTTATCATTTAAGTTTGCCTCAACACTCACGGCAATCTTCTGCATATCCTCTAAAGTAGGCGGATCTCTATCTCGTAATGAATAGGCCATCTCCGGATCAAAACCATCAGGGAATTTTAACAAATTTGATTTCTTAGAAGGCCTCAAGTCATCAGGAATTGCATTATAAACCGCATTAAATCTGATAATATAGTCTTGGACAGACTCACCAGGATTACGCTTGATGCTAGTATACTCAGAAGTGATTTGCAGCAGATCTTTCTTCACCTCCCACCGATCTAGAAACTGTCTCTGAAGGTCTTCTAATGTATTAATACTTCTAGGCTATAAATCTCTGAACCACTTGCGTACCTCACCTCCAAAAGTTTGGACAAACAATCTCATGGAGACATTCTCTTCATCAAATTCATGTAGGTCCAAAAAGTCTGTCATTCTAACAATATGCTGCTGAGCGGGCACACGGGTGGATTAGGAGCAGTAGGTGTTCGAGGTGTATGTGGTGGAGATGGAGGAGGAACTACTGCATATTTCTGATCAGATATCAATGGTTGCACTGAAATGGTAGGAATAAAAGAAGGCTCAGCGTGAACTTGTGAATCAGAAGTAACTACTGATGGACCAAGAGTTTCAGAAGAGGATTCAATAAACTCAGGAATATTCGTTGCAACAATAGAGTTTTGAAGGTTCATAATTTAATTATCAATGGATCGATTAGCTTGTTCAACCTCAAGATACTTAATGAACTCGGGATTTATGATGGTAGAACTAGTAGCACTTTCAGATTTGGTTTCGAACAAGGATAACTCGAACTGATCATCAAACTCAATGTCTTCGATGTATTCAAATACAGTAGGGTATGAATGAGATTTAAACAGAGGAAACACAGGAGCTTCTCGATGGAAAATTCTAGGAATCAGGTTGGGATTCTCATACACTGGAGGCGGATTAGGATCAGGATTTGATCTAGTATGTCTTCTGGAAGCCAGTGTATTGATCTATTCAAAAATCAAAGGACAAAACAATCTATTCAGCATATTGAATTCTAGACTCAATCATCCAAAAGTCTAGAATGATATAATGTACTGGGGTAGAACACAAGAGAAATTTCACGTTCACAAGCTAGACCAGAGATCGACTGAAGCAGCGTTTATCTACTTCCGCTAATGAAAAGCAAAAGCGTTTTGAAAGCTACCTGGCGTGACTCCAGACTCCGTCTGTAACTTATGAAACAAATAACATCAACAAGCAAACCATTTTCTCCCCAGTATGGTCGCCACTATGTTAGCTCCCAAATCCACCTTAGGCTGAAATAAGGCAGAAGAAGGACAACACCAAACCACGCTCAGCCTCGTAGCTAGCCCTACGAGGACATGAGAGGGCTCTCTCCGGGTCAATCTCAATGAAAATATTCAAAGGGGCTTGAGATGACTGAAACAACAACTGATATTAGGCTATATAAACAAATAGGAGAAGTGCGGTGCACCCCATTTTTAGGGGGTTTTGTTGAAAAAAGGAAAAACAATTTTTGGGCTTGGGGATGAGGCCGGATCTTGCGAAATTCAAGTTGAGACGGGGTGCAGCGGCTTTTATGTCTAAGATCAATGAATGGATGGAAAATACTGGTAGAGGGAGATGAAGAGTACGAAATGAGTACAAGGATCTCTTCAAGGCGATCAACATAAAACTAAAGAAAAGTCTAAGGCGAACACCAACAAATCAATGATTCTTACCTCGAATACTCATATTTTTGAATTCAAAAGCATAGAGAAGGATGGCATACATACTAAGTGTGAAACTGCAACAACATGAGAAGAAACATCATCAAAACTCAGAAGCCACAAGGATCCCAACAAGTGCCGCAAAACTCTGGTCTTTCCTTTGCCAAAAACTGAAAATGTATGTACAATGAGGTGCCAAACTTTTCCAAAGTATCCAACCCTGAAAATGTCTCAGAAAATACAATAAATAGACTATCCTAACCCCATCCCATGCCTCTAGGGGTCGAGCTCATCCTTCTAGGAGCATTTTGAACCAATTCTAAACCTGGAGCTAAAATCTAGGCAGCCAAACAACTTGCCTCTATAAGCTAGGAAACTGATCCATTCACTTGATTTTAACTTTTAGGTGAATGAATCATCTAGAAAAAGTAAATAAATTCAAAAATTACATCATGGTTACCAAATTACATCAAGCTAGATCAATAATTACATCAAGAGGTGAAACTAGTCAATACTGGCCGAATTTCTGAGCTGGAAGGCGAAAAATAGGTTGAATTCCTCTATGCGCCGCGCTACTTTGGACCTATTTTTGGAGAACTTTTCGAAGTCAAAATTGATCTCATGATAGCTCGTTGGAAAGCTCAGGATGTCTGATATCCAACCCAAGTGGAATTTTTCCATTTGGAGCTCATTTACCCCTCCAAAAATTCATTCTCCCAAGAATACTTCCTGCTGGTGCAAAAGGTGGCAGAAAGGTGATTTTCATGGTGTTTTTGGCCCTTTAGGCAGCCCAGAATGTGATGAAATGCTTCGGCCATTCCTGAACATACATAATATATCATAAAAAACCCAAAAATGAAAATTTTTCCTCCAGAAGATGTCCCAATCATAAGCGCGCGTCGGGTGGCGCGATGCGTCGGGCGGAAAAACCTGTTTTGCAACCAAAATTTTCAAAATGACAAAATATTCTTCAAATTTGCTGAAATTTGGATTGAAGGTCTCCCATCATGTCTCATGCTTAGCCAAGGAAGCTTCGGCCAAGATTCAGAGTGGATCCAGCCTCTTCCGACGTTTCAGTGCATTTCTCAGCCTTGCCTTCAGGATCTTCTTTTTTGCTCTGCAAACGTGTGTACGGGCCCAATAGTGAGTCTTCATGTGTCTGAGCATGTATTTTTCCCTATTGGCCTTCACCAAGAGCTTCTCCAGATGAATTTTGACATGCATGGGGTAGGTCTCTCGCTCAACCGGTGTCATGTCACCTGGTCTCTTCCGGGCCAATGCACGGTCTTCACGGATTTTCCGCAGCTCTAAAAGTGTGTGCTGATCCTCCAGTTGTTTATTGCGTTGCTCAAAATAATGTATAACCCACTGAGATCTCTGTAACTTCACGGTCAAAGTATCAATCTCAGCCTTTTGTTCTTGGATGATCTCTTTGAGCTTTGAGCTAGGAGAGCTCGCATCAACATCGATGAGTATAAAATAAGTGTCTTGTCCTCTTGAAGGGCCCTCATCGTGTATAGGCCTCTTGCCCCTGTCCTGAACCTGTACCTGTGCTGATGTAAAAGGCGAGACCCCTTCCACACCATGTAAATATAGTACTCATGCTGCTGATGAAGTCAATGAGACCCCTTCCACCCCGGGCGGAGATAATACTCGTCGTGATGCTGCAAATAAGGCTCGATGGCCTCTCTGATATGTCACACACGCCGGAGCACTGATAGGCTCAAACTCGGGAACATGAAACTAGTGTGAAGGCTCTCCCTCATCATGAACAACCTCGGGAGGCTGTGGCGCTGCAAAGAAATCACGGGAAATGAACTCAGCCCACGAGATGCCCTGTATTCCAAGCTGATGCACTACAATGATTTTGATGAGCGCATAATGATAGATAATGTTATGCTGCTGCGCTGGGGTCTTCTTCTGTACAAGGACCGTCATTCGCTCTATGTTACGGTACATGAAATATGGAATGATCATCAACCATACTCTCGTGAAATGCATCAACAACCGGATGTGATATGCATACAAGCGTGAAAAGCGCCCTTCACAACTGAAGTACCTAATGATAAGTTTCATCAATGGTGCATACTCATCCTTCAGAAACCGAAATGGAAATAACCTGCTCAGCTACCTCAGATATCCGGGTCTGATGTAAGGCTCATAATATGCTCTATCCAACTGATGTCGCTTATTCCACTCTTCACCGATGGATGGTAACCCGGTCGCCTCAGAAATAGTCTCTGGTGACAAAGTGAAATTAACTCCAGCAAGGTTTACATGACCATTATGCAAATGTAGGACAAATAAGCAAGCTAACTCATGATGATGCTGAGTTCGGGCAGTCATCTCAAAATACTGGAAACATGACTGGAGATGAATACAATCCATTGCAAGCGAGCAAGCCTACAATTGAGTCAAAGAAGTGGGTTCTTCCTTGACATGCCTGCCACTTTTGTGAGATATCCTTGGTACATTAATCTCAGTAGATGAACCACTGTCCTGCTCATACCCCTGCTCATATGGTGAATATGTCTCTAACATGGTGCTGAAGACAAGGTGTTTGAACAAGCATATGCTGATATATGTATAGTGAAAAAAGGAGTTAGGTGTATGTTTGAAAATGATGAATTGGTGCTTGCCTTTCAGTACCAAATATGCCACATGTATCAAGAATGAAATGAGGGACTGTGGGAAGTATAGGCAGTGGGCTAAAAGACTGTCAAATGAAACTTAACTTGTGAAAAAAATCATTTGACTGTATGGGAATTAGGGATTTGGGAATTAGGAATATTTGCAAAGAATATGGGAATGGGATGATGATATTTGTAGTTTTTTTAGGGACAAGTATAGATGCAATGACAAAGTATACTTGAGTTAAAGCGAAATCAAGGATATTGAAATAGTCCTTGAATCTTTGGTAATCAGGATTTTATCAATGCTCTGAAGTGGTGGGAAACAATAGGATTTGGGAATTTAAAACATGGGACAAAAGGTATAGGGATATGAAATAGTGGTATAACAATGGGACTGTGTTATAATGTGACAAAACTAGCAGTGACAACAATGATAGTAAATGGCAAGAGCATACATATCAATGAAATAAGATTTTAAGCACCAAGATTCATGTTTTGAACCCCCTCCTTTTAAACCCTTGGGAGAAGACTGCAATAGAGGTATAGGGCTTATCCTTGCACCATTCAAAAACTAATCTCTTTGCATTTAAACCACAACGCCACAACTTAAAATCATTGAATGAGCTTGGACAAACTTACTTGGAGAAGATAGCACTGAACCAAATCGAATTTTCGCCGGGCGGAATTGATTTTCAGCCTTAGGGCTCTATGCACCGTGTGCAGACCCAATGCGCCGCGGCCATTGGGTGCGCTGCGCCTTTGGAAATTTTCACCGTCACTTTCGGCCCAATGCGCCGCACGCATTCTATGCGCCGCGCTACTATTATCACACACAGTCGGCCTTCACTCAAACACTGTTTTCTCTCCAACTTTCAAAACATGATTTTTCTATGAGATTTTGTGAATATTTCCTGATGCAAATGGTCTAAATAGCTTTGAGAAATATCTTGCAAGAGGTGGCTTTGATTTTTACTTCTCCAAAAACCCATTTTGTAATGTTCTTTTTATTTTGGCACTTTGTGATTTAATGAACTCTGTCTTTTTCTTTTCACTAACTTTCTGAGCTTTAACTGATGAAATTAGTTGATTTTTGCAGGGATTTTAGCGTTGATGTTTGGCAAAGGAAAACCAGAGCCTGCTTTGAAATCTTCAAGACGGAAAAATACATGATTATTACAAAAATGAATGCGACAATTTCTTATTCAAAACAGAGTTTTGAACAATAAATTTCCTCAAATATGTCTGATGATGAAAAAATTTGATTTGAAAACTTATTGAAATCCTCCTCATGGCCTGTGGGCATTTATTAAACATGTCAAAAGACCAAACCCTAGACTCAGAAACTAAAAGACTCTTTTTGACCAAAATAATCATTTATGACTGTGAATGACATGAACTGAACTTTGATGAATTTTGAGGAGTTTGGACCAACCCAGCAGGTACAAGCATGAGGGAAAATAAGAGAACCAAACCCTTGCGTCAGTCAGTGGCATGCCCCTAACGAAATGCAGATGGACGAATGGAATGAGACACCTAAACAATGAAATGAAAATATAGAAATGATCTCTGATGGAGGGCTACAAAGTCCGACTCTAACAGTTCCTACTTAGTTGATCATCATCAGGGAAAATTTTAAGGATGGAGGTTTATCTTAAAGTTTATCAATCTTGGCGAATGTTACTAGTCCCTAATGTCCAAATTTTAAAATGTTTGATGATATTTTTGTAAAAATATTTAGATTTATAATTATTTTATATTAGACAATATATAATATTGGCAATTTTTAAGGTAGAATAACTTTATACTATAAAATTTGGGAAATTTTATTTTTAGAATTATGGAAATTGGCTAATATTTTTTTTGGAAAAACCATGGAATATTATCCCACCTGCGAATATTAGCCCCTAAAATTTTCCATGATCATCATTGCTACCAAATATTGTATCATCCACATATACCTCAACAATTTTTAGATTATATTTATATATTTTTACATAAATATTTCTATCAGCAGTACCATTCTTGAACCCTTGTTGACGTAGATATCCATCAAGATGAGCATACCATGCTTTGGGAGCCTTCTTGTGTTAGGTCCCTATATCACTAGTATAGTCCCTTATTATTGTTAGTGTAACCCCCTTATTGTTATTATTGTACCCTTGTAACCCCCATTTTGTTATTATTGTGCCCTTAAATTATTATTGTTAGGTCGGCTAGGATTACATTGTGGCCCACTAGGATTACATTATGGCCCCATGGACTCCTATATATAGAAAGGAGGTTTTATAAATTGTATCATCCAAGAATTGTGCATTTATGTAATGTATTGGAGGTTTCCCCCTCGAAGTGGCTTATTTCCAAGGCGTTGATATCTCTTTTCTTCTATTTTTGACGTTGGTTACACAACATTTGGTATCAGAGCTTTGGATTCTAGGGTTTCGCTGCTCCAAACAAGTCATCGTGGAATTTTCGCTATAAATTTTTTTTTACGATGTTTCAGAAGCTGAAATTTTTAGGGTGTGAAGCCGAAATCCTGAGGAAGATTTTATAAAAAATTTAGAGCTTGGTTCACAATATTTTCGGAGATATGATCTGTGGAAGTTAGGTCTTTTTTCAGGCTCCTAAATAGGTCATCGTGGAATTTGCGCTATAACGTTTTTTCTAAGGAGGTTCAGAATCTGAAATTCGTATGGTGAGAAGCTGAACTCCTGAGGAAAGTCGTCAAAAAATTTCAGATCTTGGTTCGCAATATTTTTGGAGATATCATCTATGGAATGTAGTGCTTTTTCAGGCTCCTGAATTTCATCTCAAAGAGGTGATCGTGGAAAAAGTTCAATAAATCTCTCTCTAGGCATCGGATTGGAGTGCCGTAAAAAGTGGTCACAATTACACAGACTGTATTTTCTTGGCTATCAATTTCAGAGACAAAGGACAAAACAGTGACACGTGGAAAGTCATACAAGTTCGCTCTATTGAACTAGTCCATAATTAGGTCATTGTGGGAGATTGGACACAACTTTGTCTTGGAGAATCCAAATCAGGTCAGACCTGTGGCATTCAAAAGAGAATTCAGAGGGCTACTTCAGTGCTGAATTTCAGATATAGAAGAGCCGCAATCACAGAGATAATACAATTTCAATATCGAGCTCCTCAAAAGAAAGTAAAAGGTGTGTATTTTTTTTCCGAATTGCATAAGTCTTGTTTGAAGAATCAAGTTGAATTGATTGCAAGGGCATATTGTAGAATAGATATCAGTATTGGATTATAAAATGGCCCCTAAAAAGAATTCAACACCCATTAAGCCTTTGGAAATCTCTACTATGAATCATGAAGATGAAGAATTGCAACATGATCTATCAAAATTACAAGAGCAAGTGCAACAAATTTCACTCTCGCAAAGAGCAACAAAAAATGAAATGGAAGTTTTGAAGAAAGGTGTGGAAGCTAAGATGGATGGCGTGCAAGCTAAGATGGATGGTGTGGAAGCTAAGATGGATGGCATGGAGGCTGGCATGGAATCTAAGATGGATGACATGGAAGCTAAGATCGATGAGAAAATGGAAAACATGAAGAATTTTCTAAAAGCAGAAATGGAAGGTTTGACAAAGTTGATACAAGAAAGGTTTCTAATGGTGAAAATATAGTAGAAGAACCTCATGATGAGAACAAAATAAATGTTAATTGTGATTTCATAAACTCTAATGTTGGCGGGAAGAACCACCATATTCCAAAGATGGATATGAGGAAGTTTGATGGAAAGGATCCTGTAACATGGATACTAAAGATGGAGCAATATTTTGATCTCCATAATGTGCAAAACACACAAAAGGTACGCATTGCAACTTTACATTTAGAACAAAATACATTTGTATGGTATCGATGGCTTTGCTCCCGTAAAAAAATTGTCACTTGGTCAATTTTTACGGAGGAAATGATAGCACATTATGAGGATACAAAGAGCAACACCTTCTTTAGCCAATTGATAAATCTCAAACAAAAGGGTTTAATGGGGGAGCACAAAGATACCTTCATCAACACGTGATTCAAACTTACCCAAATTCCATCAAAGATACCTTTATTTTTCGTGAGTAACCAACAAAGATACCTTCATCAACATGTGATTCAAACTTACCCAAATTTTGATCTTCTCTTTTGATATAAAATTTTCTTCCGAAGATTCTGAAATATTTTACATTAGGTGGTTTTCCTTTCCATAATTCATATGGGGTCTTGTTGCAATTATTTCTAAGAAGACTTCGGTTGATAATGAAGACTATCATATCAATTTCTTGAACACATAATTTTTCATTCAATTTTGAGTCCTTCAACATTGTTCTACCCATTTCCTATACAATTTTGTTCTTTGTTTCAACAACTCCATTTTTTTGAGGTGTTCGTGTTGTTGAAAATTGTCTTTTTATTCCATTTTCGTCACAATATTGCTGAAATAATTTGGAAGTGAATTCTCCGCCATTATCTGATCTTAGACACTTTATTTTCAAATAAGTTTCATTTTCAACCAACTCCTTGTAGATCTTAAAGCACTCAAATGCTTCATATTTTTTCTTTAGGAAATTGACGATTGTCATCTTGGTATAGTCATATATCATTAACATGAAATATAATCCTCCATCTAAGCCTTTTGTTCTCACAATACCACATAGATCAGTATGTATCAATTCCAATGGATGTGATGAAAAGTGTTATTTTTTTTTTTAATTGGAATTTCGTCTGCTTGCCGTTCTGACAGGCCTCACATAGTGTGTTGGAAGGTTTTGTAATTTTCGACATTTCTCGTACTAATTTTTTTTTACTTATCCTGACAAAATTTTCAAAGTTCATGTCACCCATTCGTTTGTTCCATAACAAAATTTAATATTCTTTAGCTAGTAGAAATGCTTTAGTTGCTTCATCCAGAACATATATGTCTTTTGGAGCTTGACTTGCTGTAGCCAAATTTTACCATACCTGCCTTTCCTGATTTCACATTTTGTGGAGTTGAATAGCATTTTTTTTCCTTGATCACACATTTTTCCAACACTGAGCAGATTTTGATTCATGTTTTCAACCAAATTCTTGGCTAGAACATCTTTGCTTCCGAGAGTGATGGTACTTGATCCTATAACATTTGAAGATCCATCATTTCCAAAAGATATGATTACATCCTTCTTCTCTCTCAAAGATACAAATTTATTTCTATCTCTAGTCATATGTGTTGAGCAACCGCTATCAACATACCACACATATTTGTTGTTTTGAGCCTTGAGACCGAGTGCACAATTATCAGTCTTCTTCTTCCTCCATGTTCGTTCGTTCTGTGGCTTCGAAGATTATTTTGTGGGATTTTCAAGTCTGCAGTCTCTAACTATGTGTCCAAAGTTCTGACATCTGTAACATTCCATATTATTTCTTAAATGTTCAAATCTATTAATGTTTTGTTGAGCCCTGAGAGGTTCATGTTTGAAGGATCTCATGGAATTGTATTGGTTCCTAGGGTACGTGCGGCATTCTACAGCTTTATGACCAAATTTTCCACATGAATAACAATAACCATTAAAAATATGTCGGTACCTGGATGGAAATATTCATCAAGGAATCGTCTTCCAAGGTTGTTCTTGCGAATCTTATCCAATGAAGCCTACATGTGTGTCAGATCTCATAGGTTCATTGTATTTTTTTTGTAGAAGGTCTTGCTTCTTCTTCTTTGTAACCGAGGCCAATTCTGTCATTGTAAGATCGTTGATTTTTTATGAGTTCTTCCAATGCCCTTGAGCTATGGGAATAGTTTTGGACAGTTTTTCCCTTCTTCACTTCCTTATGCAGCAAGACTACTTCGGCTTCTAAAGCTTCCCTTTCTTGGTTGATTTCTTTGAACTTCTTTTGAAGTGGCTCTTCAATACCTTTGTGTTCTTCAACTTCAATTTTGAGACCTTGAACTTGTTCTTCAAGAGTATTAGAATGGATCTTCTCAGCCTTGAGCTCTTTTATAAACCCGATTACCTCCTTAGTAAATTCTTCTATGGTAAACCCTTCTTCTTCTTTGTTTGATACCTCTTGTTTATTTTTCTTGGCCATAAAAAATACTCTTTCATTAGCTTCTTCTTTGTTTTCACTGTCTTCATCGGATGATGAGTTATCTTCTTTAGAGATAAATTTTCTTTTGAATCCTTTCTTTTTGCCTTGCTTGTTGAATTTCTTAAAGCCTTTCTTTCCTTTTGAGTTTCCATCACTTATGTTCAGACATTTTTCTGCAAAATGCCCAACCTCACCATAGCCGAAACATATCAATGGAAGTTTACCTTTTAATTTTCCCTTACCAATTTTTAGTTTTCTCATAAATTAAGCATATTCTTCATTTGAAAGACTTTCTTCATCATCTCCCTTTTCTTCACACTTGCAGGTGTAGGTATTTTCCTTTTAAGTTTGTTTGTCCTTATTGGTTTTCTTAGATGCAATGAACATAGTTTCTAGATGCAAAGTACCCTCTTCTTCATCAAATGTCATTTCATATGCTACGAGAACTCCATGTAATTCTCTTTGCTGAGTTTATCCAGATTTTCACTGTATTCTAGGACTGATACCTTTGGGTTGAATCTCCCTGGTAACGTTATAATAATATTTCATATAATAGTCTTCTCGTCAATTGGCTCTCCCAATCCTTCCAGAGTGTTGGTTATTTCATCAACGTGTTGCAAGTATGCAATAATGTTGCCATCTTCTTTCATTATGATTTACTCAAAATTTTCTCTATAGATTTGAAGCTTTGCTTCTTTGACATTTGATTCACCTGCATATATATTATCAAGCTTTTCCTATACATTTTTGGAAGTTTTACAACTCCACACCTTATGATAAGCAAATTTAGTAAGTCCACTGATAATAATATTCTTTTCTTTTGCATCATTTACCAGATTATTCTTACCTTGTTCATCTGCGATTGGTGTAAATCCATTTTGAACAGTGTCCCATACTTTGTAACCTTGCACCAAGAGATAGACCTCCATTATTCCTTTCCAAAGTACATAATTATTTCATTGAACATAGTTACACCATTCTTGGTATGCTCCATGACCTCCTTCCAGCTGTTAAATTGCTATTGAAGTAACCAAGCTCTGATACCTATAGATGGACATACTAAGAGGGGTGGGGGGGGGGGTGAATCAGTATTCCTTCAACTAGTATTATTATTAATCTTTCAAAGAATTAGTTAATATTCAATTATTGTCAGCATTTGTACAATGATAGCAGTAATCAAAAGGAAAATAATTGCACACAGTTTTTAAGGTGGAAACCCCCTCCGGGATGAAAACCACCTTAATTATTTTCTAATAATTGTTTAATATTCAACTCCAATTGAAAATAAAGCTCCAACTTCCTAGAATCTAGAAAAGCATTCTTCTCCAGCTCCCACTGGATGGATGCTCCAATGCCCGAGATTCTTCAGTAGTCAACTGAACAGATTCCCCAACACCCAATGAGCTACAACTCACCCTAGCACCACCCTACCGCCCTGAATTTTTCACAAGATTGAACCTGTTGGTGACTTCAGGCACCACCCTAGCACCACCCTACCACCCTATAGAAGAATAAAAGAATAATGGATTCTTATACCAAGGAAAATGGTCCACTTTACAATGATATAGAATGATGTAGAAGAAGAAGACACACTAGACCATAACCCCAACTATGACACAACCACCTAATGATGATCCTAGACCTCCCGACACTGCCTCTTCAACTCTTGGCAGATAGACACTTGTACAATTTTTACAGTGATGCTTTTACAATGACTCAATATAGTGATACCTTTACAATGACTGTATGCAGTGCTACCCATGTGAAGACTTCACGTGGTGAACTTCTTGCTGCTATTATGCACCTTGATTGTTGCTCTTTTCATGCTACACTTTCTCACTCTTCAGAACATTAGATCATGCATTGAGTATTATCTTGATGAATGTATAATACCTGCAAAAAATTCTTCAAGGAAATACCCATGACATGATAATAGCAAAACTTACCTCATCCGACAGAGCATATGTCAGTGCTTAAAAAAAAAAAAAAAAGTACAAATAACCTAATGAAATTAAGAGATGAAAATGCATATACGGAATATACTTACCTAGAGCTTACCTCTGTTGCACCTTGCTTTGCTTTTCTTCCCTAGAAATTATGGTTCTTTGTAGCCCTTGACAACACATGATCTAACTTTTTCTTGCCTTCTAGGAGATTGATATTGAATCTAGTGTATATCTGTTATTCCAGATCCCCAATATGTGATTTTTGGTACTGTAGTATTCTTCTGAGTCTTCTTTCCAATGCCACAGGTCAGACCCAAATTGGATTCTTCAAGGAAAATTTATGCCCAACCTCTCACAATGACCTAATTATGGACTGGTTCAGTAGAGAGAACTTGTACGACGTGCCACGTGTCAATGTTTCTTCATTCGGCTCTAAAATTGATACAGAGAAAACTACATTCCGTGAACTATCCGTCAATTTTTATAGAATTCCAATCTGATATTCAGAGAGAGATTTATGACGATTTTTCTAAGGTCACCTCTTTGAGATGAAGTTTAGAAGCCTGCAAAAACCCTAACTTCCATAGATCATATCTCATAAAATATTGTGCACCATGCTCTAAAATTTTTACAGGAGATTCCTCGGGATTTCAGCTTCACCTCATAATTTTTTTAGCTTTTGAACCTTTGTAGAAAAAAAAATATACCGAAAATTCCACAATGAGAAGGATATGAGGATCACAATTTATATAAATGCTTAGGTTTAGAGGGAATTCAACAACTGAACGTGGGAGAGATTTTAGGAGCTTAAAAATTATTAATTATTGAATTTTAAATGACCCATTCCACAACCCATGGGGTTTTATCCCATTAACTGGGGTTACTAACTTCAAACATGAATATCTCTCAAATCATGAAGAATTACGTGGTGTGCCATATATCAACAGAAACATCTCAACAAGAAGAAACCATAAAAAATATACTTGACTCGGAAGATATTAATTTGGTAGGCCAAAATTCCCATGAAATATCAGGGTATCCCCTGGTGCTTCTTGGGTTGACATCAATGACAACCACTTATCAACATAGAGCATTGATGATCATATTGTGGAGGAAGCGATGCATTAAATGCACACATGATGGCGAGAGTGGAAATCAAATGAAGAGATTATGGAGATCATGGAGAGACAACGATGTCTTCATGGAGGCTAGTGGCCACATGTGCAGCGTAGTTATGAGGTGGGCCAAGGGTAGGGGAGGACCACAAAGAATAAAAGGAAGATGAAGGAATCCATAGAAAGTAGATTTTATATTTAGATTTTAGATCTGGATTTTTCATTGGAAATTTATGTGCACGCTTCAGCTATTTAGATAAGTCTGCTATGTTATTTATCACATGGTTGTTCCCGAGCGGGAATCCCACCCTTACCCATTGAGGAATTCAAGTGCCTACTTTGGGAAGGTTTCTTTGAGCATCCATTCATCATTAGGAATTGGTGCCACATTCAGCCATTCTCTATAGAACATTCAAATTCAGGAATTACGCATTCTTGATTGAGGGTTTGAGAGGAGGAGGTTGTTTCTAGCATTTTAGCTAGGAAACTTGTGTAGGATTCATCCTTTCACCCTGTTCTTTCATTTCAGTCTTCCAGGAGCATAATTTTTACATCTGGTATCAGTTCATCAGTCTAAACCTCCATGCAACAGTAATTCCATCAGGAAGTACATAGTCTAGTCCTGCAAATCTAATGGAGGAAGGAAGTTTCCGATGTTTCAGCTGGAAATCCTATTAGCGTTCTTCCCCTCACTTTGCTAAGATTATTACCATCAGTCTTTAGAAGCATAGAATCATCCAGCAATAGGATACAACTCCAGCCTCCTTGACAACACAATTATTTCTATTTGTTGTGTATTCAGCAGCTGCAACTTGGGAGGAGAAAGGAGAAGATAGATCTCAAGCTTCTAGCTTGGAGATCTAGAGGAGGGATCAGCCCTTCTTGCATTGAGGTGATTGTATCGTATTGCAGCCATATTTATCTTCAATTCATGCAGCAGATCTGCATACCCAGAAGTTATATAGTGCAAGCCCTAGGAGGGTGATTTTCCAAGATTGTTAGATCTGGAAATCCTTACTGGGTTATTTTGGGTTCTCATCTTAGAGACCAAATCTGAAATCCCGACATCATATGAGTTCCAAAACAACCAGATCTATGCATTCCCTTTCATCAAGCAGTTATATTTCTAGCACTTGTAGAAGGGACAGTGCAGTATGGCCTCCAGTATTTTAGCAGTTACGCAGTGCATTCTTTGAGAGGACTTCAGGGCCACTCTAGGCCCCCTGTTTGGCTTGAGTGTTTCTATTTTTTAGCATTGTTGTACATGTAATTTCACCTCCTAAATAATAAAATGGCTAAGCTATTCTACATATTTTCATGGTGTATTTTGTTTATCTATTCATTGTTGTAGTTTCCAGTTATTGTGTTTTTTATTGTTGTCTATTTCCATTTTGGGATATTACAGTGGTATCAGAGCATGATCTTTGGCTCAGCTTGTGGGAAATACATCTTATGACATAGAAAGAAGAAGCAACAAGTGGAGATCTATAATGGCAGAGGGAGTAAGTTTTTCCACACTTCTCTTTATATCTATGCAGGATCTCTCCAAGGAGGTCAAAGAAATGAAAAGATAGAGGCAAAAAGGAACTGCAAGAAGGTTTCAGAATGAGGAAGGTCCAAGCACTTCCTATTAGTAGTATAAACAACCGGCAATGCAGAGAGCTCCACAAAAATCTACTATGTCCACTTTCTTTGCATAGGAAGATGAATTGAATGGATATGGAGGATAATTATAACATGGGACTCTAAGTGATTATCTTGCATATTAAAAATATCTATCAAGAGCATTCAAGGAGAATCTAACTCTCAAATAGTTTTTCCAAATCAAATAATAACAGAGATCCCGCAGCAGGAATAGAAGAAAAAGGCACAGATTCTTCTTGCTTACATTTGATGGATCATCCACAATCACATAAAAGGCTTGGAGGAAGGAGTTAGATGCATTCTTCCAGCTATATCTAGTAGAGGAAAGAGAGGTTGTTGAGATTGCAGCATTTCACCTTGAGGGTGAAGCAAAGGATTGGTGGTCCAGCCACATGAAACATGCAAGAGTGACTTCTTATGTAGGCTTCACTCAATGGTTGAAGAAGAAGTTTGGTAGAAGAAAACTAGAGACACTTTCCATAGACACACTTCCCATCATTGATGAGATAGTACATGATGAACTAAAGGAGGATGTCATCATTATCACTCCAAAAAGGGAGAAACTACCACCACCACTAGCTACAAAAGTACTTGCATTAGGAGAAGGAGCACTTGAATCCTTGAAAGATGGTCTTGAGTTCTTAACATTGGGAGTCCCATGTGTGATTCAGGAGATGCATGGGGAGGAGGAAGAAAATACCAGCATTGGTACAATAGAAGAGGAGCATCCATCACCATTACCAGTAGTTGGAGAAGCCATTGCACCATTTGGAGGAACTCTTGTAGCTGTGCAAGATATTCCCAAGATTTAGCTGATCCAAGTTTTGCAAACATTTCCATCCCATCTTATTTCAGTACCTCAACTTGAGATTTGTGGGTACATGCCATCAGGGCAGTTACATAACCAAGAATTAGAGCACCTTGCTGATTTGGAGCAGCAAAATATCACTGTGCAGAGGACCCTTGACTTGATCAAGGAGGAGATGTATATCCATCCTTGTTTTTCATTGTTGAGCTACACAAAACACTTTGTGTTGAAGTGTGGAGTTTTGGAGGATGGGGTGAGCCTATTCCTAATCAATACAATGCCGAGCTATGAGTTCAAAATTGTGTATGGTCATGAGACAGCAGATGCACCATCATGGAAATCAGCAATGTCCTCACTGAGTTGTAGTGATGAGATGAGGGAAGCATTATTCTTGGAGCATTCCGAGGACAACTTCACTCATGAAGCACTAGAGGGACATATGATAGATGGTATACATCTTATGATGGATAGCATTTTCCATTATCAAGATGGGGTTTTATTGATGATCATCTCAAAGATCAAAGATAAATTTCTACCTATAGCATATATAGAACCTCATGGGTTCTATCGGGCCATTTATGAGAGGATCTCATGGAGAGACCTCAAGGAGGGTGCACTTCAACATCTCATGGAGTGCAAAGATTTTCATCAGATTGAAGAGGATGGTATTCTACCTTGGGTGGATACCAAGTTGGAGCATGGTATGATTCATCACCCATAGTGGGATGGACGGATGAGGATTATGAGCAAGGGGTTGAAAACCCACTTGCAGATATATGATACCGGGCAACAAGAAGCATGGTTGCACTGGTTTCTTTTCGGTGAGTATGGTTACTACCCAAAATATCAAATTTGTATGATCCATGCCTTGCATATCACTGTTGTGATGCAACAACAGGAGGTATGGCTATGCTGGTTATTGTTGAGATATTTTGGCCATCACATGACATATCCTATGTCAATGGCTATGTTAGTGTTTTGGACATTGTATGGAAATCACATGATGTGGTAGCAAAGAGCTTGGTTATGTTGTTTTTATATGATATTCTACATGTCAATCAGTATATTGTTGCTCCATGATTTTCATCATGATCATGTGAGGTGGTAGCAAGAATCCTTGTTGCTTTTGTTACTCTTGGGAGAGTATGGGCTAACATTTTCCCATACCTTGCATGATGATGAAGGAGGAGGGCAACAAGAAGCCTTAATCTGTTGGCTTCTATTGGGAGAGTATGGCCACCATACATGGTATGATGATGATGTAATGTGGAAGCAAGAGGCATTGCTTTGGTGGCTTCTATTGAGAGAGTATGGCTCTCATACTTGGTTTGATTATGATTTGGCATGGTAGCGGGAGGAATTTATGTGGTGGTTACTATTGAGAGAGTATGGCCCGACATTTTACATGTCACTCCATATGTATCTACTTCCTATTTTGCACGGTGTTGAAATTTTTCTTGGAGCAAGCAAGGCCAACAGGGCCAAGGATGGAAGCATGGAGAGATACAATCTACTCTATGTAGCATGGGTTGGAAAGATAGTTCATGAGTTGGAACTTTCCACTTTGGGAAGAAACCACTTCACTTCATATATCTCATGCATAGAGTAGGCTCTTGTACAGCAAATGGTTGCCACTTGGAGATTCATTGATGAGGAGAGGCATCTAACTATACAGTTGGAAGCCATTATTGACATTCTAGAGATGCATCTATGGAGTTAGGCATGCATATCACATTGGAGAAAAGGGGGATACCTTCCATATGAGGATGCCATTTGGAAGGAGATGGATTGTAGTACAATCTACTTTTGCAGTTTCTTGAGGAAAAGCATCATTTTGGCGGGGAGGACTGTAATACTCCAAATTTTCCATCAGATTATTGGAATATTAGAGTTCTTACTTTTCCTAATTAATTAAGTAAATAAGAGGGTGGAGGGACCCATAAACCACATATATGAATAAAATCCACTTTTGGTGTGTGTGTGTGTGGTTTAATTAGATAGTAGATCAGCATTATGGAGTAGTGGAGTAGCTTATTAATGATGGAAGAGTGGAGATCATGCAACATTAATGAGAAGATCATGGAGATAATGGAGGAGTCAATGTAAGATCATGGAGAAATTAAAGTAATATCATAGAGCACTAATGATCAAATGGTGTAGGATGTGGTGCATTAAATGCACACATGATGGAGAGAGTGGAAATTAAATGCAGAGATCATGGAGATCATGGAGAGACAATGCAATCTTCATGGAGGCTAGTGGCTACATGTGCAGGGAAGTTATGAAGTGGGCCAAGGCAAGGGGAGGTTCACAAAGCACAAAAGGAAGATGAAGGCAGCCATAGAAATCATATTTTAGATTTTTATTTTAGATCTGTTTTGTCATTTGACATTTTTGTGCACACTTCATCTATTTAGCTAAGTCTACAGTGTTGTTTAGCACACGGGTGTTCCCGAGTGGGAATCCCACCCTTACCAATGGGGGACTTTGAGTGCCTACTTTGGCAAGGTTTCTTTGAGCAGCCATTCATCATCAGGCATTGGTGCTACATTCATCCCCTCTCTACAACACATTCAGATTCAGGAATTATGCATTCCTTGTTGAGGGTTTGAGAGGAGGATGTTGTTTCTAGAATTGTGGTTAGGAAACCAATGGAGGATTCATCCTTTCACCCTGTGCCTTCATTTTAGTCTTCCAGGAGCATCATTTTGACATCCAACATCAGGCCATCAGTCTACACCTCCATGTAGCAGCAATTCCATCAGGAATTGTGCAGTCTAGTCCTAGAGATCTAGTGGAGGAAGGAAGTTTTCAGTATTTCAACTGCAAATCCTATGAGGGACCTTCACCTCACTTTGTTGATATTATTTCCATCAATATTGATCAACATAGCATCATCCAGCAGTAGGCTACAGCTTCAGCCTCCTTGACAGCACTATTATTTCTAGTTATTGTGTATTCAACAACTGCAACTTGGGAGGAGGAAGGAGAAGATAGATCTCAAGCTTCTAGCTTGGAGATCTAGAGGAGTGATCAGCCCTTCTTTCATGGAGATGATTGTATCATATTGCAGCCATATTTATCTTCATTTCATGCAGTAGACTTGCATACCCATAATTTATATAGTGCAAGCCCTAGGAGGGTGATTTTCCAAGATTGTTAGATCTGGAAATCCTTTCTGGGTTATTTTGGGTTCTCATCATAGAGCACGGATCTGAAATCCCGACATCATATGAGCTCCAAAACAGCTAGATCTATGGATTCCCTTTTAGCCAGCAGTTATATTTCCATTATTTGTGGAAGGGACAACACCGTATGGCTTGCAGGAGTCCAGGAGTTATGCAGTGCATTCTTTGAGAGGACTTCAGGGTCACTCTAGCCCTCATGTTTGGCTTGAGTGCTTCGATTTTTTAGCGTTGTTGTACTTGTATTTTCACCTCGTAAATTATAAAATGGCTCAGATATTCTACATATTTTCATGGTGTATTCTTTTTATCTGTTCATTTTTGCAGTTTCCTGTTATTCTGTTTTGTATTACTGTCTATTTCCATTTTGGATGGTTCTCACTCTCTTTACACAATCCAGTTTTCAGAATTCAATGTATGTTAACCATTGCAACTATCCCAAAAAACCATCCCTCTCTCCCATTAACCTACAGAACCCAAGAAACTAGATCCCCTTCCCTTTAGGGCCTCAACACGAACTAGCTACGAAATCTAATTGATGAGATTCCAAAGATGATCAATCATAATAATTTTTCCTCAATACCAATAGTTTCCTTTAAACATAGTCATAATTCCCTCATAGTTTCATCATATATATTTTTCATTAGGTTATTATAGTATTAATATGGTAGCATAATTGTACAAAAAAAAACAAACAAAAATGAATGTGAATAATGCTTTTCATGCCCAAAATCATGGATTATATTTGCATGTTAATTATAAACCATGTATCTTCATGGGAATTACATGCTTCCTCTCTATTAGAATTAGTCATAACAAATAAGGAATGCTAAATAAATAAGGTTAAGGACACAAGCTTATCAATAATATTATCTTCTTTTAGCCCCTAGGCCCCCATTATTTTCCATCTTATGTATCCATACCCCCTTATTATTTTTTCCTTCTCCTTATACACCACATGATTTTTTTTTTGTATTATCATTCAATATACAATTATACATACTAAAATATTCTAGTCTTATCATTTCATCGTGTCTACCTATGCATTACTAGTATGAGAATGAAAACTAGGGTATAGGATTAATGCTAATAATAGGGGAGATTGAAGGAGGGTAAATTGAGGGGATATTATATGGGATAGATTAAAAAAAGTATATGTAAGGATAGATTTGATGAAATGAGGATTGGACCTATGGGTGGTGGCTTTCAATATATTAGCTAAACATTTTTCTACTTTACATCCTTGTTAAGGTTCTATAAAGTTATTATCAAGTTCTCCATGGATCTAAAGATGTCAACGAAAATTTGAGAAAGCTGTAGCAAGGGGTTTCAAGGATTTATCAATAGGGGATTTTCCATTGTTTGTTACATGGGGGGGCAGGGAAATTTTGTAACATCCTTGGTTAAAAAATGATGTAAAAATATATGAGACCAAGTTCATGGGACACGTATTCCAAGTTGAATGGTGGGAAAAACATCCTAGTAGATGGTCATTTTGATTTATTATGGCTAAGTAAATTGGAAAAGGCAATGCAAAAGACTTTGGAAAGGCATGAGGAATTAATTGGAATTATATTTATGAAAATAATGGAAATTGGGAGAAAAGGAATGTGAAAGGTTGCAAGTTTCATGTGAGGAGGAAAATGAAGGAAAATAATGGAAAATGAAGAAAATAGAGGCATCAATGATAAAAAGGCTTCTGAGGTTCAGTTGGTATATTTTGGCTCAAAATTTTGTTAGTTAACTTATGGCTCTCATTCTATTATTTCTATTTTAATCTTAGATACTTACATTTTTCTTGGAGCACTCTTGGAGGAGTTTGGCATAATTTATATTTGGAGTAAGAAGGCAAAGGAGAAGTAGGAAAGCACAAGAGGACATACGGATCAAAAACTACAATGGTTTTTCCTTGCAGGTACCAAGTTGCATGTATGATTTCTTTACTATTTTTGGCATGCATGGCACATGCTTGTGGCTTCTTGGCTATGATCTGTCATTGGCATGGATTATTGCCTAGATTGACAGTGGTTTTCTCTAGCCTTTCCATTTCCTGGATAGCCATGGTGTTGTGGGTGTCTTTCATTTCATTTTCTAGTTGGTTCTCATGTTCCTTATGGTTGTGGGTTGAGATATTATTTCCTAGAGCCTTGGTTGGACAAACACTCTAGAGCCCTGTAATAGCTTGGGTTGACTTACTAGTCCTGGAGCCTTGGTTGGAAAAATGCTCTGGAGGGCTTGGTGGGTTGAGTTACTAATCCTGTAGCCTTAATTAGAAAATTTATCTAGAGCCCAACAACAGTTGTGGGTTGAGTTACTAGTCCTAGAGCCTTGGTTGGAACAAACACTCTGGATCCCTTGAAAACTTGGGTAGAGACCAATCTGGTGATGGTTAGTGATGTCAGATCGTGAGGTGGAATCACTGGTTTAGGGTTAAGGTGGTTTGGCCTCTAGAAGCCCTGCTACAGTTTTTTGGATTTGTTTCATGAGATCCCACATTCATCCTTGGAATATACACGGGGGTGATTGGATGAAAAAAATATTTGGCTCAACTAATCTATGGTTGGGTGGTTCACAGAAGTCCCGAACCTGGTTGACCTTTGCGTTCATTATTAAGAGCTTCTTCTACTTTGTGTTTCATGTGTAAGTGTATTATTTTATATGTGGATATTATGGTTGTTTTGTCCTTGTTATTTCTATTTTTTATATTTTGGTTATGAGTATGTTTTATGGAAGTGATGATGTATGGATCTCATCATGTTTTTATTTGTAAATGAATGAACAATGAATATATGACCTAATAGATTATAATTCAACTAATGTGATAAGGCATTAATTATCCTTAGTAATTCTCAAATTATAAGTATGAGACCCCTATACTAAGATCTATTGTTATAACATGTAGGATGCATATTTCTGATATGTTTGATGAAATGTATGTCATGGATAGTATGGGTCCAGTCACGTCCTTCATAAAAAAATTTGTTAGAGGATTTGTATGGGTGTCATTTATTGTCTCGGGAAGTCTAATCAAGTTTCTAGGCAGTGACTAGATGATCCATATTTATACAAGAACACAATGAAATACATAAATACACATAAACATAGAGATGAAATAGAAATAAAACTTCATTTCATTAATATGCTTACAGACATAATGAAAATAAGCTAGCTAGGGCTCTGGTAGCTTATCTCTGAGAAGAGATGTGGTGGCTACAGGCCTCTAAATTGTGTTATAATGAGGCTCAAGGGCCTATTTATTATTGAGAAATAATGAAAAACACTAAACATACAAAAACTAGGAGATTAAGGGCCAAAACGATGGGCCTTGTTTGGGTAAATTAGTACATCCACTTTCTAGGGACGTAACTTTGGCATACGATCTCCATTTGACGTGAAAAATACCTCGTTAGAAAGATGTATCTGAGGAATACAACTTTTGATGTGACAAACATCAAATTCAATTCCATGTTGCTCCCAATTTTAACAAAAAAATGTCATTTAGGGCCTCAAAACGGCTCTGGAAGTTCAAGACCCTAAAAACTGCTAAAAATAGTAAACTCTGCTACAATTAAGGAAACTAAAAAACTGAAAGAACAATTTTCAGGCCCCAAATGGAACAGAAAAGTCTCCACCAAAATCCATCTGGTTCATTTCTCCCCCCTTAGGAAGCAATGGTCCCCATTGCGTTGAGTTCCTCCATGAGATGAGGAAACTTATGTTGAACTTGGTCCCTGGTGAACCACTTGCCTTGGTGCAGGAGTTGGCCAACTTTGACAACCCAATACATTTGGATCTTCTACTAGCGATTTTTCTTGTTTTTCATTTCCATGATATGATCCATGTTGGCCTATTTCATGTAGTCTATATTTAACTCTATTTTTGTGAGTTGTTCTACAATTTCGAAGGTGTCTAGTAGAGGTGGGAAGTAGGTCGAAGGCAGTCCACATTGAACATTAGGTTCATACCAAGGAATGGTGGAATAATGAGCTCAAAGGCATTGGCCCATACAGCCTTGGTGATGGTGTACGGACCATATCAAAGTGGGAAAAGCTTGCGGTGGGGTCAAGTGATGCACTCCTTCTGCAAATGTAGCCACACTTTGTCACCCACCTGGAAGTTTTGTGGCACCTGATGTTGATCATGTTGTTTCTTGTACTTACCATTGGCTATGTCTAATATGTCATGACCTTATTGGAAGATGTTCTTAATTTACTCAATTAAACTATTTTCCTTGTCAGCTTCAAACTGGACATGAGCCGAATCAGCCTTGGTAGCCGCAAACAACATGGCTACATCAATGGGACATAGTGGCTGGAATCCCAAGCACACCTGAAAGGGGCTATGTCAGGTTGAGTTGTGGAGAGCCTAGTTATAACTATATTTTACATAGGGAAGGCTCTCATCCCATGTGCATGGATTCTTTTAATTGTACATGCGTGGAATATGTACGACCATCCTATTAATGACCTTTGTCTAGTCATCAATTGAGGGATGGAAAGTTGTGGACTTGGTGATCTTGGTTTCCAGCATTGACCAGAGATTGGACCAAAATGTGCTAAGGAACCTACTGTCCTTATATGATATGATAGACTGTGGTATCCAAAAGTGCACCCACACTCATTCAAAGAATATTTTAGTAGTGGCTTCTGCTATGATATTCTTCTTTCAGGCTGCCATAATAGCCATCTTTGAGAATCTGTCGATGAACATGAAAACACAGTTGTTTCCATGCTTGGTAGAAGGAATGACCAACATGTAATCCATGAATATGGATTCCCAAGGTTGATTAGGCATAGGTAGCAGAGTATAGAAGCCTTGCTTCTTGACGATCAGTTTGGCAATAGTGCAAGCAGTGCAGGATCTGATGTACTTCCTGACATCCTATCAAAGTTCCGGCCAATAGAAATACTTTTGTAGTACTACCACTATTTTCTCGACCCTGAAATTTGTAGCAACACAACTATAGTGCAATTCCAAAATCATCTTGGCATGCTTGCCTGAAGGAACCCAAAGGTGTCCCAGGTGATATAACAGTGCATCCTGGAGGTGAAATTTTGGAACTTGCATACCCTCCATGATTGTCTTGTATGTGTTGCTGAAGTCCGAATCGCTCTTGTAAAGGAGACCCCAATAAAAATTCTCGTGGAAAAAAGAGTTGATAATTGTGGTTAGTGCCACGATTGGTGGTTGGTTGATGAAGTCTGCAACATTTTTGGTGTTGCCCTTCTTGTATTTGATATTCAAATGAAACTGTTGTAGATATTTGGACCACTTCTCATGACAATCATTTTGCAACTTCCCTTGCATCTGTATGAACTACAGGGGTCAATGATCTGTGTGGATGACTGTTTCATTCCCCAAAATGTAATTCTTCCATTGTTGGCAAGCCTACACAATGGAATACATTTCTTTTTCGTAAGTGGAATATTTGCAGACTATCTCGAATAGGGTCTAGTTGGTACCTGGTGATACCTAGACTTCAATTTGATCTTTCATAAACATTTTTCCCCTTTGATTTGGTCCAAAAGGTCATCAATCTATACGATTAGTAACCTATTCCAGCCAATGATCTTGTTCAGTGCCCAATATTCAATATAGAGTCTCCAAGTCTGTTATAGCATCATCTTTCACCCTCATGTGATTTATGATTGTCTTTATGGATTTGGGCACCCATTCCCACAGACTTCAACAATATTCATTAAAAAATAGTGTTAAAAATCCCATACGCGGTTATGCCCAGACTTTTGGACGTGTATACGCGAGTCCACATGTACTTTTCCGCATATGCCATTAAAATCATTAAAAAATATATGAAAATTCCCTTTTTTCGGGCTGGGTTGATGGTTACTCCAGTAGTTCAACCACCCCAGCACGTGGCCAACTGTTTCCAACTGATTGAAACTACTTTGAGGGAGTATAAAAGCCCCTCATGTGCATGGCCTAAGGGAGAGAGAAATTTTAAAGACATTATACTCTGTTGGAATCCCAATTCAAGTCTGAATTCCTGTGCCTCCTGCACTTTCCCAGATTTATACAGGAAACCCTTGTTTCCTGGAGATGTTCATTCATTTATATGCCATCTCGAGTGCACAAGTCTTGAAAGTATCTTAGCAAGGCAAGGGCGGGACGGATCCGGACGACGGTCTGTTCGAAGATCGTGGAAGGATTCAGGTGATCTCTCCACTCTTTATTTCTGTACATGCTGTTCGTAATAATGAAGAACCATCTTGTTCCTGAACTTACGTGTTAATATCTATTTGCATATGTGAAAATATTGATTATTAAGCATTTATTATGGTTTATATAATGTTTCACATGGATTGCACTAACGTTTAGGAGAAATATATGCTGTACAACTAGGTTTCCGTGCATGTTCTTTCTTGTTTTTCAGGTTGAAGGAGGAAGAAGGGTTACTGGGGGTTTGGGGTGAGTTCTACTATCGTTGATATCTAGTTTTTAACATTCAAGTGTGGTTGTGTGTGAGTCCTTCTAAATAGCATGCCCTGCTCTGTGGAGGTTTTGACCCAACAAACCTCTAGGGTGTTTTTCCCCGAAACAGAACTGGTGACTCCACTGGGGATCGCATTTTTGTGATTCCCCTGTTGGGTAGTTTCAGCTGTTTGAAAGGTTTCCAACAGTTTTAACTTTTATTTCTAGTCCAGTTAACTCTTTCTCAGTCAAACTAAAGACCTGGTTCCTTATCCAGGCTTGATATTTTTTATTTTTTATTATTTACTTTTTCATACACAGGTTTTTCTGTACATAGACGCGTATCCATGCATTTTTTGTTAAAGGGAGTCACGTATACACAGGTCTCCTTTGACACAGTCACGTATGCACGCTTGTTTCAAAACTGTCAAGTAGCGTATGCCTGGGTAAATTTTAAAATTTTTGATTTCTTGACTTTTTAGTCTTATCTGCCTATGGAGACCTATTCATGTAGTGTCTTTGTATCCTATGGATTGTGTTGAAAGTGGTCTTTGGTCTTTTCTCTCTCTTGTTTGGTTGAAAACTAGCTTATCTGGCAAATATTGTTTCTTGTGCTTGCATTTCTGGTTCAAGTACCAAGATCTCTTCCTGGAGATTCTTGGCTGTTCTGCTTAATTAGGACAGAGAGCTTTTGCTCATTTACTCTTTCCTACCTTTGTGTCTTGCTTTGCACTTCGAGTTTTGCCCACTTTTTGGTTGGTTTTCTTGAGTTCAGTTGACTAGGTCTTGTTGCAATTCTTGAAGAGTCTTTCTTGGTTCTTTGAAGTTTTTGTTTGCTACAAGATTGTACTATTCTTCTAGCCTGAGTTACTAAGTTTCTTGTCTTCTTTGGCTCATATAAATCTTGCTACTGAGTAGCCCTATAAGATTTGGAGCGTTTTGAAGTTTTGCTTGAAATTCAGAGTTGTTTGGCTTGGGATTTGATAGTTTTCTTGGTCTTTTCGAGCTCTTCTTTTTTATAAAATTCAAAAGCTCAAAAAACATTTTGTTTTGTCTTTTGCTTTTTTTTTTGCATTTTTGTTTTCATTTCATTACATCTTTTGAAGCTTTGTTGAGATTTCTTGCCTTTGGTTTTTGACTTGATTTTGGGAAGGAATTGTCATTGGTTTCGTCCTCTTGTTTTCAAACATATTTTGGTGTCTTTATACTGAGAGTTTCTGATTTTGGGAACTAGCTTCATGGACAACCAAAAAGAGATAAAACTGAAGGATATTTGGGAAATTTCTCTCTGCTTTAGTAGGATTTGCATCTTAAAATTTTCTTGCTCTTAGTGATTTGCATCAGGTGCACTTAAGCATTTAGTCTTTTTCATAGTTCTTGTGAGTGTGAAGTTTGTTATCTGAAAAGAAAAAAAAAATTAAGTCTCGTATAACCTTTGTAGAAATTTCTTTTCATCGAAAGGCAATTACTGCGTTTGCATGTAGTTTGGTTTTTATTAGTTTCTTTTCTGCATCAAAAACACCACGAGTTTCATTTATGTATCCCTTTGACTTAATATATCAGCCGATTAAAATAAGCGCTATAATTTAAAAGCAACTAGCAAGTTCTATTAAGTGTCATACACCAACTAGCTAGGTTGTAGGGCCTTGGATTAGGTGAGTAGAGAGTTAACTCTCCAAGGCCGCTAAAAAAAAACATAGAAGTTGATTAATTGAGCGAAATCCAACTCTGTTAGGTGGACCGGGAAAGCTCTCCTCCAAAGAGTCAAGCGCGAGGGGAAGTGAAGGTTGAGAAGAGAGATACCCCCTCTCTGATTTGTTGGATCTAACCTCAAGACCATTTCGCCCGGATTCTGACACGGATTGGTGCCCATAGTTGCCACTCCTAGGTTCCACATAGGTGACTGCAGGGGGGAATACCCGTGGTACCTGAGGCAGACGTCGTATCACTTCCAGCAGTACTTCTGGGGGGTGCCCTTGTGAAGCTTGGGTACTTGTGCCGACAAAGGCTGTTGTTAGGAGGTCAGCGTAACTGTTTCTGTTACCTTCGCTAGTAGGCCTGGGCCATCGTTATCCCAGACTATTTTCGGGAGGTCTTATATTTCGCTTTCTTGTATTTTGGTGTCCGGTCCTAATCACCCAGAGCGGAAATACCTAAAGGTTGTTTGCTTGATTGTATCTCAGGGATTTTTTGTAGTGAGTGCTATTTGCTCTTAGCTTGCCTAGCTTTATACTTTTTTGAGTCTGATTAAAATTTGTTAAAGTGGCTGATCAAGCACCTCATCGATCGAGGAGAATCTGGGGGTTATCTCCCGAGATTCCAGAGCCTTCTTCAAGAAGGCCTAGGAGTAATTTAGCAGGTGAGTATCACCCTGTGGAGTCTGACGCAGTGGAGAGAGATCCTCCACAAGAGATTGAAGGTTTTGTAGCTGGTTCTGGTGTTGGTTCCGAGAGGAGCGCTCCGCTCACCTCGAGAGTCTTATTTCCGCAGGAAGAAGAAGTACAAATAGAGGAAGTGTCTCAACCCTCTGAGTCACTTCCATCTCCTCTTCCTCCTAATTATCCATTCATTGTTGAATAAACCGGACCTGAGTCAGAGAGACCAGAAGATCCCCCATATTATTCATACCTTTCGATGGCCACGACTGGGAATGTGACTTCTGCTGTGAGTGTTGTAGGCATTCAGACTCCTGCTTCTGTAGAAGGAGGAGGCACTATTGCTATATCTTCGATTGCTTCTAGTACTATTGTGTTTGGCTCTGGTTTCACCCAAGCACATGCTTCTCAATCTGGTCCCTTTTGTTTTGGAATGCCCACTAGTGGGATTCCTTCTTTTTCCTTTTCCGCTGCTGCAGCTGCATCTACACCCATGTCTTCCATCACTAGTGGATCAGCTTCTTTTCAAGGGTTCCCCTTCGGAACTGGGCATATTCCTAGTTCTAATCCTTCTTTAGGGTCATTTCCATTTACTTCTCAGACTCAGAGTTTCAACCCTTGGTCTGGAGGTCAAAATTCGACCACTTTTACAGGTTGGAACCCTGTATTCACTACAGCGGGGGCAGGGAATCATTTTTATGTTGGTCACCAAGGGAATACTTCTTTCCCTTCGTCGAATGCTTATCAGACCTTTTCCCCTCTTTCTAATTCCTAGAACCCCTATCAGGGGCTTTCCTCTTCATTTAATACTTCAGGAGGGGGAACTGGTCTGGTCTTTGGTAACTCTGTGTTGGGAGGAGGTTCTTCTCCTTTTTCTATGAGTTCTTTCTAGCAACCTGGTGCCTTATCAAATCCAGGGTATTCTTTTCAAAATTTTGGGAATTCATCCCACCAAGGATGGAATCCTCAGGCTCCACCTCATTTACCTTTTCTGGCAACGTTAAACTTGCCAGATCTATCGAAATTGACAAATGATCCAATCCGGTATAGTCCGGGGTGGCCTCCGGTTCCCACAAAAATTCCTTCAGACATTCCAAAGTTTGAAGGCAAGAATGGAGAGGATCCGGCTGATCACATCACCACTTTCCATTTATGGTGCTCTTCTAACTCCTTGATCGATAATTCGATTAGGTTGAGATTTTTTCAACGCACCTTAATTGGAAATGCTGCCAAATGGCATATTGAGTTAACTGGGGGCAGTTTTTCTACATTTGGAGAGCTGGCTGTTACATTTCTAAATCATTTCCAGTTGCCCGTCTGTTATGACGTCGAGACTAAACTCCTAGCTAATTTTAAATAGGATGATGCAACCCACATTTCTGACCATATTCACGAATGGCGAAGAAGGAAGAGGCTTATCAAAGCTCATATTCCAGGAGAATTCCTTTTGGAAAGGTTTCTGAAATCTCTGCAGTCAGACATTTCTAAGGATGTATCCATGTCTAGCGTATTTTCTGAGGAACGGGCTATTTTTAGGGCCCAGCAACTGGAACTGATATATTCTCAGTCTGGATTCCTTCATAAATATTTGCCTAATGCTCCTCGCTCCAAATTAGATTTATCCAAGACTAAGCCTAGTCCTCTTGGTGATGGACTTATTGGGTCAATCAATAATGGTGCAGCTAACCTGCTTACTCAATTACAGTAGTTGTCTTTACAATCTGCTCCTTCTGGTCAGGCTGTGCCTACTGAGTCATCACCTTCCCAATATTTGTCGGTAAATGCCATCCAAACTTTCGATCCCAAAGGAAATCAAAAATCCGAAGGGAAGAAGAAGGGACGGAATAATAAGAAAAAGGGAAAGAATGGGAAGGGTAATGCGAATAAAACCAACGAGCATGTTGGTGAGGGTCCAAAGGATAAAAAGAAAGTGAAGTTTCCATGCAAGTTATGTACTGGAGACCATCTTACTCACCTTTGCCCTAAAATTCAAGATGTGCAGCGCTTGTTAGCTCAGCAGGGTTCTTCCAGTTCCCAGGCTGTGTTGACAAACCCTTTTCCCCAAGGGCAATAGCTAGTTGTTGGCACGAATCAAAATTCTGGGGCTTCCTCTGGGGGCACCCAGGAAGGGGAAATTCCATCAAACATAAACATGATGAGTGCTCACGTGGATGTCACTATGAGATCCCATGATTATGGCGAAGAAGAGTCTTCGAAAGCTAAGGGTGCTCCTGATGCTACTGAGCCGCTTCATATTACGAGGCCTACTATTGAGCCTATATCTCGGATGCCCAAAGCATCTACCAAACGTACGACGATTAATCCAAATGCTAGGGCTGCCCAGAACTACTCTATTGTGGAAGATATGGTGCAAAGTCCTTGTGCCATGTCGGCTCTTGAGGTGCTCTAGTCTTGTCTAGCTCAGCACAGTGCTCAACTCACTACTCTTGGGGTTGTTGATCCAAAAAAATCTCTTATGATTACTTTCGATATGACTAATTTTAAAAAGAGACTTCCCCATCATATGGCTTTCCATATTAAATCATCGTACTAGAAATGCAATATTTTTCGGACGCTCGTTGATGAGGGTGCTTCCCATGTGTGATGTCTCTCACATGCTGGAAGGGAATTGGATCTCCCGCAGCTGTTCCATCTACTACTCTTCTGACTTCGTTTGATGGTCATTCTCACAGACTGCATGGTATTGTCCCAACTTTGCCCATTTGTGTTGGGGGCAAAACTGTAAATATAGAGGTTGAGATAGTTGATGCAAGCTTGGACTACAACCTTCTGTTGGGGAGAAACTGGATTTATGAGATGGATGCCATTACATCTTCATTATTTTGAATTATTTGTTTCCCTCACGAAGGGAGGATTGTTACGGTGGATCAACTGGACTGTCCTCCTGTAGACCCGAATGCATCTACTGACTCAACTATTCCAAAATTGGATAATACCAAGGCGCCTGTTGAGAATTTAGGGGTTGGAATATATTCTTCCTTGATGGGTACTTTTGATATTCCACCTCCTATGGTTCATATAAATGCAATTTCATCCTCCAGGGCTCTTCTTCGAAGAGAGTTCTTCAGAACTCATTATTTTTTGGACCCTTGGACCTTACCTTCCCCTACTGCCACATTAGCGGAAGGTCAAGTGGGTGGAATGGCATTTTCAATATCTGCGGCAGAGATTTCTTATCAGTCTATTGTTGACTCTGCAGAATCCATCCCAGCTCCTCTTTCACCGGAAGAGTTGGATGGAGATGTGGCTCTGGCTTGGACACTTAGTTCTTCTTCTACCCAGGATTGCCTTGATACCACTCTTCCATCTGAAGAGGCCATCCTAGAAGCTATGACTGGTATAGATAGACTGTGGGATGATTTGCATCATCGGTCTTAATTTTTACTTGATTTGAGTGAAGTTGAAATGAGTTTTCCAAGTCCTCCGTCTCCTGGTCCTGTTCGCCCAGTCCTGAACCCTTTATCACCAACACAGGTTTATGCTGAAGGGAACATGGCTATGATTTCTCCAACTATCCCAGTGAACATTTCCAGGGATCCCAATGTTATTGAGAATGTGTTCATCGGAGCTTAATGTTCCCCTGAAGAGATTCAGATTTATACCAAACTCTTCAAAGAGTATAGGGATGTTTTTGCTTGGTCTTATGAGGAAATGCTTGGTATAGATCCATCTATTGTCCAGCATGAGATCAATACTTACGAAAAAGCTAAGCTTGTGAGGCAAAAACTTCATCCGGTCAATCCTAGGAAGGCAACAACTATCAAAGCTAAGGTGGAGAAGATGCTTAAGGCGAGATTTATTTTCCCTGTTCCTTTGACTGAATGGGTTTCAAACCCTGTTCCCGTAGATAAAAAACAAGGAACAATTCGAGTTTGAATTGATTTCAGAGACCTTAATAAAGCATGTCCTAAAGATAATTACCCCACACCATTTATAGATCAAATCATTGATGAGTGTGCCAGTGATGAGATTTTCTCCTTCATGGACGGTTTCTCTGGATATAATCAGATTACTATACGTCCTGAAGATCAGCATAAGACTGACTTTATTTGTCCTTGGGGTACGTTTTCTTACAAGAAGATGCCTTTTGGTCTTAAAAATGCTGGGGCTACGTTTCAGTAGGCCATGTCATATGCCTTCCACGACATCAAACATATTATAGAGGCATATTTGGATGATTTAGTTGCTCATTATCGACAGAGAACGGATCATCCTGCTCACCTCTGTCAGATATTTGAACGATGTCGTTTCTACAAGATTAGATTGAATCTGAAAAAGTGCATTTTCATGGTTACATCCGGTCGGTTATTGGGATTCATTATGTATAGGGAAGGGATTAGGATAGATCCCTTCAAGGTTTAGGCAATACTTCGGTTGCCTCCCCCGTCGTCTATTTGTCAACTTCAAAGTCTACAAGGAAAGGCTAATTTTCTTCGGAGATTTATCGTAAATTATGCTGAAGTTACCAAGGGATTTATGAGATTTTTTAAGAAGGGAGTTCCATTTCTTTGGGATGACTTCGCTCAACGCTCATTCGATGCTTTGAAAAAAGCATTGACCTCTGCTCCTTTATTGAGTCCACCTAATTATAGCAGGGATTTCCTTTTGTATCTTACAGGAGCAGAATCTACTATTGGTATGGTTCTGGTTCAGGAAGATGATGCTCTTGCAGAGCATGTTATATACTATCTTAGTTGAGGATTGGTAGGTCCTGAGCTCCGGTATACTCTGATAGAAAAGTTAGCTTTAGCAGAAGTTCATGTTGTGCAGTGACTCCGGCATTATATTCTTCTACGAAAAACTTATGTTTTGGCAGCAGCCAATCCATTACAGTTTGTCCTCAGTAGGCAAGTGATTGGGGGCAAATACAATAGATGGATTGTGATTTTGCAGGAATTTTATCTTGAGTTTATTTCTGCCAAGTCCAAGAAGTCATTGGTTTTCGCGGAATTGATCTCCGAGTTGCCCTGTGGCGAGGAGATAGTCTATGATGAATCCTTCCCGGATGAAAATTTGTTTCTTATCTCTCCACAGGATCCTTGGTATGGAGATATAATTGTGTGTCTTCAGACTGCGAAGTTTCCCTCTACTTTTTCTAAAGATGAGCGCCGTAAGTTGCGTCACTTGGCTAAGAATTACTTGATCATTGGTGATGCTTTATACCGTTGAGGGGTTGATTCAATCCTGAGGCACTGCTTAACTCTCGAAGAAGCTGAGGCTGTGCTGAATGATTACCACAGTGGAGCTTGTGGTGGTCATTTATCTGGGCTTGCTACAACCCAAAAGATCTTGCGTGCTGGGTACTTTTGGCCTTCGATTTTCAAGGATTGTATGGAGTCGGTCAAAAAGTGTCATCCGTGTCAAGTTTCTACTCGAAAAATGTGTGCTCATCCAGCTCTGCTTTTTCCAGTCATTACTGTCGGTCCCTTTACAAAGTGGGGTATTGATTATACTACTTGTAACCTGCCTTCGGCTAAAGTTCACATGTACATTATTGTAGCAGTAGACTACTTTACGAAGTGGGTCGAGGCTATGCCTACTTTTGGGAATGATGGTGACAATGCATCTCTTTTTCTTTTCAACCAGGTTATTGCTTGTTTTGGTATTCCTAGAGAGATTGTCACTGATCATGGAAGTCATTTTCAGAATAACATGATCGCTGAGTTGGCTCTGAAATTAGGTTTCCAGCAGGAGCATTCATCTCTGTATTATCCTCAAGCCAATGGGCAAGTGGAAGCCGTGAATAAATCCTTGAAGACAATTCTTCAAAGGAAAATCGATAAAGCTCGATCCAACTGGCATATCATGTTATATCCTGCACTTTGGGCATATAGGACATCAATGAAAACTGCAACTGGCTTTACTCCATTTCAGCTAGTACACGGGTTGGAATCCGTATTTCGCATTGAATGTGAGATTCCTTCTCTTAAGTTAGTTGTTGAACTTCTTCCTGACACTTCTAGTCTTGAAGAACGTCTCCTTCATCTGGAACATCTCGATGAGCAGCGTCGGGATGCCGCCACGATGAATGAAGCACATAAAAACTGAGTTAAAGTTTAGTACGATAAGGCGGTCAAGCCTAGGGTTTTTTCGGAAGGTGACCTTGTTTTGGTCTATGCCCAAGAAAAATATGCCCCGGGGGCAGGAAATTTTAAGTCTATGTGGTATGGCCCCTTCATCGTTAAAAAATTCCTTAAAAAAGGAGCATATACCTTGGTTGATTTTGAAGGAAACGAGTTGCTGGAGCCTAGAAATGGACTCTATTTGAAAAATTATTATGCCTAGGCTTCGACCTGGAATGTTGCTTTTGTATATAGTATTTTTTATTTGTGTATATATGGTTGTTTTTCGATTTTTGATGGGATGGTGATGTTTTTTTATCCGCTTTGCCAGGTTGTGTTGGATGTCATGAGTCATTTTCGTTTCGCCGATGGTGCTAGTAGACACACCCGGAATTTGGCTTCCACGGCTTGGGTGCTTCTTTATCCATCCGGTCAGCTGTTAGTATCAAGAGGAGTTTGCATTGGTCCTGCTTCCAATAATATAGCAGAATACACTGCAGTTGTTTATCTACTATCGGAGGCAATATCTTTGGGTGTTGATTCGTTGGTAGTTTTCTTGGACTCTCAGCTGGTGGTGTCGCAGTTGAACAATACTTATCGGGTTCAAGATCCATTTTTACTCTGGTTGTTCTTGAGGGTATGTTTGTTACAAAGATCATTTCAATTTTTAACTTTCATTCATATTCCTCGAGCTGACAATTGGTTGGCAGACTCATTAGCTAATCAAGAAATTGATTGGCACATTAATCATTCCATACAATAAAATTTAATCATCAAAAGCAACATACATTTTTATACATTTGTCACATCACATCAAACATCGATGTATATATATCATCAGAGTGTTCAAAACTATACAAAATTTGGATCCATAAGTCATACAAAATTTGGGCTTAGGCCCGATCATGTTCAGTCTCAAAAATATACAGTCATATGATATATCATATCTATCTACTCCTGAGGTCCCTGCCCAGAAGTTGTGTTCCTATAGAACACGATCGCGGTGGCAACTCGGTGGAATAACCATACCTAGTCACGAGGTACTCCTACTACCTGCCTTTGGATGGCCTCAGGCAGATCTTTCACTGCAGCCATAGGTACTTGGCAGGTTAACCCCTCCAAGTTCCTATGTACAACCTGGAGGGTTCTGTCTGGATCTAATGTATCCGCCTCGCCTCTACAACACTTATGTCGTGGGTAAACCTCAGGTTGAACTGGTCCAATATCTGTTTCATGATCATTATAAAATTGTAAGTCATTTTGAATCCAATCAAAAACATGTTTGTTTTTCATTTTTTCATACATATTGAAAAAATTCAAAAAAATTATATAAGTCAAAAAATTGCAAACTTACCGACTGTGCCCCATGTCGCACCTAGTGGAAGGAAAAGGTCTGGATCACCTCGGAAATCCATCCTGGCATAGGGATAGTATTCCACAGTGATGATTTGTTCTCTACACCAAAGGAAGAAATCATCATCCCAAGTGGTTCGGGAACTTCAATTACCCCCAATCTCTTCATCAAGTCAGCCCATCGGGAAATTCTTGGATCTCTCGGGCTGCTGATAGAAGAGATCACTTTGGGTCTCAGCCCAGGAATCTTCCCAAAGAATAATGTCATCAATATTGTACCATATCCAAAATGTTTTGTCTTTACTTTTTGGATAGAAGTCAATTGTTGCTTCATGTTCATCAGTAGGGCTGTGCACCAATCATATACATGAGTTAAGCATTCCACTTCTATACTCATTTGAGTCCTAGATACCTGGTGTAGGGAAGCAGATCCCGCTACCCTGCCAATGGTTAAAAGGAGAATTTTTATGTGCAAGTCTCTTAAATCTTTGATCGCAATTTGAGTTCCACCTTTCTTGGAACCCTCTACGCAGTAGACGTGGATGTAATCTTCCACAGTTAGCCCTCCCAAAGGCTTACCATGCAAGTCTACTGGCTCCCCCCTCCGGGAGAGACCAGTAATAAAATATATATCTTCCACCTCGATGCATATGGGAATTTGATCTATAATGAAGCAGTCTTCTTCTGGTTCCCAATAGTTCACAAGAATTTCAAGCAACCGGACATTACTCTTCATATTTGGCATTTTGAAAAACTTGAGCAATCCGAAATTTCGGAGAATATTTAGTGATGCTTGGTTCTGCATGACTTCATTGTCAATAGCACTGTGTTCACGCTCTCTCCAAGATATTGTCATCCTGCAAAATTTCAATAATTCGTTCATTAGCTACGCATTTTTTCATTTTAGGTTGCGCATACGCGACTTTCTTTGTGCACAGTCACGTATATACGCGACTTGGTCATTATAAACCCGCGTATGCGCAAACCCATGATTTTTAGCAAATGATTCTACGGTGAAAATCCCTAATTTTTAACTTATGAACGAACCAAATGAATAGCAAGGATGAATTAAGAGCTTACCTGACAAATTCGATGAAGTTTGATGGTCAATTGCTCCTCTTTTGACGAAAGAGGATTTTTCTCCAGAGCACTTTCTCCCAAATCAGCAATGTAACAATGAACCAAATATGAGGTAATTTGTCTATTTATGCCCAAAAAGTTGAAAATTTTCGCAAAAATTTATTATGATTATTTTTTCAATCTATCTTAAGCTGCATAACCCGGATGCTTGGAAGTGCCCATATTGGTATATTTTCAGGTAAATTTTGACGAATTTGAGATTTTTCCCGGTTTTTGATCCATGACTGCTGACCCATCCTTCTTATGCACAAACATGATTGGGATCCAACAAGGCGATGAACTTGGCCAAATGTGACCTTTCTGTAGAAACTCTTGAATCTGCCTCTTGATTTCATCATTTTCCATAACAGAGCATCGATAGATCGGCCCATTAGGTAGTGACACACCTGGGGTCACAATGATGGGGTGCTTGACCTAATAGTACAAAGGTACCCCTGTGGGTGAGGTGAAGATTTCCCCATACTCCTCCATGACCTTGTTCATTTTTTTGTCATGTGAAGGAGCCCTATCTGTAGGTCATGGCCACAACCTTATTCTTGCCCTGAGGACAGATGATTAGGAAAATAAATTTCCCAGTATTGGAAATGAACTTACTACATTTTTTTGCAGTAACCAAACAAATAGCGATAGGCGGTGGTACATCTGGTATCCTATACAAATTATTTCCCAAAGTAATAATAACCACACGAGGTCAGGACTTATACACAGAATGTCACTTCCACAAGAATGGTTGGCCTAATAATACATCATAAACATCAAGAGAAGAAATGTCACATAATACCTCATCCGTGAAAGGCTTGGAATTGTAGGGAAGGTGGCACTGTTTGCTGACGTGAATATCTCATCCTTTGTGAAACAACCTGATTGTGTACAATTGTGGGTGTGTTGTGGTCGGAAAACCCAACTGCTTCACCACCTCTATTTAAATGAGGTTCTTTTGGTTCCCACTGTTGACAATGAATTGTAGCAGGGAACCCTTTACCCACATCTTGGAGTGGAAGAGAAACTCCTCCTCCTATAGATCTTTTGGTTCCTCCCTTTGGATCTTCGAGGTGGAAATGGTGGCATTGGGATCTGCATTGATAATCTGCTTCCATTTTTCATTCCCCTTGTCAGGTTCTGATTCAAAATCAGAGCATGCATCTGATTCAAAATCCTTCATCTCGGCCAATAGTGAATTCTTAGCCTGACATTCCCTTTTTTTGTGGGTGGAGCTCTTATGGAAGTCACACCACTTTCCCGTGTCCTTCTTCAGCTTCCTAGTGTTTTTCTTTGCTTGTGGCTTTGGTAGGTTGTCTTGGGCCACCATGCCTTGGCTTTGTATTTTTTTCTACGGTTAAGGGGCACATTTCCATTGATTTTTATTCACATATCCAAAGTCTCGCTTCTTATGCTTGAATTTATTCTCAATATTCACAGAATACCAGTATGCCATACCAAACGAGGAGATGTCAAGGAACTCTATTTCCTCCTGAATGCATCTGTGCAAACAACCGTGGTACTTCAACACCAAATTTTTCTCTAAATATTTGATACCCAAATTTGTGTGCAGGGTATGGAATAGATTCGTCATCTCATGCACATCTTGATCCCTTTGCTATCGCAGCGTAGTCCATTGTATGTACTTATCCTCATAGTTTCGCATAGGATAATGTTGTTCCTTGATGGCATTTAGGAAATAATTCCAAGTGGGTAAACCAAGAACTGAGAGGTTTCCCCCTCATCCTTTTTCTCACATTAGGTTTCCCACCAGTCCTTGACATGGGGGGTGGCTTTAAGGAGTGAAAAAATAATCTTCTCCTGGTCGTAAAAGTCATGAACTGATAAATATCCTTCTAATATTTTTAACCATATATCTACGACATCTGCATCTATTTTTCCCTAAAATATTGGAATGTCAAAGTTTACGTGTACCTTAAAAGGAGTAGTGCCTCCATAGTCTCTACTGGATGTAGATGCGCAACTAGTGGGCAATCGTTGAAGGATATGGGAAAAGTTATCCATCATCGCATTCCTTTATTTCTCAAGGGCCTCCTCGAGCAATATTTTAATAGTATCTCTTGCTCCCTCATCTTTCTTTTCTTCCTCCATGGGTGGTCATTGGGGTTTGCGAGGTTTATCTTGAAAAGGTTCAACCAGATCGAGCCCTAACTCCTTATACCTTGACCTCGTTGGGGACATGCAAAGAAGGATCGAGAAAGAGAAGACCGCTATGATACCACTGATCCAGATTTATTTAGGAACACAATGAAATACATAAATACATATAAACACAAATATGCAAGAGAAATAAAACTTCATTTCATTAATAACAAATAACTGAAATATGCTTATAGACAGAATGGAAATAAACTAGCTAGGGCGCTAGTAGTTTAGCTCTGAGAAGAGAGGTGGCAGCTATAGGCCTCTGAACTATGTTACAATGAGGGTCGAGGGCCTATTTATTATTAAGAAACAATGGAAAACTCTAAAAATCCAAAAATCTAACCCTAGGAGACAAAGCACCAAAACTAAGGGCCCCGTTTGGGTAAATTGGTACATCAACTTCTTGGGGACGTAACTTTGGGATATGATCTTTGTTACATACGTACAATACCATGTTAGAAAGACATATATGAGAAATACAACTTTTTATGTGATAAAAATTTAAGGAACTTATATGTTGCTCCTGGTTTTTCCAAAAAACATATTTTAGGGCCTTAAAACAACTCTGGAAGTTTAGGACCCAAAAAACTACTAAAAATAGTAAATTGTGCTACAATTAAGGAAATTGAAAAACTGAAAGAGCAATGGTTAGGCCCAAAGTGGAACAGGCTGGTCGACACCAATATCCACTTGGATAGCTAGATCCTAGCCCTAGAAAATAGTCTTAAATCTCATAGTCGTTGGCACAACACTAGAAGAAAAATGCTACAGTCACAGTCACATAGCCTCATGGGAGTGACTAGGGGTCTTAGTCACTTTGAGGGCTTGGAAAGGGAGTGATTGGGGCTCTAAGTCAATAAAATGTTGAGTTCCCTCAGGGTTGGTCACATGGAAGGGTGGGTTGGCTCCTAAAGGTTCTATAGCATGTGTGGAAGGTCAATTTGGTATTGCCATGTCGCTTTCACTTCCTTAACTATTCTTGGGGAGTTGAATCACTTCATAGTAACTATTCATCACATTTTTACCTTGGTTGGTCAGTTATCTTGGGTAAATGTGGGTGGAGGGTGTTTACATAATGGCATCATAACATGATTCACCCCTTGGACAGGATGGGTGGTGTTTGTTGATCATGAATTCATGTCAATTGCATATGTTCTTGTTGCATATGCATCACATTGGTCATAGTCGCAGTGTTATTGCCATGTGAAAGTTGATGGTGTTGTTGATTGGATGTGGTCTTCATGAGTATATATTGGTTATTTATTTGTTATGCATATCAGGGGCTATAGGTTGTTATGCATGCATTGTTATGGTTATGGTTATGCATACATAATAGGTTAGATATGCATTTTGAGGTCATTGTATGTTATTTCATCATGATTTTATTGATAAAATATGATGTTGATATTTTGGCTAAGATAGAGCAGGAGATGCAGCCTATTAGAGCGAGGTTGCAGCAGTAGAATTTGGGGTAAGAGCAGATCATCATACATGTATTTAATTCTTGGAATTCAGATATGTTAGGTAATGGATTGTTATATGCATTATGGCTTTATACATGTTTGTCATTTTATTTTTGTTGTGGTTACATGCATGGTAGATGCTAGTGAATTAGTGTAGACATATGCACATGTGTCGAATAGTCATGAGTGATAGTAAATTTTTGTTATATGCATCATTTTTGTCATTTTGTGTTAGTTAACTTGATGATTATGTTACATGTTGTTGATGAGTATGTTATATGTTAAATTGTTGTTGTTACATGTTACTTTAATTTATGATTAGGTTTATTGCATTAAGATATTGATGTTATATGTATTGTGTTGATCTAGATTGGTCTATGTAGATGGCTATGGTTGTGACATTCAGGTATGAGATGACATACTCGTGATGTTGTGTCATATTGTTAAATTTAGATAACCATAGTGTTCTATGCTTGATGCACATTTACTTCAATCTTTCTTAGGCCTGATACAAAATAGCAATCACATAAACATGAAAGTAAAATTTTGATAGAACACAATAATAGATCAATAGAAGAAAAGCCAAATATAGATAAGATTTAATATTCCTTTTATCCAGCAAAGATATGAGATATTGTTGCGTTACAGCAATCAACAAGATGCTTCAGCCAGAAAAGTCTTTCTCAATTAGCCAATCCTTCATGTGTGACACCCACATCCCTCAAAGACAACTAATCTCAATTCAATGCTAATCAACCCAAAGTCAATGAAGAAAATTCAATGTAGGAAGCAACAAAAAATTCAATGCATCAAATTAGGGCTTCGGTCAAATTCCATGTAATTCCTCGATTTTAGTGCCTAGCAATATGGCCTCCTAAAATTGGATTTTTGGCAGAAGTTGGAGGTCAAATGAGAAAGGGTTGACCACGGTCAATGCTGGTCAACGCTATAGCAAAAGGCCCTAAAAAGATCCATAGAAAATAGCAACTACACTCCACATGCATGGTGGGGAAAAGGCCTCCCGAGGCTATCGAACCAATCAGATCACAATGAGATAATGTGTGATGAGTTATGATAAAATGACCTCCAAGTCTCTCCAATTTATATCCATCATTGAGGGTGTGTGACACATCTATTAGGCATGTGAGCCTACATTACAAATCTTTCCGACCTTGCACATGTGGAAAATAATTTCAAAATAAATGTTCTGCTCATCCAAACAAGATGATATTTACATCAATATTTCACCTCTCCAAAATAGGAATCCCAAAAAAATATGACCATCATCATATGAGCAGTGCAACATGGAGTTTAGACCTAGTTTCCCAAAATTAACACTTCCTCTCAACCAGGGAGGACTCCATTTTTCCATAAGTGCCATCCAATAGTACCATCGTGTACTTTTACCAAACATTGTGCATCATCCTATCGTAACTTGATTTGCTAACTCTTTCGAGATAGAACAAAAAGTTGAGCCACAAATACATCACACTCCGCTGACCCAAATTCGGCTTAGAGGTAAAAGTCAAAATAGTATCATATTAACCTGAAGTTAGCTTACTAACCCGAAGTCAGTTTAGAGGTAAGAACCTCATCATACTTGACCCCAGATCAAGGTGTTGGACATGTGCTATCCTAGACATAGAGAGTATGACAATCTCTGATGCGTCCATCTGTCTTTCTATTTGTATATATCCACATTTCCCACCTCATTGGCCAAATGGGAGGTACTTCCCATGAGTCTGAAATTGTAGGATGTGTGCGGGGCACAGATCAAAGAGAGGTGAACCAACTCAATATAATAATGTTGGGGAAGAAGCACAACAAGGTTTGGCAAGCCTAGCTCCGTATGTGCTTATAGCTCCAAGAATCTATCCCCAAGCCCCTTGGAGCTCTCAGAGCTCATAGTCCAACTCAAGCAGGACCCTCAGAATATGGTCTTTCCATCATTCTAAGCTTCTCACGGAAGGTTAGGAACTTGACCTTCCCTAGGGACTTCGTGTGAATATTCGTAACCTACCCATCTATTCCTATATCATCGAGCCTTATAGTGCCTCGTTGTACCATATCCTAGATAAAGTGGTACCTGATATCAATATGCTTGGATTAGTCGTTGAACATGGTATTCTAAGAAAGAGGAATCTCATTCTGGTTATCACAAAGGATAACGGTGGTATCTATCACATGCCCAAAAATCTCACTAAAGAGCTTTAGCAACCAAACAACGTCACAATAGGCCATACTTGCTGCAATGTATTCAGCCTCAACGGTGCTCAAAGCCACCGAATTTTTCTTCCTGCTCATCCAAGATATCAAAGAAGAACCCAAGGTGAAGCAGCATCCATATGTTCTCTTGCGATCCACCACACTACCAGCCCAATCGACATCAGAATATCCATGGAGTCTCAAACTCCCAGTAGTGTATCTTAGCTGATGGTTGATTGTGCCCTGAATATATCTCAATAAATTCTTGGCACCAATCCATTGAATGTGATGAGGGTCAAACATATGTTGAATCAAAGTGTTCACTACAAAACATACGTCCGGATAAGATTTCACTAAGAACATCAGGTCCCCCACGAGCTGTCGATACTCGAAAGGATTTTCTAGCACAGGCCCAATAGCATTTCCACATAACTTCTTGAAGTTTAGTTCCATCTCTGTCGACAAAGAATTATATTCCACCATAGCAAATCTCTCCAGCAAATTCACGACATATTTTCCTTGAGAAAGGAAAATCTCGCCTGGCCTCTACTAGACCTCTAAGCCTAGGAAGTAGTGCATCATTCCTAGGTGTTTCATCTCAAACTCAAAAGCTATCCCCCTCTTACACTGTTGAATGAGAGGGTCGGAACATATCAGGAATAGATCATCCACATATAGAACCAGACTGGGATGCCTTTCACTATCAACCTTAAAATAAATGTTCACATCAGCATTACTTTGAGTGAAGCCCAACTTCATCAAGTAGTTATCTATCCTCTCATACCAAGCCCTGGGGGCTTGCTTCAACCCGTAGAAGGATTTCTTCAACCTGCATACATGGGTGTCTCTATCTTGGACTTCGAACCCCAGAGGTTGCTCCACATACACCTCTTCATTTATAGAACCATCCAGAAAAGTGGTATTCACATCCATCTGATGGAGACTCCATCCTTGCGTTGCAGCAAGGGAAATAATAGATCGTATGGTGGTATAGCAGGCCATAGGTGAAAATATTAATCATAATCTATGACTTCCTTTTGAGAGAAGCCTTGGGAAAAAAATATTGCCTTGTACTTTTTAGCACTTCCATCAGATCCATGCTTAATCTTATAGAGCCATTTCCAGGTGACAACAGATTTGTCCTTCGGTCTTTTGACCACTTCCAAGACATCATTTTTCATAATGGACTCATATTCTTCGTGCATAGCATCCTTCCAAACTGGATGCTTGATGGCTTCTTCAAATGATCCAGGCTCATATTGTACTATCGTACTCATTGCTACTAGATACCCTTGGTATTTCTTCGGCTTCTTTCTTTCACGGAATGTCCCCCTTGGGGCAATATGTGTCTCGACATCTGTGAGAGTATCCCTGAGCCATGAGGGTATTCTCTTATTTAAAGGAGGTGGATCAATGAGATCCATATGTCCTTCAACATCAAGAATTAGTTCATCCTTCAGCTCTTCCTACTTCCCTACTTCTTCATCTTCTTTCTCTTCCTTGGAGCTAGTAATATTTCTCACTTTCTTGAGGGAAACATCTTCATCGAAGGTAACATCGTGGCATATCTCCACCTCTCTTTGACCATGCACATAGATTCTATATGCCTTCAAAGTTTAACTGTAGCCCACAAACGTTCCATTCTTTCCATAAGCATCCAACTTGCTTCTCTTTTCTTTCAACACATGAAATTAAAAAGGACAACCAAAAACTCTAAAATGAGAAACATCAGGTTTCTTACAAGAGAAGACTTCTTAAGGAGTATTTGAGTCTAGAGCAGAATGCGAGCATCTATTTTGAACATACACAATAGTTTTCGCAGCTTCTCCCCATAGCAACTTCAGAAGAACTTGGTCACATAGCATGGCGTGGGCAGCTTCCACAATGGTCATGTTCTTTCTTTCAGCAACACCATTTTTCTCAGGAGTGTACGCAATTTTGGTCTCCCTCTTAATGCCAGATTCTCTACACAAATCACTGAATTCATTTGACTCATACCTGGTCCCATTGTTGTTCCTCGAAAATTTTATTTTCTTCTCAGTTTGATTTTCCACCAAGGCCTTGAAGGTACAAAACCATTTGAATTCCTCATCCTTCTTCTTTAAAAAATATATTTGGGTCTTGCGGGAGAATTCATCTGAAAATTTCATGTAATAGGAACATCCTCCCAAGGAGGTCACGGGCATCATACCAGATAAGTCAGAATGTATCAACTGCAAGATATCAATTGTCTTTGTGACACTTGAGGGGAATGGTCCCCATGTATGCTTCCTTCCGCACAACCCTAACATATACATTCATGATCATCTCTAAATTCAGGCATCTCTATCACCACCTTCCTTGCTTCAAGAAGGGCTTTATAATGAAGGTGTGCAAACCTCCGGTGCCATAACTCTATTTGAAGAGTTGTATCACATGACATAGCCCCCAATGGGTTTCCTCCAACCTGGTAGAGTGTATCAACTCTAAAACCAATAGTAAGAGCTTCCTTGAAGTTCTTCTTCTAGATACGTAACTTTCCATCAACGAATGCCACATTCAACTCTTTATCTTCCATTGCCAAGATGGACACAAGGTTTTTCTTCAAATTAAGTACAAAAAACACATCTTGTAATCATAGTACTTGACCTTGAGATAGATGGAGGGTCAAAGTCCCTATCCCTTTCACAGGATAGGTGGCATTATCTCCAAGGATAATTTTCAGATTAGTATCCTTCTCAACCAAATCAAAAAGGACATCTTTATAAATAGTGAGGTGCCTTGAAGTACCATTATCAATCAAGAAGACATCCAAGGTTTTGGGTGGAGATGCAGCAGAGAGGGAAGATACAAGAATAAATTCATTTCTATTATTATCAACAACATTATACTCACCATAGCTGGAATTTCTTGACCTCTTGAAAGGTTTCCCATTTCCACTACGATCAGAGGGAGAATTCCTTTTTCCTTGGAACTTGTTGTTCTTGCCATTCCTTCTCAAGTTGTTGTTGTCATCATCCCTAGGAGAGTCCCTTCTATTAGGAAACTCTCTTGCATAGTGACCAGACATGTTAGAAGTGTAACATCTTCCATTCCTTTCTTTGGGCCCCACTCTACCATGGTTTTGATTTCTCGAGCCACCATGGTTCTTCTTCTTTTCATGAGCGGAAAATGTAGTAGGGCCAATACCATTTCCAATAGAGGCATACTCCATTATTCGGCCAGCAAAGTCTTTCTCAGTTAGCCAATCCTTCATGTGTCACACCCACAACCCTTAAAGACAGCTCATCACAAGTCAACGTTAGTAAACCCAAAGTCAACGTAGAAAAGTCAACACATGCAACAACAAAAAATTCAACACAACGAATTAGGGCTTCAGTCAAACAACCCGAAATTCCTCAATTTTAGTACCCAACAATACCGCCTCCTAAAATCAGATTTTTGGCAGAATTTGGAGGTCAAATGACAAATTTTTGACCACGGTAAACGCTAGTCAACTCTGCAGCAAAATGCCCTAAACAGATCTGCAGAAAATAGTAGCTACACTCCACACGTGTCAGGGGAAAAAGGCCTCCCAAGGCTATCAAACCAATAAGATAACAATGAGAGAATGTGTGATGAGTTGATGAGAAAATGACCTCCAAGACTCTCCAATTTATATCCATCAATGAGGGTGTGCGACACATATATTAGGCATGTGAGCCTACATTAAAAATCCGGTCGACCTTGCACATGTGGAAAATAAATTCAAAATAAATTTTATGCTCATCCAAACAAGATAATATTTATATCAATCTTGCACCTCTCCGAAAGATAAATCCAACTAAAATATGACCATTTTCATATGAGTAGTGCAACATGGAGTTTGGACCTAGTTGCAAAAAATTAACACATATTAATTTGGACTAACTTGTGCAGATGTGATAGCCTCCCATGAGATACATTGAGGTGTGATTTTGATTATGTTGTCAATTTGGTTTATCTGGCATGGTATGTTTACAAGTTGATTAAATGTTTGATTAATTGAATGATACGAGTATGTTTCTATAATATTGCATGAAGGAATTATTTTTTTTAAGATGGTTGTACTAACAAATTATGTGCTGAGACAACTTATATGTACTTGAGTGCAAATAAGTGTTAGTTGTAGTGTTATGATTTATGAATATGAGTTAACTGTTTATTATGACATGGTTGATAGTCTTGGTAGGATGTCTTGATAGGTTAATTTCAATTACTAGATAGGATGTCTTGATATTTCGAACACGTGGCTAACATGTGTGACCAATTGCAAGGAAACCTTCTTGGCATTAGTGTGACAAGGTAATAGTTGATTTTCTTATATAACTAACAATTGGGTGATGTGATAGTGCATAGTAAGACTCAATTGCAACAAGGAAAAGGTAAGAGAAAGGAAATGGGGTCAAAATTCCTTTGTATATGTTTGGAAACTGCAATTCCAAATGAACAATTTCTTTGTATACAATAAGTCGTCTTAAACTTGATTTTGTTTGACATTATGTTGATATGTGTTATATTCCTGAACATGTATTTTGTTAGTGTTTAATAGTCATAGTCATCAAATTTACCCTTTCCACTTTAGTTAGAGCCTTATGGTCAAAATTTTGTATTTTAAATCAACTTTGACATCTCTCTTGGTTGTCAAATTTTCCTAAGTCATTATCTAGGTGTAAAGATACTCCCATGTCATGGTCATCAAGGTAAATTTGAAATTAGTTTCATGAATCATTGATCACCATAGGTCATTTTTCTTCATTAAGTTTCATTATTTAAAATTTGAAAAGAAAAATTCATGGTTTCATAAGGTTGAGCATGAAAGTGTCACGAGTGTCTTGGTTGGTCTAATCCATAATCATACTCATTAATTTGGGTGTGTGATCATCATATTCCATTTAAAGTAATTCATCATTCAAAATTACTAAGGTGTCATGAGAGTTATAAAATTATGGAATAAAGTACATCAAGAGTATCAAGGTACATCTACATCACATGGATATGTAACATTCCTATTGAAGAATATGTTTCCATTACAAATCACATCATCAATTCATTTTTGTAAAAGGTACACATGATGTCACTCCACTATCAAGCCAAAAAATCGATTTTTCAAGATATAAGGAGCATTAACACAATTCTAAACTTCATTCTATCATTTCAAAGTTCAAAGAGCTCCTCTCCATCAATTTGAAGAGCTTCCATATCCATCAAAAGTTTGAATTTCATGATCACTTCCATATTTCAGCAGTCTGGTGCGTTTCTGGAGGGTCTTGCTACGCTTTTAAATTGGAGGCCAAGGGGAAGAAGGAAGGGTTCAGTTATCATCTCAGTGCTTCAAAGGTTCTTTTAATAAGTAATTCCAACCTTTCAAACCCTCTATGCAGTATTTTTCTTCATAAAATTGATCAAACTCAATCCCTAGGGTTTTGCTGCATTTTCTTGTTGTGTTTTCTCTTTCAATGGTATTTTTCTTCAATTGAGAGGAAAACCCCTTGTTTTTGGGTTCATACATCCTTCATTATCCTCATTAAACATTCCCCACCCTTCCTCTCACTAAAATTCCTCCACTTCAAATTTTCCCTTATCAGACCCAGCTTGTTGTTGCACTTCCGGCACAAATCTATGTTTTCCCCTTTTTTCCCCTTGTTTCTTACTCATTTTGAGAAATTTCACTTTCACTATGTCCCTAACACCTACCCCTACCTCTCATAATTTTTTCAGATTTTTTCCTACACCCCATCCCCTCAATTCCCTTCCCTCAAGTTTTTTCGTGTTTAGCCCTGTTTTGCAACTCAAAATCCCTTGCTCCCCCTTGTTTGAAACTAGGGTTTCCTATCAAAAGTGGAACCAAAACACATGGTGAACACTGGTGAAAGGAGGAGGTATAGGGGAGGAGAGATCTCAAGATATGAGCCAACTCATATGCAAGAGTTCAATGCATCATAATTTAACAAGCCTCTTTGCCATCAACATCAAGAAGGATCAGGAAAATATAGTAGGGATTTGTTTTCCAGTGTCAGAAGAGGTCACAACTTTAGAAACTACCATCCCTAATAAAGGTGAAATTTGTTTCAAGGGAATGGATTTAGAGCTGTAACACTACAAAATTTTCTTGAAACCATAGTACAAGGAGTCTCCTTCTCATGTTTTTCCTAGCAGGAAATTGTTGGACAAGTACAACCCTTTGATGAATATTATCATGAATTATTTCACTTGTGAGGGAAGGTTTAGCAGGCTATATCGGTATTATATCATATTATTGATGCATTTCACTTCTAAAAACCCCTAAACCTACCTAACTATCTGTTTATAATTTTGGTGAAGATGACAGAGAAAGTGCAGTATAAAATAAGATATCATCAAGCAAGCCTCTTTCATCATGCTTTAGTCAAGGTAATAGTCCTCCACCAACTAACACATATCAACATGTCATGGGAAAAATTCTTGGAGGCAACTACTCTCTTACTTGTCTCTAGCCAGTCAAAGATTCAAATCTCTCCTTCAACATCATCTAGACCACAAGGAGCTGAAACTTCAAGCATGCCATAAGTGACAAAAAATCAGCCTATAATAGATATTTCAAGGACAGAAAAGAAAGGTAAGAAGCTGGTATTTGTTCCTAAAGTAGGAGAGGAGATGCCTAGATCTAGGCGTAAAACTAGATCTCAAGCAAAAAGGATACCTAAGGAAGTTGTTAGTGAAAAGGAAGTTCAGTTGGAAACCATGAGAGAGGAATCACCTCTAAGTAGACATGATTCACAATTGCATAATGAAGAAGAGGTACTTCCAGAAGTTGAGATGGATGACCTAGGAGAATAGCATGGAGATAAGTTAGTAAAAGATATCATCAAGGAGAAGGAAGCATAAATTAAAGAGCTAAAGGATTACCTATTCAAAGTCAATTTCATGGTGGCTTTCCTACATCAGGACAATATAAATTTGAGACAGGCTCTAATTTAGTATATAAAGCCACAAGAAGACCCTCCATAAGCAAGTAAAATAGGTGTTTTGACAGAAAAGGATAAAGGTAAGGCCATCATTGATTTTGAGCAGCTAAAAGAGAAGAAAATTCAAAAAAAGCCTAGGATACCTAAGACAAGAGCAATGGATAGGAAGGAACGGAATCTAGAAGATCCATCTCCTCCTCAAGCTCAAGACACCATAGCTACTACTCAAGCTCAAGATACTATATTTGACTCCATAAGTGTCGAGATTGAGAAATAAAAGGAATATTTTCTTGAAAAAGTGAATGTACACTTGGAGAAGCTACTGGAAAAATTAAACATGGATACCACCATGCAAATAAATATGGCAAGGCACTATTATGCTAGGAACATGATTTGCAAGGTTAGGGTGAAAAAATGAAGGAGAAGCTCAAAATAGCCCAAATGAAACTCAAAATTAAAAAAAGCCTAGACCTATTGGTTGATGAATCATTGGTGGTATGAAAGCAAAACAAAAATAAAAGGAGAGGAAACAAAATTTTGAAATTTTGAAGTTTTTGTGCACACATGAAAAAAAACATCCTATAGAAACGCAACAACTAGTTGTTGCGCTTTTTCTCAGAGGGTCCAAATCCAAAATTTCAAGCATGGTTGGATAGATAATGACTTGCAAATATCAGAAAATCACTTTAGTATGCTTATAGATTCATGATTTTGAAGAAACTAATCAAACAATTCCTTACACCTTTTTTCCACCTTTTTAGAAATTCGTTGTGTTTTTGGACACTTGCTCTTAAAATCAATTTTGAGCAACCTAAAATGATTAGTTTGGATGACTTAAAGGTCCCAGGATATAGTATACATCCTAAGATTTCTTCCCCAACCTTCAGCATCATTTATAACCTCTTCTAAGTCATCAAAAAATCAATCCAAAGTTGTTGCCCTTCTGCTAAAAATGTTTCTTGTGTTTCCGGGAAAGTTGTTGTGTTTCTGTGTTTGAATAATTTTCGCTACACGTGGAGGTCAAAGTTCAAACTTGGTCGATGTAATATTTAACTCATGATTTATATGATGATTAATAGGCTTATTAATGATTATCATTGTAAATAATCTTGTGATCAATGGTTTGAGAGATAAGCTCAATTAGTTAGCTAAAAGAGGGGAAAGTTGTTTCTAAATTCCCTAGAATTTGGCAATGAGTAATTAGGTTCATTAATTTCTCGCTATGGATTAGGATTTGACCCCTTAAATGTGGAATCTTTTTTTTCCTCTATATTTACTTAGGAACAAGTTAAAGAGTACGTTGGATATTTGAAGTTCACACTTTTTTGGAACTGGTATACTTGACTCTTTGCAGAAATAATATACAGGCAGTTGCAACTATTTTAATGGGATTCTTATGATGTGGTTAGTGACATTTTTTTTCTCCATGTTTCTTGATGCATATGATGATTAATTTTTTCTAGCGTCCATCTATGTTCTTCGTGTGTTAATCTCCTAAGTTTAAAATAGAATACATTGCCTCATATGCTATGTTTTGTCTAAGATTTCCATATAAGTTTTTTATCTTCTATATAAATGAATTCATATAGGTATGCTCATTTTACTCCTTCTACATGATTTAATCCTCACCATACTACAATCAAGAATTCAATTTTTGTCACTAGTTACCTCTATCTTGCCTCATTCTATGACTGTAATTGATCCTTTGGAATACTTGGCCTAGTTCCTAATTTTGTGCTTCTTATCTAGAAAAACCTAAATAAGAAACCCTATCACACTAATAACTAGCCTAAAACCCTAATATTCTCCAACCACTTCCATTGGCTATGAGATTTATTTTGAGAGAACCCTCTCTGATTTAGTAGGGCTAGATACCAAGTCAAAAGTTGGTTTTTGGTCACCTCTTTGGTTTCCTTTCTCAACCTTGGGAAAATAAGGAGCCCTAACATGGTTGACAGGTATAACAACTAGTTTCTAGCTATGGTTGGATTCTTCAAGGGAATTGGAGTCCCTTGAGAGATGGCATGGACATGTTTAGTTACAAGGAAACATGCTTGGCATGTCAAGGTAAGGTAACTGATATATTGTTATATTTTTTTATACATTGACAGTTATTTGTTTACAGTAGTATGATGCAAGGAATTGCATGGAAAAATATAATGTCATAAAATATTGAAGAAGTCTCAGGTTGAGCTTTCCTTGGGAAGCATTGGGAACCCATGGGGATTGAGTCATGTTATTTGTTACTATTTTTATGCTTTTGATCTTTTGTTATTTGTTTGTGCTTGATTTGAATTTTTGTGTATGACTGGTGCATGGCCTTGCCACTTTTTTGTGGTGTCGTACTGTTATTAGTTTTCATGGTTCTCTTATTATTTGTTTATTTTTATTGCCTTTTATTTTTTAAGGGTCTTGGGAATTAGTTTAGGAAAGAGGAAAGTTAATGAAGCTCAAGAAGGTATGAATGGAACTTGATAGGTAATGTAAGACTCGGATGAAGCCTGGTGCATGTATAAGGGTAGCGGAAGGTAAGAATATGACAACTGGTTGGACTAGTTGGTTCCATTGTGGTACATGGACGATGGCATTTTAGAAATGAGAGAGGTAACTAGAAAGGTAAAGTAAATGGATTTGAGGCATCAAATTCCTTGACTATATTGGGAAATGTTGTTCTCAATGTTGTACATGTTGTGTGTTGTACCTTAAGAGACAATCCCTTAGCTGTGATAAGGAATCAGTTCTTAAGACATTTTATGATTATGTCACAATTTTTTATGTCTCTGTTTTATTAACCCTCAAGTTATAATTAAACCCTTACATATCAAATATTATGAATGATTCACAATGCTACCATATATTGATGTTGAATGAAGTGACTAGAAGAATATGTAAGAAGAAGTCCAAACTGATATACTGTTTTATACAGAAAATATCATTCCAAACCTCAGAAGAAATATGTGAAAGAAATAGTTAAAACAAAGGAGTGCCAATTAAGGTTTTTTAACTCTTATACACAGAAGTAAAAAGAGACCTGCTGCTCATAACCTTGTCTTATTCATAGATGGAAATACATAATGAAAACTGGAATGCATTTCAACATAATCAAAATGCCAGAAACTTGCTTACTCATTCATTAATCCCTAAATCTTTGAGTACAAAAATATTTGTCTGGAGATCCAAAATTCAGAATCTTTCTTCCTCTTGAAAATTACATTAAATATAGTAAAAATTAGTTTGGAACTACTGTAACCAATCCTAACTACCAAAAATACTTCAAGACTTCGAATGTTGTCTATTACATGCCTTGAAAATGTCTTATTACAATTACATTGTCTTCAGAAAATAACATAAAATAAACATCCTAATCTATAGGAATTGTTGATGATGTGGCTTCTTTTCCTTGGTCAACTGATTTGTCTTTCTTTGTTGTTGATCCTTTTGGCAGGTCAATTGTCCAAGCTCTTCACTTTTTCCGTATTTCTACCTTCGTCATGGATGAATGTGTCAGATTGTGATATTCCAATCTGAATGTAGTATTTTGATCATAAGAAGGCCTTTCAGAGAAAAGAATTTTTACCATCCACAAGAGTTGAAAATGTCTCTGCAAGAAGTTTACCATTGTCTCTCCTTTAAGTACCTGAGTCTTTTCATGCCTATTATCAATCTTGCTTTTTGTCATCACCAGTAAATTTTCATAAGATCTCCATGGCAAAATATTTCCTTCAGCTCCCCAACATGATGGCAAGCCTACCCTTGTCATTTTATCAAAATATTTATCAAACTGACTTACTGCTTCTTTGATTTCCATTAGTTTCTTTTCTGCAGCCTTTATGAGATCACTCCCGATAATAATTTTATTAATTTCCACTGCATATAACATTTTTTCCTACATATCTTTCTCCTCTAACTCCTGATCTGATTTGGAATTGATAAAATCAATAAATCTTCTGGCCCAAATGGCTCTGTTAATCCATTTTTTCTTATCAAACATAATTGGTTCTTCACACTCCACAATAAGGCTTTTTTCTTTTGCAATTATCATCAAGAAGCACCAATTGGATTTCATTTCTGAAATGATATCAGTCCAAATGATATATTTAGATTTTATTAGAGACAGATTACCTTTCATTCTTTCTTTGAGATTCTTAATCTTAGCTTCACCATTTTGGAAATCCATTTTGTATTTATCTGCTTCATTTTCTATGATCTTCATCAATTTTGTTACAATCTCCAGATCTGTTTGAGCCTTCTTTATATCTCTTTCAGCCATCTACAACTCAGTATTTAATTGAATAATTTGTGTTTGAGGGTCTTCATCACCTGAAGGAAAAACAAAAGTACAATTATGATTATCAATATGATTTTGTAATGAAATTGCAGTCTGCTTTATTTTGGATAGTTCTTCATCCTTCTACATGAGTTGCTGCAACAAATTTTCCTTTTCCTTCTCTACCTCTGCAACTTTTGTAACCATTGAATGTTCACCAGTAGGTAAATTCAATTTCTTCCTTAATGTCGATATCTCTACCTCAGCGCTTTGCATTAATTTCTTTACAGCAGTCTTGTCACTAGGGTCTACTCCAATTTTTATAATAATCTTCTTCAATTCTTCATTTTGAACTATTAAGGCTCTTGAGGTAGCCTTTCCTAACTTCAACTATTTAATTACTTTGCCCAACATATTCTCTACCTTTATTTCCATTGCATTATTCTTTGTGAGGTCATTTACAATCAATTGACCTATTTGCATATGCAAGTTCATTTTATCATTTAGAGGAATCTTATTTACATCCACAGTCACATTAATAGTGTTGAAATTGCTGGAAGGACCAATTGACATATCTATAGGATGTGAGAGAGAAATTCTAAAATGATCCTTTTCAAGATCCATTACAGTTAACAACCTTGTTTGTTTAGTAGTAACTTGATGTTCAGCTTGGGCCTCCATGCTAGCCTTCATCCTCTTATTTCTTTCTTCAATTTATGAAAACATCTGCTTAATCAAGGGCACCTGTTCATGAGAAGCTTCATGATTCTTGAGTGAGGCAGGAGAATTTTGTTCTTATCTAAAATTCAAAGAAAAACCAGGAGTAGTAGATGTAGGCTCTTAAGTAATTTTTGTTCTCTTCATGGCTCCTTGATCCTCATCATCTAGATCAATCACCATTTCCTTGGTTCTTTTAGCTGTTTTCTCTGCTATAATAGGAGTTTGAATGCTAGCATATGCTGAGTTCTTCACATCTTTACATGCTATCTTCTCTTGTTCTAGCCTAGTTTCATGAATGAAAGCAGAATATCCATTCTCAATCCTTCTATTTGAAATAACACTATATGGGTCATAAGCCCAACTTTCTCCTAATAACATCTACATGTCATCTAACATTTTTTTCACTTCATCAAATTCCTGTCTCATATTTACTATGAAAGGGCCTACAACCATGGGTAATTTGTACATGTGACCTTTCTTCATAGGCACAAAATGAGTCTGATCAACATTTAGACTCTGTCTAATGAATTATAAATCAAAAAGTCTCATTGGCACAAAATTTGGGAATCTGTAAGGCTCAACAGTTGCTCCATATAGCCTTATTTAAGAATATTCATAAAAAACAAACCAGTATCCATATTTGAAATTGTTTCCTAAATGCAAAAAATCCTGAGCTTTAGGTAGGAAACAAGGAGGAGGACTTCCATTCAATATTTTGTATGCAGTTGGCATGTAATAACTAGAAAAATCAAACAACCTAGCCTCATTTTGCTCCCTTATAACTACATCTGTCCAGAATATCACTGATTGCCTTATTTTATTTACATCCATAATATTTAGGCCTAAATGCATGGATTCTTCCACATTCTGGTGTAAGAACATATATACAATTAATGAGGGAAATTTAAAAGAACCTGTTAATGAGAGGCTCATCAGCTATGAGTTGACTGCTTCCTACCAATATGATGGAATATCTAGCACCATTCCTGGCTTCATCATCATGGAAAACATTTCTAGAACTGATTTATCCACTACATTATCATCATCCTTACCAAAAAAATTTGTAATATGACTAAAAAATGGACAAGTCTTAGCATCAAAAACCCCCATATCAAACTCCTTGCAATCTGACTGAAACTGCTTCATGTCAGGATTCAAATGAAACATGAACTGATTGAATTCTTCTCTTACAAGATTATCATAATACTGAACCAATGAATTGTTGGAAAATTTAACAGATGACTCCGACTCAGGATAGCATAGAGCTTGACGGATTAATAGGGTAGACACATGCAAAACATTTTCTCCTTGGGAATTCATAACAAAACACTTCCCTGGATACATAACAAAATACTAACCAATAGATGAATTCAAGGAAAAGGTGGGTTTTAGGAATTCATGCAAGCAAGACTCCAGACTTGGTCATGGCAGAATACACAGGGGAGGCATTAGCATTCAAGATTAAATGCTTGTAAAAGGGGAGTTAAATTACTGAACAAAGGATATCTTGAATATCCCTCTCAGTATCCATGAGAGGGTATATGGCTGGTTTAACCTGACAGGGATGACCTTTTAGCCATGGTTAGGAGTTTACGTGAAAAACAGTTTATAGGGTGGTCAAATTTTGTAGGTGGCAGAAAGCTAAAACGGGGTGCAGCGCAACAATTCACAAGTAAATTTGAAAAATAAACAAAAAATTCTTTAAATAGGTGGCGCGGGTTTTGAATTAAATGCTGACAAGACACGCCAGCAAGTCGTTAACTCTGCTTGATGTGGAAGAAAACTGTGACCAACTCAGTCTCCTACGTCACTGCGGGGGCTCTCGGGGTATGAAAGAAAACTTTGGCTATTTCTCCCGCATTCGATCTCCATCGTTGATCTCCGCTATCCCCACAGTCAACCTGGTCAACTGCGGAGGCACTCCTCATGTTATCTATCATGCTAGTTGTGATAGCGGGTTGGGCTTTTCGATAAAGATTTTGATGATCGGTGCTTTCTGCCATTCAAACCAATCACTATTTAACCTATAATACAGACTCACAGTTATAAATTTTAAATATTTAAACTTAAACTTTAATGAACATAAATATTTTTTTTTTATGCTAAAGTATAAGACTTCAATACTTTAAGATATTTTCTCACATTTTTATTTTTATTTTTTCAAATATTTGAAAAATAAAAGGATACAACTATGATCGACAACATCTGGCTCCACCTGGGGATAGCATTTTTTGCCATGAAACACTAAGAACCCACAAATTAGTGCCTTCACTTCGGGCATGGAGTAAAAAATTGCTTGATGAGAAATACAAAATGAGAGGAAACTGAATATGTACAATAGTAAAATAACAACCTTTAATGCTAGAAATAATGTTTCAGATACTTCCCATTTACATGGAGTTATACTGCTTCTCCATCAAGATTTTCCAGCATGAAAATGTTGTTTGATCTGACTTCAGATATTTTGTAAGGACCATACCATAAAGGATCAAATTTTCCATGTTTCCCTTTCTCTTCCCTCCTAGCATCCCATCTTAATACCAGATCTCAAGTCTGAAACATGATTTCTCTTGCCTTTCTATCAAAAACAGATTTCATTTTTTCCTGATAAATGATCAAATTGTGTCTAACTTTATTTCTTCTTTCATTTAATTCTATCACCTAGTCTAGTCTTCTAATCAAGGCATTAGGTTCCTCTTGAGAGTCTTGAAGAAAAGAAATTATTGTTCTTGCTAGCTGAGTAAGAAACAAAGCCTTAGCACCATATACCAATTCATATGGAGACTTACCAGTGGATCTTTTAGTATTCATCCTTACTGCCCATAAAGAAAAAATCAACTTTGAATCCCAATCCTTTTTATTCTCATTAATTGTTTTCTTCAATATTTTCACCAATGTTTTATCAAATGATTTTGCTAATCCATTTCCTTGAGGATGATATGTTGAGGAGTGTGATAATATTACATTATAAGTCTGACAAAAATCTATGAATCTGACTGAATTGAAAACCTGAGCATTTTCTGTTACAATTTTTACTAGACATCCAAATCTACTGAAAATATTCTCCTCCAAAAACTTCATCATAACCAAATCATTCACCTTTCTAGTAGGAATTGCCTCTACCCATTTTCTAAAATAACCAGTAGCAGTTAGAATCCACTTAAACTTCCCACTTGATGGTGGATTAATCTCTCCAATGAAATCCAATCCCCATTGTCTAAAAGGTTCTTCAATAAATACAGGAAGAAGTGGTAAAGGAGCTAGTCTTTTCTTTTCTGCAAACAATTGGCATTTCTGGAAACTTCTAACAGTTCTGTATACATCAAAAAATAAAGAGGGCCAATAAAAACCTGATTTAAGAATCTTATGAGCAGTTGCCTTCCAGCTGTAGTGACCTCCACACAATCATTCATGATATTCTTTAATCACCTCCATGGTTTCCTCTTCTGTCAAACAGAACAACAATACACCAGCAGGATCTTTCCAATACAACTTAGCTTCAATTATAACATGAGGTTGAGCTTTGAGTTTCAGAGCTCTGTAATTATCTCTATTTATTGAAGGAGGACAAGAAAAGAAACAGAGATAATGAATGATATCCTTATACCAGCCTGAATAGAGAAATTTGTACTTAATTGCTGACTTTGTCTTAATATGATCCGTTTCTTCAGTTACTTCATCTACAGGCGCAAGTAAACTCATTCCCAAAGCTTGGAAATTAGATTATGTCAGCAATTTGGTTAGTCCCTGTCCTTTGACTAACATTGTTGGTTTGATATCCAAGTCATATTCCTAGATTTTAGCAGTCCATTTTCCTCTTTTTCCTTCCACGTCACTCTATACTAGCAGATCCTTTATAGCAGAATTAGGCACATATGCTACTATTTGAGAATTAATAATATAAGTTCTGAAAGCATTTAATGATTTTACTAAATCATATACCCATTTCTCCAATATATTATACTTCAGTTCTCCATCTCTGAGGACTTTGATGAAAAAGGCTACAGGTTGTTCACTACTTTCTTCATTTTTTTGTAATAATACAGTAGCAATAGTAGAAGATGATGCAAATGATAAGACCTGAAAAGGTTTTAAGTAATCTGGAATGATTAAGACAAGAGCTTCCTGGAGAGCTTCTTTAATTCTATTGAATGATTCTCTTTCATATTTATCCCATTTTACTTCAGCATTATTTTTTAACATATCTATTATTCTCCTGACAATTTCAGCATAATTTAGAACAAATATTCTCAGAAAATTTATTTTTCCCATAAACCTTTGGATGTCCTTTTTACTTCTAGGAAGTGGAATTGTTTGTATAGCTTCAACCCTTGTAGGGTCAATCTTTACTCCTTGTTTTGAAACTATATGACCCAATAACTTACCTTCGTCTAAAGCAAAAAATGATTTCTTGGGATTTAATGATAATCCAAATTTTCTACATTTTAAGAAAGCTTTCTTCAAGTGTTCTAAGTGTTCATCATTAGACCCTGAAAAAATAGTAACATCATCAAGATAAATAACTACAAATTTATCACCCACAAAAGCAATATCCATTGCTCTTTGGAAATTTTCTCCTGCATTCATGAGGCCAAATAGCATCCTGGCATACATGAATGTTCCCCAAGGTGTGGTAAAAGCAGTCTTATTTTGATCTTCCTTCTCCACAGCCACCTAATTATATCCAGAAAAACCATCAACCATGGATAACCTGAATGCTCTAGTTACTTTCTTCAGAACAAAATCCATCTTGGGTAAAGGATAGTTATCTTTTAAAGAAGCTCTATTCAAATTTCTTAAATCCACACATAATCTTATCTCTCCATTTTTCTTTCTGACTGGTACCAAATTTGAAACCCAATCTGAATATCTTAGTGGAACTATGATTTTGTCTTGCAAAATTTTTTTCACTTATTTTTCAATTGGGGCCAACAATAGTGGGTTAATTTGTCTGAGTTTCTTTTTATGTGGTTTAAGCCCATCTTTCAGTGGTATTTTATGTTGAATAATATCCAAATCATAAGTTTTCAAATCTTCATTTGACCATGCAAATACGTCCATGAACTATTTAAAAAGGTTCACATACCTTTCTTTGTACTCCTTGGGAACTCCTCTAAACAATTTGACTAATTTAGGCTCATGTTGAGTCCCTAAATTGCAGTCCTCCATTTCTCCATCTCGGGATACTTTTTTTCTGGTTCATTCACACATCATTAGCATCAAACAATATTTCAAGAGGTACCAGGACTTTGGGAAAAATATTATCTTTCAACTGAATTATCTTTTGATCACCAATTGAATGTTTCAGATTTTTGGACATATCACTTTGACCACTTTCATCAACTTCTAAATCAATTTGACTACCTTCAAAACTTCCAGTCATTGTTAAAAACTGATTAATTTTTTCATCATCCTTAAAAACCTGCCAATGTTTTACATTATCAGGGATTGAAGGCCTGTATCTTAATTCAATTTTATATCTCAATCTTGGATTAATTGGTGGTTTAAATGTGCTAGCTACAATTTCCAATTAATATGCCATTCTCTTATCTTCTCTTGGAATAAACTGTATATTAAAAGCCTCAAAATAATTCTCAACTAAATCCTACACCTCATTTCTATAATATCTCAATCTAGGATGTTTAGTTTGGCACCAATTTTTAATTTGTCTTATGATTAATTCAGTCACCAAAAACAGATAAAAACTAAATTCCCACATGTTTAGTTGTCTGCAGACTTAGAATCAATGCTTCATATTCAACCACATTGTTAGTAGATTCAAATTCCAATTTGAAGGAAAAAGGTAAAAATTTACCTTCAGGAGATATAAATATGAATCCAGCTCCAGTGCCCTCCTTAGAGAATGCACCATCAAAATAACCCTTCCAAATTTTATTTGAACACAGCTCTTTATGTACAATGGCTTAAGCGAGCTTCTTTTTTGAATCTTTAGCAAATTCTTCATCTTCATCCAGCATGAAACAAGAGAGATCCTCCTTCTCTTGGCCATAAATGGGGGAATTACATGCATCTTTCTTGGTAGTAGTTTTCAAGAATCTAGTTTCTCTATATAACCTCCTTTCCTCCCCATTAAAAATAGGAATGATAGCATATGTGAAATCCAATTTCAAAACTCCTCCAAGATTTCCCCCCCAAGATATAGACAACAAAATACCAAATGTAGCTGGGATATCTGCTACAACCACATCCATCATAATACTCTTAGCTGGAATTTGAGCCAGGGAAACAACCATATCCTTGATAAGACCCACACACCTCACCCTTTTTGAATCAAAGGAATAAAGGTCTCTATATGGTTTGGTGATTTGTAAATTCAATTATTTCATCATAGACAGTGGCATTATATTATGTGATGCTCCAGAATCTAGCATACAATTATGTAAAATGAAATCATGCAACAGAACTGATATATAAAAAGGTGGAACAGAAGAATCTACCTCTTCAACATGAGGTCCAAAAGTAACCATTGGTTTCTCTTCTTGCAGATTCACTATATCACCCACCTTATCAGACTGAGATAAATTAATAAACTCTGCAATTTCTTTCTTATAAACAGGTGTTTTGACCAACTCAAGAAGTGGCACTTGAATCTTTACTTTTTCTAATTCTTTAGACAAGCTAAAAGTTTGATTTTTCTTTTGTTAAATTTTCAAGTTCTTCTTGGTTTGTAATTGAATTTGCATGTTGATCAGGAATAGTAACAATTTTCTCCAAAATATTTGGGTCATTAGATTTTATTTGAGAAGCTTCAGCTTGCTACTTCTCTTTCTCTTTTTATTGATTCATGGGTTGTTTCCCTTTATTTGATTTTTTAATAGGATTCTTTTGTAGTGGAGTCGCCATTGAAGTAGGTACTGATTCTAATTCCTCTCCTTCATCATCTTGAGTTCTCAACCTCTTTTTTGACCTCAAATCATATTTTTTATGCAACTCTGCTTGCATAAAATCAGTAAATTGTTTGCAATAATCATCCATTTCTTCCTGATCAAATGAGATATCAGCTTCTTTACATTCTTTTGCGTATTATTTCTCACTCTCTTCTTCTATTTCACCATCTTCCATATATACAACAGAAATTTGATCTTCATCTTCTTTCTGATAATTATCAGCAGAATGTGATGGGGCTACCTCTATATATAAAGGTGCTTGGACTTGATCTTGATATTTTCTTTCTCTCGATAGAATTTGTAGGGGTTGTTTTCTGAATTGGAGATTAAAAACCCCTCTATTTTTTTGTGCAGGTTTCTTATTATCTAATTCCATCTTTACTAATTTATTTGAAAAATTTTTAATGACCTTAGTCATATCATCTATCCTTTGATCTTGTGATGAATATTCTTCTTTAGCCTTTCCCTAGTCTTGAACCTTTTCAGTAGCAGTCATGTTTGCCTCAATTTCTAAGGCATCAGTTTGAATTTGTTCAAGAGTAGAGGCTCTTCTTTCTCTCAAGGTAAAACTAAAATCTGATGCAAATGCACCATCAAAAGCAACCCTTGCTCCAATAGGAGGAGGTTTCATTTCCACAAGAAAACTATTGTACAACTTATTAAATCTTTTGACAAAATCACTCATACTTTCATTTTAAATTTTTTTTATAGCATTAAATTATATTAAAGAATAACCATGGTCTATTTTTTCACCCCATCTCTAGATGAATTGTCTTTCTAATTCATCCCAATCATTGATTGAACCATTAGGTAATCCTTTAAACCATTTTCTTGCCTCTCCACTTAGAGACTGTACAAAAAGTCTCATTACAACATCAATATGTTCTACATTAAAGTTTTCAACAAAAATGAAAAAAAAAGACAAGTGTTGTTTTGCAATTATTTCATCTTCACCAGAAATCTAGGGAGCAACTTAAGGTACTCCTGATGCATTGCATTCATTGGTTGGGGTAGATTTAATGGTGCATATATATTCATCAAGAAATTAGGGGCTACCATGTTTATGCCCTGATTGACTGCTCCTTGAGCGGGGGTAAAATTAATACCAGTTGTAGGTGGGGATAAAAGGGGTGGAACAACTGATATGGGAAGGGGTATATGAAAAATAGCAAAAGAACTGGTAACTAAATTAGGTTGAGATTATGTGAATGGAAATTATACAAACTCAAAATATAGCTCTTCTAATGTTGGTTCTTGGAAATGAATGGGTGATGACAAGGGTTCTTTTTCCGGGAAAATGGGTTTCCGGGAAATTTCCTTGGATGGAAAAATATGAGAATTGTTGCCTGGTGCAAGAAGTGTGGCATCAAGTGTAGAAAATATTTTTGATTTCTAGCCCTTCTTTGAAACTAAGTTTTCTAGATTTGACAAAATAGGGACTTTTTGCTGAGAGGTATCTGACCTCGTGTGAGGCCTCTTAGGAGCCATAATTATTTGAAATAAAACACAACTTATTATTTCCTCCTCTCTGAACAACTAGAGGAAATATGAACAAAACCCAGGGAAAACCTTCCAATATTTAATCCCCGAAAATGGCTCTAATTAATGTTGTACCTTAAGAGACAATCCCTTAGCTGTGATAAGGAATCAGTGCTTAAGACATTTTATGATTATGTCACAAATTTTTATGTCTCTATTTTATTAACCCTCAAGTATTTATAATTAAACCCTTAAATATCAAATATTATGAATGCTTCACAATTCTACCATCTGTTGATGTTGAATGAAGTGACAATAAGAAAATGTAAGAAGAATTCCAAACTAATATGATGTTTTATACAGAAAATATCATTCTGAAGCCCAGAAGAAATATGTGAAAGAAATAGTTAAAACAAAGGAGCGCCAATTAAGGTTTTTTAACTCTTATACACATAAGTAAAAAGAGACCTGCTACTCATAACCTTGTATTACTCATAGATGGAAATACATAATGAAAACTGGAACACATTTTAACATAAAAAAATGCCAGAAACTTGCTTACTCATTCATTAATCCTTGAATATTTGAGTACAAAAATATTTGTCTGGAGGTCCAAAACTCAGAACCTTTCTTCCTCTTGAAAATTACATTAAATACAATAAGAAGCAGTTTGGAACTACTGTAACCAATCCTAACTACCAAAATTACTTCAAGACTTCGAAGGATGTCTATTACATGCCTTGAAAATGTCTTATTACAATTACATTGTCTTCAGAAAATAACATAAAATAAATATCCTAATCTATAGGAATTGTTGATGACGTGGCTTCTTTTCCTTGGTCAACTGATTTGTCTTTCTTTTCTACTGATCCTTTTGGCAAGTCAATTGTCCAAGATCTGCACTTTTTCCATATTTCTACCTTCTTCCTGGATGAATGTGTCATATTGTGATATTCCAATCTGAATGCAATAATTCGATCATAAGAAGGCCTTTCAGAGAAAAGAGTTATTACCATCCACAAGAATCGAAAATGTCTCTCCAAGAAGTTTACCATTGTCTCTCCTTTAAGTACCTGAGTCATTTCATGCCTGTTATCAATCTTGCTTCTTGTAATCACCAGTGAATTTTCATAAGAGCTCCATGGAAAAAGATTTCCTTAAGATCCTCAACATGATGGCAAGCCTACCCTTGTCATTTTATCAAAATATTTATCAAACTGACTTGCTACTTCTTTGATTTCCATTAGTTTCTTTTCTGCAGCCTTTCTGAGATCATTCCTGATAATCATTTTACTAATTTCCACTGCATATAAAATTCTGTCATGCATATCATTCTCCTCTAACTCCTGCTCTGATTTGGAATTAATAAAATCAATAAATCTTCTCGCCCAAATGGCTCTGTTAATCCCTTTTTGCTTATCAGACATAATTGGTTCTCCACACTCCACAATAAGGCTTTTTTCTTTTTCAATTATCATCAGGAAGCACCAATTGGATTTCATTTCTGAAATGATACCAGTCCAAATGATATATTTAGCTTGTATTAGTGACAGATTACCTTTCGTTATTTCTTTGAGATTCTTAATCTCAGCTTCAGCATTTCGGAAATCCATTTTTTATTTATCTGCTTCATTTTCTATGATCTTCATCAATTTTGTTGCAGTCTCTAGATCTGTTTGAGCCTACCTTCTATCTCTTTCATCGATCTACAACTTATTTAATTGAATAATTTTTGTTTGAGGATCTTCATCACCTAAAGGAAAAACAAAAGTATAGTTATGATTATCAATATGATTTTGTAATGAAATTGCAGTCTGCTTTATTTTGGATAGTTCTTCATCCTTCTGCATGAGTTGCTGCAACAACTTTTCCTTTTCCTTCTCTACCTCTGAAACTTTTGTAGCCATTGAATGTTCACCAGTAGGTAACTTCAGTTTCTTCCTTAATGTAGATATCTCTACCTCAGCACTTTCCATCAATTTCAGCACAACAGTCTTGTCATTAGGGTCTACTCCAATTTTTATAATAATCTTCTTCAATTCTTCATTTTGAACTGTTAAGGCTCTTGAGTTATCCTTTTCTAACTTCAACTATTTAATTACTTTTCCCAACATATTATCTACATGTATTGCAATTTAATTAGTCTTTGTGAGGTCATTTACAATCAATTGACCTGTTTGCATATGCAAGTTCATTTTATCAATTAAAGGAATCTTCTTTACATCGACATTCACATTAACAGTGTTAAAATTGCTGGAAGGACCAATTGACATATCTGTAGGATGTGAGAGGGAAATTCTAAACTGATATTTTTCAAGATCCAATACAGTTAACAACCTTGTTTGTTCAATAACAACTTGATGTTAAGCTTGGGCCTCCATGCTCACCTTCATCCTCTAATTTCTTTCTTCAATTTGTGAAAACATCTGCTTAATCAAGGGCACTTGTTCATGAGAAGCTTCATGATTTCTGGGTGAGGCAGGAGCATTTTGTTCTTCTCCAAAATGCAAAGAAAAACCAGGAACAGTAGATGCAGGCTCTTAAGTAATTTTTGTTCTCTTCATGGCTCCCTGCTCCTCATCATCTAGATCACTCACCATTTCCTTGGTTCTTTTAGTTGTTTTCTCTGCTATAATAGGAGTTTGAATGTTAGAATCTACTGAGTTCTTCGCATCTTTACATGCTATCTTCTCTTGTTCTGGCCTACTTTCATGAATGAAAGAAGAATATCCATTCTCAATCCTTCTATTTGAAATAAAAATATATGGGTCATCAGCCCAACTTTCTCCTAATAACATCTCCATGTCATCTAACATTTTTGTCACTTCATCAAATGCTTGTCTCATATTTACTATGAAAGGGCCTACAACCATGGGTAATTTGTACATGTGACCTTTCTTCATAGGCAAAAAGTGAACCTGATCAACATTTAGATTCTGTCTAATGAACTCTAAAGCAAAATCCTCATTGGCACAAAAGTTGGGAGTCTGTAAGGCTCAACACTTGCTCCATATAGCCCTATTTCATAATATTCCTCAAAAACAAACCAGTCTTCATATTTACAATTGTTTCCTAAATACAAAACTCTTGAGCTTTAGGTAGGAAACAAGGAGGAGGAGTTCCATTCAATATTTTGTATGCAGTTGGCATGTAATAACTAGCAAAATCAAACAACCCGGCCTCTTTTTTCTCCCTTCTAACTACATCTATCTAGAATATCATTGATTGCGTTATTTTATTTACATCCATAATATTTAGGCCTAAATGCATGAATTCTTCCACATTCTAGTATAAGAACAAATATACAATTAATGAGGGAAATTTAAAAGAACCTGTTAATGAGAGGCTCATCAGCTGTGATTTGACTGCTTCCTGCCAATATGATGGAATATCCAGCACCATTCCTGGCTTCATCATCATGGAAAAAATTCCTAGAACTAATTTATCCACTACATTATCATCATCCTTACCCATAATTTTTGCAATATGACTCAAAAATGGACAAGTCTCAACATCAAAAAACCCCATATCAAACTCCTTGAAATCTAGCTGAAACTGCTTCATGTCAGGCTTCAAATGAAACATGAACTGATTGAATTCTTCTCTTGTAATATTATCATAATACTGAACTAGTGAATCATCAAAAAATTGAACGGATGACTCTGACTCAGGATAGCACAGATTTTGGAGGATTAAGAGGGTAGACACCTGTAAAAAAATTTCTCCTTGGGAATCCATAACAAAACACTTCCCTAGATACATTACAGATACTAACCAATAGATGAATTCAAGAAAAAGGTGGGTTTTAGGAATGCATGCAGACAAGACTCCAGACTTGGTCATGGCAGAATACACAAGGGAGGCATTAGCATTCAAGATAACTTGCTGGTAAAAGGGGAGGTGAATTACTGAACAAAGGGTATCTTGAATATCCCTCTCAGTATCCATGAGAGGGATATGGCTAGTTGAACCTAACAGGGATGAAATTTTAGCCATGGTTAGGAGTTTACATGAAAAAAAGTTTACAGGGTGGTCAAATTTTGCAGGTGGCGGAAAGATAAAACGGGGTGTAGCACAGCAATTCACAAGTAAATTTGAAAAATAAACAAAAAATTCTTTAAATAGGTGGCGCGGGTTTTGAATTAAATGCTAACAAGACACACCAACAAGCCATTAACTCTGCTTGACATGGAAGACAGTTGTGACCAACTCATCATCCTACGTCACTACGGGGGCTCTCGAGGTAGGGAAGAAAACTTTGGCTAGTGCCCCCGCATTCAATCTCTGTCATTGATCTCTGCTATCCCCACAGTCAACCCGGTCAACTGCGGAGGCACTCCTCATGTTATCTGTCATGCTATTTTTTCCCGCAGGTTGGGATTTTCGATAAATATTTTGATGATCATTGCTTTCCGCCACTCAAACCAATCACTATTTAACATTTAATATGGACCCACAGTTATAAAGTTTAAATATTTAAACTTAAAATTTAATGAACATAAATCTTTTTTTTTTTATGCTAAAGTATAAGACTTCAATACTTTAACATATTTTCTCACATTTTATATTTTTATTTTTTCAAATATTTGAAAAATAAAAGGATACGACTATCCACAACATTGTGCATGAATAAAGGGCATTATCTTAACCTTGACCTTATATTATTGGGTAATTATGTTGTGATCATGATTATGCTAATGTTTATATATGTAAACGTGTATGTATATATGTATGTATGTATGTATGTATGTATGTCGTGTCTGACAGGGTCATCATTGATCATGATTGTTTAATGCTAAAGTTTATGTTATCACCCTAAAATTTCTTCTAAAACTTTGGAAATTTTACCTTGTTTCTAGTCATGGTCTTATAATAGGTTTTGAGTCATCTCATCTCAATTGTGTCATTCTCATTTCCAAATAAAATTTGACCACCTCATTCCATGGTTTAAAGTCTCATTTTTTGTTTAGAAGCCATATTTTAAAACCCTTGTTCTAGTCATGGTGTTAAAGGGTCTCTAGGTCATTTTATGTTTTATAGGGTCTAATTCATGGGTTAAAAGTCTCATTCCATCATCAAATAAAGTTTACAAACTTTTTTTTACTCTTTAGAGGTCTCATACCACATTTTGAAAACCATATTTTTAGTCGTTTTGAAAAAAAATTCTGAATAAGCCACGAAACCACGTTTTCGTAGGGTGCTCAGTGTAAAAAATTTCTTTTGCACTACGAAAACACTGCTATTTTCATAGCGCACTACGAAACCACTGAAGCAGCCTTTTTTTTCATCAAAACCCCTGTTTTCTGCTTTTAGTAGTTTTTTACCAGAGGGGTTCCTGAGAAACTGAAAACTCATTTTTGAAACCTGAAAGAGGTTTTTCTTCCTGACATAATGAAATACACAAACCTATTTCATTTTCTTCAAATTAATTATGAAGTGGGAGAAATTTATGACTCAATTTGCGCTACGAAAACAGCTGAAAGCCATTGAGAGAAAAACTTTGTTTTCTGTTTTTAGTAGTCAACGTCATGATCAGTTTCTGGCCACAAGAAAAATTATTTTAGAATTATGAAGGTGGTTTCTCTTCATAAAGTATTCAATTACAATAATGTATCTCATTTTCTTCATAAATGTTACCAGTTGGGAGATATAGGGCTTTATTTAAAGCCATATTTTCAGAAATCGGAATTTTCCAGTTTATACCTAATGTTCAAATATAGTTTCTGGGTAGTAGGAGAGGCCTTACAAAAAACCAAAAGAGGTTTCTGTTAATCATAGATTGGTATCAAACAAACTCCTTCAGTTTTTCAAAATACATTTTTTATGAGGAGGTAAAATCTCTGTCCCAACACCTATTTTTCAGCTAAAACAAAGCAGTAAAATTACATTTCCTAATACAGTTTTGGTTATGGAGAAAGATTTCAATTTTTGAAAGTAGTTCAGCGATGATTTATGTTGATAATTAAAGCTTGAAGACATCATGGAAGAATGGAAAGAAGTTTTAAAAACTGATATTTATAAATAAATAAATAAATAAAAAGTCTGTGTAGGTGACATGCACAACAGTTTCGTAGCACGCTACGAAACCGCTGTAGGTGCAGTTTTGCACATTTTGTTAAGGTTTTAAGAGGTAAAACTTAGCCATCATTATTTTTCACCTGTTGATGATGACTATTTTTTAAAGCCAAGTTTTCTAGCAGCTGATCTCCAATATGTCAAATTTGTCAGCTAGAAAACACCCATAAACATTTTTTCCCTCCTACCTTTTCAATCAGCCCATGATGAGATAAAACCTCATTTTCAAGCCCTATCTAGCCTCAGTCATACAAAATTTTCCATCAGCTCCAAAGAGAATACTCCAAATCTGTCCAAGAAGTCTCCCCTAAGTTAGGTAGTGGCGCTTTAGGCGATCCTCCCTTGGCAAACTATCCTAAGGCTAAAGGAACCTCTGTCTAATATCAGCCAGTCATAGATAACCTTCCTATTCTACAAAATAAGTTGGATACACTCTTAAGTCGTGCCATTAACAAGCCTTGAGGTCTCAGCAATAATTATGCCATAGGTCAAGCTAATATTAGGTAGATGTAAGGTGTTTCAATGTCTTTTTCAAAGAGCAGAAGTATACTAGTGTTTCAGAAGACAGTATTAAACTCAACATGACAAGACAACTGCTTCTCATGTGGTTTTGATCTTGGGATGCAAGTACTGGACAGAGAGTTATTTAAATAAGCTCTTGCAAATACATTCCAACAGTTAGTGATTTATGAATAGCAGATACTGGTCAAGTTGCTTGTGATGTCTAAAGAGACACAAAGGCATTTGAATAGCAGAATTACATGTCTCAAAGAAATTCCCATCATGGCTTATTGTCAATTTTTCATTTTCATTTGCTTAAGTATGAATAGGAAGTGAAAGGAAAGATAACACTATTTTAAAGCTAATGAAATGTCAGATCATTGGTTAAAAACCTCCTTCATTTTACAAGTAGAGGGTTTGGAAATGTGATAAAGGCCTCCTTCATCTAAAAAGCAGAGGGCCAGGAACAGAGGCAAGGTTTTAAGTGTAGTGGGAAAGCAACTGAAGGCTTATGGATAGAAAAATGGTGTTAAAAACAGAGGGAAAGCTATGGTGTTTTAAAAGGTGCTTACATGAGTTCAGTGTTAAAACATAGAATTGAAATACAGTGTGAAGCTAATTGGATGATTATGAATGAAGAAATTTTGTTAAGAAAATGGCCAAGGAAGTAAAAAAATCTTGGTTTTAAACTGACTTTTGCTAATAAGTACAAAGAAAACCACTAACAGTTGTTCATGGATATTCTTCATTTGGTTAAAACAGGGGTTGAAAAGAGCCCAGGCATTTTTTAAATATAGGCCTCCTTCATAAACAGACCTCCTTCATAGAGGAACAAAGGGACAACCTTCCCATGTTGACATTTCAACTTCAGCTCATCATCCCCTGCTATATCTCTGTAAAAGTTGAAGACTGGATTACTTTGGTAAGCTAAGGTTAGTCATTTGCCTTGATTATGGAGACTATTTGTAGTAGAGCTCTTCACTTGCAGTTTCAAATGAGGTTTCAAATAAAAGAGATAAATTACCCATCCTAAAATACCAGCCTTGCAAGTTATTGATATAGACCAAGAATAATTTTATTACTGCACTTGTGAAGTTTCAGGAAGGGCAGGTTCTTGAGATTTTGATTGTTGTGATTGGCACACATAAGCCTCTGTGGATATTTTTGTCTTTGATGCCCGAAGATAAATTTTATAAACTCTTGTTGTTGAGCCTATACAACGGGCATGATAAACCATAAAAAACCATAACAGCTGGTTTGTAAACTTGAAAATGGCCTCCCTCACAAAAGGCAGAAGAGTTTTTTACAAAAAAATTCAAAGGTTAAGCAATAGCCTCATGTTAATGAGTATTCTCAGTTGATAGGTTTCTTATGAGGTCCCAAAGGAAATTCCTAATTTAAAGAAGCAAGGAGGTCTTCAAAAGTATAAAGTCGTGCTTGATTTTTCGTTTACAACCAAAATTTCTTTCAAAAGGCTTTTAAACCCTCAAAAGTTAAGTTCAAACGCCTTCGGTTTTAAAATATTGGAGAGACCATTTCCAAGTCTCATTGCAAGTTTCGAAAAACATAAGCGAGCGTTCACAATCACCCTCCTAGCCGCCCATTGGAGAAAAAAGGGATTTCAATAAAATTTGCACAGTTTTTCAAGGCTTAAAGCATGCGCAGCACGCCTGGAAAAGCGCGCGGCGTGTTCAGACAAAGAAATTCACAGGCGTTCAATGGCTACATGACACGCCTCTAGTGGCGCATGGCGTGCCTGTAGTGTCGGTCACCACTGCCCGAAGGCTGGCCCGACTGCCTTTTGTTGCACGACATTCTTTCCAGAAAACGTTCCACACCTCCTAACACCTCCAAAAACACCTTTGAAGCTGCCCAATCAATCAAACAAGGTTTATAAGAGTTTCTTCGAGGTATTCCACTTCTCCTCTTGGAAAATTTCAAAAAAGTGAACGGGTGTTTGCTATGTTTTTCCATGAGAAGGAACTAGTGCCTAAAACCACTTCATCATATGAAAAATATGAGATAAGTCAGTGTTAAGGAGACAGAGTCCCTGTCAAAGCTGGAGAAACCTTTCCTGTGCTTAGGGGGTCTCAAGTCAGTTTAAACAGTGTTTTAAAAATGGTTTTAAAAAGGCAGTTTGTCATATAAAGGGCATAAGAGAGAGATAGTGGTTAGAGGGCAGTGTTTTTGAGCAAACTCGGAGGTTTTTATTGCTGTGATTGTCACACATCTTTACAGTGATAGGTGGATGCTTTAAACAAACTTAAAGGACCCTTATTGCCTTTAAGAATAGTGATAGCCCACAGGAAAAACAAGAGCAGACTTTGTTAAAAATCAAAGGGGAAAACAATGGTCATAGTCTGAAAGCCTTGTCACTTCAAAAGTGTCCTCTTTGAATGGTGAAACAGTGAAACCTAGTGCAACCTCTTTTGTTCCATAAAAAAGAGCATGCTATGAAGATCTTTTAAATCAAGCTGAGAGTGTTTTTGTCTATCTTTGTAAGGAAACAATGAATAATAAGAAGAGTTTTGTTTGGGGAAGGGTGTCTTACTTCTGTTAAGACACAAGGATATCTTTGTTCTAAAAAGAAAGCCACAGATACCTCTTTTCAATACCTTGCCCAAACACAGTAACAAATTGACTATGTGCTTTTTATTTTGACAAATTCTTTTTGTTTGGCATAAAAAGACAAGACATTGACTGACAAGGAGGAAAGAGGTGTGTGCTTGAGAAAAACATTCGAAAGGCCATTTGAGACAGCTTGGTATTGCAAAGAACATTCAAAACAAAATGCCTCCCAGGCAAGACAATAGGAGTGGCCTTCACAGGAGGTTTGAGCCTGTTTCCATTGAAGAGGTAAATGCTCATCCATCAGTCCTGTTTAACTTCCATGAGGTTGGGTGTATAGATTTTTGTCAAAGAGTGCAAGAGGTGAAGATTTATTCCCTTTTGACACATCTTTGTGCTTTGAGGTTTCAAGAGAAGCACTTTCAGCTGGCAGGTTTGGATTTCAAGTTCTCTCCAAGGTCCATTTCCAAGGCCACCAAAATCCCTTCTATCAGAGAGAAGTGGTTTAAACAAAGCCACCTGGACTTAGAACAATACAATCCTTTTCTAAAGCCTGAGCATAGAGATTCATGTCCATCCATTTTTCCCTTCTCATATCTATTGACTAGTTACGGCCCCCTCATGAAGATAATCATGGAATACTTCACTTGCGAGGGAAGATTCTCCCAAGTCTATGCCTATCATGTCCGGTTGCTCATGCATTTCACAAGAGCCAAATTGTTAAATCTCCCTTTCTTCCTACATAAAAGTATTGAGAAAATGGCCTCCACTGTTCAAAAAAAACCTCCTTCTCAGCAGACAGCCTGCCTCTTCCATCACTCCCTCATCAAGGTTATCATTCTTCATCAGCTTGAGAAGAAAGAAATATCTTGGGATAATTTCATTACCCATCCGGATTTCACCACTATCCTTTCATTTCATACATCTCCTTCACCATCCACTTAGCATCCTTTGCCTTATTCAAGCAAGCACATTCCCAAGAAGCTCAAATTCCCCATTGAACAAGAAAAAATAATGATGAGGAAGAAGATCATGAGCAAGAGGAGGAAGATGATGATGAGTAGCATCATGATGAAATAGGGAAGCAAGGGGAAAAAGAGCACAGTGAGGCAGAGCAACAAGAGGAGGAAGATGATGATGAGCAGCATCATGATGAAACAAGGCAGCAAGGGGAAAAAGAGCACAGTGAGGCAGAACAACAAGGGGAAGAAGGGCATGATGATGAGCAGCATGATGATGAGCAACATGATAATGAGCATCATGATCATGAACAGGTGCAGCATGATGAACAGGTGCATCACGATGAACAGAGGCAGCCACATGATGATGAACAGTAGCCTCATGAAAAAGAATAGCAGCATGATGAAAAGAGGCAGCCACATGATGATGAATAGCAGCCTCATGAAAAAGGATAGTAGCATGATGAAAAGGTGCAACACAGTGAGGAGGAAAACCCTCAAAAATAAATGCAAAAGGATAGTCAAGGAATCCATGAATAAATCCAAGACAGTGGCAAGAATGATGAGCAAAGTAACAAGGGAAAAGTGCCAATAGAGCATGTGCTAACTGCCTCTCCTAGGCAAGGGGCCATGCTCTCTTCTCCAAAAGTCACCAAGCCTCGGACATCAAGGAAAAGAGTGCCTAAATTTGTAACTCCAAATGTTACTAGGGACCTCCGAAGCAAGGGGAAATTGCTCAAGAAGCCCATTGTCAAATTTCCCAAGAGGAGGAAGACTAACAGAGCCACCCAAAGCAAAGGAAAGGAGAAAGAAGAAAGCAGTCATGAAAAGGAAAGGGAATTCGACATCATTCAAATCCAAAGTGATGATAGCGACAATGAAGCCTGGATCCTTGAAAATCTCTTGAGCAATATAGAAAACCAAATTTATGCTTTGAGGACTGATCTTGAGAGGGCTAGAAACTTAAATCACTTTTTGCAAATTCAAAACAAACAAATGAGTGTCCATATGGCGGTATATGAGACATGGGCCATCAAATACAAAAAAGAGGCCTCCAAAGCACAAGTGAGATTGGAAGAACTCATGGGTGAGTTCGATGAAAATGAAGATGAAGATCAGCCCAGGAGAAAGAGGCCAAGAACCATGGGGCTCAAAAGAGCCCTTGAGAAGCAAAAGGAAGAAGAAGTCACCCTTCTCCAATCTACCCCTCTCACTACATTGTTCGCACAAGAGATAGAGAAAAATCGAGAAGCATGGCTTGAGAGGGTTAATTATCACTTGGAGAAGAAGTTTGAGAAGGAAAATAGAGACCTGGACCTTCAACAGAGGATGACCGGGCATTATAAGAAACTCAATCAGTTTGCCCGGCGGAAATTGAAGGCCACTCAGGAAAAACTCAAGGAGGCTAAAAGGAAGCGCCCGGCACCAAAATTGAGGAAAGGTACCTCAAAGCTCCAAATTTTTGCCTTCGCTTCACAGTATGTTTCTGAAAACCCTTGAGGGTTATGCTCGCCAAAATTGGGCGAAATTCGACAAATTTTGGTTTTTTTGTCATTTTTGGGTTTTTGACTAAAACTCATGGGCATTGCCATTTCATTTTGGGGCATCCTCAAAGGATGAAAATGGTATCATTGGATGCCATAATTTTAGGGGCATATACTCAGCTATTTTCAGATCAATTGAAGATCATTTTCTCCACCAAAATGGCGAAAAACACTCGCTTTTTCTACACTCTACCCTGTTTATCAGCAAGGCCTATTTTTTGGGTTTTTACACACATGTATATTTTTGGAGGACTTCTAGTGGTCAGTTTGGAGCAAATAATCATTTTCAGAAAACAGACATTCAGAGCTTTCCAACGAGCCATCATGGGCTTCGTTTCAACATGGCCTCCAAAAGTTGCCGGCAAGTCAGGGTACTTTCTGCTGATGTTTTTCTTAAGTATTTTTGTAAAAAATGCACTTTTCAAAAGTGACTTTTCCTCATGTGTGTTTAGCTATTTTTGTGCATGGTTAGTTAAGGAAAAGTCAATTTATTTTCCTTTTTTAGCATTTTTGAGATATTTTATTAGATATTTTGTGCCTTGGGCTTTGCAAAGCCTCAAGGACAAAATCAAATATTTTGGATAGGCCAATGAGATGGCAAGTTGAACTGGGAGGTTTTCCCTCATATTGGCCTATATATTCCAAAGGATCTCATTGTAAACAAGGCTGAACTTGATGAATAGAAGCAATATATGGTCATACAAGCTTGGAAGAAACACTTGTCTTATGCTTTTGGATAGTTTCTTGGATGTTTTTGGATGATGAAAGAGGATTGTTGTTGGATTCCATGACTTGGTAGAATGGTATAGTGTCTCTCTCTCTCTCTTTTTCTTAGTTTTCATTCACAATTCCATGTTCTTGCTTGCTATAAGATAGTAGAGAATATATTTGAGACATGCCCTTGGAGGCACCTCAAATTTCCTGTTTCTTTATAGCTTCTATGTTTTCTTCATTCTTAGTCATATTAAATAATCCTTGATTGCTCTTTAATAACTGAAGAATATTGTTTTCTTGTTTCATTTATGGTTTTATGCATGCTAAGTATGATTCACGGTATGCCCTGCTTACTCATGGCTAGTCATAGATCCACCTCTGAAACCTCTCTTTGATTGATTAGATTGTCATTTGTTGAACCAAGGAGGTCTTGTGCTGATCTTTCCATTTGCCTAAAACTATGCAATCTTGCTTCAAAGTGCCCAATAGCTTGGAATACTATGTTTAGGCATTCCTTCATAGTGATTTGAGTTGTTTATTTGTCTTAAATGTATTTCCCCAAAGTCTAATAGCCATTTCGTAAAGTTAGAGAGTCATATATCTCTATGCATGGCTTGAATGTTTATTTATATGCATTGATCAATTTACAGTTACATTTCTCATGATTAATGGTTAGCCTTACCATGTTTATGTCAGCTATTAAACTAGTTATGTTTGAAATCCTTTGTTCTTCACAAATTTAATGTCCATCTCACTCCATTTTACCCAAAGATCCATTTTACCTTGAATCAAATCGGCCCTTCAAAGACCTTGTATCACCACTTGAAAGCTTTCTTTACCTTTTTGACCCCATAGCCCAGTTGATTTGACATTTTTTTTCCTATCTTAGTCTTTGATCAGTTCATCCCACACAACCTAAAAACCAAAACTAAAAAAGCTACTTCATAACTAGCCTAAAATCAAGAACACAATAAGAAAACACACAGATATTCCTTACCCAAATAGAGAGAGCCCTCTCTGAGTCCAGGAAGGCTAGGTCCTTGGGCTCCAAAGATTGGTTTGATGTTACACTGTCATTTGGCTTTCCAATCAGCCAAATAATGGGACCCTAACATAATGGCGATCGTGGTGGGACTCTGAGTTAGTGACAATCTAAGTACACCTTAGGAATCCAGAAATCCCTTATCTTCAAACATACCTTCCATTTAGCCACCTCATCGCCACCTTAACATAATGGCAATCACGGTGGGACCTTTCGAGTTAGTGACAATCTAAGTACACCTTAGTAACTCTCAAAGTCTCAGTCAAAATTAGAAAACTCAGGTATTGTTTGAAGAGTAGAAACTAGCTCCTTCGCCATCTTAGCAAAATGATGATTCAATTATAGGAAACTCTTCCAAACCTCAGGGCTACATATAGGAAACTCAGAAAACCCCAAAAAATATCTCTAGATTGGTTTTTATCAATATTGGTGGTGGACCATAGCTACATCTTTACAAAAACAACCAAGTTCCACCTGGAAACTCCACTAGCCTCTAGTAAGCCTTAAAAAACTCCATAAAAACCAAAAAAAATCATAAACCACACCTTTCTGTTGACGCATCCTTTCCAAAAACTTAAAAATTATGGTGCAAACTTTGTAATCAATGACAAACTAAGTTTAACTTAGCGATTCAAAAGAATTCACCTAAACATAAGAGATAAAAAAAAAAAATCTTGCAAATAGAACCATTAGCTTGTCCAGACAGCCTAGAAAACTGTTCAAACTAAGTGAATCACTCTTCCTTGCAAGTCTTCATCTCAAAGTTTTCTAGAAAACTTTTTCTCAAAAGCATATTTGATAGTGTTGGTGGTGGACCATAGTTCTCACAAAAATCCACCTGGCGACTCCACTAGTCCATCTTTTTGTTTTGACCATCCTTCACATTAGTAAACCCCTAGAGAGGCCATCCATCTGAAACAATCACAAATACCATCCTCTCTAAACTCTAGATTCGAAATCTGGCTTCACGAAGAATCAACACCAGATCTCATCCAGACCCAAATCCCCCTATCATAATAGATGACCCAAAGAAGATTCTGTGGCAAGCTTTCGAAACTAGAAATTTAGCTACCAATAGGTCCATCCATAAACAAGATCAGTACCTGAACACCTCACAGCGTTACAGGATTCCCCCTTTGACTTAAAATCAGCAAAAACCCTTTTTAGAAACAAGTCACAAATTAAGGTAAACTTTGATGATCTTGAGCCCCTAGATCTACCACAGAGTCCTAGTAGAGAAGCCTCGCCTACTACACCTCCAGAATTTCAGCTTCTCCATCACTTTGGCTCCTACCACCCCAGATCTGCTCAAAATCATATCACTAGCCCAAGTACATCCGCCACACCCATCCAAACTACTATTGTTCAAACCACCTCAGCTCATCCTACAAGCCCTCATTTTTTACATCATCCATTAGCTCCCACCATGGCAGCCTGGTATGCACCCTTGGTGCCGCCACACCCTTTGGATCCCTTACAAAATGACTATCAATCCAAAATCCCGCACTTTACTGGAGTTGAGACTACCACAGCTAAAAAACATGTAGATAGGATTAGCGATGCCTTTGAATACATGGAAATAGAAGATGAGACCATCAAAATGAGGATGTTTTCTCAAAGCCTGGGTGGAGAACCCAAAAAATGGTTTAAGAGCTTAAATCCAAACAGCATCCACGATATCCGAGAACTCTACCAAACCTTCATAAAAAAGTGTGAAATCCGAAAGAACCCCATTAAAATCCTTTCAGAGTATAACAATCTAAAACGGGAAAATGGGGAAAGTGTCCAAGGTTACTGCATTAGGTTCAACAATGTGTATAACGCCCTCCCGCCTCACTTCAAATCTACACTTGGCTAAGCCTTGGAAAATTTCCCTGAAGGCTTTGACCCATACATGACTTATCAACCGAGAGAAAAGGACACCCCTACCTTAGAGGAAATGTAAAAAGTGGCCATAAGTGCAGAAGCCAACTTAGCAGAAAAAAGAGCTAGGACTAGATCAGAAAGGAAAGTCACATACCGGGATGAGGTCTCCACTTTAGCCTCCTCCTTAGATCCTAGAATAGATTACTTGGTTAGTTCCGTTGCCAAAATGTGGGAAAAGAATATTGAAAAGACCCCTCTTAGGGACAACTAGCCAAACCCTCCGAACATAAACTAGAACCAAAATTTTAGGAGGGAACAACCTCAAAAAAAAACAAGGGAAAATGACCAACAAGTTAGGCCACCCTTTAATGAAAATTATGTGGAAGAAGATGATAGGGATATAGAACCCATTGATGAAAATCATTTGAACCTCATAGGTTCTGATAACGAGAGTGAGGTTTACCTCACAGAAGAAGAACAAGCGTTATTCTCTCTAAATCAGAACAAAACCAACTATGAAGATCTCGAAGATCCTGCCATGGATTTTTAGAATGCCATAATAGAAGCTCACAGGTAGTATGACCTTAGAAGAAGAAAAAACCAAGACAACTCCAAGAAAGGTATCTCAGACACTGCTAAAACCCCTGATACCATCCTTAAAAAAGCATTGGATAGCAACAAAATCATGGTCAAGAAAACTGACCAAAACAAAGATAAAGTTATTCAAACAAGCCTTGGCTCAGAGACTCCTAGTACTTCCACAAAGATTCCCAAGATGGTTGTGTCAAACAAAATCCTGAAACAAAGTCAGCAAACTCAGAACATAGAGAAAGTCGTGGCTGAAAAAACTAAAGAAAACCTGTCTAAGCTACAAACACCTTTCTGTTTTGAAGGAGAAATCATCAAAATAAAGATTACCATGCCCCTCACTGAACTTATCGCCCAAAGCTCTTATAAATCTCAAGTGTTAAAAGTCCTGAATATAGGAAATAATGCAAACACCCTTAATCTAGCTGATGACACTCCTGAAGTTTTGTTTGGCCCAAAAATAGAAGGGAAATTCCAAGAAGGAACCACTCTTCCCTTTTACATCAGTCTGAATATCCATGACCAAATCCTACACAATGCCATGCTAGATTCCAGGGCCTCACATAATCTCATGCCGAAGGTTGTGATGGAAATATTAGGCCTAGAAATCACAAGACCATATAAAGATTTACATTCATTTGATTCGAGTAGAGTCAAATGTCTAGGCTTGATCAAAGATATTTGTTTCAGTTTGGCCCAAGTACCTGCAAAACATCTGATCATGGACATAGTAGCAGCAGACATCCCTCCCAAGTATGGAATGCTTTTATCCAGATCTTGGGGAGCCAAACCTCAAGGAAATATTCAACTTGATATGTCCTACACCACTATTCCTTTGTTTGACCAAACTAGAATACTCTATCGAGAATCACATATGAAATATATGATCAGAAGCCAAGAAAGGCCAGATAACATCCCGATGTACTCCTTGCATTCTAATCTGAACTCTTTCATTTTACACACAGATGAGGACATGGAAGAACAGTTAGAAGGATTTAAAACAAACTTAGACCCACCACATCAATTGCCCCAAGTTCTCTATGATGAACTAGACACTCAAAATTATCATGATCATGAGCAGCTATGTCTTCAGGAAAGAGATTTTGTTCCTTTTGAAACAGGGATAGAGCAAGAAGCACAAACCATTAGGTACTATCAAGCAAATTTCTCAAACCTTAGGCAAACATCAGCAGTAACATCAGGAAACTTTTTCAGAATAGAGGCATTAGAAGACTTGCATATCACAAACCTCTTTGAAACTCAAGGGCAGGGAAGCTTAATGTTCTTACCATACCTTAAGGATTTGCCATCACTTAACTCTACCCTCTCAAATTAAAATTTTACTATATCCATAACAACTCAAAATATAGAAAAAATGCCTGATAAACTTCTTATGAAAGGATATGATGACTGTAGTCCAAATATACCTAAGTTACTTGAATTGGCTAACATTCTGTTACTCCACCAAAGACTTAGAACTGCTAGAATTTGCAATATTGTTCAAAATACTACTTCATATAGAGAAAACAGTGAGAAACACTATGCCACTACCATCACTCCAAGAAACAACTTTGACAAAAAAAAATACAAAAACCTGGACCAAATAGTAATAGTCAAAGATAAAAAAGTTGGTCATAGGATGTGTTTTGATTTTAGAAGCACTAATACACACCCTTGTGACAGAAATTTTATCCTTCCTACCCAAGACCATGATATACCAATGATAAGTGCTTTTAATCATATGTCTTTGCAAGATTATGTTTCAGGTTATAGCCAAATAATTCCTTTGCAAAGCAGACGGCTCAAAGAATTTTTCAAGTATGCTGGAAGTAGTTCCATTTTCAAACCCAGAATTTCAAAACCGCCGGATATCAAAAATATGCTCCTAAAAGCCATGTTTCCAGTTCTAAATTTATGCATTCTAACATACCTTGATGATGTCATCATATACTTCAAAAATGACAAAGAATATATGCACTATTTGAAAAATATGTACAACAGAAGAAGGAGTGGAAATCAGATTTATAAAGAGGTCCAGTGGGAGGATACGGGGTTGTTCAAAGATTCATGCATGAATCCTTATGTCATGCTTGAAAGAGAAAATTTTCCAAATTTTTCTTTTCAAGAGCTGAGTGGACCAAGAGTGGCAGGAGATCCTTATGAAGATAAGATGCTTTAGTTTCACCATTTCCAAGATTTCTGAGTTAAAACTTTTTCAATCATTGTATATACCATTGTTTGAAAATAAATCAAAAGTAGAAAATTCAAAAACAATATAAAAACAGAAAAAGAGGGCGGTTTGAAAAATAGAAAGAAAGCCCCATGTTCCAAAAAATAGTTATTCTGAAAGCACACAAGTCTAAATGCCGCTACTAGTGCTCAAATGTCTTGTTCAGTTATCTAGCCTAATCATAACTGAACATGTTTTAAATTTATTTGCTGATAAGTTAGTGAGAGGAAAAGATAGTCAACATTGTGTAAGATTGAATTATCAAAGAGAGTAGATTAGGAAAAGATACTGGTTCCACATGCTCAAAACATAACCAAAGAGGAAAGTAGGGATAAAAAACAAATTGTCTATTCTAGCCTTGTTTTTCTAGATTTCATTTCATGCAAAATAATATTTGTGTGCAGCTTGTCTTTCATGCCACAAGTACATGAAAAATCAGACTATCTAATCCTAATTTGGTCATTTTTCAATTTCATGTTTTAGATTAGAGAACAAAATCTTGTCAAGTAAGTTATCCTTGACAGACGATCTAGCATAGGTAGAGAAACAAAGGAGTTCATCAGCTTAATCTGAACTCCCGGCGGATAAGTGTAGAACTAGATAGTGTCATTTTTCAAAAATACTATGTCAAAGGGTTGCTAGTCCAAATGCACCCAAAAGAAGAAAAAAATGTTAGGAAATATAGTGGGGTAGGTAGAAATATCATTGATGCTAATCATGCTATCAATTTTTATAAATAACATCAAGGAAGAAAGATATTTGCGCCAATGAATAAAGGCACTGGTCTTCAAAGAACCAAGATCTGAAATTCTGGACACCTCCTGAAAAGGAGCTGCCCTCCCCAAATGGAGCCACTGTTAGTCATCAGTATTTTTCACCTATTGATGATGACTAGTTTTTAAAGCCAAGTTTTCTAGCAGCTGATCTCCAATATGTCAAATTTGTCAGCTAGAAAACACCCATAAACATTTTTGCCCTCCTACCTTTTCAATCAGCCCATGATGAGATGAAACCTCATTGTCAAGCCCTATCTAGCCTCAATCATACAAACTTGTCCATCAGCTCCAAAGAGAATACTCCAAATCTATCCAAGAAGTCTCCCCTAAGTTAGGTAGTGGCGCTTTAGGCAATCCTCCCTTGGAAAACTATCCTAAGGCCAAAGGAACCTTTGTCTAATATTAGCCAGTCATAGGTAACCTTCCTATTCTACAAATAAAGTTGGATACACTCTTAATTCATGCCATTAACAAGCCTTGAGGTCTTAGCAATACATATGCCACAGGTCAAGCTGATATTAGGTAGATGTACAGTGCTTCAATGTCTTTTTCAAAGAGAAGAAGTATACTAGTGTTCCAGAAGACAGTATTAAACTCAACATGAGAAGACAGCTGCTTCTCATGTGGTTTTGAGCCTGGGATGCAAGTACTGGACAGAGAGTTATTTAAATAACTCCTGCAAACACAGTCCAAAGGTTAGTGATTTATGAATAGTAGATACTGGTCAAGTTGCTTGTGATGTCTAAAGAGACACAAAGGCATTTGAATAGAAGAATTACACGTCTCAAAGAAATGCCCATCATGGCTTATTGTCACTTTGTCATTTTCATTTGCTTAATTCTGAATAGGCAGTTGTTGGAACACCTAATCCTACATGGGTAGGTGTGGAATACAAAAAGTCACAATGGAGTCCAAGTGACCTTGGAATGTGAAACCAAGAGTCACACCATTGTACTATAAATGTACATCTTTGTATAATGAAAAATAAGAAAGCCTCACGCTTATCCTTCATTGTGTGTTCAGTCTCTTGTGTGTGTGTTTATCCTTCTCATACACCATGTGTGTGCTTCAACATGGTGTTTAACATGGTATCAGAGCGGGCGATTGCTGGCCCTGCTTCAATTTGAGTGAGCCATTTGTGTTTATGGCATGTGCATATCTGCAAAATTGTTGACATTTTTGCCGCATTTTAGAGAGATTTCTGCAACAGTGCTCTTTTGCCACATTCATCAGTCAAAGATTTTCTGTAGCATTCAGAAATATGCTTTGAAAAGAGGAGTAGACAATTGGCAGCATTCAGAATTGGTTTTGAAGGAAAGGCAGCACTGCCCATCTGAAGGTTTTCATTCTCATTTTTCCTGCAATTTCTATTAATTTCTGCATTGAAGAGTTGCTGGAAAACACTGTTTAAAGAGGTTTCTGAAGAAGTTTCTGGCTTTTATTAGAAAAATTTGTGAGTTTTTTACTGGAGAAATTATGCCACATTTCCTGAGAAATATTTCTGGGTTTTACTGTTGAAATAACCGGAAAATTCCGCAATTCTCGTACCGTCAACAGATATTTTATCGCTAAAATTCGCTATATATTCTTAAATCTTTTCCGTTCCCCGCCCACCGTCGTTTGAAAAGACAAAAAACAAAAAATAAAAAAAATTTTCATGCATCCCCGGCCTTTCGGCCTTCCCTCTCTGCAACATCGGCCTCTCAACATACGCATCTCACACTACTCCAATCTGCTACAGCTCTCAACATCACACACCCTGTCCTACTATAGGCTGCTCGCTCTCACCACAAAAATCCGGCATATCCCATAACCTCACTCCTCATACAACACCATCGCCAGCCTTCCCACTCTCACATAACCCTGCACCCTACGCTAAATCTCAACACGCTATTCAACGCCCCTTGCTCTGGCATCCTTCACACTACAACTCACTGCGCGGCCTCACCACTCAGCTCTACTCATCCCAACCCCCCCACTGCTGCCACTCCTCCCTCACATTCGTCTCCTCCTTATACCTACGACTATCCCCTTCCTGCAACAGCGGCACCTCCCTCACCACACTCTGCAACACTTGCTAACGCCCCTCAAATTCCACTCCCACACTCTGCACACTCTGCAAACAATAGCCACTTTAACGCTCTACCTAATCCCCGTCACTGTAACGCTCTACCTAATCCCTACCAACGCACTCTTAACAACACTCACACCTGCACATATTCGCTCCACCCGAACCCCATACTCCATACGCTCTCCATCCTTCATACGCCTCCACCCTTCCATTATCCCATCCTTCATTTTCTAATTTTAAATTTATAAATCCGTCCACTCCTATCAATTCCCAACGTGTCTCCATTCCCCTTATCACTCCTTTTAATATCCGACCCTTTTTTAAAATCACTCCCCTTCCTTTTCTTAATAAGATCCTTTTATTAACATTTCCCTTTTTTTAATAAGAAGCCCTTTTCCCCATTTTTTAATTACTCCCCTTTTTAATTATTAATTCCTTTCTCCTTTTTTAATTATTAATTCCTTTCTCCTTTTCCCCATTTTTTAATTACTCCACTTTTTAATTACTCCCCATCCCTTTTAATCAATCCCATTCCATTTTATTTTTAATTATTCTCATTTTTTAATTAATTTTTAATTTAAAAAAAAAAAAAAAAACAACAGAGAGAGAGAGGAAAGAGAGAAAATTTGAACAGCAGAAATGAAGAGAAAATGACATGTGAAGCAAATGGACAGATAGAAGAGAAAAGAGAAGTCTTGCAATTAATGATTTGTGGCATTGATTTGAAGGGTGATTTTTTTTGAAGAAATTGACATTTGAAGACAGTTTGCCATCATTGAAAACAGCTATTTGAAGAAGAAAATTCAGCTGCCATAAAAAGATTCTTGCACAAGTGTTTTCAGCTACACATTTACAAATATTTTGCAGAGATATGTATTGAGATGACATTGTATTTTGAGTGGAATTTGTAGCTCATTCATATTTGGAATCAGTGTAATTGAGTTGAAAAATTGTTGACTGCCCTCCATCATTTGAGGAGCACACTTTGTACTTTGAGAATTTCTTGAGTCATTTGTATTTGTTGTTGAATCACATTGTAAACGGGTGCATTTTCGGTTGTAGCCGACACCCTTTCATTTGTTGAGCCTAATTTGTTGAAAAATGGCTAAAATCAATGAGGTATTAGTATTGTTGAATGACCTCATTCATTCAAATGTTGATGACATGATAAAATTGAGCAAGGATGCTCTTTGTAATATTCGAAGTTGTTTGCTAGATGCACATGAAAAGATTGAGTTTTTGCAGTTGGAAACTCAGCTTCAGCAAGATGAACTTCAGCAAAAGAGTCACCATTTTGAACCTGTTTCTGTTCAGAAGATTGAGAAGGACTCTCATTAGAAGAAAGAAGATAAAGTTGCAGTTGATCCACATTCAGTGCCTTGTACTAGAGCAGATGTACATGCAGATGCAGCAGTTCAACCTGCACTTCCTAAGCCCATCATCAGACCTTGGGAAGAGCTTGTCCACAACAAGCACAGAACTGGTCTTAGATATGACAAGGATGTGTCTTTTCATATTCTAGACTACACCAAGCCCATCATATTTCAGAGTGCCGGATTCATGTATGACAGTTCACCTACAGTTTTTCTAGATCCTGTTCCATTTCCACAACAGATTGAGAAATGGAAACACTGTGATCGAGTTGGCCATATGAAAGATCATTGTTTTGATCTTCATCCATGCAAGCACTGTGGTCGGCACACTCATTCTTCAGACAGATGCTTCAGACACAAGCCTCCTGCAATAACCAAGATTCATCTTGGATGGATCGCTTCTTGGCAATGGGCATCAGCAGCCAAGAAGATGTTTACGACACATGTTAGAACTTGTTCACGGATATTGAGAAAACTTGCAGTTGAGTTTTCACCATCATCTCACCTTGTCCCTGACAGGGGGGGAAATGGTGGTCATGTACAAGCTTCGACGATAGATCAAGCGAGCCTGAGCCACAATCTCTCATTCCATATTCAGAGTTGTAGCCAGAGTTCAAGCGAGCCTGAGCCACAATTCATCATTCCGGATTCAGAGATGTAGCCAGAGACACGGATTCCCATGAGCATACCTTCGGTTGGTGGATAACCTAAAACCATCATCTTTGGTTGGTGAATAACCTAAAACCATCATTTTCAGTTGGTGGATAACCTAAAACCATCATCTTTGGTTGGTGGATAACCTAAAACCATCATTTTCGGTTGGTGGATAACCTAAAACCATCATCTTTGGTTGGTGGACAACCTAAAACCACCACAGGTAGTATACCTCCCTTCTTTTAGGTTGAAGGTCTCCCTTTTTTATGAGGGACAATTCCTCTAGCAGAAGCTTTTAGCTTCTTGCCAGTTTTGGAAGAGTTCTAGGAACTGCAACAAGTATTGCATTCCAGTGTTTGTGGTCATCCTAAAACCACCTCTTTTTCCAACATTTCAGAGAGTTGATTCAGCCCAAGTGTTTCCATGTATACTTTGCGGATTTGTATTACAACTCTTTTCTTGGATTCACACATACCCCTTCGGATTAAGGGGGGATGTTGGAACACCTAATCCTACATGGGTAGGTGTGGAATACAAAAAGTCACAATGGAGTCCAAGTGACCTTGGAATGTGAAACCAAGAGTCACACCATTGTACTATAAATGTACATCTTTGTATAATGGAAAGTAAGAAAGCCTCACACTTATCCTTCATTGTGTGTTCAGTCTCTTGTGTGTGTGCTTATCCTTCTCATACACCATGTGTGTGCTTCAACATGGTGTTTAACACTGTTTGAAAGCTGATGAAATGTCAGATCATTGGTTGAAAACCTCCTTCATTTTACAAACATAGGGTTGAAAGACTGAGAAAACCTCCTCCATACATGAGCAGAGGGTTGAGTCATTGTTTGAAAACCTCCTTCATTTTACAAGAAGAGGGTTTGGAAATGTGATAAAGGCCTCCTTCATCTAAAAAGCAGAGGGCCAGGAACAAAGGCATGGTTTTAAGTGTAGTGGGAAAGCAACTGAAGGCTTATGGATAGAAAAATGGTGTTAAAAATAGAGGGAAAGTTGTGGTGTTTTAAAAGGTGCTTACATGAGTTTCACTGTTAAAACACAATATTGAAATACAGTGTGAAGCTAATTGGATGATCATGAATGAAGAAATGTTGTTAAGAAAATGGCCAAGGAAGTAAAACAATCTTGGTTTTAAACTGACTTCTGCTAATAAGTACAAAGAAAACCACTAACACTTGTTCATGGATATTCTTCATTTGGTTAAAACAAGGGTTGAAAAGAGCCCCAGCCTTTGTTAAATATAGGCCTCCTTCATAAATAGACCTCCTTCACAGAGGAACAAAGGGACAACCTTCCCATGTTTACATTTCAACTTCAGCTCATCATCCCCAGCTATATCTCCGTAAAAGTTGAAGATTGGATTACTTTGTCAAGCTAAGGTTAGTCATTTGCCTTGATGATGGAGACTATTTGTAGCAGAGCTTTTCACTTGCAGTTTCAAATGAGCTTTCAAATAAAAGAGATAAATTACCCATCCTAAAATACTAGCCTTGCAAGTTATTGATATAGACCAAGAATAATTTTATTACTGCACTTGTGAAGTTTCAGGATGGGCTAATTTTTAATATTTTTATTGTTGTGATTGGCACACATAAGCCTCTGTGGATATTTTTGTCTTTGATGCCTGAAGAGAAATTTTATAAACTCTTGTTGTTGAGCCTATACAATGGGCATGATAAACCATCAAACACCATAATAGTTGGTTTGTAAACCTGAAAATGGCCTCCCTCACAAAAGGCAGAAGATTTTTTTACAAAAAAATTCAAAGGTTAAGCAACAGCCTAATGTTAATGAGTATTCTCAGTTGAAAGGTTTCTTATGAGGTCCCAAAGGAAATTCTTGTTTTAAAGAAGCAAGGAGGTCTTCAAAAGTATAATGTCGTGTTTCATTTTTCGTTTACAACCAAAAGTTCTTTCAAAAGGCTTTTAAACCCTCAAAAGTTAAATTCAAAGGTCTTTGGTTTTAAAATAGTGGAGAGACCATTGCCAAGTCTCATTGCAAGTTTCAAAAAACATAAGCGAGCGTTCACAATCGCCCTCCTAGCTGCCCATTGGAGAAAAGAGGGATTTCAAGAAAATCTGCAGAGTTTTTCAAGGCTTAAAGCCTGCGTGGCACGCCAGGAAAAGCACGCAGTGCGTTCAGATGAAGAATACATAAGCATTCAATGGCTGCGCGGCGCGCCTATAGCGCCGGTCACCACTGCCCGAAGGCTGACCCGACTGCCTTTTGTTGCGCAACATTCTTTCCAGAAAACGTGCCGCGCATCCTAACACCTCCAAAAACACCTTTGAAGCTGCCCAATCAATAAAACAAGGTTTCTAAGTGTTTCTTCAAGGTATTCCACCTCTCCTCTTGGCAAATTTCAAAAAAGTGAAGGGGTGTTTGCTGTGTTTTTCCGTGAGAAGGAAGTAGTGCCTAAAACCACTTCGTCATATGAAAACTATGAGATAAGTTAGTGTTAAGGAGGCAGAGTCCCTGTCAAAGCTGGAGAAACCTTTCTTGTTCTTAGGGGGTCTCAAGTCAATTTAAACAATGTTCTAACAATGGTTTTAAAAAGGCATTTTTTCATATAAAGGGCATAAGAGAGAGACAGTGGTTAGAGGGTAGTGTTTTTGAGAAAACTCAGAGGTTTTTATTGCTGTGAGTGTCATATATATTTACAGTGATAGGTGGATGCTTTAAACAAACTTAAAGGACCCTTACTGCCTTTAAGAATAGTGATAGCCCACAGTAAAAACAAGAGCAGACTTTGTTAAAAATAAAAGGGGAAAACAAGGGTCATAGTCTGAAAGCCTTGTCACTTCAAAAGTGTCCTCTTTGAATGGTGAAACAGTGAAACCTAGTGCAGCCTCTTTTATTCCATAAAACAAAGCATGATATGAAGATATTTTAAATCAAGTTGAGAGTGTTTTTGTCTATCTTTGTAAGGAAACAATGAATAACAAGAAGAGTTTTGTTTGGGGAAGGGTGTCTTACTTCTGTCAAGACACAAGGAGATATTTTTTTTAACAAGAAAGCCACAGATGCCTATTTTCAATACCTTGCCCAAACACAGTAACAAATTGACTGTGTGCTTTTTATTTTGACAAATACTTGTTGTTTGGCATAAAAATACAAAACAACGACTGACAAGGAGGACAGAGGTGTGTGCTTGAGAAAAACATTCGAAAGGACATTTGAGACAGCTTGGTATTGCAAAGAACATTCAAAACAAAATGCCTCCTAGGAAAGACAGTAGGAGTGGCCTTCACAGGATATTTGATCTTGTTTCCACTAAAGAGGTAAATTCTCATCCATCAGTCCTGTTTAACTTCCATGAGGTTGGGTGTCTAGAATTTTTTCAAAGAGTGCAAGAGGTGAAGAGCTATTCCCCTTTGACACATCTTTATGCTTTGAGGTTTCAAGAGAAGCGCTTTCAGCTCGCAGGCATGGATTTCAAGTTCTCTCCAAGGTCCATTTCTAAGGCCACCAAAATCCCTTATGTCGGAGAGAAGTGGTTTAAACAAAGCCACTTGGACTCAGAACAATACAATCCTTTTCTGAAGCCTGAGCATAGAGATTCATGTGCATCCATTTTTTCCTTCTCATATCTATTCACTAGTTATTCCCCCCTCATGAATATAATCATGAAATACTTCACTTGCAAGGGAATATTCTCCCGAGTCTATGCCTATCATGTCCGATTTCTCATGCATTTCACAAGAGCCAAATTGTTAAATCTCCCTTTCTTCCTACATAAAATTATTGAGAAAATGGCCTCCACTGTTCAGAAAAAACATCCTTCTCAGCAGACAGCCTGCCTCTTCCATCACTCCCTCATCAAGGTTATCATTCTTCATCAGCTTGAGAAGAAAGAAATTTCTTGGGATTATTTCATTGCAAATCCGGATTTCGCCACTATCCCTTCATTTCATACATCTCCTTCACCATCCACTCACCATCCTTCACCTTCTTCAAGCAAGCCCATTCCCAAGAAGTTCAAATTCCCCATTGAACAAGAAAAGGAGCATGATGAGGAAGAAGATCATGAGCAAGAGGAGGAAGATGATGATGAGCAACATCATGATGAAACATGGAAGCAAGGGGAAAAATATCATGCAGTGAGGCAGAACAACAAGAGGAGGAAGATGATGATGAGCAACATCATGAGGAAACATGGAAGCAAGGGGAAAAAGAGCACAATGAGGCAGAATAGCAAGGGGAAGAAGGGCATGATGATGAGTAGCATGATGATGAGTAGCATGATAATGAGAAGCATGATGATGAATAGGTGCAACATGATGAACAAGTGCAGCATGATGAACAGAGGCAGCCACATGATGATGAATAGCAGCCTCATGAAAAAGAACAACAACATGATGAAAAGAGGCAGCCACATGATGATGAATAGCAACCTCATGAAAAGAATAGCAGCATGATGAAAAGGTGCAACACGATGAGGAGGAAAACCCTAAAAAATAAATGCAAAAAGACAATCAAGGCATCCATGAATAAATCCAAGACAGTGGCAAGAATGATGAGCAAAGTAACAAGGGAAAAGAGCCAATAGAGCATGTGCTAGCTACCTCTCCTAGGCAAGGGGCCATGGTCTCTTCTCCAAAAGTGACCAAGCCCCCGACATCAAGGAAAAGGGTGCCTAAAGTTGTAACTCCAAATGTTACTAGGGCCCTCCGAAGCAAGGGGAAATTTCCCAAGAAGCCCATTGTTGAATTGCCCAAGAGGAGGAAGACTAAAAGAGCCACCCAAAGCAAAGGAAAGGAGAAAGAAGAAATCAGTCATGAAAAGGAAAGGGAATTCGACATCATTCAAATCAAAAGTGATGATAGCGATAATGAAGCCTGGATCCTAGAAAATCTCTTGATCAATAGAGAAAACCAAATTGATGCTTTGAGGACTGATCTTGAGAGGGCTAGAAACTTAAATCACTTTTTGCAAATTCAAAACAAACAAATGAGTTTCCATATGGCGGTATATGAGACACAAGCCATCAAATACAAAAAAGAGGCCTCCAAAGCACAAGTGATATTGGAAGAACTCATGGGTGAGTTCAATAAAAATGAAGATGCAGATCATCCCGGGAGAAAGAGGCCGAGAACCATGGGGCTCAAAAGAGCCCTTGAGAAGCAAAAGGAAGAAGAAGCTGCCCTTCTCCAATCTACCCATCTCACTACATTGTTCGCACAAGAGATAGAGAACAATCGAGAAGCATGGCTTGAGAGGGTTAATGATCACTTGGAGAAGAAGTTGGAGAAGGAAAATAGAGACCTGGACCTTCAACGGAGGATGACCGGGCATTATAAGAAACTCAATCAGTTTGCCTGGTGGAAATTGAAGGCCACTCAGGAAAAACTCAAGGAGGCTAAAAGGAAGTGCCTAGAACCAAAATTGAGGAAATATAACTCAAAGCTCAAAATTTTGGCCTCATATTCACAACATGTTTCTGAAAACCATTGAGGGTCATGCTCGTTAAAATTGAGCGAAATTCGACAATTTTGGTTTTTTGTCATTTTTGGGTTTTTGGCTAAAACTCATGGGCATTGCCATTTTAGTTTGGGGCATACTCAAAGGATGAAAATGATATAATTGGATGCCATAATTTTAGGGGCATATACTCAATGATTTTCAGATCAATTGAAGATCATTTTCTCCCCAAAAATGGCGAAAAACACTCGCTTTTTCTACACTCTACCCCGTTTATCAGCCAGGCCTATTTTTGGGTTTTTACACACATGTCTTTTTTTGGAGGACATTAAGTTTTTATTTTGGAGCAAGCTAAACATTTTCAGAAAATAGACATTCATAGCTTTCCAACAAGCCATAATGGGCCTCATTTCGACAGCGGGAAGGCCTCCAAAACTTGTCGGAAAGCCAGGGGACTTTCTACTGATGTATTTCTTAAGTATTTTTGTAAAAAATGCACTTTTCAAAAGTGACTTTTCCTCATGTGCGTTTAGCTATTTTTGTGCATGGTTAGTTAGGAAAAGTCAATTTATTTTCCTTTTTTAGCATTTTTGAGATATTTTATTAGATATTTTGTGCCTTGGGCTTTGCAAAGCCTCAAGGACAAAATTAGATATTTTGGATAGGCCAATGAGATGGCAAGTTGAACTAGGAGGTTTTCCGTCATGTTGGCCTATATATTCCAAAGTCTCTCATTGTAAACAAGGCTGAACTTGATGAAAAGAAGCAATATATGGTCATACAATCTTGGAAGAAACACTTGTATCATGCTTTTGGATAGTTTCTTGGATGTTTTTGGATGATGAAAGAGGATTGTTGTTGGATTCCATGACTTGGTAGAATGGTATAGTGTCTCTCTCTCTGTTTTGTTTCTTAGTTTTCATTCACAATTCCATGTTCTTGCTTGCTATAAGATAGTAGAGAATAGATTTTATACATGCCCTTGGAGGCACCTCAAATTTCCTGTTTCTTTATAGCTTCTATGTTTTCTTCATTCTTAGTCATATTAAAGAATCCTTGATTGCTCTTTAATAACTGAAGAATATTGTTTGTTTGTTTCATTTATGGTTTTATGCATGCTAAGTATGATTCACGGTATGCCCTGCTTACTCATGGCTAGTCATAGATCCACCTTTGAAACCTCTCTTTGATTGATTAGATTGTCATTTGTTGAACCAAGGAGGTCTTGTACTGATCTTGCCCTTTGCCTAAAACTATGCAATCTTGCTTCAAAGTGCCCAATAGCTTGAAATACTATGTTTAGGCGTTCCTTCATAGTGATTTGAGTTGTTTGTTTGTCTTAAATGTATTTCCCCAAAGTCTGATAGCCATTTCCTAAAGTTAGAGAGTCATATATCTCTATGTATGGCTTGAATGTTTATTTCTATGCATTGATCAGTTTACAGTTACATTTCTCATGATTAATGGTTAGCCCTACCATGTTTATGTCAGCTATTAAACTAGTTATGTTTGAAATCCTTTGTTCTTCACAAATTTAATGTCCATCTCACTCCATTTTACTCAAAGATCCATTTTACCTTGAATCAAATCGGCCCTTCAACAACCTTGTATCACCACCTGAAAGCTTTCTTGACCTTTTCGACCCCATAACCCAGTTGATATGACATCTTTTTTACCTATCTTAGTCTTTGATCAATTCATCCCTCACAACCTAAAAACGAAAACCAAAAAACCTACTTCATAACTAGCCTAAAATCAATAACACAATAAGCAAACACACAGATATCCCTTACACAAATAGAGAGAGCCCTCTCTGAGTCCAGGAAGGCTAGGTCCTTGGGCTCCAAATATTGGTTTGATGTTACACTGTCATTTGGCTTGCCAATCAACCAAATCACGGGACCCTAACAGTAAAAACACTTGGTTTTTAAATTTTTTTGCTGCTAAAGGATGGAAAAGGCTCACAGATAAGAATTTAGTTGTCAAGACAAAATATAGTGGATGTTAAGTGAGTTTTACAAAGATACTTATCTTGTGCTACAAAAACACTGCTTTTTCCGTAGCGTAGCTATATCATCCCTTCTTATGCTCTTTCAAAAGGCTTAATTTGTGTACAGGTGGAAAGGCATGGTTCTATAGAAGTGATAATACATGTCACTTCTCTCAAAAGGTAAATTTTGCCAACAAAAGGGTTCAAAGATCATCAATAAAGGTAAAGTCATAATTGCATAAAACAGATTTCCTGGTTTTCAGGGCAGTTAGGTCATGGAAAAACAGGGTTCATATCAAGGCTGGAGGCATCACCAAATTCGACCTCATGAGGTTACAGGTGACAAAGGAAGCATTTATGGTTTAGATAAGGTTGTTGAAACATGTTTTAGGAGTTTTAGTCCTACTTGAATTAGGACTCTTCAAAGACAGTCAAGCTGTCATTTTGTAATTAATAAGTATGTTTTATGGTTAGAATAGGTGTCAAGGATAGGAATTCGAATTCCTCTAATGGTGGATCATAGAATCCAAGGTTGTAAAGTTATATATGAAGCAAGAGGTCGAATTAGCAAGGGGTTGGAGACTTTTTGGCCCAGCTACTGCTTTATGTGAAGGAATACAATCAATAATACAGAGAAGCTTTCTTGTATAAATCCGAGTTTTGATGAGGTTTAATCCTTATTTGATCTTTATGTTGCTTTAACCATTTGTAGTAGATCTTATTGTTATTACTCAGATATCATTATCTAATGCTCTGACTTCCTTTAACAATAAGATGACTGTGTTTTAACTCAGAACCACCAGCACTAGATTACATTGCTACTACTCATAATTCACAACCATGTGCTATGTTTTATTTTAGTAATGGATTGATTGTGTTTAGCAGCAGATCTCATTGCTATTACTCAGAATTCATAATCTTATGCTCTAAATTCCTTTAGTAATGAGGTGACTGTGTTCTTTTCTGAATCTTGTGAGTAAATCACCTTTGATCCATCAACAGTAGATTGCGTTACTATTACTCAAAATTCATAACCCTATGCTCTGAATTCCTTTATTAATGGGATGACTGTTTTGAACTATGTTATTGAGTGAATTATCTTTGTTTAATAACCTCATTTGCCTCGATTTTGATGTCAAGAAACCTAGCCACTGAATTTGTTGACTTGTTGACTGCATAGCCCAATGGTAGCAAGCCTTTATCTTTTCAACCTATAAACACACAAAACCATGATAGAGTTATCCATATGTATTATCATTAACCCCCTTGAGAGAGCCCTCTTAGGCTGAGGAGCCTAAGCCTCAGCTAAAATTCTAGTTTGAAAGAGTTACACCAAAGGTAGTCTGATCAACAGCCTGTCAGGGTCCTATTTTGGTGATAACATTTTGGTTCATCTGCTGGGAGTCTAAAGATATACATCTCTCGAAAATCATGAAGCTGAACTCTTGAAGGTAGCAGGAGCTCAGAATCTGTTCGAGGCTGCAGAACTACCTTGGCGACTCCATTGTTGAAGAATTCAAAATTCATAGATTCATGGTGATTCCACTAGAGTTATGAAGAACTCAGATGCTGCCATTCCTATTTCAAGGTATGCATGCATAAATTTTTCAGGGATTCATGGTTTCCCAAATCATTTTCCCAGGAATACCTATTTTTTAAGGAATGGTCCAAAATTCAATGGATATGATTTGAGTTTGACTTTGAAGCATATATCAGATTTCTGTGATTTTATCGAGCTTCTTAGAGTCAAACATGAAGATGTTTGTATTATGTTGTTCTATGATTCATTTCAAGGGAAATGTAAACAGTGGATTGAAATTTTTCCTGTCAGATCTATTAAGTCATTTACAGACTTTTGGCTTATGTTTTTGGAGGAATGGATAGATAGAGAAGATTTGGTGGCAAACTCTCCTTCAATTCAAGGATTCAAACAATGGAATGATGATCATATTAGTGAAGAAATGGATGGAAATTTTTCTTTGTCCTTGTCTTCTTATCTAAAACTATTTAAGTGTAATACACAAGATAAGATGAAATTTTTGGATGAAGTTGCTAAGGACATTGAAAAAGGCATTGAAGGCTTACAAGGTCAAATTCAATCATATAATTTTCATGATCATGATTATTCTTTTCAAAAGCTGTATATGGCAGGACACAAAGAGAGAGTGTTTCTACCTTTCTCCTTTGAGATTGAGGAAGAATGCACTATTTTTGAAAATCAGTTTGAAAATAAATTGGACAGCATATCAAAGGAATCTTGTGTGGCTGAGAATCAGTTGTCTGAATATATATAATTTCATGATGATCATCAAACTAACCATGCCTTATTTGACCCTATAGTTGAATACATGGCAAAGCTTTGCACACCAATATTTCATTTTCATTTGCATGATGAAGATCAGATACATTATAAGCTGTTTTGGTCATCTCACTATCATGGTTATTTTGAGGTCGAATGTAGTTCAGAGCCTCAAATATCAGAAAATACAATTGATTGGCTTCATTGGATGTTTCATGTTCCTTGAGCTACAAATGGAGATTGCAGCTGATAGGGTAGGTAGGAATATGTAAATAAGCTCAAGGTTGACTGAGAATTTTTAACAGGTACAGATTGAAGCAGATTGGGCATAGCTTCAATTTTTTTATTTTTAAAGGAATGGATTGCAGCACTTGAGCTACCAGTTCTTAGTGCACCACAGGGGCACACTATCCCTAGTGGAGCCACTGTTATCACCCTAAATTTTTTTCTAAAACTTTGGAAATTTTACCTTATTTCTAGTCATGGTCTTATAATAGGTTTTGAGTCATCTCATCTCAATTGTGTCATTCTCATTTCCAAATAAAATTTAACCACCTCATTCCATGGTTTAAAGTCTCATTTTCTGTTTAGAAGCCATATTTTAAAACCCTTGTTCTAGTCATGGTGTTAAAGGGTCTCTAGGTCATTTTTTGTTTTATAGGGTCTAATTCATGGGTTACAAGTCTCATTCTATCATCAAATAAAGTTTACAAAACTTGTTTTACTCTTTAGAGGTCTCATACCACGTTTTGAAAACCATATTTTTAGTCTTTTTGAAAAACAATTTTGAATAAGCCACGAAACCATGTTTTCGTAGGACGCTCAGGTTAAAAAACTGCTTTTGCGCTATGAAAACGCTGCTATTTTTGTAGCGCACTATGAAACCACTGAAGAAACCTTTTTTTTCCATCAAAAACCGTGTTTTCTGCTTTTAGTACTTTTTTTCCATAGGGGTTCCTTAGCAACTGAAAACTCATTTTTTAAAACAGAAAGAGGTTTTTCTTCCTAACATATTGAAATACAAAAACTCTTTCATTTTCTTCAAATTCATTATTAAGTGGGATAAATTGATGACTCAACTTGCGCTACGAAAACAATGGAAAGTCACTGAGAGATTTTTTTTTTTCTATTTTTAGTAGTCAACTTCATGATCGGTTTCTGGCCACAAGAAACATTATTTTGGAATTCTAAAGGAGGTTCCTCTTCATAAGATATTATGATACAATAACCTATCTAATTTTCTTCATAAGTGTTACCAGTTGGGAGATATAGGGCTTTCTTTAAAGCCATATTTTCAGAAATTAGAATTTTCCAGTTTACACCTAATGTTCAAAGATAGTTTCTAGGCAGTAGGAGAGGCCTTACAAAAACCCAAGAGAGGTGTTTTTTCAAAACAGAGTGGTCTCCAAAAACCTACTTTATTTTTTCAAAATACATTTTTTATGAGGAGATAAAAACTTTGTCCCAACACCTATTTTTCAGCTAAAACAGAGCAGTAAAATTACATTTCCTAATATAGTTTTGGTTATGGAGAAAGATTTCAATTTTTGAAAGAAGTTCAGAGATGATTTATGTTGATAATTAAAGGTTGAAGACATCATGAAAGAATGGAAAGAATTTTTAAAAACTGAGATTTAAAAAAAAAAAAAAAGTCTGTGTAGGTGACGTGCACAACAGTGTCATAGCGCGCTACGAAACCACTGTAGGTGCAGTTTGCACATTTTGTTAAGGTTTTAAGAGGTAGAAACACTTGGTTTTTGAATTTTGTTTCTGCTAAAGGATGGAAAAGGCTCACAGATAAGAATTCAGGTGTCAAGACAAAAGAAAATGGATTTTAAGAGAGTTTTACAAAGATACATATCTTGTGCTACGAAAACACTGCTCTTTCCGTAGCGCAGCTATATCATCCCTTCTTATGCTCTTTCAGAAGGCTTAATTTGTGTACATGTGGAAAGGCATGGTTCTATAGAAGTGATAATACATGTCACTTCTCTCAAAAGGTAAAATTTTCAAGCAAAAGGGTTCAAAGATCATCAATAAAGGTAAAATCATAATTGCAGAAAACAGATTTCCTGGTTTTCAGGGCAGTTAGGTCATCGAACAACAGGGTTCATAGCAAGGCTGGAGGCATCACCAAATTCGACCTCATGAGGTTAAAGGTGGCAAAGGAAGCATTTATGGTTTAGATAATGTTTTTGAAACATGTTTTAGGAGTTTTAGTCCTACTTGAATTAGGACTCTTCAAAGACAGTCAAGCTGTCATTTTGTAATTAATAAGTCTGTTTTATGGTTAGAATAGGTGTCAAGGATAGGAATTCGAATTCCTCTGATGGTGGATCATATAATCCAAGTTTTTAAAGCTATATATGAAGCAATAGGTCGAATTAGCAAGGGGTTGGAGACTTTTTGGCCCAGCTGCTGCTTTATGTGAAGGAATACAATCAGTAATACAGAGAAGTTTTCTTGTATAAATCTGAGTTTTGATGAGGTTTAATCCTTCTTTGATCTTTATGCTGCTTTAACCATTTGTATTAGATCTTATTTTTATTACTCAGAATTCATTATCTAATGCTCTGACTTCCTTTAACAATAATATGATTTTGTTTTACCTCAGAACCACCAGCACTAGATTACATTGCTACTACTCAGAATTCACAACCATGTGGTTTGTTTTCTTTTAGTAATGGAATGATTGTGTTTAGCAGTAGATCTCATTTCTATTACTCAGAATTCATAATCTTATGCTATGAGTTCCTTTAGTAATGAGGTGATTGTGTTCTTTTCTGAATCTTGCGAGTAAATCACATTTGATCCATCAGTAGTAGATTGTGTTACTATTACTCAGAATTCATAACCATATGCTCTGACTTCCTTTAGTAATGGGATGACTGTTTTGACCTATGTTATTGAGTGAATTATCTTTATTTAAGAACCTCATTTTCCTCAGCTTTCATGTCAAGAAACCTAGCCACTGAATTTATTGACTTGTTGACTCCATAGCCCAATGGTAGCAAGCCTTTATCTTTTCAACCTATAAACACACAAAACCAAGATAGAGTTAGCCATCTATATTATCATTAATCAATATCATTAACCCCCTTGAGAGAGCCCTCTCAGGCCGAGGAGGTTAAGCCTCAACTAAAATTCTGGTTTGAAAGAGTTACACCGAAGGTAGTCTGATTAACAGCCTGTCAGGGTCCTATTTTGGTGATAATAGTTTATATGTATATATGAGTGTATGTATGTCATTGACTGAAAGAACCATGGTTGTTTTATGCTAATGATTATATATATGTATGTATATATGTATCTATGTCACTGTTTGACATGGTTTTCGGGGATCATTCTTGTGGAGGAATGATTTCTTATGCAGGTGAATGGCATGAAGAGGCTCATAGTATTATGAGGAATCAAGTGGTAAGAGTGGCCCTCAAAAATTTATGAGGCCAGTATCATGTGGATTAAGTTGATATTATGTGTCTATACTATGCATATGTTTTTGACAAGTAATCCTGAGAGATACACCAGTGGAATGAAAAAATAATGAGTTGTGGCATGATAGGATAAGCATGGATGGAAGAGAGACATTGGAAGCAAGGTTTTTTGGTAGAGATAATGTGGTTTTGGATATGCAGTGCTAATATTGTATATATGGTGTGCATATTGTACATTCAGTGATTGTACCTATGGTGTTATGTGTCTGTTGTATATATGGTGTTGTGTCCATATTACATTTGCAGTGTTGGGGATATATGGTGTTATGTACATATTGGATAAGTGGTGTTTTGTACATATTGTATTGTGCACATGATAAATATACGATGTTGTGCATATGGTGTTGTGTGCATGTTGGATATGCGGTGTTGTGTGCATATGGTGTTATGTACATGTTGTATATGCAGTTTCATGTACATATGGTGTTGTGTGCATGTTGTACATGTGGTTCTATGTACATATGGTGTTGTGTGCATGATTGTACATGTGGTGTGGTGTGCATGTGGTGTTGTGTACATGTTGTATATTTGGTAATGTGTGGAGGTGGTGTTGTGTACATGTCATTTATGTTGTGTTTATGTGGCATTACGTACATGTGGTGTCATGTAAATCTAGTGCATGTGGTGTTTTGTACATGTTGTAGGGGTGGTGCGGTGTACATGTGGCATTGTGTACACATTGTGCAGGTGGTGTCATGTACATGTGATGTTGTGCACACAATGTATAGGTGGTGTTGTGTACAAGTGGTACTATGTAGATGTTGTATATATGGTACTGGTGTACATTTGGTATTGTGTGCATTTCGTACATGTTGTGTTGTGAGCATGCGGTATTATGTATGTGCATTTTGTATTCATGGTATCGTGACATGTGTATTCATTGTGTTGTACTCTATGTACATATATGGATTGTGTTGTACATCACGTGTAGGCATATGTGTTGTGTTGTGTGCCAGGTGCGGATCTATGTATTGTGTGTTCTTGTACATCCTGTGTGCATGTAGGTGTTGTGATATACATTGTGTGTATGTGTGTGATTGAAGAGAAGCAAATATTTTAAGCGATTGTTAGGTGTGGCAACTGATACGGTGTGTGCAAAGAAAGAACAAAGGCAAAAGTAAGGAGAGATGAAGGATAAGTATCGATATTTTATTATGCATGTGTTATATGATTATGACTTATCATGGTTACATGTGATTTATGATTATGGTTTATAATGATTTCATGTGATTCATGATTTTAATTTATGATGGTTGCATTTTTAGATAATTGGATGTGATATGTTTGTACATGATGATTTCATCAAATAAAAAATTTTACTTGTTGTGACAGGAAGTGAATAGAATTGCAGGTGTACCTTACTGATGGGCCACCAATGATGTATGATTTGAATTTGTTTCAAATTATTTTCAATCTAATGGAGATTATGTGATTGGTACAGGAAAGCATGCAATGTTGGGTTTGGGATGGTTGAAATCGACTGCAAGAATTTGTTGTACCGATGAAATGAATTGGAACAAACATCAGTATGCTAGTCACAACGCTTCACGATTAGGTCCATTTTGGGACACTAGTGCCCAATAGTGTCAATTTATTTCCATGAGCATGTTATGACCAGTATGATATTTTGAGGCTGGGATATGCCTTGGTTTTTGGACCTTCTAATGCGAGGAAACCATTCCAAGGGAGGGGTTTCCCAAGGGACTATGTAGCAGAGAAGGGGATTCCCACGAAACTTGGAAGGTGTGTGAATACATAGAAGGAGGTGGTCAGATTGCTTGAGGGGTTGTCTAGCAGAGAAGGGAAGGTCAGGGATGGATTTGTTTTTCATTAGAATTTCTAGATGGAATTAGATGCACATTGGGAGTCTGCCCTGAAATAATGAGTTGGTAACTATTCATTGAGAGGAAAATTAGCACAGGATTGTAGTGTTGAACATTGGATTCAACTTTGATTTTGGCAGTGGATTTTGGGTTTCTTAGGAAGGAGGTGAATCCTGGTACTACTTTTAGGGTGTAGTTGTGAGCCTCTGGATTCTCTTGTTGCTAATGTAGGCACCGTATCCTTTTATTTTTTGGTTGAGAAAATGTGCACATGTGTATATGTGTATGATATTGTAAATATTCTATCGAGATAGATTCATAAGTGTCCATAGACAATATTGTTATTTTTTGGTTGAATAAAATGTGTATGAGTATATATGAGGTTTATATTGTAAATATTGTAATGAGTTGTGTTATAAAGCTCCAGTAAGAGGTACGTTTTTCATGTTTTCAGAATTTCATTGTAAATACTGAAATGAGATCATTTATAAAGCTCCATGGGTAGTATGTTTTGATTCTAGTGGTTTGTTGGTTTATAGGTGGCATTGAACATTGAGGATGATGTTCTCTCAAGGGGATGGGTTCTGTAATAGCGCTGGATAAAAATTAATGTAAAAAAATATAAGACTAAGGTCATGGGACACGTATTCTACGCTGAATGGTGGGAAAAAATTCCTAGTGGGTGTTCATTTCGATTTATTATGGCTAAGGAAATTGTCAAAGAAAATGACAAAGACTTTGGAAAGTCATGAGGCATTATTTGGCTTTTTATTTATGAAAATAATGGAAATTAGGAGAAAAGGAAGGTGAAATTTCAAAGGTTTCATGTGAGGAGGAAAACGAAGGAAAATAATGGAAAATGAAGAAAATAGAGGCCTCAATGATAAAAAGTCTTATGAGGATCAGTTGGTAGCTTTTGACTTAGAATTTTGTCAATTCACTTAAGGCTCTCATTATATTCTTTCTCTCATACTCTTGGACACTTAGAGTTTTATTGGAGCACTCTTGGAGGAGTGTGGCATACTTGGTATTTGGAGCATGAAGGAAAATGAGAAGCACGAAAGAATAAGAGGACATCAGGACCAACAACTACAACGAGTTTTTCTTGCTGGTACTGAGTTGCATGTATGGTTTCCTTACTAGTTTTGGAAATCATGGCATATGCATGTGGTTTCATGGTTATGATATGTTAGTGGCATGGAGGATATCTTGGATTGATAGTGTTTTTTTCTAGACTTGTCATTTCCTATATATCCATGGTGTTGTGGGTGTCTTTCCTTTCATTTTTTGGTTGGTTCTCATGTTCCTTATGGTTGTGGGTTGAGTTATTAGTTCATGTAGGCTTCGCTGGAAAAAATCTCTAGAGCCCTTGGTGGGTTGAGTTACTGGTATTGGAGCCTTGGTTGGACAAACACTCTCGAGCCTGACAACAATTGTGGGTTGATTTACTAGCCCTGGAGCCTTGGTTGGAACAAGCACTCTAGAGCCTTGGACAACTTGGCTAGAGACCAATCTGTTGATGGTTAGTGATGTCTGACTGTGAGGTGGAATCACTAGTTGAGGGTTGAGGTGGTTTGGCCCGTGGATTTGTTTCATGAGATCCCACATTCATGCTTGGAATATGGGACAGAGGTGATTAGATGAAAGAAATATTTGGTTCAACCAATCTACGGTCGGGTGGATTGTGGAAGTCCTGAACTTAGTTGGACTTTATAATTAATAACTTCTTCTACTTGGTATTTCATGTGTAAGTATACCGGTTTATATGTGTACCTTATGGTTGTTGTGTCCTTATTATTTATGTCGTTTATATGTTGGTTATGAGTATGTTTTATGGCAGTGATGATGTATGGCTCTCATCATTTTTTGATTTTTAAATGAATGAACAATGAATATATGACCTCTATACTCAGATTTGAAAGTATGAGACCCCTATACTTAGAATTTTTTTTATAACTTATAGGATGCATATTTGTGATATGTTTGATGAAATTTATGTCATGGATATTAGGGGTCCAATCAAGTCCTTGATCAAGTTCTTTGTTAGACGCTTTGTCTTGGTGTCATTTATTGTCTCGGAAAGTCTCATCAATTTTATGGGAAGTGACTAGGTCCCAGCCCTGGAAAATAGCCTTAAATCCCACATTTGTTGGCATAACATGAGCAGAAAAAGGCTAATAGGGTGAAAATGTGAAGCTGGGTTACACTTTTTGCCCTTTTTTGAGAAAAAAAATTCATTTTTTTCAGTTCTTCAACTTTCTGCAAACTATAACAATTTTTCTGTGTAGAATTTCATTTTGTGATAAAAATAAAAGTTGTGAGAAATTTTTTTAGCTTTCTATTACTTATTTTTTGAAATTTTTTAATGTAGATTTGATATGTCAACTTAGCGTTTTTTTGAGTGTGTGTTTCTTTACAATCAAAGGATTCATAAGAAGTCATGTTATGACGCAATGTTGTATTCATTGAAAATTTGTGTTTTTGAAAAAACAAAATTTGTTACAACAATCTAGATAGAGTCTACTTTGTTTTCGACATATTTACAAAGCCAATGGATGCATATCATAATTACTAGAATTTTTTGAACTGGTCCAATACGAAAAACCGTGTATTTTGGATATTTTTTGCGTCACAAGAAATTTCTTAACATATAAGTTATAAACTAAAAATCTAAAAGCTACCCATTAGAGACGACGGACCAATGTAATGCCCCATAATTTTTTCAATTTTTTTTACAATGTATTTTGGGAGATACAAAATTTTGATTTCACTGAATCACAATGACCCTCAGAAATTGTTTGCACCCATTTTATTAGAAAAATAATTAAAATGATTAAACGTTAATGAAATTCCATAAAAGTTACATTTCCTGAAAGTAGATTCAATTCTGAAAATTCTTGTCTTGGTTTCGACAGTTAATTAACAACCTTTCATGGAGTTTAATCAGTCCAAAGTTGCAGAACCTTATTCAGAACCTGGTTTTTGCGTAATTGATGACGCGTTAGTTCGGCCGAACTTTTAATAAAGTTCAGCCGAACTATGTTTTCTGCTTAAGACCCATTAAATCTAACATCTTAATAGTTCGGCCAAAATTTTGATCAAAAGTTCAGCCGAACTATTGTGTAACTATCCGTCGGCCGGAGAGTTTTGCGGAGCCCCCTACTCAAACACATTTCGTGTCAATATAAATTGGCACGAAATGATTCACAATTTTCGCACATTTCGCACACTTCTTCTCATTTTACAAAGATCTTGGTTTGGGTTCAAAAAATTTTCTTCAAAATTTGGATTTAAGAACATTTCTTGGTTGATTTTACAATTTTGGGTTTAAAGAATTTTTTTTGGACATTTCTTAGAGGCGGCGTGAATTTTTTTGGAGGACATTTCTTAGAGGCGGCGTGATTTTGGCAAAAATTGTAAAAAATTTCTTGGACGTACATTCAAAAGACATTTCTTGGAGGTATGTATGTGTTTTGAGTTGAAGTAAATCTTTTGAGCTTCGTTTCATTTTTATAAGACATTTTTCTCTCAAATTTTTTAAAGTAAATGTTTTGAATTGGAATATGTATTTTTTGCAAAAAATTTACACTGAATTTTTTAAAATTAAATCTTTTGTGATCTTTTTTGTAATTGAGTTATTGTCCAATTTTTTGAAGGAAATTTTTTGAACTTCATACCCTATTATCATGGGAAATCGAAGAACTTGTGCAAGAAAATATGATCGAAAAAGAGACCCTGAGACACGTAGAGAAGAGACTAGACAATCTCGCAAAAGAAAGTTAGAAGCCCTCTCAAATATTGAAGAGGAAAATAAACCTCAAGAAAAAATTGAAGCAGGTATGTAAATGTAAATATTATGATCTATTGATATATATTTAAAATTTTCCTAATGTAAAATGTGAAGCTTAATTTTTATTTGATGAACTAGTTTGAAAAATATTTTGTTCAATGTAAATAGATAGAGATATTCCTCAAAATATTGAAGAAGAAAATCAACCTCAAGTAGAAATTGAAGCAGGTATGTAAATGTAAATATTATGATCTATTGATATATTTTTAAAATTTTCCCAATGTAAAATGTGAAGCTTAATTTTTATTTGATGAACTAGTTTGAAAAATATTTTGTTTAATCTAAACACACAAAGATACTCCTCAAAATATTGAAGAAGAAAATCAACCTCAAGCAGAAATTGAAGGGGGTATGTAAATGTATATATTATGATCTATTGATATATTTAAAATTTTCCTAATATTTATTGACATATTTATTAATTTAGTGATTTATTAAATATGTACTATTTTTTCAAATATGTACAGATGAAATCACTATCGATAATGAGATGTTAGAAAATGTCGACACTCACACATATGGAGATAAAAAACCTGACCATGTTATACGATATCGTGTCGATAGAATTTTTGAAAAGTATTTCAAAAATGAGCAAGTGACAGTTCAAGCTCAAATGCTGAAAGGTCTCCTATCATCAAGGAAATTAAAAGAAGCGACGACACTATTAAAATCTCAAAAATCAACCGTGGATGTTGTGTTTTCAAAGAGGTATAAAAAACAGCGAGTAGTGCTATAAATTCAATTAAGAGATTCAGAGATAAAGATGTTTCCAAATAAAATAGAGGAAATACATAAAATGGTTTCACCAAGTACTCAAGAGAATCGCTTTGATAACATCTATGGTACCGAAAGAATTCAGAACCCATAAAACTCTACAATCATCAAGAAAATCTCAATCGCAATTAGATGTAAATTACATGAACTTATTGTTGGAGAGCCATTCTAGGCAACCACAAAGATAATTTGAGAAAAATGTTAAAAAGAATATATGAATATTGAAGAATAATCCATGAAGAGCCGTCCAACTTCAAGACATGGGGAAGAAGAAGAATAGCACGAAATCAATACAAAGAACATGAAAAACATCTCTTGGAAACCACTCAAATAGAGTTATTCAACAAGTTCAAAGAAGAGAATCGTCAAATTCAAGTTTCACTCAGTGCTTTTGTTCAACAAAAACCATGGTATGTAAAACCTACCACCGTACGCGACACTTGTTGTTGCCGTTATCATGTGGAATTTGAGTTATATTATGACACATTCCTTGATTTCGGTAGAACATTATGGAAGGATTCACCTCCTCCTTCCACTATCCGTGAATTCATATCATTATGGAAGGATTCACCTCCTCCTTCCACTATCTGTGAATTCATATCTCAAATTCTATGTGAAAGAGAAAGTGATGAACTATTTTACAAAAATAAATGTGTTGGTGGTAAAAATTGCGATGATTGTGGAAATTTGACTAAATTTCAAAACAAATATCGTATTGATATAAATGATCAATCATTTTCCAACATGAAAGTGAAATGGAAGAGATATGAATATATCAATACATCGATTCAAGGTGCAAATAGTGTTAAAAGAATTGAATTACTAGAAGACGAAATTTTTCTGATAGACTTTTTGAGAAAGTTTGAGGCAGAAATTTACAAATACACCAAGCATTCCCATAGAGCTCGATGGCAAGACTTGCAATTCAAAAAATCTCGTGAAGTTTTTCCACCAAGGACCATTTTTTCAGTGATTGATTTTGCAGAAAACTACACATTTGTTCCACAAAAAGAAATTCAGAGTGAATACTATCATTCTGACCAAGTCTCCATGCTCGTCCATATTCTATATAGACATGTTGAACAAAATGTTGATCATATAGAAAGCACGAGTGAAAATCGACATATCATTAAAGAATATCACTTTTATATCAGTGACGATCGTACACATGATACGTGTTTTGTACAACATTGTTTTGGAAAAATTTATGATTCCTTGAAAAATCGTGGAATAGCATTCAATGAACATTGGATATGGTCAGACGGATGCGCAGGTCAATTCAAATCTGCACGATCATTCTTTTGGTTGTATTGTCTTCATAAGAAAACCTGCATTAAACATTGTTGGAATTTCTTTGAGACTGGACATGGAAAATGAGAACATGATAGTGCAGGAGCATGCATAAAACGAGCACTTCGAAGATATCAAATAAAGCACTCTGCAAGCCGACTTGTGAACGCTAAAGAAGTTGTTCAATGGTGCATCGCTGCTCTAAGCCATGAGACTAACCCATCAAGGGAAGTGCGAAGGTACATTCAATTTAATTTATATTGGAAATCTAATTTTAAACATTGTACATTTCTCATGCAATGATTATCTTTGATTATATTTTGATATCATATTTACAAATTCTTCTTCTAATTTTCCATATAAAGGTTTTTATGGCATATTGGGATCAAAGACATAGATAGATCAATTGGAAGTGACATTGAAACAATAAAAGGGACTCAAAAATTGCATTCAATTCAAACAATGTCGTCCAGAAATGTGTTTGCATTGGATAAAAGAAAATATTCTTGTTTTTGTGATGTTTGCATAGACAACACAAAATCCAATGGCGTTTGTGAAAACAAAATGTATGTGAACGATTGGAAACATACAATGCTAAATACAAAGGGCAAAATGTCTGTTGCAATGTTTGAAGAAATGCAATCAGAGGAAACTACAATATCATCCAATGGTGATCGAGTTTCTAATCTTGTTAGAGAAGGTAACATTTGAATTACTTTCTAATGATTTAAAGATCTAGAAATAAATTTAAATATGTATAATTTTGTTAAGTTTGTTTTATTGTGCAGGAGATGTTTTTGCTGTAATTGCACCTATTGACAACGATGAAAATGTGAAGTATTATTTGATGCGTTGCACTGAACGAAAAATAAAATTATTACAAAATTATAATGATCACGGATTTCAATATGACAGAGGGTCTATTATACTGAAAGGTTATTTTTTCAGACAAACTCATCAAAGTGGAGACTTTGTTTACTTTGAAGACTATGAACTTGATTCCATAAGTTGTCAATATAGTCACTTGGTGTGTGTAGCACGCATAAAGTTGATAGAAGTTCAATCAAAGAAAAATCGAAATTCAAGAGATGGAAAATGTCAAAATCCGATCATGAACGGATTATTGAAGATGGAATTCCATTAGAATTTTTTTGATTGAATTGTCCAACAATTTATTCTCTTTGGATTAAATATGTTTTAGAACTTCCAATACTCAACTAAAAATTGAGTTGCTTATGTTATTTGTGCAAGTGTTTGCACATGTACAAATTGTTTTGGTACAAGCACGTGCTCTAGTATCAACTGAAAGTAGCTTTTATATACATGTGCATTGATGAAAAATGCTATATATATATATGTGTGTGTGTGTGTGTGTGTGTTCTAGAATGAAATTAATTGTTCGAGTAGTTTTACTATGTGCATTGATGAAAAATTATTTACGTACTCAATATATATGTTCTAGAATGCAATTAACTGGAACTAGTTTTTCTGTGCATTGATGCAAAACTAGTTGGATTTTCTGTTAAAAAGTATGGACACATTGTAAATAAATCATCTGCAGTATAGTTTTGTACGAAGATTACTTTCAGACAAGAGACTCGGATCACTTCTCCGACTTTTGGTGGGATTTGACCCACATCTCTATTCCTGATTGAAAATCTAGTACAAAATTTGTTTGTCCAATGGTCGAATATGTTCAATGTGCATTGATGAAAAATGTTACTTGTATTGGATAGATATGTTCTAGAATGCAATTAATTGATTCAAGTAGTTTTTCTATGTGCATTGATGAAATACTAGTTGGATTTTCTGGTAAAAAGTATCCACAACGTAAATAAATCATCTGCAGTATAGTTTTGTACGAAGATTCCTTTCAGACAAGAGACTCGGAGCACTTCTCCGACTTTTGGTGGGATTTGACCCACATCTCTATTCCTGATTGAAAATCTAACTAACAAAATTTGTTTGTCTAATGGTCGGATATGTTCAATGTGCATTGATGAAAAATGTTACTTGTATTAGATAGATATGTTCTAGAATGCAATTAATTGTTCCAAGTAGTTTTTCTATGTGCATTGATAAAAAACTAGTTGGATTTTCTGGTAAAAAGTATCCACAACGTAAATAAATCATCCGCAGTATAGTTTTGTACGAAGATTCCTTTCAGACAAGAGACTCAAAGCACTTATCCGACTTTTGGTGGGATTTGACCCACATCTCTATTCCTGATTGAAAATCTAACTTACAAAATTTGTTTGTCCAATGGTCGGATATGTTCAATGTGCATTGATAAAAAATGTTACTTGTATTGGATAGATATGTTCTAGAATGCGATTAATTGTTCCAAGTAGTTTTTCTATGTGCATTGATGAAAAACTAGTTGGATTTTCTGGTAAAAAGTTTCCACAATGTAAATAAATCAACACGGCTACATATTTGAGTGCATTAACGACATTGACCTAAATTCAACAAACACATATATATATATGTACTACACTTATACTTCCAATCAGAATTGAACGGATAATTTGTACATATATCTACTTCGTTTTAAACTCTTTTTTCAATTAAAGCTCAATTGATACATGGTTAGTTGCATTGAAAAGCTAATATGTTCTTCCTATTGGAATTTTTTCATTCAAACAAGACTACATGTAGAGAACAAAAGCAATCTTAAGATTCCAAATGTACTTCAACCATCCAAAAGGGATTTGTGCAAACATTACTTGACATGCCATGCCAATTATAGTGAACAGCTATCCAATAGAAACATTTAATATTATATACCACATGCGCCAAATGTAGATTGAAACCATCCAAAACTTTAAAATTTTAAAAACGTTTTGACAATATATCGTGCAACATTAAAACATTAAATATCACATGCGAAATATAGATTGAAACCATTCAAAACTTGAGTTTTAAAAACTTTTTGATTATATATATTGTGCAACGTTACTTCACATGCCATGCCAATTATAGTTCAACTAGATCCAATAGAAACATTTAACATTATATACCACATGTGCCAAATGTAGATTGAAACCATCCAAAACTTAAGTTTTAAAAACCTTTTTATTATATATCGTGCAACATTAAAACAAATTAAACATTTAAAACATTAAATATCACATGCGAAATGTAGATTGAAACCATCCAAAACTTTTAACTTTTAATTTAACAAAAAATTATAGATCACAACATTATTTCACATGCCAAATGTACTCCAAGCATCCGAAACTTAAATTTTAAAAACAAAACAAATTATAACACGTCATTACATAACATGACAAATGTAATACAGATGACAACATTAATTTATAGATGACAACATTATTTCACATCCACATGCCAAAAGTACTAAAACCATCCAAAAATTAACTTTTTGAAACAAAATAAATTATATTAACAAATGTAATAAAATATGTCCAAAAATTGTAGATCTCACAAGTATCAAACTGTATCAAGTTTAGCAAATTTTAAGACCATCTAAATCTTGAAATCAAATCTACAAATCATGTCCATCAAATAGAAACGGATCTAGCGTCTTTCTTATCAGGGTCTCAATCCGCGCCCTCTCATGTGAAGCATTATGGGAAACCTACATACACAATGCACATATACTTGAACATTAAAATTTGATGTTTTAAAAATGAGTGAGAATATATATATCTAGAACTTCATGTAAAAAACAAAATATAACAAAAAAATCATGCAATACCTCATGAGGTTCCCTCTCCATTTGATGAACAAGTTCTGCCCCCATAGGAACATCTGCAGCGGTAAACTGTACAATATATATATATATATATATATATATATATATATATATATATATTAAAAACTTTCAAATGAAAATGCACGTGTACATATATAAACTTATTTTCAATAATATTAAAAAAAGGAACTAAAGACAACTTGTTCAAATGTTGTGGATGTTCCTATCTCCGTCGCTAGAGTCCGCGGATTAAAGAAATATTCTATAGGAACCTAAATTCAAAATTTTTTAAATAACTCAAAATATAGATCTCTCTCTCTCTCTCTCTATATATATATATATATATCTCAATTTTTAATGGAACTTTTTGAGGTGGAATATATATATATATATATATATAACTTTTAAACATAAATTTTAAACTTGTGAAAAATTGTCCATACTTGTGGCTCATCTCCCAAGGAAGTAGAAGGTACATCTCCCAAGGAAGAAGAAGGTACCGCCATCCCAAAAACATCGGACGAAATCGGTATCTGTTAAAACATTTTATCAAATTATATATATACATACATGTACATGTGTGCACAATTATTTATTTTAAAATCACTTAAAAAACACTAACATTTGCCAACATATCTTGATGGTCAGACTCATCTGCATTGTTTGAACCAGAGGTCTCGAACGTGATATTAACATTTTCGTCATACATGTGTGAGAACTGCAAATGGTGTTTTAACATATAATCATACATTTTTGTTAGATTAATGTAAATACAAATAAATGTATACATGTACATATACATGTATTTATTACAAATTGTACACATGTATATGTATGTTAAAATAATTTCAAACCCTAAGGTCATTAGTTACACATACCGTTCCAGTGCCCTCTTCTTCATGAAGAATTAGGCCTTGCAAACCATTGCGACAATTTTTTGCATATATTCGGAGATCTTCAACATTCATGTTGTCAATCTCCTCATCTGTACAATACACAAAATTGGCACGTGCATTTTCACGTGCTCTTTGTCGATTTAAACAAACATCGACTCCACCCAATCCGCTGCAAACATTGTCGATCATAACATCCCTTGCTTCTCGACTTATTTGAGAAGTAGCATCCATCTCTGACCGCAGAGTTTCGACCCAAAAAGGTCGACTCACCAATGGCGGCTAAGGGCGAGGCAACTCCACATCTCGCTTAGTGACCTTACGGTTATATAATCGATCTTTCCCCTGGCCAAAAAATTCTGACGGAAGGTCATTGTAGTTGGGTTTCATACCCAAAAAAAATTTTGCATAAAACATTTGCGCAAAATAAACAGGAACCTCGTCGTTCCATGAGAGCCTTCCATAGGCCGCAAGGTGTCTATCATACAAAAAGCGAGCTATGTCTGGATGCTTGAAATATTGCACCTTCAACATTTTTCTTTTTGGCCCTTCCTTGAAATTAAACATTGACTTGGCCACATCTTTTGTAAATTTTTGTTTTACATCCTCCAATTTATCTGGACCCATTACTGTTTCCTTTCTCTTTCTCATCACTTTTACAAATGTATCAGTCGTTGGCCCAAGAGTTTTGTACACATTTACAATTTCGCCCAATGAATGTGTAACTACTTCAAGGCTTTGTCGACTCTCAACGGGTAGAGACAAAACCACGAGATCTCTCTCCAATTTTGTATGAAGTCTTTCACACCTTTGTAAGGTGCATTGCGCCATGTTTGTTTCCCATGGTATATTAGTAATTTCGGTTGGATAAGTTGTGTTGGGTAGACAACCTTCTTCTTGAATGTAGTGGTTTTCCCTGCGTCTATTTTGACCACTAGTTGGAACATTTTCGGCCTCTACATCAATATATATAAAATTTCGTATATTAGAAAAAACACATGTAAAAAAAGTTATACAAATTTAATGAAAAAAATATTGAAATTGATGACAACCTTGACGTTGTTGGTTAGCATCTTCTCCAACATGACCCTGCTGAGAACCAGACCCAGAACGACCCTGCGGAGAATCAAACCCAAAATGACCCTGTTGAGAACCAGCAACCATTGATTAGCCTTCGAGGGAATAAATATCACCCCCTTCACGCAACCTGCTACCACTCACAGATGGCCCTCTAAGTGGATTTGAACCACCACCAACCTCTCGAGACAAGAGAGAAGCTTCATAAACAAATACGAATTTATAATCAATTGAAAAATACATTCATGTATACATATAAATACATATATATATTCATTGATTAAATTGCGTGAACCATACCACGATTGGCTGAACCATGAGCACGCTCCATGGATGGAGTAGAAACCCTTCTCCTCTTACCTCCTAAAAATTAAAAAATTAAACTTATTAACAACTAATTTAACTCACAAAGTTAATAAAAAATCAATTTCATATGTACACACATGTATGGAGATTTAATATTATATTTAAATACCGTGAACATCCCCGATCCCTGAACCTCCATATGGGATTCGGCTAATCTTCGTCGTTCATCCTCCATGATATATATATCTATTGGTAGACATTTACACAAAATATATTTCAGAAAATCAATTTGTAATTTAGTGTACACAAATTATGTAGAACACAACTTTCAAAGCAATAATTGATGTGTGAAACTCAATTTAAGCAAAAAAGAAATTATAAAAATGATAAGTTCACCAAATTTCACTTTACATGGTGGGAGCACACTTGGTATAAAATTTACCACTTATACACTTTAGTTTGTGGGAGAAATGACACATGTACATAGTTTACCTTAAAGTTGTTGTGTTTTATGGATATTAAAATGAAAAACTTCTATTTAGATCCATTCCAGATATTGACTATAGGGGCATTTACTAGATATGTCACCTTTCATAAAAGATGAGATCCAGAGGCTACCTGGCCCTTTACAGACTTTGCCTATAGAACTTGTAGAAGTAAACACTAGAGACATTAACAATATCAAAGAACGTTTTCATGCTCAAAAATGGGAATGTGTCTCTTTCCCTACGCAAAAAAATAGTTCAAGGTAGTTAATCTTCATAGACATGTCATCAAGCAGGTCAATGTAATCATCCCCAACTTACTTTTCATGAAATTAGGCTTTGAATCCTCTACAACCTGGTAG